>WPIO01000011.1:3772500-4372500 GCA_009760855.2 Cristatella mucedo | reverse complement strand
AGACTATGTAGGTGCTAAGCAGGAGAGTTTTGTATAGCACATTCACAGCCTAAGCGGCTTTCGGTACGCATTCAGTTGCAAGCAGAGTCTCACAAAACACAGAGAAAGTGGGAAGCATAGCAGAGTCAGGAGAGCGGTTGAGGTAGTGAGTAGCATAAAAGTAGCAGCTCAGGACCGCTGAAAAGAATGAGCCATAGTCGGCAGCAGGAGAGTAGTTGTCGTTGCTTAAGAACTGTGGAAGCGAGTTCCACAGTCTAGGACCTGCAGAGCTAAAGCTTCTGTCGCCAACGGTCTTTAAGCGGAGGAATGGAACAGCTAATTTATTGTCCACACAGGACCTGAGGGCGCAAAGAGGCTGACACTGGTGCAGCAGTTCAGCTAGGTACGAAGGAGCCAAGCCGTGGCAGGCCTTGTGGGTCAGCGTAAGAACTTTGCTCTGTATCCGTTGACCAACCGGCATCCATCCTAGCTCTTTAACATTAGAGCCCCCAGGACATGAAATAATACCACTTTAGTCACCATTACACTCATATTACCCAATATAATAGACAAAATAAAAGAAAATAAGACATAATTTAAGACTTTACAAATAGATTATTACAGAAACACGTACAATAGAAACGTATGTGAAACGAACTTTGGTGAGGATAAGTCAATCAGTGGCCAGGATAGCACGATGATAGGATATCCTATAAGTAAATAGCATGCTGTGATTGGCTTGGTTTCACCACACCCGATTTTTTGGAAACAAGTTCTTTCCCACACACAAAAAGAGTTGTCCAGCGACTGCATCTGGCATTGCAGGATCTGAGGGGGTGCTCAAATACAAAGGTCTACAGTCCATATGCAGTCATTTTAATTTTAACTGTAATATCAGGGTTACAATTGCTCCGACAACCGAGCGGTCGCTGTATCATTTTCACTATCTCGATAAACTTTTAATGAATATATTTGAAAAACCTCGATAGAGTGAAGCCACGAAAGTCGAATCGCGGGCAACACTCTAAGAGCATCACCCATAACCGCGAATATTTTATGAACACGAGTGTGTATGATTCCGACGACATGTCTATTCATCGTTAATTCCTCATCTCACCATCTCAGTGGTACCCAGCTACAAAATTTCGTAGACTAGAGATGGGCACAGGCAAACGTTCACAAACTGATTAAATAAACAGGCCTTGCGAATTGAAAGGACATCGGGACCCGAACACGTGACATACGAGAGATCATTCACACCAAACATTTAAAGGTGGAACAGGGATCAAATGAGATACCCAGGATTCAGATGGTGCTGCTAAGGCAACAGATTCTTTAGTTATATGCAAATGATTCTTTCGGTGCATGCGTTAGTTACACGCAATAAATTCCTTAGTTACAAGCAATGGATTCCTTAGTTACTAGTTCTGGGCAAACCAAGTGCAACACAGAAATTAAAAACCTTAATGCTCAAAATCGGCTCTGCCAGCATATCTCCTGTTGCATCGGCATGAAATCTAGGTGTCACGTTCCAAAGTGACTTTTCACCAGATAACCACATCAGCTACACAGGCAAGTCTGCCTACTTTCAGCTACAGATACTGCTAAAACTTGGGCTTGCTTGAACAGGGATACATCAAATTGGTCTTTGCATTTGTGACATCCCGCCTTGAATTCTGTACCTTGAATTCTTCTTGAACTCAACTGCTTGCTGGTCTACTGGTATGCGCAACCAGGCGCTTAGTTGGTACAAAGCTCTGCAGCTGGGATTGTCTGTCGTGAGCGTCGAAGTTGCCACATCCTACCACTTCTTGCAGACCTGCACTGACCCAATCAAGCAGTGCATCGACTTAAAGGTTCTGTCGCTCGTTTTTAGTTCCCTTCTTTCGTTCGCTTAGGCCTACATATCAGATCTCTCACCTCATAGTACTACCTGCTTGTCTTGACTCAAGTCATTGAGCTATTATTATATTAGTATGACCCTCAAATCTTTTGGACCGTGCCTTCAGTTAATATGCTCCAAAAGCTTGGAATTCACTCCCGACTGACTTCATGACATCCCCCTATTCGACATTTAAAAAGCTTAAAACGCACCTGTTTATCACGACATTTAGTGGGTCCTTATGATTCGTACTTTGCGTACTTATGCGTGCTGACACTGTGCATGCTACTACTAACCATATTTTACAAGTTGACAGTGTGTATGCCACCCCTATCCATGTTATGCTCGTTAAAATTTTGCATGCTACCAATGATCATTTAATCATGCTTCCTTTACAGCATAAGTAAAATTGCTCCAAGTCGAATATTCATTTAGGGTACCTTTTAAATAAACATGTTAGAAATGGGATTGAAAGTTCTGACGACTTCCAAGTAAAAGAAAAGATGATTATGCAAACGGTGTCCAACATGGATGTAAACCGGAAGCAAAATATCCACGAGTAACAAATTTACCGATCTCTGCATTATATACGACTTGTATACCAACTTGCTGAACCTTCGTATACAGCGTGAAGCTTGTTGAGGAGCATGCGCCAGACTTTTAAAAAGCTTTATTTCCAGTGTAACTTTGTACCTTGTCATTACCTTGCGTATCAAAGTGAAATCGGAAATTCAAATTCAGCTCCCCTTGAATAACAAAGGGCTAGAATTAATTCTGATTTCGGTCGGATAAGTTTTTGCTATACGTCCGCGATTGCACAGTAAATATTTTGAATGATATGGCAGTAGTGAATGGCGAGTCGGTCGACTTCCCTATGCAGAGCAGCTTCCAGCGACAGGAGGCCAAGTGGCTGAGTAAAACGGGGTTAATAAGACACGCTGCAATAGTCTGAGCACCAAGCTTAGTTGATGGTTACAGATGGTGCTCGGTCTATTGAAATGACAAGTGCAAATGTCAGTTCGTTTGGAATAGCAAACATTGCCACCTTCATGTCAGTCGAATAAAAGATAAGTACCACGAAGACTGCCTTCGACATATTATTTACCAAGATAAAGGCGAAATCACGGTTTCGTTGCTGGCATCTAATTGCATTCATTTTCATGCCCATTCTTGATATTTCGGACCACACTTTGATCCTGTACGTGCCTCAGAATAGGCAAATTCTGCCTGCCAGAAATCTTTTGAAAGATAGATTTATGCAGCGGCAGTATGATCACCCAAAGCACAATTGGAATCGGGTCAGAAAGTCGTTTTATGACGTCCGTAATCGATACCGTACGTTACTGTAATCGATTAATCGATTATTAGTCGCCTAATTGCAGCCCTGCACAGTATCTAGGGGATGCACTGCGAAGCGATCAAAATTCTCCTACTCTGTGGAATATCTTAAATCCTTCTACCCGGCGGACTATCTTTTCGTGGCTTCGAATGCTGAGAAATGGACAGGTTGCTTGATGCAGTTTAGGAGCTTGTGGTTTCGATGCCCAGCAAGGAGCAGGAGGCCACCCAAAACTGCACCGGGCCCACACATATTAATGACTAAAACGTCTGGTATTGATGTTTTAGATAACGTACTTCATAGAGCTTAACAACAAATATTCTTACTTATCAGGCACAGCTTTGTGCCACGTGGCTCAGAGAATTTTCAGCCTTTAAGTCCAAGGACTAAACTAGTAGGCAACATTGCTGTACGCATACAAATAGCCGTGGACATGAGAATAAACATTGTGTTGCATTGGTAATGGCAATGTAAACACAAAGCAAGAGGCCAACTAGCCTATCCCAGTATGCTAATGTTAACTAATAACAGCCAACACTTTTAGCATATCTTGAGAGGTCTCTATACTCTGCCATCAGCTAAGAAAATGAAGTCGTTAATGATACGACCATGCAAAGTTACACATAAATTGATTTTCATCTTGTAGCTATTCATGCATCCAAACTCACTACAGAGCATGTAAGCATGGCGACCATTGCCTTATTTGTAAGCATTTTCATCTTGCTATCCTTTCACTCACCGATACTCGATCTGGTAACACTGGTACTTCAGGCGCTTCAGGACTGAACAGCTGCAAGCAGTCGTAAAAGGTCTTTGCAGCAGCAGCAGGATTTCGACAAACAAAAAAACCCTTTTCGTCAGCAAATAACAAATGCATCAGCAAAACAGTTTGCCACTGACATTTGAACTGCCGGGGTCACTAATAGGAACAGCCAGTATTCTTACATGCCAACGATACAACATATGAGACATGAAGTGCATGCAAAAGGTGACGATAATGATGCGCCAAAAGATGAATAACGATGATAACGATGAAAAAAGAGAAGGCGGCAGCAAAGCTCAAAGCTGTCCTGGTAGAGCAATAAATAAGGCGATATAGTGCAACCATCAATCATTGGTAATATAGCGCCTGACAGCCCACCGTGAGCTCCCAGCTGGACCAGGGATTCAAAGCATTTGGAATCAGTATCGTTTGGCTGTCAGTCGAAAAGACTGAATAACAAAGTCAGTTACAAGTAAATAGCAAAGAAGGCAATATAGCTACTGATAAGAAATAGGTTGAGAAGTCTACACAAACAATAAGCAGCAGCTCTGCATTTGACACGTACCCCAAGTAAATAGCCAGGCTCCAAAGAATAAGGACTGCTGCTGAGAAAATCCAAGCAGCTGGGTTGTGCAAATATGTCTCTCAAACCATCAATGTCATGCTGAAGGACATTCAGTGAATCTGACAAGCCATCCCTGGAAAAGAACCAACAATATCATTAATGCAACATTAGACAAATAAGCATGCAACAAACATTTTTCGGAATTTGTAGGGAATTCTACAAGGAGTGTGGAATGCTTAATGGTCAGACAAAATATATATCGTGCCAAAAATATGCAGCTGGAAGCCGTACTTAGAAGATCTAGGAGCAGCCTGGTCACTCACCAGGCAGAGCGAGTATCGTCTTACCACCACCAATGTGTACAACTGATAAATCAGGTACGATTTTAAACATTGTTTTTCGAAATTCATGCCGTTCGTGTACAAATGTCCAAAGAGTACAGCCAGATGTAGGTTAGTCATTGACTAAAGTTAAGGATTTAGGATTACCAAGGGTTTACTGTATAGGTTTAAGACATGAATTGTATTGTTTAGGGTGAACTTGAGTAGGAGGAATCTCGGGCCTTTCACTCTTCCTACTGAAACAAGGCCTCGCTTAGTCAAATGCAAATTTCTTGTAGCAATATCAGCAGCCGTTTTGGTCATAAATGTAATGTAATGTATCTCCATCTGTAACTCCACAAAGCCATAAAGACTATGTGGGTGCTACTCTGGAGAGTTTTGTATAGCACACTCACAGCCTAAGCTGCTTTCGGTACGCATTCGGTAGCCAACAGACTTCGTCTCACGCAGCAAAGAGAAAGTGGGAAGCATAGCAGAGTCAGGAGAGCAGTTGAGGTAGTGAGTAGCATGGAAGTAGCAGCTCAGGACTGCTCAAAAGGATGAACCATAGTCGGCAGCATGAGAGTAGTTGTCAGCGGATTAATTGAAAAATCAACGATTAAATCATTAAGACTGCTTGGACAGTAGCGATGCTCAGAATCCCTCCAGACAACACAGGTAGGCATACGCTCAACAAATCTTGCTGACTGCACACGACATGACAAGAAAGGCAATGCCATGAATACACGGAGTCACTGGTTTGTTTCTTGGACCTATCCCCAGCTATTAACTTTCGACATATCTTGATAGCTTCAGTGTTGTATGTTATCTGAATAAAAAAGGGTAAAATACACATACAGCTGCTATTGATTGCAAACAAGAGCATTCGCCTCGTTTGTGTGCTTTATGCAGCAAGTCATATGAGAAAAAGCTCCTAAAAATACACTGCTTTTACTCCTCTGCAAATCCAACTAAGCAATTTTTATTTCGACGAGCACTTCTGGTTCAAGGCATTTGTCAACTGCCCAAAAAGATAAAATTAAAATTTGAATGCACAAAAGGTATATCAGCTTCAAGACAACTTGTGAGCTAGCTTCATCACCAACTTTCAGCAATGAGGTAGAATGGTCTACAGCAGAGCCATGTTAACTGTTTTCCTTAAATAGTATCTGAGGCCACTTCCTTGAGCTGAAGCTAACAAAATTAGGGGCAAAACCATAATGCAGAGAATATGCGTTTGTACTCACTCGAAGCAAGTAGCACTGTATAGTTCACAACAATTTTTAAACCCATGGGGTGAAAAAGTCCACGAGATGACCAGCAATGCTATTGGGACTCAGCTGTATAGCAGCTATGCAGTATCCTTAGACCAGCATGCAGCCCAATGTCAAAATCATTAGATGTTGATTCCGATCGCCTTCCATGAAAACCTGGCGCTTGAGAATGGAAAAAAGATAAGATAGTTTGGGGTTTTCGAAAAAGGGAGAAGGGTGTAGGATTATTTGCAGCTTGACAGCATTTAAGGATGTAACAGCATGGCACGGTGCTGGAAGTGTTGACTTTTGAATGAGAGGGGCTAACAATTTCACCTAATGCAATTGATTTTAATTTAATCAGAGAAATTCTTTCCAAGACGAGTATTATGACAAGATGGTTAAAGATTAGCTGATTCCAAAGCCTCATTTATATAGCAGCAGGAGTTTTAACAGCTACCTACAGTACCTGCAATAGGCAATAAAGAATCACCAATTGCATGACTCAACACATGACAAACTCACAACCTGGATCGTAAAGCGCAAGCATCTTACCCCTGGACTAAGGCCCGGGCAATCAACATACAAAAAAAAGAAAACATATTTACTTAAATCATACTACGCACTTAAAAGTTACAAAACTCTCCACTATCCTTAGCACTTGCTATGCCAAGTTCCTCAAAGTTTCTACTGACCTTCCACCCACCAGATTTTACGTCTGGCCCTAACTCGGCATGTGCAACATGCGATATATCTCTCAGGCAACAATCAACAGCTACTCACTTCAAGCTGCTTGTACTGCCTTCGTAAAGTATGAGTGGCAAAAAGAAACTGAAGAGTTGAAAAAATAGGCACTACTAATCCTTTCGAAGAAACACGCATAGGGGATTTTGATGATTTGCAAGGAGTATTTTATTGAGGTTCCGTTTGTTCGAAAAAGCTAGTACCCACTTGTCCACTGGTGAAGGTTGCCGTGATGGTGATGGTACCTTGTCCAAGGCTAGCATGGAGTGCCAGGCATCATCACTAAGGGTGTCACCGACAGGCGTCAAGGGTGAGTCGGTGTCGTCTTTGCCGAGCTGTAAATCAGCAGCCAGACATTCATGGTAGACCTAGATGGCAACAGGGAATTATAATGCCTTCGACAAACAGCAGCAGCAACTGTAACAGCAGATTAAAATAATCCGAGCACCACTCGACTTACATCGGCAAAGATATCCCCTACGACAGCCAGAGGGTCTTTAACTGTATCGGTGGCCGGGTCTTCTTTCGGTGAGCGTTGGCTGGAGCCAGCAAGAACTCCAGCAGCAGCAGCTGGCCGAGGGGACGATGTCGATGTCACAGCAGATGTGGGGCTCGTGGTGGCTGTAGCAGGCTACGATAAAGGAAAAACCTAATTAGCGGACTTGTTTTATTTGACCACTCTTCATACAGGCATATGATAGCACATCTATCCCTTGGCCCATAGCAATATGTCGGAAGAGGTCATGAACTTCTTCAAAAGCCTCATTTGTAGAGTGGCAGAAGAGTCTTAACGACTATCACCATCGCTTGCAATAAAAGATCGCTAACAGCAGGATTCGAACCCACGAATTAAGTCGTGAAGAGTGAAAACCTTACCTGCAGGGCTATCAAGGCCCAGTAAGGCACCAAATTATATTGATGCTTGCATGTACAGGCAGAGCAGTCATTTAATAATAATAATACAGTTGATGTATAACCCTCAGAGAGATTAATCTCTTTCTATGCACTTACCCCGAAAATTCAAGGAGTGGTAAAAACAAAAATAACACTCATAGAGCAGCTGTCACATCTCCAAGCTGGGATATGCTTGTTAGTCTTCGGCTATGATCAGCCGATAGGGTAACGGCACGAAGACCTACTTCGACATGCAAAACGTACACAACTGGCTGCTCCAAAGTAAAATGTCTCTAGGTGAGTTTCAACCTATCAAAATTCAAAAGCACACATGCAAACACTCCGACTTCATTTGCATCTCCATATCCAGATTAGCTGAGCACTTCCATTGCCGTTGGCTTGGTCAGGCTACAAACCATCAAAGCAGCATGCTACTAGGAAGCACAAAGCTGCTGTATGTACACTATCTTAATGCAATGTTTGGCTACTCTGATCACTGAACAGCTAGGTGTGCACTGGCCACAGTATGGCTTGAGATGCTGTAGGCGATCCGACGAGTGGGAAGGTGTAGCCTCATACCTATCCTTTAAGCACAATAACGTTTCACAAATTGTGAGCCTAAGTTGCTGTTCATAATGTCGGCTAGAGGCAGTGGTTCAGCAGCTTCGTCATCTGATATCCGAAGAGGAAAGATCCCAGCAGTCATCAGCCAAACGCAAACTTGTTCCTTGTGACATTACCAAGCAAATAAGAAACCCCGATGTTCACATCCATGGTGCAGTGTGAGCAGTTGTATCTGCACTTCTCATGCCCTATGGTGCCTTTTCTTTGTGCAGGTCACCGAATCAGCACAAATAGAGCTCAATCCACGTTGTCGATGAGCACTACATTGGTCAAATGCATGTGGTACTTACCGACGTGACGCTATAAGATGGTGGAGAGGCAGGCAAATGCTGCACGGGGCGCTCTAGCTTCCTCCGCTTGCTTCCGGCTCCACTAGGTGCCTTCTCTACATCTTCTATCATCAGATGAGCCGACCTCTTGAGGCCGGACCGCCTAGCACCAGCCACGGCAACTAGGAATTGAATGATCTGCAAAAAGGAACACGAGCTATGGCTCTGGTTTGCATCACAAGCAGCCAAGCCACAACTGCTTCTGGTCGGAAGCTTATTGCAAGCCAATCTGCCCATTAGCTGTTGGGCAACAGGATAATAATAAATAGTAATACTAATAACAAGCATTTTCAAAGGGACCCGAGTGAGCTGAATCTTGTTCTGGGTACTAAACATAGCTTGGAAAGGTAGCATATCAACGGGACATAGCTTGAAAAGGTAGCATATCAACGGGACCATAACATGCTCAATTGCAGCAAGGTAGCATATCAACGGGACCATAACATGCTCAATTGCAGCACACATAAGCATACAAAAGGAGCACTTGGGTTAACGATATTAGCTGAACTCGCTATTGAGGGAGGGATAAGTAAGTGCAAGGATGGCTAGTGCCATGCACAGGTATGCAGGCAAACCCACACGGAACGATTTTTTTTAACTGGGGCAAAGAGAAAGCTGACCGGAATAGATGCATCTTTAGCTGAGACTTAAACAAAGCATGGTCTTTGCACGGTAGCGGGAAGTGAGTTCCAGATTTTCAGTGCACAAGAGCTGAAAATCACCAAAACATATCAATTTAGTGCATTGGAGGCCAGATAACTAGATGCTGAGACGCGGGTGGTGACAAAACACTAGAGGAGAAAAGAGGTCGGATAGGTGTGCTGGTGCAAACGAGTGGCAGTGACCTGTAAACCAGATAGAGGATCTTAAAAGTCGATTCGATACTTGATAGGGAGCCAGTGGGAAGCTCAGACAAAAGTGGTGTGATGTGGCATCTTTGCAATTGACGATAGACCAGACGAACTGCCGAGTTTTGCACCAGTTTCAGATTATCATGGGCACAAGACAGGAGTCCTAAATAAAAGAAATTGCGATCATCTAGATGGAGCGTCACCAAAGTGGGAACTTAGTTGGACTACCGAACTATTTTCCAAGTAGGCCTCGATATTGGCAATGTTCCTCAGCAAAAACAGGTTGGCTTGACAGCGGAGGAAATCTCATAACAAGTCTCAGTGTTAATCTCATAACAAGTCGTCTTGGAATACTACTCATAGATTACAGACATATGTCACGTCCCGGCAGTGATCCTAACTAAAACAATCTTGAGGGTTAGGACTCCCAACTTTCAGACGACACTAGACTTTCGCACGACTATTTTGGTTGGTCTTATCATTGTTAAGCTTCGGGAAGATATCAGCCATCCAAACGTGGATATAGACTATTCAGGCAGTATGGGAATTGAGTCGGATGAAGAGCAAGGCTTTGGTGGGTCGAAGGATAGATAGAGCTGTCAGCGACATGGAAATGAAAGCCAACATTGTGTGGGCGATGACATTGGCCAAATGGAGAGTATATATAGTAAAGAGGAGGGGGCATAAGACCAAATATCGAGGTGCCCCATACTTTGGGCACCTTAGATGACGAGCAACAGTTTACATCTACACTCTTGATATCTCTCACTGAGGTAGAGCCTAACCGGTTGCAAACTGTACCAGCGATACCTAGGTGGCATGATAATGGCTATTTTCAGCCGGGAAAATAATTCAAGGGTAACCAGAGACATGCTTACAATATTTGTTACAGTGGGCAGCAACAGGTCCATGCATCTCGCAAGGAGAACTGTTGGCACCAGATCAAGAGGACTAGCAGTCTCTCTCTCTCTCTCTTTTTTTTATAGCCACTTCTGTGAGTTCAGTGAGTGAGTTGAGTAGAGACAGGCTTAGAGGACGCAAGAGAAGAAGAGCAAGGCAATGAGGGGTTGAAGTCCAGCAGAGACACAGCAGTGAAGGGGTCCCTAATTCTTTATATCTAACCTAGGAAGCATTTGGAGAAAGGCCCTGCTTAGTCGCCATTCGGGTCACAGGGCAGTGTGCATGCTTGGGAGTGGCTAAGATAGTCGATAGAGGACATTATCATTTTTGGCTTATTGATCTGTGATACCACATTTCTTTATACCGTTTGGACTTGGTCGTAGCTAAAATGAACTGACAAAACCTACAATTATCTTCAAATTATTATTATAATATAACATGTATACACTTTTCATGATGCACAAGAGTGACACACTAGTAAATCACAGCTGAAAAAATGTATGAATGGCTGTACCGTTCCAATCCAGCACATGCAAAGTTCCCAGAACGAGATTTAGTTCTCACATGCCGAGCTGATTTGGTCCGGCATTTAAGGTGCTTGCCCCGACCAACGCCTGGATGAGGTCGTAGGCTCGAGCCCCCCAGGCATATGTGAAGCGCCTGAATAGAGATTAAGTTCTCTTGGGGCGCTATACAAATAAATTTAATTTATATCCATAGGTCACTATACAAATATTCTAATGTTGTTTACCCGAGTTAGCCTTATGTTAGTGTAAATCATGCATCAATTGGAAAGCCTAATGTGCAATTTTGGACTACAAAGTATACACGATAGGCACATACCAATATCACGGGTCTTGTAAAGAGTATGACCTTACAAAACTGCTTGCGCATACACCCACACCTGTGTGAAGGCAGCCCAACAATCTCAACGAATGAAAAGATTTTGAATTTTAAGCAATCTGAATTTACAGGCTCTAAAAAGCAAAGCATAAGTTCTGCTTGGCACTAGGTCAGCAGCAGGACTAATAAGTGCCAGCTTGTTTCCTCACCTTATTGACAATCTGCTGCTGTTGTGAATGCTTCTGTCTAAGTGAAGCTACTTCACGCCAAAGTGCTTCGTTCTCCTTCTTAAGCATCTGCAACTTATTGGTCACCGAGTCCTGTTTGCTTCTCATTTCCCACACATCAGAGACTACTCTATCAATGTCAGAGATGCGAGCATCCTCTCCAGACATCCTCTCTCTGGTTGTCTACAAAAACCCACAAATCAGTCATGAACCGGCATTTATGCTTGCACAGGTAAGCTCACAGAACATCACCCTCTGCTCTGGTACAATGGACAATACCCAAAGAATAAATAGCTGCCCTTTTGGTTCTATTAAACCAGTTGCACGACTGGACAAGCTACTTTTGACATCAAGGAAAATGCATTACACCCCCTGGTTGCTTGTCGACATCAAGGGAAGAGAGAAATAAGAGACAACATGGGCACGTTTGCATAAGGCACAGCCTTCCCCGCACATTCTAAATAATTCTTAACAATCACATGCTGAGGAGATCACATTCTAAATAATCCTTGATAGCCAAAGGTTACAGGTATGTACAGGCGACTCCCATCGGCCAATACAGGTGTGCTTTGTGCAGTGACAGCAAGATAAAGGACGGTTGAATAACTAACCCCTTGTACATTATCCTCTGGCAAAACCAGTTGGATTTCGAAGTAGGACATGTCAGTTTTTGGCACAACAAATGATGTTTACCTTTGGGTCACTAGTCCGGCATCAATACCTAAAGACATGCAAAGCATACTGTTTTTCTCCATTCTTACACTCAGTGTAAACAATCCTTGCAGTATGGCCTCAGCATAGGTGGCTGTAAATTCCTAAGGGCAATAAGAGGGTTTCAACGATGCCAGGCGTACTGAAGCTATGTGCACCATAAAAAAATATTTATTGACAGCCCAATAACAGACTGATGTTAGTTTATATGCATTTAGAATGACCTTGTTACACCACGATTCTGTAAGACCTCCCATGTCTGGCCAGACGTAGGGGCCACAAGCTTCTTCGCTGTCTCTTCGGCTACAGCACATTCCACAGAGCCGGAGCTGTACTTCGAAGGTCGGCTACTGAGGTAGACCGAACACGTGGCTGAGGCCGCCTGTCGATATTACTCCATTGCCGTTCTATGGGGTTCAAATCAGATGATATACTAGGACTGCATCAGTATCACACAAGGTTTGGTCAAAATACTGCTCCATTACGGAAAACAAGTGCCCATCTCCTCCCCTACCTAACTAGGGGCACCTCAGACGTGTGTCATGACCTTGCCGGACGCCTTGAGGTATGCTGAGTTTGGGGGGGGGGGTCATTAGAGACTTCAAAATAGTCGTATTCCTGATGGATCTCCATAGCCGATCGAGTGCCCTCACCATGCTTGCCTTTGGGACCGCAGGAACTGACAAGCACACCACTACAAGTAGGACTGGCAATAGCCGACCTGAGTTCTCTGTGAAAAGCAACAAAGTCGAGTGAGAGCCAATGGTGGACTCCTTAAGGTGCTGATACCACCACAGCACACCCAAATGGGCCTTATTAAATAATTCTGCGGATGACACTCAGTTGTACCATTGCTTTGATCCCTCCCAGCCTTCGGGCACCTCAAATTCTCTCAACTCCATTGCTGCATGTACAGATAACAGCCGCAAATGGATGGCAGCAAATTTTCTTAATTTGAATTATGATAAAACTAACTTATTAGTAATGGGCAAACCCAGTGTGATTCAGAAAAAAAATTGGGCTTGTTTAGATAAGGATACCACGTCTAAGCTTGCTGGCCTACCGGCATGTGCAATCAGGCACTTACAGCTGGTGCAAAACTCTGCAGCTAGGCTTGCCTGTCGTGAGCGTCGCAGTTGCCACATTACTCCACTTCTCGCCGACCAGCACTGGCTACCAGTCAAGCAACGGATTGACTTCAAGGTTTTGTCGCTCACTTTTAGGTCACTTCATTCTTTGGCTCTAGCCTATCTCTAAGATCTACTCCCCAACCAGGCCAAGTATCTACCACCCGCTTTTCGCAATCCAACAGTTTACGAAAACCTCGTAGAAATCTCAAATCTTTTGGAGACCGCGAATTTAGTTCGTATGCTCCCAAAGCCACTCACTCCCGACTTGGGTCACAACATCACCTGACTTGACCACATTAAAAAATAACTTAAAAACACACCTATTTAGGACAGCATTTAGTGGGTCCCTGTGATTCGCCCTTCTTGTGCTTACGAGTGCTGACACTGTGCATGCTGCCACTAACCACACTTGCATGCTGACCCTGTGCATGTCACCCCTAATCATGTTATTCATGTTGTTTATCAAGCACGATATTACTCACCATTCAGTGGCGTTTCCCTTGCAACAAATGTAAAGAGCCTAGAAAGAGATTTAGGTCTCTGAATGTGCTTTATCAAGTGCATTATTATTATTGTTACTAATTTGCTACAGATGTAGATAAAGAGTCGGCTGCCTTCGAAACTTACTGCTAGCGGTGTCTGAGGCAAAGACAAAGCCCACGTCTGTGAGAACACAGACAAAGACGATCAACGAGCGTAATAAATTTCCCAAGAAGCTAAATAATAATAATAATAATAATAATATTAATGCACTTGATAAAGCACCCTCAGAGAACTGAATCTCTTTCTAGGCACTTTAAATTTGTTGCAAGGGAAACGCCACTGAATGGTGAGTAAAACCATGCTTGAAAAACAAACAAAATGAATAACATGGTTAGGGGTTACATGCACTGGGTCAGCATGCAAGTGTGGTTAGTGGCAGCATGCACAGTGTCAGCACTCATAAGCACATGAAGGGCGAATCACAGGACCCACTAAATGCTGTCCTAAATAGGTGTGTTTTTTATTTCTTTTTAAATGTGGTCAAGTCAGGGGATGATAGTAAGGAGAAAGCTGCGACTCGGAACAACTTTGACGAAGTGGCCCAGGGTTTCCTGGGCAATCGCAAGGCGGAAAACAGCATTAAGGCTATGATGAAGAACTACAGCATAATCGGTTTTAGGATGCCATCAAAGCCCTTTTTGCTCGCCTTGATAAATTCAAGGAGAACGCAGAGCTTACTCAGAGGAGTAAGGCAAATGCACACACCAGGATTTAGTGGACTTTGAACTCTTCTACAAACACAGTATAAGAAGAACACGACGAGGGATAACATCGGGGACTGATTCATGAAAGTGATTCACAGTATGTACGTAAATCTCGAAAAATCACTTCTAAATCTTTTGCAATCATTTTTGTATAACTTCAATATAAATACGTCAGATTTGATTTATTTGGTGAGCTTGCAGACTATATATGAGCCAAAAGATGACTGCCGTCTTCCCATTGGAACAATAAATTTCAAATTTGTCACTCTCCTGCTAACAAACCGGTTTGTGGGGAATATTACCATTTTCTATTCTGATGAGGCAATTAGGAAATACCACTTACTACCTAAGAACAAAACTTTGCAAAACTAACTGAATCGGGCAGGCTCGGCTGCTTACTTCCAACATCCTCTAGTTGATGGGTAAGTTGGTGGGCTTACAGTTTCAGAGGAAAATAGAAACCGTCGAGTTTGAAGACAGCAAACACGGCAGATTAAACACAACTGTAGCTTAGACCAGGGAGGCATACGAGTAACACGATGAAAAAAAGGCCAATATCAAACTAGATTCCAGAGAGCACGAGTAAATTAAGCTTTTCATAGGTCTTAGCCCAGCAGTGGGCCATCCTTTATTGCCAACTGCTAGTGGTGGTGAAAGCCATAAAGGCTCATCTGCTGCTATATAAATGAGGCTGTTAAATCATCTAGACTTTTTATATTACAGATACAACCCAAGTCTTAAGCAACATTACCTTTCTTTTAATCATGTCTAAAAGAGCAGGATTATCTTTTAGAAAGAACGGATTGTGAAATTCCATGTCATCCTTGTCATTCCGTAAAGCTCCTTGTTCAATGGATGATATCTTCCGAAAACCATCTAAGAAAAAAAGATTCAAAATTTATCAGCAGTCGAAAGAACCGATATCTGGTAAAAAGCCATTGCCAATCACAAGCATGGCCTAGTGACAAGCACTATCCGGCACTGACCAAATATAAAAAGATGAAGTAGTTTCCAAAAGAGCAGCCGAATAGAGATTCTGCCAAATATTAGGTTTGCATTAAGCCCTTGGAATGATACACGATGTTTAAGATTTAAGATGCTCAAGCCAGGCAACGGCAATGCTACTCACAATTTATATACCATACAGGTACACAGTCACACAAAGAGAACTATAACAAAAGAACTTTAAACGAACGCAACAGCACAAGCAAGCAAGACATAAACCGAAACTGCACTCATGTGAACCAAATATATTAACAAATGGCCCCCTTTTATTAGATACACTAATTTTAAAGATGTGGGAATTGCACTTTGTCAAGGATATGTGGTTAAGGTGCTTGCCTCGAGCCAAGGTCAAGGTAAATGTTTTGATGACCGAGGTCGTGGGCTCGAGCCCAGTAGTGTAGGCAAAGTGCCTGCATATAGAGTAAGTTCTGTTAAGGAGCTATACAAATGAATTATATGACAATGATCATTAGTCAGATTGATAAATCGGCTACTATAGTTAACAGTAGCAACAATGCAAGAAATGGCAGTATTTCACTGGCATTTGATAAATAAGTGATTCTGCTGATGCCTACATCGATCCCCATACTAATATACACACACAGAAACAGTGAGAAGGAAAGAGAGAGCAACCAAAGAAACACACACCTGCAGGAACACACAGGTGTGCAAACATGGATAAAGGACACAAAAGACATCAAGACATAAGTACAGAACAACACAATACCTCAACACACACACACACACACACACACACACACACACACACACACACACACACACACACACACACACACACACACACACACATTACTACATATATTTATATATTACATATCTCAATACATACGATTCAAATTATTTGGCTATGACTTATGCAAAAACAGTTGGAAAAACTTGCTTTCTAGAAGCAGTCATCTAGTTCTTATAAAGGTTTTGAACTCGAGCGGAATACAAATAATCATCTACTTCATTCATGGACTGAAAAGCACTGTACGTGCCATATTCATTATAACAATGATCGACATTTTCTGACGCCAGTTTACTTGCGTTTTTAATTCATAGAATGGGCATTTCTTTTACTTTACCCTGCTTTTCAGCGTGCCATGATTTTTGCAGCTGTCCACATGGGCGTAGTTCAACCTAACGCCAGGCAGCTTCACAATACAGAGAAGAACTAAGACAAGCATTTCAGAACCAAGGAAGCATCAACAAACTTCCGAGAATTCTACTGACGCGGTCCTGTGAAAACGCCAATAAACCTGGCTTATGCATAAAAAGAATCCATACAAAATGGCCAAAAATTAAGCTAAAACTGGCAAGATAAACAGCATAAACCAGCAGTGCGCTTGTCTGCATGCAGGTGCTTATATTTCCTACTCTATCAGGCTACTCTGCAACTGCATTGTCAATTACACTGCGATGCTGCCTACTTACATCAACGAAGTGTGAGATAATCTATCTACAACTCTACAAAGACTAAGTGGATGACAGGCTAGAGTTTTCTTAAGCACAATCAAACCCTAAACGTCTTTATACACACATACTGTAGTCAACAGAGAAATCTACATGCCTCTGTAGTGACAGCCTGGTAATGCCCCAGCAAGACAATAAAATGCAGTTCCCGAGCAATACAGCAGACACCGGCACAAAGCTAACGTGGAATTAAATGAAACCTTATAATAATAATAATAATTCACTTGATAAAGCGCCCTCAGAGAACTTAATCTCTCTCTAGGCGCTTTACATTTGCTGTAAAGTGAAATGCCATTGAATGGTAAGTAAAACCATGCTTGAAAAAAACAAACGAAATGAATAATATGGTTAGGGGTGACATGCACAGGGTCAGCATGCAAATGTGGTTAGTGGCAGCATGCACAGTGTCAGCACGCATAAGCATATCAAGGACGAATCACAGGGACCCACTAAATGCTGTCCTAAATAGGTGTTTTTAGGTTCCTTTTAAATGTGGTCAGGTCAGGGGATGTTCTGACGCAGGTCGGGAGGGAGTTCCAGGCTTTGGGAGCATACGAACTAAATGCACGGTCTCCAAAGGATTTAAGGTTTGTACGAGGTATTTGTAGACTGTTGGATTCCGAAAAGCGGGTGGTACGATGCTTTGCCTGATGGGGTAGTATATCTGATAGATAGGCTGGAGCCATTGAATGAAGGGACCTAAAAGTGAGCGACAAAACCTTGGTCTATCCGCTGCTTGACTGGTAGCCAGTGCAGGTCGGCCAGAAGTGGAGTAATGTGGCAACTGCGACGGTCACGACAGACAAGCCTAGCTGCAGAGTTTTGCACCAGCTGCAATCGCCTGATCGCACATGCTGGTAGGCCAGTAAGCAGTGAGTTGCAGAAGTCGAGAAGAGATGTCACGAATGCATGGACCAACTTGGACGTGGTATCTTTATCTAAACAAGCCCGAATTTTAGCAATGTTATGAAGCTGAAAATAGGCAGATTTGACTGTGGAGCTGATATGGTCGTCTAACGAGAGGTCGCTTTGGAATATGACACCTAGATTTCGAGCTGATTCAACTGGAGATATGCTGGCAGAGCCAATTTTGAGAGTCAGCCTTTCCAATCTCTGGATCACACTGGGTTTGCCCATAACTAGTAAGTTAGTTTTATCATCGTTAAGTTTTAGAAAGTTTGCTGCCATCCATGTGCGGATGTCATCAATGCACGCAGCTAGTGAGTTTAGAGAATTTGAGGTACTCGAAGGCTGGGAGGGATCAAAGCAAAGGTACAACTGAGTGTCATCCGCATAGAAGTGAAAGCCTAGATTGTGCTTGGCAATCACATCAGCAAGAGGCAGAGTATAAACCGTGAAAAGAACGGGACCTAGCACTGAGCCCTGAGGTACTCCATATTTCAGAGGTACTTCAGATGATCTTTGTCCATTCACGTCAATACTCTGGAGTCTCCCACTGAGATAGGACCTGAACCACTGCAGAGCAGTGCCAGTGATGCGCAGGCGAGATGAGAGGCGCTCTAGAAGAACTTTGTGATCGATGGTATCAAAAGCTGCCGAAAGATCAAGCAAAACAAGCAGAGACACTCTACCCATGTCTGCATTCCTAAGTAGGTCGTTGTATACCCGAAGCAATGCTGACTCTGTGGAGTGATTAGCTCTAAAGCCAGACTGGAACTTACTAGCAAGGTGTGAGGTTTCGACCTTCATGAACTGCCACAATCTATCAGATTTCTTTTACAATTAGGATTTTTAAATTTAACGTCTGCCAGCAGCTCAAAATCAGTCCAACTAGGAGAGGTCACAGATGAAACATCTGTTAAATTATTGGCATGCTTTTCTGAGTGCTCGCTGGGTTTTGAGACGAGTTGCATACCTGTTATCGGAAGTAATGATCCAACTTTCCCTTCACAATGCATGCACTTTAGACATGGAAACAATTTGATGCGGTAGTTGTACTAAAAAATGGTTTTTGAACTTGTTAGCCAAAAACTATTTCACAATAGTGAGTTCACATTTTGCAAATGTGTGTTGTGTATTCTAGAAACGTATGCAGAGAAGTTACAGTACAGCACCGCCAAAGACACCTTTAACAATAAGCACGGCACGTGGATTTTCAGCAGCCACATCAAATCTATGCCGATGAAATTGAAAGTACCCAATAGTGCAAGAAATTACAGTCACTGATATTATCAATAGTATCTTTTATAAACTTCTGGACCTCAGCTACTGCATTAAACATTGGCTGGAATTTGTGCAAGCTTTTTAATTCTTAAGCTATGTAGGCATGGGGTATTTTCAAAAAGCACTAGGAAAACAGTAATTCTTAAGAAATACAACCTTGAGTTTCTACAACATTACCCAAGTCATACTTGAACTAAAATTCGTGTCACTGGTCTTAGTATCTAGCAACTGACAGCAGCTGCAATACCTAGCCGGCAACAAGCATTACATTCTTAATGCCGATAAGTTGTGCATATACAGCGGCAATCATGTCTAAGGGATTTCCCGAGGTAGGTCAAAATCTAGTTTACACATCATTTGTTGGGGCTATCATGGGGCACAGTACGTACTACTGAGCCGGACTCAATCGGTTTGTTTAGTTTTAAACCAAAAAAGTATAGAAAAAGTGAGCTAGAGCTGCGACATAATAGGGACCTCAACAATATATGGACACAAGTTAAGAATCATATAACCTTCTCCACTATGCTATGGCTATAACAACCAACAAATTTACAGAGAAAGCTAAGCTTGGCGATTGCCACCAAGACCACAATGCCACAATGTAGATGGGATAATATAATTCATTTGCACGGCACCCTAACAGAACTGTATCTCTATCCGATGCTTTACATACATGCCAAAGGGCTCGAGCCCAGGATCTTAGGCGTTAAGGGGGAAAGTCAAGAAAATACTTTAAAAGTTGGTCCGACATCGAATATTTGTTTATGGCTCCTTTCAAAACACAATTATGTTAAACACGGGATCGGAAGTTCAGATGACCAACGTAAAAAAATGTGATTATGCCAACCGTGACTAATCCGGATGTAAACCAGAAGTAAAATAGCCACACAAAAAATTTACCGATCTCAGCATCATATTTGACTCGTATCCCAACTTGCCGAACCTTTGGTAGATCGAGGTACCTGCGTGAAGCTGGTTGAGGTACATGCTTGCGACTTCTAACTGCTCTATTTTCAGTGTAACTTTGTGCCTTGTAAATTCCCTAACTCGATTAATGCTTCGCACATCAGAGTGAAATTTGAAATCAAGAGTTCAGCTCTGCTTGTATGACAAAGGGCTAGAATTATTTCTGATTTCGGTCGGATAGGTTTTGCTATGCATGCCCATGGTTGCAGAAAATAAAACCGGGAAGTTTGATGACGTGTGGCATCTGGTATGACGAAGACGAAATGAGCTGCTTTGTTGTGAGCAAAAGATAAGAACCAAATGCCCAAAGGAAGATCACGTACCAACAAGTGGATCGATATAGGACCCTGGGGAGTCACCTGCAAAGTTGCTGGCTTGCCACAATGCTACGGAGGCACATCGTATGGAAGTCACGATACAAAAAACCAAAAAGCCCCAATGCTTTAAAGTACAAAAAAAGCAAGAGTACGCAGCAGCAGGGTGGTCCGTAAGCAGCACCTGGCTCTCTTGGCGGAGATTTAGATTTTATGGCCAACTGATGTTACATGCATGAGTCTTTATACCACCACCCAGCCTTCTTGCAACTTACTGAGGGCGAATCGCCGGAGAGGTCGTATCGCTAAGCCTCCTCCCACACAGAGCTAAAGCTTACCAGTTCCGCGGTAATACCTACCCCGTTGCTTACTAACTAATAGACAAAAAACTCATCTAAAGCAAGCTAGTGACATGGCATGCCGAGGTTGACGATGTAGTGACCTCTCAATTAGGCTTCGTGACAGCTCGACTTCGGGGCTGCCATTAGCTGCTGCAACCGTCGGTTTGACACGTACAGTCGCAAAAATGCGCGAATAACGATACTTACACATATTTAGTTGTCTGACGAAGCTAGCCATGTTATTGTGCTTGAAATACTGCGGCAAAACCTCCTTCGAGAATCTCGCGTGGTCGAAAACATGGAAGCTCGTACCACCCTAGACATGCGAAGGTTAGACGGCTCGCCAACGTGTAGGGCATACGCTGAGCCACAACTAGGGGCGCAGCTGATTAACCTAGAGGCGCCAAAGTACGACAAACGGCGTGCAAACGTCGCTCGGGAGGTGAGGAGGGAGGGCGTGCAGCGTGGGTGACGAGTCGCGACGGGCGAGTCGGGGACATTTCGGAGCCGCTCGCTGTCCAGCGACTACAAGCAATGCACGAACACCGCAAACGCGAGAGTGGCGGGAGGCGACGCTTCGCTCAGCAAGGGACAGCGCACGGCGAAACCTGCGGCTGACAACTTTCATTCTATTATTAACAGCTAAGAAGCCAACGCACTCAGTCGAACAAATACCTCGTCCCATCTTATTAGATCCTGTGTACTTTCGTTATCTAAAAGGGTCCACAGTTTGCTCAAAAAGGCAGGTATCTGGGATGAAGGTGAGTCCATACTCCTCATCTGCGAGAACGGAAACACAACAGCGATTTACTCAAGCGTCAAGCCGCGGAGCCGCCGCTAGTCAATGAGTATGCGCAAACGGCGCACATCAGCACACCACAACCACATTACATGTTCCTGGAATTTAAATTCTAAATATCAGATATATCGTAGAGTAGGTTATTTACGCAAGCCCTGCTTGGCACGATGGCGACAGTACTGCCACGGGTGTTACCTGCAGCGTTCGTTCCTGCTTGAAGGGTAATGGCGTCCTCCACCAAGCGTCGTGCTTCGGGTGGTAGGCAACCCGATGCCCTGCACGCTGGCGTTTCGGCGCGTTCTAAAGAGGCCGAGGTAAGATGCAAGGTGAAGATTAAGTGTGATGAGCATATTCCTTACTGTATCGGCCTTTTGAAGCAGCGGCCAGTGCTTGGGCGTGACGGCGACACGTGGGTATTCCTCTACACCCATGAGCAGCTTGTTGTCTAGTGCCGCCTAGTGCACGGGGCGGAAACGCACCATGGACCATGCAAAGTCGCGGATATATCTTCGAGCAGCATGTCAGCCAGTTTGAAGGATGCGAAAATATTTAGCAGTACTATAGCTTACAAATATCATGTATAGTATAATACGCACGAGCAAAATATTGGGTATTTTGACAATAAGTTCGCCTCTGGATTAAGTTAAGTTAACAAGCAGATGGACCTTTACGTCAGAGGAGTACCCGAATAATTATTTGGCTAAGATCGTATGTGTATATCGCTACCGTATGGACCACTGCGATTCTTATTAAGTTAGTTTAGTATTGAAATGTGGCAACTGCATTTGAAAACTGCCACGCACATTTCAAAAGTTATTGTTGCTAGATCGACTGAATCGATTGCAAGTCCCTTGGTAGATGGGGTCTCGCTTCGAGTGAATCTCATCTAAGTCACGGGATACCACAAGAGTAGCAATACAAATTTTCTTTCATTTTCATTGCATAATTTTTGTAGGTTGGATTTCGTTGCCAGTGGCTTTTCCCGAGTCTTCTGTCGGTATTACTTCCAGACAGCTGACTTTTTAAGTATGCTGACTCGGTACTGTTTCTGGGGTTCATAGTTGGTTGCATTGTTTTTTAAGTAGTCGCACAGTCATGTATCGTATTGGCTTTGTTGGCTCGATTCTTGGGTTCTTATCTAAGCTAGTGAGCATACTGAGTGAGTCCGATAGCAATGTCATTATTATAACATCCATACTAGATGGTTTGAGTGACCGTCTGTATGCCCTTGCATGTTTACCTATGCCTCGTACAAACCTCAAATCCTTTGGAGACCGTGCCGCCTTTAGTTCGTATGCTCCCAAAGCTTGGAACTCCCGTCACGACATCCCTTGACTTGACCACATTTAAAAAGAAATTAAAATTGCGCCAATTAATGACAGCATTTAGTGGGTCCCCGTGATTCGTCCTATATGTGCTTATGCGTGCTGACACTGTGCATGTCACCTCCAACCATGTTGTTCTTGTTGTTATTGAGCATGCTACTACTAACCATTGAATCATGCTTTCTTTGCAGCAAATGTTAAGCGCCTAGAAATAGATTTGAGTTCTCAGAGAGTGCTTTATCAAGTGTGTTATTATTATTTTTGTTATTATTATTTAGTATTATGCAATATGCTATTTTAACATATTGCCATTGCAGCAGTATGGGCTCGAGTGTAAGCTACTTGTTCGTATGTGATCAGCAGCATATTGTGTGACAGCTGGCTTGAGTTTTCTAGCCCTGTGTTGAACTGCCTTCTTGCTGCTGTCAGATATAATCAGACCTCTGTTAACTATTCTTCTTTCTTCTCGATACTCTCCAACTACGTCATCTGTAGGTGCACTTACAATGCCTCTCTTTATAACTTACCCTTTTTTCTCTTACCGTTCTCTGCTCACTTCTGTCTCTTTATCTTACTCATTCCCTCTATTTTGCTGCTCCTTCTGTCTGCTCACTTTTGCTCTCCATGTGTCCGTTATGTCCTCTCTCACAGTTGGTCTACCATCATGACTCTCCACACCCTCTCTCCAATCTCTCACCTTCTGTCTTTTTTATCCTCTTTGTCTCCTCTTGTCTGTCTGTTCTCTCTCCCTCTCTGTCTGTCTGTCTGTCTGTCTCTCTCTCTCTCTCTCTCTCTCTCTCTCTCTCTCTCTCTCTCTCTCTCTCTCTCTCTCTCTCTCTCTCTCTCTCTCTCTCAGTCTCTCAGTCTCTCAGTCTCTCACCTCTTGTCTCTCTCTCTGGTGTGATACCTCTCTTTCTGGCTTTGATCTGTTCATCCTTTGTCGTCTTCACGACCTCCACTCAATTAGTTCTGTAGCTGTATACTATTTAAAAGAAATGGTTAGGTGTTGCCATACTGTAATTGTTTTTCTTTTCTTGGCACGTTGCCAGGATTTCCCATCATTTGTTGATGCGCCTCCTGATGATTCTGATCACGACAGCTCTGACTCGGAATCCAGTGTTTACTCGGGCCTGGAGGAAGAGGCTGACAGTAGTAGTAACACCAGTGGTGGCAACTCTTCAGATGAAGAGGCTGCATCTGACGACAGTGATGCAGCTATTAAGGATGTCAAGGTAAGTCATTAGAAATGTGATTGCAAATTAAATACCTATTTGAGATACTCAGCAATGGTACCACGTTCCTAGCATTTGAATTTTTCAGACCACTGTTCAGCTTTAATGTTCTCTCGGTTCAGTTGCTCATCAGTTTTTTTTTTAAAGAATCCGTTGATTTTTTTCTCCTAACAGCCCGCAAGCCTCATTGTATGTTGTATGATCTGTGTACATAAATTTGCTGTTTTAGCTCATCGAACTTTTGAATTGTAGCCATATTTCTTCTCACAACAGCTTGCTCTGGCACTTAAGTACATTTAAACTCGGCATCCTTTCTTGTGTATGATGACTGGTTGGCTTCTAGCATAAGTAAGCTGTGGCCTCACCTCTTTATCAACTATTAAAGCCTGTGGCTGTAATGCCATTTTTGCTGCCAGTCTACTGCTGCTATCGTCTCGTGGTCTTATTCTGAAGCCATCACCGAAGGTCTAACTTTCTGTTCATTGCTTCAGGTTGGAAAGATACCGAAGGCTCTTAATGAAGTGGAGCCTAAGTCAAGCCTTTCCAAAATTGCACCTGCACATAATTTAGAATCTACACAAAACTGGAACGAATACGAGTTTGATTCATCAGATGAAGAGGCAAGTCATTCTGTTGTTGATGTTGACTGCTGTTCTCATCGAACTTGTCTCTGAAACCTCTATTATAGCTGTAGTTGTCCTGACTTAAGTTAGGGTATAGCTGCTTACTTATTCGAAAAATTACAATTTTGCATCGAATTTTTACAGAAAAAAATTGATTAGCTATAAGGAACCAGCAGAGTAAGTAAAACGGCAAGTGCATAAGTGCAACTAAGGCTTTCATACGTTCGACCCTTGACAGTCCAAGGACATTCATGCCTCAAATGTCCTATGAGACATGCTGAAATGTTAGCAGCTATAACTCGGGAAAAAATATAATTCATTTGTATATCACCCTAAGAGAACCGAATCCCTATCCACGCGAGTCACATGTGCCACAGGGCTCGAACCCACGACCTCAGTCGTAAAGGGATCACCTTGACCTCAGTCGTTAAGGGTGGACACATTATCCCCTGCCAAACCGAGCTTGACATTTAGATGTCTGACATTAATCGTAGACCACTCGAACGATACAGAGCACTATGAATATAGGTTTCACCACTGAAATGCAGGTTTTGCAGGAGATGCTTAGCTTTTCTGATACCATCGATATTTAAATTTTTTAAACCACCTTTTAAACCACCATTACGTTGTCGTTGCTCCCTTTAGGACAAGAACTAATATTTCTGGCCGTTTTTGTGTTCTTAATGGTCCTCATATTTTGAGAGCCACCATACGTAATATTAGGCATTGCATTACTCATTATATTACATTATTAGGCATGCTATTGGGCGTTGTAATATGGAAGAATGAATTATGTGTCACAGCACAAGCAGCATAATGTGCTTGACTAAGCTGGTGTGTGGAAAACTAGTTTGGCTCTGGCCCAGCCTTTCTAGGCCTTTTTGGTACCAGGCGGCATCATTTGACGGGTAGAGGAAAACATGCATGCATGCATGTCTGTGGGGCTGAGATATTTGCAATAGGGGGAGCACTGCACGTACTAAAGCAGTCCCTTAAGTCTGGGGTGGAGCAGCTGTGTGGCTTTTCAGGGTTGTGTTTTGGTTTCTGCGACAGTTGTGCTGATTTGTTACTGCCAATGTGATTTGCTCACCCATGGTTTATTCGTAGATATTGCATCTCTGGCCATATCCCACCCATCTTCTACTGTTTGGTGTCCTGCGCACATGACAGGCCGGCTGCTTTGTTCATGCACATAAATTAAGCTGAAGAACTGGTCGGCTGACCGATATGCAAGCCTATAACAGGCTGTTTCATTCAACCCACGGTATTTGGGAGTGATAGATGCTAAGGGTCTTCTACCCCTATTGAATTAGCTGAGCTTTGCAATTGATTGCCTGACAATGACTCGTGATACATTGACAGCCTAGCCATCGAAGCCGACTAAACATTTAAGTGCATATACTCCACGTTTGCACCACAATGACAAATGGATGGCCAAGGCACTTCTTTTTATGAAGTCGTTTGAATATATGACTGGCATTTCTGAATAAACTTCGGTTGCTCTTTTCCTTAATACGATCGTGCATCCGTTTGGGTCGCCAGGTTATTTCTCAGTGGTCGGCTGTTTTAGTCATCTGAAATAGAGTCTGCTTGGGCTCCCCACACGCATTCTCTCTACCCTGCCCAGGAGTAAGATGATGTGCTCCCCCTATTTGAAGAATCCGGGCAAGAGAAAGTGTAGATGCCCGTGGAAGGCAATTCTACTACAGCAGATCTCAGTGGTATAGCCATTTATCGTCACTTTGATGTTGCCACATAGTATATTCACAATGGCAAATACTGGCAAAATGCTTTCATTATGTTCAACAATCTTTTCCAACTCAAAATAGCATTACCGAAATTTTGGACATCAGTTGATGAACGACGTTCAGTTTTTGCATATTACCATGCTTGGTGGTGGTATTGTGGCCATTTACAATTTACCTAAAGCTGTACCTTTCACGCTGAACTAGATGTGGACTTTTATATTATGAAGCTCCCTCTCTTGTGCTTTATATTATCCATGCCTTTTAATAATAATTTTTGCAGCTTTTTTAATTTTTTTGAACGTATGACATGATCGACTGGTATTCTTCTATTTTTTGCAGGATATCAGGAATACTGTGGGCAACATTCCCATGGAGTGGTATCGGGAATATGCTCACCTAGGCTATAACCTTGCGGGAGAAAAAATATTGAAGCCCAAGTCGTCTGACGAACTGGACAAGTTTTTGGAGAGGGTTGATAATCCTGACTATGAGTAAGTATGCAATTGCTTTGGGCTATTGTGGAAGAGCTGGATTGCAGCACTGCTAGCACAATAGCCGTTTCTGTCATCTAGTCACTAATTGGGCATGTCTTAGTATGCTAAGAGTTTCATGGACTGCGTTGGAACCAGTCTCTATGTTTTCCTGTTGTCTCCAAGGAGCAGCCGAGTGCTGAAACAGCACGAGGGGTAATAACTAAAGACATTTGTGTAAACAAACATTAAGTCTGAAGAATTAGGTCAATTTTTATTAAATTGGTGTCTGTTGTGGATTCCTATATCGTTTGCCGGTGAAGCAGAAACCCATATCCTTAGCAGTTTACACATGCTTGAAATCAAATGGTGGCCATTTCTGTTTATAGAGATAACTCTGTAAACGTGCTGCTCTCTTCCCTGACAAATCGTCGTGTAGAGCTGCTTAAGCCTGCTGCTGGTGTAGGAATTACTGCTGCCAATGGCGTGCCAGCTACTGAACAAGCAGCTTGTTGGATAGGCCATCCTTCGGAAACTATGACCAGTAATAAGTGGAAGCAGTTGACTCTCGTGCCAACTAGAGAAATTGTAACCATGTTTAGCCACAGCAACATCGTATGTGATCTTGGAGTAAGTACGAACATTTTCTTTTATTTTAGTAGTCTGAGAGGCCAGTTGATTGTATTCGTTGAAGTATGTACAGGTCTTGTTGGTGTCATTTTGTCAATAGCTTTGATATGTGATATGAATTTGGAAAGGGGGTTTGTGATGTTGATTGACCTCGGCAACTTTTAGGTAGATATTCCTTAGTTTTTTGCCGGGGCTGCTATAGGTGGAAGTCAAAACCATTTTTTAATTTGAGGTGCTCAAAGAAAACTGCTAATATTGAAGGCGTTATGCATGTTAAATCCAATGCACTTGTTTTTGATATGTTGTAGCATCATGTATGTCTAGGTTAGATTTTTGATTCGGCAAGGCTGCACAATTGTGTGCAAGTGGGATGGGGACAGCAAATATTGATAGAGCCAGTTAGAGGAAAAACCATAGTGGTAGATTGAAAATGATGCAATACGCAGTAGTGGCTCTTCGTGAAAAGTTAGCAGGTAAGAGTGACTGCTAACGATCTGAATTACCTCAAAGAGTAGAGCTAAGGTTTAATAGTAATGATGCTAGCTGATTCAACAGCTTCTTTTGTATAGCAACAGAATATCCTTTGCGACTATCACCACCGCTTGCAGCGGCGATGAAGAAGCACCCACCATAAGATTCTAACCTCGGGACCGAGGTCGTGAAAAGCAACCGCCTTACCTAGTGTGCCTTCAAGGCTCACCTTCGTATAAGATTTAAGTTTAAATAATGAGAACATGAAAATTAAATGTCTGAGGAGCGGTATGATTCGGAGTAGGTGATCTGCTGATTGCTCATTGGAGTTAGTTAAAACCGTCGGGTGGCACTTTAACCACGGAGTTCTTTGCATTTATGTCAGTTTAACATAATTAGCGTCTGGTTTCAGCAAAACTGTTCGTGACAAGCAAACTGGACAGGATGTCGTGCTCACGGATGCTGATGTGGATACAATTGCACGCATTCAGGGCAGGCGTTATCCGGATGGCAGTTCCAATCCTTATGAGGTATGATCTATATCTGCGCCTACTTGCATCGCCAGAGGGTCAGAGCTACTTGCATCGCCGGAGGGTCAGAGAGAAATTGCTGCTGATCTTGCAGTTACTAATGATGCATTCTATTACCCATTCAGTCTTTTTTTCATATTCATACCGTCTTTATTTTTGTGTATGCTGTTGGCTATGCTACTAGTCCTCTCCATGGGTGTGTTTCTCTGTCGAGTACTGAGCAAAAGAGAGGGACTATTTGTTTGCTTTTGGTATCTGTGATCCATGTAGCTTTCCGTGAGCACTCCTGTATTGGTACATTGAGGCCATAGCCTGCACCACCTGGCACTAGTAACCTGCAATATTATATAAAGTATCGTTTAAAAAAGAACTTTAAGACACACCTATTTAGGACAGCATTTCGTGGGTCCCTTTGATTCGTTCTTCATTTGCTTATTCGTGCTGACACTGTGCATGCTGCCGCTAACCACATTTGCATGGTGACCTTGTGCATTTCACCCATAACCATGGTAAGGCGGTTGCTTTTCACGACCTTGGCCCGAGGTCGTGGGTTCGAATCCTGCGGTGGGCGATCCTTTATCGTCACTGCAAGCAGTTGTGAAAGCCTTAAAGGCTCTTCTGTCGCTATACAAAAGAGTGTTAAATCAGATAGTATTTTTTTTTAATGTTTATCAAGCATGATATTACTCACCATTGAATCGCGTTTCCCTTTGCAGCAAATGTAAAGCGCCTTGAAAGAGATTGAGTTCTCTGAGGGCGCTTTATCAAGTGCATTATTATTATTATTATTATTATTATTGCTCTTATCACGGTGCAGCTACTTTACTTGTGCTCTTCCTAAGTGCTCTTCTTAGCAATCAGCCGTGCGTTGTTGGTAGCTGGTTTGGTGGAACCCCGAGTCTCTTGCTTTTGCTGCATTTAGTTCGCTTTTGTTCTGTTTTATGCTGTCACATTCTTATGTAATCAATCAGTTACTAGTCGTCCAGGCAGCCGATTCTATCGTGGCCGAAGCCGGAATGCCTGTAGCTGAAGGGTGACTTGATCGGCACTGGCATCCTGCTTCTGAGGTTAGGTTGATGTGTAATATTATTTATTAGGACACTTATTTGCACCTTGAATGAACCAAGTCTCTTTCTCGGCACTACATATGCTAGATGGCCTTTCCTTTTTTCCCGTATTGGCATATTAAAGCTGCACCTGGCAGAAACAAGAGATCATGTAAAAAAAAGGTAAATCTGCTAGATCACCACTAGGATCACTGGGTAAGTTGCTGACCTGGGTGCGCTCAATGGGGTGGTTAACCTTCAATATAATAACAATAATAGGTAGTTTGCATCAATATAGCACCCTAACAGAACCAAATCTTTATCTGTGCTTATGTGTGCTTTACTATCTATCGCATAACAATCAATAACCCATTTAGTGTTGCATGCTTGCACTGTATCATGCTTAGACGGCTTAGAAACCAAACAAGTATCGTGTTTAGGCCAGCATGCTAAAGCATGCAAGATGAGGCCACCGGTTTGCTGGACCTCTGGCTAGTTGCATGCACTGAAACTACACAGTTGAGCAGTAAACACACCCAACAAAAACGGCAAGTTCACTTAAACGAAAAGAAAGCTGAGCAGAACATTTGGAGCTTTAGCTGAGATTTAAATCATGAAAATTCATTGTGGTTAGCGACTTTTCAGCCAGATATGAGTTCCGGGTTTTCGGTGCGTATTAACCTGAGGCTCAAGTACCAAAACATTTCAATTTAGTGCTAGGGACAGCCACTTCCCGGGAAGCTTCGGAGCAGTTGCACGAGAGCATAGTAATAATACACTTGAGAAATCGCTCTCAGAGAACTCAATCCCTTTCTAGGCACTTTACATTTGCTGCAAAGAAAACACGATCGGATGGTGAGTGGCATCATGTTTGATAAACACCATGAATAACTCGGTTGGCATCATGTTTGATAAACACCATGAATAACTCGGTTAGGGTGACATGCACAGGGTCAGCACGCAAGTGTGGTTAATGGCAGCATGCAACAGCATCAGCACGAACAATCACATAAAGTACGAATCACACGGACTCACTAAATGCTGTCATTGGTTGATGTGATTTTAATTTCTTTTTTAAATGTGGTCAAGTCAGGCGATGTTGAGACGGAAGTCGAGAGTGAGTATTAAGCTTTGAGAGCATACGAACTAAATGAACGATTTCCAAAGGATTTGAGGTTTGTACCAGGTATAGGTAGCTTCCGAAAAGTAGGTGGTACGATGCTTGGCCTGGTGGGGAGTAGATCTGGTAGGTAGAACAAGCAAGGGGCTCGGATGTGTTGGTTGGGTGCAAGCGAGTGAAGCTACATGCAAGCCAGGCAGGATCCTGGAGTCGGTTGGACGTTTGGCTGAGAGCCAGTGAAACCCATAAGTCGTGTGATGTAATAGCTTTGCCTTTAACGTCAGGCCATACAATCAGCTAAGTTCACAGAAGATGCAGACGATTAACGGTAGCAGTCCGGAGTCCTGGATAAAGGTAGCTGTATTAATTTAGATGTGATTCTCCAATGCTCGTAGTCATTTTTTGTCGTGGTCTTGTCAGAGTAGGCTCTGATTTGGTGGGTGTTACTTTAGTTCAAAGTAAACCGACATGACTGGAGGATATGTGCTAATCCAACGATAAGACCTCTGCATTTTTTGATGGTGCATTTGTGATTCCTCTTGAGTTTTATAGAAACTAGGCTTGGCTAGGCTATATTGGTATGACCTACAATCGCCTTTTATGTATACCAGTCGATTGATAGTGAATCATGACCTTTTGTAGGCTTTCCCAAGCTTTCGCCTTATAGCTCTAGGTAGTTATTGTCGACAGTAGGCCAGAGGCAACCTTCACGATGGCTTTCAATGGGCTTAGTCAGAGAAAAACTCTTCTAGAAGGCTAGGCCAATGTCGTTTTATGGCACTCCCCTCTCCGAGGGCTCGTTTGAAGGAGTGTGTAGCAGATAATTCGAGAGAGATGTTTCTACAGGCAATACCCATGTTCAAGGCCTTATGGTTTTGCAGTTCACAGATGATTTTTGATACCGATGAGTACACAGCCTGTAGACTTAATTAAATCTGCACGTGATCAGATGTGCACGATGTGTTAATAACAGATGTAAGCATTTAATCGCGTGGGAATATTTGCTTGGATGTGTGACCTGTGTTATGAGTAAGGTCATGCACATCACTAACTAGAAAAAATGAATCAGCCAATGTAAGAAATTTGGCACACACAGGGTCAGTTACATCATCAGAATGAATGTAACAGTCATCCGGTATGTGGGTGTGATTTTTGGAATGCGAATAGAATCAAAATCAGAGAAATCGCAACAAAACAATATCTAATAACGATGGAGGGGTGTTTGATTGCTTTGCTCCCAAGGTATATTTATACAATCCCTTAGGTTTTCTGTTGCTAAAAGTTGGCAACTGTTGTTGACAAATGCAATGTCTCAGCCGCATCCCATATGTGTGTGTGCGTGTTTCATAGGGTTTAGGTAGAGCATCTGGCTCGAAGCTACATCAGCTAGCATCACACTTAACTTATCTGAATGCCCTTGATCGAATGCTGTTCCTCGGTTCCTGGCTGCACCTCAATGTCTGCATTTAAGCAGGTCACTAGTGATCTAGTCCTAAAGTTCGTTTCGCAATCAAAGAAGACAACAAGTCCTCTGGACCCTATTCCCACTGTCCTGCTCCTACGTTGCATTGATCTACTGCTGCCATGCATAACTAACATAATTAATATGTCATTAGCCTCAGGTCATGTCCCAGCACCTTTCAAAAAAGCTGTAGTCAGGCCACTTCTCAAGAAAGCTACACTTGACCAAGAGAACTTGAGCAACTACCGCCCAGTTTCCCTTCTACCATTCCTATCAAAGACACTCGAACGGGTCGTGGCGGACCAGCTGAACTCGTATATCGAAACCTCACACCTTGCTAGTAAGTTCCAGTCTGGCTTTAGAGCTAATCACTCCACAGAGTCAGCATTGCTTCGGGTATACAACGACCTACTTCGGAATGCAGACATGGGTAGAGTGTCTCTGCTTGTTTTGCTTGATCTTTCGGCAGCTTTTGATACCATCGATCACAAAGTTCTTCTAGAGCGCCTCTCATCTCGCCTGGGCATCACTGGCACTGCTCTGCAGTGGTTCAGGTCCTATCTCAGTGGGAGACTCCAGAGTATTGACGTGAATGGACAAAGATCATCTGAAGTACCTCTGAAATATGGAGTGCCTCAGGGCTCTGTGCTAGGTCCGGTCCTTTTCACCGTTTATACTCTGCCTCTTGCTGATGTGATTGCCAAGCACAATCTAGGCTTTCACTTCTATGCGGATGACACTCAGTTGTACCTTTGCTTTGATCCCTCCCAGCCTTCGAGCACCTCAAATTCTCTAAACTCACTAGCTGCATGCATTGATGACATCCGCACATGGATGGCAGCAAATTTTCTAAAACTTAACGATGATAAAACTAACTTACTAGTTATGGGCAAACCCAGTGTGATCCAGAGATTGGAAAGGCTGACGCTCAAAATTGGCTCTGCCAGCATATCTCCAGTTGAATCAGCTCGAAATCTAGGTGTCATATTCCAAAGCGACCTCTCGTTAGACGACCATATCAGCTCCACAGTCAAATCTGCCTATTTTCAGCTTCACGACTTTGCTAAAATTCGGGCTTGTTTAGATAAAGATACCACGTCCAAGTTGGTCCATGCATTCGTGACATCTCTTCTCGACTTCTGCAACTCACTGCTTACTGGCCTCCCAGCATGTGCGATCAGGCGATTGCAGCTGGTGCAAAACTCTGCAGCTAGGCTTGTCTGTCGTGAGCGTCGCAGTTGCCACATTACTCAACTTCTCGCCGACCTGCACTGGTTACCAGTCAAGCAACGGATTGACTTCAAGGTTTTGTCGCTCACTTTTAGGTCCCTTCATTCAATGGCTCCAGCCTATCTGTCATATACTACCCCATCAGGCCAAGCATCGTACCCCCCCCCCTTTTCGGAATCCAACAATCTAGAAATACCTCATACAAACCTTAAATCCTTTGGAGACCGTGCATTTAGTTCATATGCTCCCAAAGCCTGGAACTCCCTCCCGACCTGCGTCAGAACATCCCCTGACCTGACCACATTTAAAAGAAACCTAAAAACACACCTATTTAGGACAGCATTTAGTGGGTCCCTGTGATTCGTCCTTGATGTGCTTATGCGTGCTGACATTGTGCATGCTGCCACTAACCACATTTGCATGCTGACCCTGTGCATGTCACCCCTAACCATATTATTCATTTCGTTTGTTTTTTAAGAATGACTTTACTTACCATTCAATTGCATTTCATTTTACAGCAAATGTAAAGCGCCTAGAGAGAGAGATTAAGTTCTCTGAGGGCGCTTTATCAAGTGAATTATTATTATTATTATTATTATATTAGCCTGCTTTAGTGCCGGTTTGCACATGCTGTTCCAGGTTCTTGTGTCACTTTGTTTGCAAACACACTGCTTTTCTTATGCCTTATTGGTTTGGTCTCAGGCGCAGTGCAAGATGTCTGTTGTATGCCTACCGCTTAGCTGAGGCTTGCTTTTCACATGTTACTGGAAGTTCCATCTTAGCTCGCTGGATACTACCCGTTTGTTTATATAGTACCAATAGCATCCTTAAAACGACTGCAAGAGTTTTACGGCAAAACAGCGACATCTATTAGGGTACGGGTGAAAGGATTTGCCACAGTCGGCAGCACTCCTGCTGACGACTGTGGCACATCCTTTCCAGCCGTCCCGAGCTTCTACTTCCATCCTGCTCACTGCAACTGCCCTCCTGACTCAGCCATGCTTTTCACTTTATTTTGTTGTGTGTGGTGAAGTCTGTTGGCTATCGAATGCATACCGAAAGCCACTTAGGCCCTTGAGTGCGCTATGGAAAACTCTCCTTCGTAACACTTACTTAGTCTTAGTTGCTTTGTGAAGTTACAGACTGAGATACATTAAATTACGTAACATGGGCCGTGTGTGTGCGCGTGTGTGTCGCTGCAAGCTTCTAAAACATAGGTGTGCCAGGCCACTTATTATTTGTATTATTTTGTGCTCGACCCGTGAAGAGTATTGCTGTGCTTACAGTCAATCTGATGCCTGCTGATGGGATGGTGGCACGTGCATGCTTGCCATTCTCTTTCATAGGAGTGGGTGGACTTTTTCTCTTCGGACGTGATGATACATCCGTTGTCTAATCGACCTGAGCATAAGCGAAGCTTCATCCCGTCCAAGTTGGAGCGGCTCAAAGTGGGCCGCCTCGTCCACGCGATCAAAATGGGCTGGATAAAGCCACGCCCACCACCCAAACGAGTCGACGACGACGAGCCCGAGGACCCGTACGCTTCCACTCCGCAGTATGACCTGTGGTCCCAGGACGACAGCGGCACCGACAACGACATCATGCGGCGCCTGCGTCCGCACATACCGGCACCGAAGCTGCAGCTGCCGGGTCACGGCGAGTCGTACAACCCTCCCCCAGAGTACCTGCTAACCCCGGAAGAGGAGGCAGCATGGCAGAGCCAGGAGCCCGAGGACCGGCGGCAAAACTTTGTTCCACGGAAGTATTCCAGCCTTCGCCTGGTGCCGTCTTACGGTCGTTTCGTGAACGAGCGTTTTGAGCGCTGCCTCGACCTTTACCTATGCCCACGGCAGCAGAAGATGAAGGCAAGTGCCCTCTCTCTTCCCCCTCCTGTGGGCTGCTGCTCTACCGGGCTTCCTGCCGCGAGCGAGCCGGCAGAGTCGACGATGGTGTGTTGGATGTCGTAGGTCGTCGTCATTCCGCCTGATGGGCATAGGGCATGTAGAATGCGATTTCTTTTTGCAGATGAACGTCAATCCCGAAGACCTCATACCCCAGCTGCCAAAACCCAAGGATCTGCAGCCGTTTCCCACGACAGAAGCTGTTGTATGTAACGAAAACGCACGCGCTTGCCGTGCCACCGCAGCTAGATGGTGCTTTACTGAATCTTCGAGGCCGAATTTCATTGCTGGTAGTGTTGTCAGCATGCACAGCGTCCTCACTGCATTTCCCCCCGAAGTGTGCACGTGCGTGTCTGTGCACCTGATTTGCTCTCTACTGGTGTGATTGCATCTGCGTAGGTGTACAAGGGCCATGCTGGATACGTTCGCTGCGTGGCCGTTGACCCAACGGCGCACTGGCTTGCCACAGGTAATAAGCAGCAGCAGCAGCAGCTGTTTCTTTTTCGTCGGCAGTTTCGGTTTCTCTGGTTGGTAAGCGTGTCAGGCTCTGGAGGCACGGGTTGTGCGTGCGTGCTCGCGCGCGTGGCTGTGTACGCTCAGCATTGGCTGCTTGCCTTTCTGCAGGTTCTGAAGACAAGACTATCAAGTTTTGGGAGATCCGAACCGGTCGGTGCTTAAAAACCGTTAGTGTTCCTGAGCCGGTGAAGAGCATGTGTTGGAATCCCAGTACAGCATACAGCCTCGTCGCAGCAGCAGTGTAAGTGGACCAGTACATTAAAGGATTATTGAGTCGTCGGCCCGGGAAAGCCGAGGTAGCTGCTGTTTGCCTCTGCCGATCTCTCCCAGTGGCCTTATTGCAGTGCTTCATTTTGCCACCATAGCCAATTGTGATAGTATGTTTGTCAAAAGCTGTTGTACTTGTTCTTGCATTGCAGCAGTCCTGTTGCGAGCCTTCTCTTTTGTTTGCTAGCCTTGATGCTTGTGTTGCCGTGGTTAAGCGGGGAGAAGTGTATTAAGGTCATGATTCCGGAAATGCCCATATTTGCAAATGAGCCATGGTTAGATTTCCTTCCTTCCAGGGGTGATGAAGTGCTGCTGGTCAACCCTCGACTTGGCGATATGCTCGTCTGCTCCAACACTGACCACCTTACTGATGCCGAAGTTGATCAGAACGACGACGACGACTCTTCTCGTAAGCATCAGCTTCTGGTTGCAAGTTCAATCTCCTATCCTTGTCTGCCTAGATGCATTCACGGCGATTACACCACCAAGCTTGAAATCTGCGCGATCCCCTGTGATGAAAGTGATGCTCGTGATCACGTGATACACCTCAATTTTTTTTAATGGTTTCATTTTTCAAGGGAAACTTTCCGTCAGCTGGTCTGTATGTGGAGAAGACACCGGCAAATCCGATGGTTTGTTGATGAAGATATCTCACGGAAAGGTACCAGTGAAGCTTGCCTTTACAGTGCTTGTTTTGCGCTTAAGCTGCTCATGCATTGCAGTTTTTGGTAGCACAATGCGTATCACTGCTCATTTTCAGATAGTCGGTCAAGTGACGTGGCACAGTAAAGGTGACTATTTCGCTGTCGTCACTCCGCAGGGTGAAAAGCAGTCGGTCGTCATTCATCAGCTGACCAAGCGCCGGTCTCAGGTATTGCGGAATCCGCATGACGTGCCGATGTGGCACATACTTTGCTTCTAGCCGGCGAGCAGGCGAAGCGCATCCGGCTGAGAGCCACTGTGTGTTTGTTTGCGTTTGTAGAATCCGTTCACAAAACCAAAAGGACTCGTGCAGTGCGTTCTCTTTCATCCGACCAAGCCTTTCTTTTTCGTCGCGGTACGTTATTTCCATTCGACCTCCTGCTGGTGATTGATGTCGAGTCGTTCTTTTGTTGGCAACTGCTGCGTTTCTCCTCAGGTTTACTGGGCATTCGTTCAATAAATAGACTGCGTTTGAACAAGCATATTGTATACAGTGGCGTTGTCAAGAATGGTCCTCAAAAAAACGACTCTTGACCTTTCGACTGTCATTGTTAAAATGGCATCAATATCACATTAAGACAGCCGATTTTATTTGCTGTCTCCTTTTAATGATGCATGGTTAATGTGAAGCGGCTTATCCAGTGAACCTCTCAAGTTTATCAGAGTACATTTAGGGTCTCTACAAAGAAAAATCCATTTTTATGCATACGGGTGGTCAATTTTTCAGTATTGTACCAGCTTTAAGGACAAATTTAATCATACTTTGTCTGTTATTTCACTGAGGCTCATATTGGTGATAGGTTTTCTCTCGAGTATAATCAAGATTTGTTTTAGCAGCTAGTTGTGATGCAGTGCTGTCGTGCAAAATCAAGGCAAGCAATCTGTGTTGCAACACACAGCAGCTTTTAAGGTCGTGAATGTTGCGCCGTCTCGGTCGAGTAGGCAGCCAAACGAGCAGAAGAAAGGCCATTATTTGGAATGGGCTATTTTGTTGGGCTGTAGGGGTGTGTTGGCAGCGTTAAACGGTTTCTTCTATCATTGGTCTTCCATTTAATGGGCCGATTTTGTGTTGGGCCCCTGTGTTACTGACTTATTTTTGCCCTCATAATTACAGTAGGTCGGACACGTATGAAATGACATGTAGTCCAGAAAAAATTCTTGTAATTAATGGCATGAGCATCTTTAACCTGAGCTTCATTGCATCTTCTTTTTATCCTGTCTCTCATTCTTAAGGTATCTGCTGCTGCCGTATACCATAAGGCGAGTGACATTCGTTAGGTTCATTTGTAAGGTGCTCGCTCTTCACGACCAGGTTTGTGGGTTCGAGTTCTGCAGTGGGCAATCTTTTATTGTCCAGTGCAAGTTGTGGGGATGACCGTTAAGGCTCTTCTGCTGCTAGATAAATAATACTATTATGTCAGCTAACCTTTAACACTCACTCAGCCCCGTGGTAAGTTCCGTTTGCATCAAGGTGTTGTGCTCATTCAGCTTACTTACAATTGACTTTATATTACAAGCAAACTGGATGCCATCCACGTTACAGTTTATGCCGAGGGCTAAAATTTGCCCGGAAGTGTCAGCTAGCTAGGAAGCAATCGTATGCCAAGGGTAGCCTCCTGCACTGCGTAACTCGCACAAGTGATGGGCTTCTTTGCTGGAGCCTGCCATTGCACGATGCCGACTAGAAGGCAAGATTCGAACAGCCGGATGTGCTTTTTATGCTGCTCAGTTATCAACACCGTGTGCGCAAATTTTCTTTAGCTTGCATGTAGCAGTGGATCTTTCACATTGGCATTCAAAGAATAGCCAAAAAATTTCCGAGCCGTATGTTAGCGAAGACCAGCGTAAATTGAATTGGACCGCCTGCTGTGCTGTGTTGTGCTGCTGAGCTTGTTTTGGCCTGCAGGCTGGTACTGGCCGTTGGACAGCTGTTTTTTTCCCGGGGTTTCCGACCTGTCCGGTGGAGCTGGAGGGAGGACTGGTTGGCTGACCGTGGGTGGGAACCGATGTGTCGGCCGGCACTGATGGTGCCCTGATTCGGTCGGTGCTGAGGGGCTGGCTGGTATTGAGGAGAGCCGACCTGTTGGCTAACGTCGGCCAAGCTCATATTTTGGCAACAGGATCGGTTCCTCTCAGCGTGTGGTCTTGTTTTCTTTAAATCCTCGGTTGACTCTCGTTTCAGACTCAGAAATACATACGTATATACAACCTGCTCAAGCAGGAATTGACGAAGAAACTAGTGGCAAACTGCAAGTGGATTTCTGCAATGGCCGTGCACCCAGCTGGTAATGGGCTGTGATTACACTTGCTGTGGTTCATCCTTTCTTACCACGGTGCCTTCTGGGCTCATCTTGACTGGTGCTTGGGTACCCGTTCTTTCAGCTGCACCGGTGCTTGAGTTTTGTGAGACTGATCCATGTGTTTTTGTAGTGCGGTTGTGCAATGCTTTGTATGATTCTCTAGCAGGGTTGTCTAAGGTTCACTGCACACTGGACTGCTAGCCAACACAATTTCACACGATTATAGGGTTTGCACGAGTAAGCAATATTTGTAACAATTGTTCATGCTCGAGTTTTTTTACCAGGTGCAATCGCCCGGTTGTTTCAGCATCTGGGTCAATTTCTGGCTTCCGACAGTCACCATTCTCGACGGATGTTATTTTGTAGAATCTTGGGAGCACTGCAAAGGAAGATTTACTAGAAGCATCGAATATCGTCCTCTCGAAAAATTTATGTCAGCAGTCGTGTTAGACATTTTTCAGAAAGCAAGGGTTTAAAGCATGCCATTTTGAGCATGCTCAGGCATAGGCTAGACTTAGTTCGAAGGTATGCCAGAAAGAGGCGACTCATGAAAGAAAACCACGTAATAACGTTTTCTGATAAACGAGGCTTCACTAAATTAACTACCTTTTCATACTTTCAGTGAAAACTATGTAAACATGTGCATCACCATGGTTTTGGCCTCTCGTGTGTTTGCCAATACTTCTACTGCAGTTGTATGTGGTCCTACAGCTTTTTTCATCGGGAATGCATAGTTATCTGGTTTCTGGCTCCAAGTGCACTACCGATTTCTTGCATAGTCTAAAAAAAATGCCTATGCATTACAAGACCAGATTTCTCAACCCTTGAACATTCCCAAACTAGTATCGAACTAGACACAGTCATTGAGATAGAGTTTTTCGAGAGGGGGATATATGACACTTAAAATTCTTATATTGGCCTGTTCTGGCTTATGCTGAAACCTAATCCTTTGTAAACTGCAACTGTTCTCAAACACCGGAAACCGCCAGGCAAGTTAATTTTGCGCATTTTTGCACCAGTTGCTAATCAAGATGGCAGCATGCATAATTTGTCAGATTTCTTCATATGAAAGTCAGTGTTTCAGATTGATAGTGATTTTCAGTATGCTTGGAATTTTCTGGGCCAGTGCTGTAAACATACAGTGCTGGCCCAAAAAACCCGTGTACCCTGGTGATCAATATATAATCTCTTCAGCGTTTTATGGACTGCTGAGCAAAAAAATTTACTGTGAAATCTGATTTGCAATAGTCAGTCATATTACATATACAGGGTACATGCTACTACCTTAGTTTTCTTACTAGTTGCAAAGACGTTCATGTTTATTAGTATCTGGAGCAATTTCTGTCTTCTGGCTTAGCTGTGTTTTTGGAGAATATTATTTTGTAGCACCGTTTGAGAACTGGGAAATAATATTTCCGTGATGCACCAAATATTGCCTCAAACTATATAACTCAACAACACTGTCGGACATTTTCTCAGCAAACCTTCGAGGATTTGAAGCACGCTATTTTGAGTATACACATCCAGCGGTTTGACATTAAAAGAAAAACTGCCCAATAGCGTTTTCTGATGAACAGGAATTAAAGAAATCTTTGGAACTATTTTCCTTGTCTTAACTCTCTTGGTTTACCAAATGCAAAATACTAGATTGAAATACCTTCTTATAGTCTCCATGGACCTTTTAATATATTCAGATCACCATGCTTTTGGCACGTCTGACAGCCAAGGCACATTGCTATGACTTAAGCAGTTTTTATAATGTCCCGCAGCTATTTTTCCTTTTGGAAACTTAGATGGCCGGTTTCTTGTTCTAACTGTGCTATTGATTCTGCATAGTCTCAAACCAGGTCTGGTTTATGTCTACGCACGCACAACACTGGATTTCTTAATCCTATGCTGTCCCCGAAGACGTAGCCACCATAGTTGTCGAGATGCATTTTTTGAGAGCGGGACCTTAGGCTCATCATACAATTTCTACCTTGTCTCCTGATAATCCTAGAAACAGTAATCCTTCTGAAACCGTAATTATTTCCGAACCCACTTTTAACTACAACCACAAGTAATTTTACGTTTTTTTATTTTGTAAGCTAACCAAGGTGGTAGTAGTATGCAAAGTTGTCAAATTTTTCGGCCTCCTTGTATCAATGAAACCTTGTGATAGTATTTCTTCCGTCGATTTTTTTTAAATTTGCAACGTTTGAATTTCTTTTTAGATTTGCTTGGTGTGTGGATATTTTGGCTAACACTGTGCATATGCTTATACATGTGTGTCAGTGCTTGCATGCATGTGTGAAATGTCGGTGGGTATACATACGATTGAATTGTATTCCAGGAGACAACGTGATCATTGGAAGCTACGATTGCCGCCTTAATTGGTTTGACATGGACCTTTCTACTAAGCCTTACCAGACTCTCAAGTATGCTCTTTATTGCAAGAGACTCATTGCAACATATTCTTTAACCAGAGCAATTCTTCAGCATTGCAGTGAGCTGTTGATGATATATGCTGTACCTTTCATGCCCTCCCAAAGACTCTTGTGGATTGTCTCTCTCGTAGGCACCAGAAGAAAGCTTTGAGAAGCGTGAGCTTCCATAAAAAGTACCCACTGTTTGCTTCTGCATCTGATGATGGAACCGTGGTAGTTTGCCACGGGATGGTGTACAAGTAAGTTAAGGCTCAGAGGGATCGCCACGTTTGTAATTGGCCGTGCACCTGTGAAAGCAGACCAGCTGGTTTTGTTTTGAACTGGCTACTTTTGCTTTTATATCGATCGAACTTTGTTCAACCATTGGACACCTATTTTGCCTTGCGGTGTAATGTATCTCCATCTGTAACTCCACAAAAGCTCAGTGGGTGTTACGAAGGAGAGTTTTCTATAGCACACTCAAAACCTATGCGGCTTTTGATAGACATTCGATGGCCATTTGACATCTCACACATAGAAGAGAAAGTGAGAAGCATAGCTGAGTCAGCAGGGCAGTTGAGGTAGTGAGTAACATGGATCTAGCAGCTTGGGATGGCTTGACAAGATGTGCCGTAGTTGGCAGCAGGAGTGTAGATAGTGCATTAGAATTGTGGAAATGAGCTCTAAAGTCTAGCACCTGCAGAGCAAAACCTTCTGATTATTGGGCAACTAGATGAATTAGTGCCATATCTGGTCTGGTGCCTGATGCTTTTTTGTTACCTGCGAATCAACGGTATCAGCTTTGATGTTTGTTGCATAGTCTATAGAAGCCTTGTAGTTACATACTCGGTGACATCTATGCTTCTGCATAACATTCGGGATTGTTCATGATATCAATTGAATTTTGTTTAATTTGTTCGTACAGCCATTCACAAAAGTGTTGCTTCACCCAGAAACTTGCTATGGAACCACATGTCTATCGCAGTTTTTAACAGGGCAACCCCCGGCTAACAATTTGCTGCCATAAGTAAAGGTTTGTACGGAGAGGATGGGTAAATGGAGAAAAGGTGCCTTCGACCTCTTATATGATGTCACTTGTATAGCGCCACGAGAGAACTTTGTCTCTTATCTTGGCACTTCACATATGCCACAGGGCTCGAGCCCAGTTAAAGGTGAGCACCTAACCCATACTTGTAATGGGTCAGAAACGTAAACAATCATCTTGTTTTTTGGCTGATTCTGTGGCCATTTGTGACTTTTGAAGCCAATAGTTTTGGAAGATATTTCTCTAGTTTCGTACCACCATTGCAGTAAAGTTTGTAGGACATGTCAAGGATTGTACTTTGAATGAAAATATTTCGATTGTTGGCTGTGGTAGCTCTTCAGTAAAGTTCGGGGTTTAAAATTTCGAATTGCTTGCAGGTGGAGTTATCGACAATATATGGTTCGAAATGGTTTGTGGTGTTCTTGATCCGAGTAGAAATAACTAGTTAGTTTAGATGGGTCTCAAGCAGATATTTCTTCAGGCATGTTTTTAGACTGCGGGAGCAGCTGGTAGGGTGTGCTGCCGTCGATGTGGGGGAGCATCGGAAGGGGGCCGCAGCGACTCAATCTTGCTGCCGCCCCCCATATCGGCCATTGGTGGGCCGGGTCATGGCCGATCCGACGGGGCAAGCAGCCCCCAAAATGCTGCCACCTCTAGCCTTTCTGTGATTGGCCCCCTTTGTCAAGGCCCGTGCGACCTACGACTCCAGGTTCTGGAGTGTGCTGCCGTAGTAGGGAGCTTCAACGACCTGTTGACATTGACTCGATGAGCTCGAGGTGCGCGAACATTTTTCAGTTTGAAAAAATTGTCGCTCATAATCTCCATCCAGCTGGTATAAGATCAGTAGTTTTGTATGGTTGTGGATCATAGTGTAAGATATTTTCATCTGCCAGGCATTTAAATAGCACCAGGCTGAGGCTCCAATAGTGCAGGAGGTATCTGACAGCAGAATATGCCCTATCGTGTGCTCGGCCGGCCATCTTATGCCAATGCATTTGCAGCCTCTTTCTTTCATTAAAAACCTGTAGGGCAGATGGGTTTGCTATTAGGTCATATGCTGGAACCACTCTAGTGAAGCGATATCTTTTTGTCGGCCTATTCTTGCACGTGCTGTCCAGCTGTTCTTCACTGCTACCTCTATGCTGCCTGCTTACTTCCTTAACTATCCGTTGCTGCTTGCTTCCTACACTAATTCTTTCAGTTTTCGGTTTTTCTGTTGCTTTTCTCGTAAAGTCGTTGGCCATCAAGTGCCCACAAAGCCGCAGAGAAGCTGTAGAAAAACAGTTTTCTAGCTAAAACAGCTTAGTTCTCCTTCTTCCTTTGCAGAATTACATACATCAAAGACGCCTATACATACTTACCACTGGGAGTTAGACTTGGTGGTACATGCATAATTTTTTGTTGGTAGTTAAATACAAGTAAATATATGTTGTGCAACACCTGGGATACTAGTAGCAAAGGTAGTTGTTAGGACGTTGGGAGCTCTGTCAGGTATGCTTGCTAGTTATACGAATCTACACAGACTAAATGCTGCAAAATAAGTATTTTAGATCTTTATCTGGCCTTGGGTAACTCATTCGTGTACCGCATTCTCGTCTAGCCGAATGGCATTTAGTTGGTTGAATTACTATCCCTCTCGAATCATCCGTTCCTGACTTAGTTGTAATATACTTTTATCTAGTTTTGGTCTACCCTCTTGGGCGGTCCCTAAAATGGGTCATTACTTATACATATATTGGCAAAAAGGAAATCGCTTTATTTTCCCGAGCTTGTTATTGCATTAACCCATGCATTGCCGTGTTTCAATTGCTTCTTGAAGGATGTCAGCCTACAGGGTTTACAGAGTTGCTCCCGTTTGAACGTTTCAGTGACCTAATGCAGAATCCCTTAATTGTCCCTGTCAAGATACTGAAGGGACATGGAATCGTTGACGGCTTAGGCGTGCTAGACTGTGCCTTCCATCCTACACAGCCGTGGATATTTACCGGTGGTGCAGATGGCACTGCAAGGCTGTTTTCTTAGCACGCGTTTCTATCCTTGATGGGCTCGAACTCGTCGATTGATCTGGTCACCATGATCCTCTGGAAAAAGCATGGTCTACTATTTGCTGGTCTCACGATGGTGGGAGCGACGAAACCCTATGCTAATGTTCGCCTTTGAAGAGCTAATCTTAGGGAACTATTGTATACAATGCTGCTCTGTAAATACAACCTTTTCCCGATTTAATGTGTGATACTCGTTTGACATTGTCATCCCATGTTTTTTGCAGCCCCAGAATGGAAAGCCGAGATTTGATTTTGGTGTCGAATAGTTTCCTGACAAATGCGATATTTGGTACATTGAACTTGTTTTGTATCTCCGTCAGTAACTCCACAAAGTCATAAAGACCATGTGGGTGTTACGCAGGAGAGTTTTGTATAGTGCACTCACAGCCTAAGCCGCTTTCGGTACGCATTCGGCAGCCAACAGACTTCGTCTCACGCAACAAAGAGAAAGTGGGAAGCATAGCAGAGTCAGGAGAGCAGTTGAGGTAGTGAGTAGCATAGAAGTAGCAGTTCAGGACCGCTGAAAAAGATGTGCCATAGTCAGCAGTTGGAGAGTAGTTGTTGCGTAAGAATTGTGGAAGCGAGTTCCACAGTCTAGGACCTGCAGAGCTAAAGCTTCTGTCTCCAACTGTCTTTAAGCGGAGGAATGGGACAGTAAATTTATTGTCCACAGAGGACCTGAGGGTGAGAACAAGCTTAAACTGATGCAGCAGTTCAGCTAGGTACGAAGGAGCCTTGTGGGTCAGCGTAAGAACCTAGCTCTGTATCCTTTGCTCAACCGGCAACCATCCTAGCTCTTTCAGCAGAGGTGACTCGTGCTCAAACCGCTGGGACTTGAAGACCAGCCTTGCAGCCGTATTCATAGTCCGCTGTAGTAGCATAATAGCTTTCTTTGGTAGCCCAGCCAAAAGGCAATTACAGTAATCAAGCCGAGACAGAACTAATGAGCTAGTTAAATTTTTTACAAGCCACTGTGGGAGACAGCTTCTAATCTTGGATAGGGATCGGATGTGATGGCTAGCTGTAGAGGCAGTCTTCTGAATGAAGCTTTTGAATTTGAGGCAGCTGTCGAACACGACACCTAGAATACGAGCACGTGGTGAAGGTCGCACAATAGCATCACCTATTAGAACAGCCAAGCTTTTTAGTCCAGCCACACGCTTAGGGTGTCCTATGAGCAGCAGTTCGGTTTTATCGTCATTTAATTTTAGGAAGTTTTCCGACATCCAGGATCGAATATCGGCAAGGCAAGCATTCAGTTTCTCAGTTGCTGCAGCAGATTTCGACGGTTTAAATGACAAATACAACTGAGTATCGTCAGCATAGAAGTGATATCCTATTCCATGGGCCTTAATCACTTTTCCCAGAGGTTGTGTATAAATTGAGAACAGCAAGGGACCGAGTACAGACCCTTGAGGGACTCTACAGGTGACCTGTCTCACGTGTGAGACCTGGCCCCCACTCGACACGGATTGAACACGATCAGACAAGTAGGATTTAAACCACGCCAGTGCTTCGCCTGCTAGACCGATCGTTGTTCTCAATCGTTCAAGCAGAACTTCGTGATCAATGGTGTCGAAGGCAGCAGACAGATCTAGCAGAGCTAGGGCACTGACATTCCCGTCGTTGTTGCCACGTAGAATGTCATTGTTAACACGGAGGAGAGCAGTTTCAGTAGAGGGCTGCATCTTGAAACCTGATTGAAATGTTTCTGACATTCCATTATTTTCAATATGTTTAACTAGCTGCTTAGCAACAATTTTTTCAAGAATCTTTGATAAGAACGGAAGAAGGGAAACTGAACGATAGTTTTCTAGGACCTCTGCGTCTAATCCAGGCTTTTTAAGAATAGGTCTAACGATTGCCGATTTGAAGGACTTCGGGACGACCCCTTTTCCCAAAGAAGCATTTACAATCTTGGTTATGGCAGGGCTAAGTTGGTCTGTAAGTGAAGACTACAGAGATGAAGGTATAGGGTCTTCAGGAGACGAGCTCTTTTTGCTAGACCTTATTAAGGCAGCCACATCACACGCAGAAACATCGGAGAACCTTTTAAGAAAGGTCACAGGTTGAGGAACGGCGATTGCTTTGGTCGGAGGGGGCTTAATCGAGGCACGAATGAGCACAATTTTTTCAGTAAAGAAGGCTGCAAACTTTTCGGCTGAGCCCTTAATATCTGGGGAGTCAGACCTCACAGCATTGGCCAGTAAATGGTTTACTGTCTTATAAATCTGTTTAATGTCCGACTGGCAGGAATTCAGCTTTCTAATGAAAAAAGAAGCCCTGGTTTTTTAAGCTTTCGGGTGTAAACTCGAAGGAAGTCTTTAAAATTGACTAGGTCTGCCTCAGACCCCGATTTCTTGAAACGACGTTCCAGCCTGCGCTTAACACGGCGCATCTTAAGCAGCTTTTTGTAAATTGAAAGGAATCTCGACGACTTTGAACACGGATAGAGCGAACGGGAGCATGCTTGTCAAGAGCACTCCTGATTGTCATGTTCATCGCATCGGCTGAAAGGCTTAGCATTGTTTGCTAGTCGTTATGAAACAATCGAAGACTTGCTATCATATGGAAGGCATGCAGATTAAGACATTACGGCTTAGTTTATAGGATCCCATAAACATCCTGGCTGGTAAAACCAGATATGTCGACCATACTAAGTAATATATGTCTAGTGCTTAGAAAAGGACGTAGGTCTCTTGAGGTGCTATACAAATGCCTTGTTAATACTACAGAAATTATCGAACCCCGAGGACTTTATGGCAGTGCTATCAATGTAACAGTAATCTATCGTCCTCCAGGTACCAAGTCCTCCCTCATCTCTTTCTGATTTCTGTGATCTCATTTCAATTCGGTATGCAAGAAATCGATCCTTCCTCATTAAGAGTGATTTCAGCATTCATTTGGATAACTTATTGGATGCCTTCAGCACGGATTTCGTGCACTGACTGGCTCTTCATGTGCATGGCCGTAGTCACATCAACGGCAACACACTCGACCAAATCTTCTCCTATAGCCACACTATCATCAATCATTATCAAATTTTGCTTATTTGACCGCATGCGGATCTCATTCAGTCCACAATTTTTGCCCTCCTTGTCATCAAAAATCACCTGTGAATCGTGAAACCTCAAGACCCCTGACATCTATGCTGTCTGCAAGAATATCTGCTTTGCCTCTACTGCTCGATACCTCTTCTGATATGTCATCATTGGTAGATTGCTGCTACACGACACAAGCTGATATACTCGACGAGTTTGCACCTCAGACAAAGCGTACTGTTTGCCCTCGCCCGGACGGCCTATAGTTTACCGAAGATATAAAACTAGGTAGGTCTATTTAGCGAAAGCTTGAAAAAGCATATACAAGATGACTGACAGTCCATCGACAGGCGTGCGAGGACTACTGTAAATCGTACCGATCGATCCTAGCAAAAGCCATATATAAATATTGTTGAATCACAGATGCACAATTCTTGTGATCGAGCTGATCGCTTCTCTAGCTTCTTTGTCCAAAAGGTAGACAAGATCAGGAGTCCATCCCTGAGATGGAAGCACCCACCCCCTGGAGTCCTGTCCCTCAATTCCTTGCAGCACTCTCTTGCTGATGCGCATACCAGGCACAATCTAGGCTTTCACTTCTGTGCAGACGACACTCAGCTGTATCTTTGCTTTGATCGCTCCCAGCCCTCTAGCAAGTCGAATTCTCTCAACTACCTTGCTGCATATATTGACGACATTTACTCACGGATGGCAGCAAACTTTCCTAAATTGAGTGATGATAAAACTAATTTAATGGTTATGGGCAAACCAAGCGTGATTCAGAAATTGGAAAGGATAACGTACACATCAGCTCAGCCAGCATATGTCCTGTTGAATCCACACGAAATATAGGCACCCTATTCCAAAGTAATAATATTTAAAGTAATAACACATTTGATATGGCGCTCTCAGATAACTCAAATCTCTTTCAAGGCACTTTACATTTGCTGCAAACGAAGCACTATCGACCTTTCATAAGACGACTACATCACCTCCACAGTCCAGTCTGCCCACTTTCAGCGAGATAACATGGCTAAAATTCGGGCTTGCTTAGGCAGATACCACGTCCAAATTGGTCCATGCGTTTGCGACATCCCGCCTGTCGACTTCTGTCGCTCACTGCTAGCTGGTCTACCGGCCTATGCAATCAGGCGCTTACAGCTTGAGAAAAACTCTGAAGCTAGGCTTGTCTGTCGTGAGCGTCGTTGCTACATCACACCACTTCTCGCCGACCTGCACTGGCTCCCAATCAAGCAACGCATCGACTTCAACTTCAAGGTTTTGTCACTGTTAGGTCCGTTTATTCTTTGGCTCCAGCCTACCTATCAGATCTACTGCCCCACCAGGCCATGCATCGTACCACCGGATTTTCGGAATCTCATCATTTACCTAAATCTGGTACCCTTTGGAGACGGTGATTTTAGTTCGTATGCTCTCAAAGCCTGGAACTCACTTTCGACTTGCGTCACGGCATCCGCTGACTTAACGACATTTTAAAAGAAGCTATAAACACATAGATTAATCACTGCATTGAATGGGTAATTGTGGTTCTTCCTTTACGATCTTATAACCAACCGGCTGTGCAAGCCACGATTTCCAATCGACTTTGAAGGCAGTGGTTTTACCACTTCCTTCTTATCAATGCCAATTTCTGAACTCATTGGTAAAATCCTAGCACTGCGTTTATTTAGGCGTCCGCCAGAGGCCGTTATATAAACAAATAATCTACAAATATTTCCTCTTTGTATAGCACCCTAGCAGTACTGAATCTCTATCCAGGCGCTTCGCATATGCAGTAGGGCTTGAGCCTCAGACCTCAAATGTATTTACTTTGACCTCTGCCGTCGAAGGCGAGTGCCTTAACCCCTGGGCCAAACCAGAGCGGCTGTTTTCAACTTGGCCGCCTAACCAGTATTAAACGATGAACGCCGGCAGCTGTCATTATTTTCACAAATCTGCATGTGCTGACGGCACAGTATCCCTGGTCACATCAGCATTCGTGCATTGTACATAAGTGAATTGCTAATCGACACCGGATATGCAACGAACGGGGTGGGGGATTGTTAAGGCGGTTGCTTTTCACGACCTCGCTACAGAGGTCATGGGTTCGAATCCTGGGGTGGGCGATCCTTTGTCACGGCTGCAAGCGGTGGTGATAGCCGTAAGGCTCTTCTGTCACTATATAAAAGAGGCTGTATAATCAGCTAGTATTTTTTCAATGCTGACGCAACCCTGCGGTTCGTACAATATCGGTAGCAGCCAACCAGTTGGTTCAGACAATCGACCTTCATCGGTACAAGCCAGGATATGGCCGATAATTAAAGTTAAGGGCACCTTCTAGAGGAAGAGTTGAACCTAACCATGGGCTTGTCGATGGAGGCATGTCTTTTTTGGCTTAAATGGGGCAGCATTGCTACAAACCTAGATACAAGTTCAGGATACAAGCAGTCGCCACAGCAGCTCTGCAGAAAATGACAGCAATTATATGCTCCAAGATGGCAATCACAGATTATAAAAAGAATGACCACCTCAATCAACGCATAGTCAGCCAATGCTCAGGACCCAGGCCAGTCTGCGAAACCGCACTCTAGGCTCGACTAATACGAAACTTAAGTAGAGCTTTCCTAGCAGCAGGTCGGTTCTCTCCCAACTTTAATATCGAGTGTGGCCTGCACCACTGCAATCGTGGTCGCACCGAGCTGCGATGTGCAGTAATAATACATAAAGCAGCAATGCCCAATCGAAAAAATACCCAATACATCAAAACACCCGATATACGAAGGCTTACGCTCCACCGTGGTCCACCGTAGCTGCACGGTCTAACTAACTGGCTTACTTGGGTCATAGCCCAGGAACAAGGTGCTCCCTCTCGACCACCCGACGTCGTGGATTAGAGTCCTGCAGTGGGCGATCATTCAGTGCTTACTGCTAGCGGTGGTGACAGCCATTAAAGCTCTTCTGCTGCTACATAAATTAGGCCGTTGAATCAGCTAACCAACGCCCTCTAAACCAATCAAGTCATCCGCGAAGGTATGGTTCGACAGCATGCACTGCCAGTTGACAAGTCCTCAGTGAAGTGGCAGACGATAAATAAGCTAACAGTTATAGCTAACAGTAGAGCAGCTACACTGACTCGTAGGTCACCAATCGCAGCGAGTGCCATGCCACAGCGATGATGAGTGACCTCTGACTTACGTCAAGACAATAATACAGTGTCATGCATAATAGTTCTGCTTCGGGCGTATATTAAGGCGCGAAGACAAGGATCGCGTAGATTGAATTGCGTGACAGGGTAAATCTTTCCTCCTCTAAAACTTCAGAGGTTGTGGGTTCAACTACCGATGACGAGATGACATGCTCTTCTTTCCTGTCTAGCCCTACGATATCCGTTCGTGATATTCAAGCTCCTTTGCAGCAAATTTAAAGTGTCTAGAAAGAGACTGAGTTCTCAGAGGGTGCTATATCATGTGTATTATTATTGAATTATTAGTCCACCACGGCGGCTACGGGGTGCTTTTCTTTTTTAATGCATAGTTCATGAATCTTAGCAACAACATTAATATCTAGGAATGCATTTGATCTACGATGACGAAGCGATAACAGCTGCTGACGATCATAACTAACAAGCAGGTAACTAGCCGCCGGCGTAGCTACGGCAGCCGCTGCCGTGGGGGACCCAGCTGCCCGAAGCGATAAGCGTTTAGATATCCATAGACACGTAATTTCTTACGCGCTACGGTCAAATAGCAATCAGAATAACTTTAAACAGGTCTTTGTTATCTTTATTCTTATCTTTCTTTTCATCATCTTTTCTTTATTTTGATATTCTCATCTTTATTTTAGTCTCATTATTATCATCATAAGCAATTCATAACTCCGGCTCAACGCTTAGCTACATGATAATTTCTTTGTTATCTCTGTAGATTTTGCTGGAAACTGGTGGGCTAAGCTGCATCACAACTGCATTATCGAAAAGTGAAAAGACTCACATAACATGGAAAGAGAATATATATTTTTCAAACCAATAAGCCAGCATGACGGAACGTTGCGAGGGCGGAGCTCGCTGAAAAAAACGGCTGAAAAACGACGGAGACCGTCGGAACACAGGCTTCGGCACGACATCTACTCTCCAACTGCCGACTACGGCACATCTTTTTCAGCGGTCCTGAGCTGCTACTTCTATGCTACTCACTACCTCAACTGCTCTCCTAACTCTGCTATGCTTCCCACTTTCTCTTTGTTTCGCGTGAGACGAAGTCTGTTGGCTACCGAATGCGTACCGAAAGCCGCTTAGGCTGTGAGTTCGCTATACAAAACTCTCCTGCGTAACACCCACATGGTCTTTATGACTTTGTGGAGTTACTGACGGAGATACATTACATTACATTACATATATTTGAGCTGCATAGACACGCACGGGTGCTGGCGCTCATGCATACACCACCGTCCAGAAGACCGCTATGCCGTCGGCGTCGAGGCTGCAGATGCCCTATCCCTTGAAAGGAACAAGATGGAATAGGGCTGCGGCTTACGAGTGAAGCGTATTCGACCTCGTGACGACAGCGATTGCACCCCGGCGGGCGCTCGCAGGTCGAAGCGCTGCAGAACGCTAGTGAAGAACAGGAACATCTCGGCTTTGGCCAGACTCTCCCCCGGACAGGCGCGTCTGCCTGAAACGGTGACGATCGTGCGGCGGCGGGCACATTGCACGGCTGCTTCCTCGCGATCGCCGAAAGGAAGCAGCAGCAGCAGCGGTGGTGGTGGCGACGGCAGCAGATGGAATGCAGAACTGCACTGCCGCCGGGCTCGAACAGAATCGCTGCAAACTGCACATTTGGCGAAGCGGAGCAAGCGGTAGAGCTGTAGCTGCAGCACACACCTCAAAAACGAGCCCCCTTCTTACCGAGCATCCAACTAATTTAACTATACACAAGCTTTTCATTCGTTTTTTTGTTGTGCGGGGTGAATGCTACTGCATGTCAATCGCTTGCCAAAAAGTCACACAGAGTTTAGGGTGACATAATAGGAACTTCTCCAGTGTAACAGGCGCTTGCGCCTCGCGGGTTTGAGAGGCAACAGCGATGCATGAAAAATCGCAGGAGGGCTAGGCAGGTATGGCCTAGAGGTTAAGGTGCTCGCCTCGAACCAAGCCTCCAGCCAAGGTCAAGGTGAATGTATCGGATGACCGAGCTCGTGGGCTCGGTCACCGTGGCCTATGTGAAGCGTCTGAATTGACATTGAATTCTCTCAGGGCACTTTACAAATAAATTACATTTATTTATCTTATTTTTTTAGGTTGAGACAAATCCGTCTGGCAGGTATACATACGTGCATACACCACGAAGCCAAAACTGGTTTCTAGTCTGTCCCGGTCTTGCTGTGACACCAGACTCCCAGCTCACGGCATCTTCGCATCCAGCCAACCGTGAATCATATAATTCACTGTCCTCACTGTGAGATCAGGCAAGTTCCTCGGTAGACCGGATGTACAGGAACATTTGACAGACAATTTTGACATGCATTCGTGCATTCCACCAGCAGTGTCTACCGAAGGCAAATAAGGCAATGGGAAATAATGTGCGAATGAAAAAGTCAAATTAAGACATTTGGACCTCTGCATGCGAATAGGGTGGCGGCTGGACTCGCACTGGGCTTAACAGGACTGTAGTGTGACTGCACTATTAATATTACATCAAGTTAGACACTATGTTTAAATTGGTCCATGCATTTGTGACATCCCGTCTCAACGTCTGTAACTCACTGCTTGCTGGTCTCCCGGCGTATGCAATCAGGCGTTTAGTTGGTGCAAAACTCTGCAACTAGGCTCACCTGTCGTGAGCATCGCAATTGTCACATCACATCATCACCGCCGACCTGCACTGGCTCCCAATCAAGTAGTGTATCGACTTCAAGGATTTGTCACTCACTTTTAGGCCCCTTCATTCTCTCTATTCATTCTTCCAGCTACCTATCAGAACTACTATCCCACCACGCGAAGAATGGTACAACCCGCTATTCCGACTCGAATCGTTTAGCCATACCTCGCACGAACCTGAAAACCATTGGAGACCGTGCCTTTAGTTCTTATGCACCTAAAGCCTGGCGCTCACTATCGACGCCCGTCCAAACGTCCCCTGACATGACATTTAAAAAAGCTTATAAAACACCTGTTTATTACAGCATTTGGTGGGACTTGGTGATTCCTCCTTTGTGTTTATGTATCTGCTTACACAATGCCTGCTGCTTGCATATGTTACTACCAATAATTTGGTAGTGTTTTCTATACAGCACCTGTAAAGTGCCTATAAAGAGATTCAGTTCTCTGAGGGTGCTATGCAAATGTGTTATTATTATTACTCTTTAATGTGCACAAAGCCTTTACAAAGGCTAGACAGCAATGGGCCGAATCGGTCACCACTCTGCAGCTGGTCAATTACACCCCGTGTCTGCAATGGGTGCTGCCAAGCATTGTTGGCAGCTCTGGTATCTGGTTCAAGCAGGAGAGACCGTGCTAGGAAAGCCAAAGAAGGAAAAAGAGTGGAGCACTGGTAGCTGGTTCCACTTGAAAGTGCTCGTTTCCGACGATCGAAGGCTCCTCGAACTTGCTTGCTCATCACGTAGTAAGTTTGGCAGGCAGGATGTAGTCGGATGATAAAGCGATTGCAGGAGAGCCTTTGTCGCTCGGGCTGCAAGCAGGTCGATTGGCCAATCGCCACCGGTAGCGAAGGTTGCAGCCTACTCAGCTACGGCTGTGGATACTCGGACGCCGATAATCCTAACCTCCTCTTCTTAATGTAAGGCACGGTTGAGAAAACCGACAGTTTCGCTAAGCACTGCTGTCCCCCGGCAATGGCCCAGTCGTTAAGGTGCTCGGCCCGATCAAGGTGAAGGTGAATGTATTTCATGATCAAGGTCATGGGCTCAAACCCCACGGCATAAGTGTAGCGCCAGAACAGAGATTAAGTCCTCTTAAGGCGCTATACGAATGAATTACACACACACACACACACACACACACACACACACACACACACACACACACACACATATATATATATGCACAAACACATACACATATATACATACATATACACACACACACACACACACACACACACACACACACACACACACACACACACACACACACACACACACACACACATATATATATATATATATATATATATATATATATATATATATATATATATATATATATATATAAATATATATGTACTTTTATATGCCGATGCTCTCTATCCAGACCTGCTGTATACACAGCCATCTTTGTTGACTTTGCTTCACCGTGACCTCTTCTAGCTGTCAGAGCAGCCCTTACATCAGCCAAATTTTTATTTTTACGGATCACGAACCGGCTTTGCTACATGTTCACTGACACACACAAATCATTAACTTGTCAGCATTCACACTGGATACGCCTTCCTACAATTTGTTTTTTCCCCCTCGTACTTCACTGAGGTCACAAGTTGTTACCAGGCGATGGGCAATGGGCGTCACGCAAGCCTGGAAACAGCAGTGGCAAAGGACAAGCTACAACCTCCAAAAAGGTAACATACGGCGAGGCTTGAAATGTATAGATACTAGAGCAAGAATGAAAACTATACGACAGCAGAGTATTATGCTCCGCCGAAAGGGCCATCCGGAAGGCGAAGCGCAGCTTCCTGCAACGTGCAATCTCGGTGCTGCTCGATGCCTGCACGATAACCGCTCGGATAGTTCTTCAGGCTATTACTTCTTTTTTATCGAGCAACTTGACATGTGGAGTTAGCTTTGCAGCAAAGACGATGCTGTCTTGTCAAGCACACAGCCGATCCCCCATTTCAACAAGGCACAGCAGCCACTCAAACCAATTTGCAGAAGAATGCATGAGACATGCCACTCAGTTGCTTGATTTTGAAGCCGACGACAAACTCACCTATTCCGAAAGGAATGAATCTCTTTGGCTTCTCAAAAGTACCAGCAGCGCTAATGAACCGGTCTGGGTTAAACGTACAAGGACCTGCGAAGGTTTTCTCGTCCACGTGCACGTTGTACAGGGAGGCAATCAGCACTGTGCCTTTGGGGACACGGTGCTCGCCGATGAGCACGTCCGTGTCTGTGAAGTGCGGCAGCGAACCGAAAGCAACGTTGCTTACGCGCATCACCTCGCCGAGCACAGCCTCCACGTAAGGACAGGCAGCTCTGTCGTTCATGGATGGAGTGCGAGAGCCTGAAAATGGACATTTTAGATAAGAATAAGGATTTAGATGTAGTCTTTATGCGTAGACGGTCAAAGGTACCAATTAGACTAGCCGCAATGCAAAAAAGTCACCAGAATGTGTCCACTTGCCAGCCATCAAAAGTGGCCTGCCACGTAATATGTAGTCCATATGTGGCTAAACAGACGTCATCGTTAGTTACTAAACGGCTATGGCACTCTAAACTGCTGCCTCATACACGGGACATCGGCTCGCGAACGACACAGAAATAACGAACTAGGCTCTGTCGGGCCTCGGGAATCGAACCTACGACCCGTGAGCCAAAGGAGGCTGACACCATAGCCACACACTAATGTAGGAAGAATCCCCTGGCGATTGGCTAGCTACGATTACTCTCAAGCAGCCATTTTGATTCCTCAACGTCAGGTCTTCCCTAAAGACCCTGAGTGTTGCATAGTGGATTTTCGAAGGGAGCTGGGTCCACATATTGCCTTGACTGTTGGCTTGGTAGCACTAATACAAAGCAAGTACAAAACATCATTTCGACCAGTCCGTGTCGTAAGGACACTGCATGCTGAGAAACAACAGGTCATAACTGCATAGAAGAACATGCAGCCTCAGCTTCACGCTCCCCTCCTTCCGTCCAGCCAATGGGTACCGATACTTCGAAATTTGGAAGGCAAAATACGCTATAAAATTAAATGGATAAAACCCACTTACTAATTACGGGCGAGTCAACTATTACACAGAAATCGGAAACTCTAGCTACACAGTCAGGTCTGCCTACTGTCAGCTACATAACATTGCCAAAGTTCGGGCTTGCATAAAAAGGGATACCAAATCTAAATTAGTCCATGCATTTGTGACATCCTGTCTCGACTTCTGCAACTCACTGCTAGCTGGCCTACCGGCCTGTGCAATCAGGCGCTTACAGCTTGTGAAAAACTCTGAAGCTAGGCTTGTCTGTCGTGAGCATCGCAGTTGCCACATCACACCACTTCTCGCCGACCTGCACTGGCTATCAGTCCAGCAACGCATCGACCAAGTTTCTGTCACACACTTTTAGGTCCCTTCATTCTCTGGCTCCAGCCTACCTATCAGATATACTGCCCCACCAGGCTAAGCATCGTATCACTCGCTTTTCGGAATCTAATCGTTTACATATACCTTGTACGAACCTCAAATCCTTTGGAGACCGTGCCTTTAGTTCGTATGTGTTCCCAAAGCCTGGAACTCACTTCCGACTTGCAGCATGACAGCCCCTGACTTGACCACATTTAAAAGAAACTAAAAAGGCATCAATTTATCACAGCACTTAGTGGGTCCATGTGATTTGTCCTTTAAGTGCTGCTGCTTATTGCTGACACACTGCGTGCATGCTGCCATTATAACAACACTTGCATGCTGACCCTGTGCATGTCACCCCTAACCATGTTATGCCTGTTGTCATTGGGCATGCTACCACCAACCATTCGATCATGTTTCCTTTGCAGCAATTAGCGCCTAAAAAGAGATTGAGTTCTCTGAGGGCGCTATAGCAAATGTATTATTATTATTATTATTATAAAATGTGCTCGACTGGCATATCTCCTGTTACATCTGCAAGTAACCTAGGTGTACTTTTCCAAAGTGACTTTTGACTAGACGACCACATTAGCTCTACAGTCAAGTGTGCCTACATTCAGCCAGATAAATATGCAAACACGTGAGCCTGCTTAGACAGGTTTACCACACTCATGCTGCATGCATTTGTACTCCACGCATCACATCTAGACTTCAGTTGATGATTATTTGCAGGTCTTCCTTGTTCGACACGATACACATAGTTATTGCAAAACTCAGCAGCTTGGATTGTCTGTCGTGAGCTTCGAAGTTGCCACATTAGGCCACTTATCACTGGCACACACTGGCTCCTTATCAAGCAGGGCATCGACTTCGAGATCCAGTCACTCAGTTTTAGGTCCCTTTAACCTCCTTCACCATCATATCTTACTAAGCTAATTCCGAATCAGGCTAGGCACCGAACCACACATCTTCCGATACAAGTCGCTTAGCTGTGCCTCAAACCAACATCAAATCCTTTGCAGACGCTTTGCGATGAGTTCTATACTCCCAAAGCCTGGAATACACTCTACAATGATGTAACGATAGCCCCCATTTGAAATTTAAAAGTAGCTTAAAACACACCCGCTAATCACAGCATTTGCTGGCTCCGTGTGAATTTTTTTCTGTTTGCTTGCAAGAGTTATTAACAACCATATTGACATGCTTCCCTTAAAGCATACGCATGTAGAGTGCCTAGAGAAGTATCAAGTTCTCAGAGGATGCTATACGAATGCCTTATTGTTTTTCTTACAATTAATACAAAATTGCTGCCAAGCCAAATTTCTTATGCCAAACAATGCTGCCCAATGCCTCGGTCCCATGCTGTTCTCCATTTATACTCAACCTCTGGGAAAAGCGATTAAGGCCCGTGGAATAGGATATCACTTTTATGCTGACGATACTCAGCTGTATTTATCATTCAAACCGTCGGAATCTGCTGCAGCAACCGACAAACTGAATGGTTGCCTTGAAGTCATTTGATCCTGGATGTTGGAAAAATTCTTGAAACTAAACGACAATAAAACCAAACTGCTGCTCATCAACTGCTGCTGATCAACGGATACAGAGCAGAGTTCTTAAGCTGACCCACAAGGCCTGGCTCCTTCATACCTAGCAGAACTGCTGCACGAGTTTCAGCCTCCTCGTGACCTCAGGTCCTATATGGACAATAAATTAGCTGTTCCATTCTTCCACTTAAAGATCGTTGGGGACGGAAACTTTAGCTTTGTAGGTCCTAGACAGTGGAACTCGCTTCCACAATTCTTATGCAACAACAACTACTCTCCTGCTGCTGACTATGGCTCATCCTTTTCAGCAGTTCTGATCTGCTACTTCCATGCTACTCACTACCTCAACTGCTCTGCTGACTTTGCTATGCTTCCCACTTTCTCTTTATTGCGTGAGATGAAGTTTGTTGACTACCGAATGCCACTTAGGATGTAAGTGCGCCATACAAAACTCTCATGCGTAACATGCACATTGTCTTTGTGGAGTTAAATATAGAGATACATTACATTAAATTATATTACATTACATTACAATCCCGAGGGACTCCGTCCAGTGCAGGCAATTCGGTCAGGCAGCCATAGCCAGGAAGTCGTGGTCACACCCATTGGTCCTGGCCTGTGCAAGGACGGCCTGTAGGGCTGCCTTGGGTGTAGCCTGACTAGAAGCATATGACCGAGCACGATTCCTTCAAGGTATTCTTCTCACTGGTCGGGGTCTCACTGGTGGCTCCGCATTCCGAAGCAGCAGCAGCAGCCACAGCTGCTGCTGCTTCTCACTCCTCCTCCTTCTGCTCGAGCTCCACGGAGAGGCTCACCAGCTCTCATTACACTCGCCATCCTACTCTCGGCCCTGCCCCCGTTAGTCAATCTTATACAATAAATGATCTATTAGAACGAGCGTAGCCATATCATCAGACTTGACCACATTTAAAATAGAACTAAGAGCTCAGCTATTTATCACAGCATCTAGTGAGTCCCCAGTGATTCGACCTTTATGTGCGTATGCATGCTGACACACTGTGCACGCTGCCACTAACCATAGTTGCATGCTGACCCTGTGCATGTAACCCCAAACCATGTTATTCTTGTTGTTTATTGATCATGCTACCACTAAACATTGGATCTTGCTTCCTTTGCAGCAAATGCAAAGTGCCTAGAAAGAGATTGAGTTTTCCGAGGGCGCTATATCATGTGCACCATTTTGTTATTATTATTATTCTTTAACAGAGAACTCAATAATAATAATAATATCATCCGTATAGCATGCCAGGATAACTAAATCTTTATCCAGGTGCTTTACAACTCACTGCCAGAGAAGCAATAACCTCAGTTTAGCGACAGGCACGGTATCATGCTTAGACCAGCATGCACAGCACACAGGAAGACAATGACAGGTCACAGGTAGGTTCGTAGAACCTCTCGTAAACAATAATGCACAGAATAATAATAATAATAATAGTAATACACTTGATAAAGCACCCTCAGAGAACTCAATCTCTTTCTAGGCACTTTACATTTGCTGCAAAGGGAACCGCGATTGAATGGCGAGTAATATCATACTTGATAAACAACATGAATAGCATGGTTAGGGGTGACATGCACAGGGTCAGCATGCAAGTGTGGTTAGTGGAAGCATGCAACTGTGTCAGCACGCATAAGCACATAAAGGACGAATCACAGGGACCCACTAAATACTGACATAAATAGGTGCGTTTTTAATTTCTTTTTAAATGTGGTCAACCTAAGGGATGTCGGAATGGAAGTCGGGAGTGAGTTCCAGGCTTTGATAGAATACGAACTAAAGGCACGATCTCCAAAGGATTTGAGGTTGGTACGAGGTATAGGTAAACAGTTAGATTCCGAAAAGCGGGTGGTACGATGCTTAGCCTGGTGGGGAGTAAGTAGATTGTATGTATTAGGTAGGCTGGAGCCAAAGAACGAAGGGACCTAACAGTGAGAAAAAACCTTGAAGTTGATCAGTTGCTTGACTGGTAGCCAGTGCAGGTCGGTGAGAAGTGGTGTGGTGTGGCGTGGCAACTGTGACACTCACGACAGACAAACCTAGCTGCGGAGTTTTGCACCAGCTGTAAGCACCGAATCACACACACACACACACACACACACACACACACACACACACACACACACACACACACACGCAAAGACGGGGAACACACACACGAATAAAAAAGGCGAGCTCACTGGGGCTCAAAGGAAGAGCTAACTGGAGCAGGTACGAGTCTCTAACTGAGACTTGAATAAAGCATACGGTCATAGCACACGGTGACAGAAGCAGAAAGCATGCCCCACACGTTCGGTGCATTAGTACAGAAAGCCCAAATCACTGCAATATTTCAATTTAGTGAACTGTAGAGGAGTGGCAGGAAGACGACAGGAAGCCAAAGGTGCGAGAGCATACCGGGAGAGAAAGGAGTTCGAATAGGTGAAGTGAAAGTATAGTATCAGTATAGTATAAGTATAGCCGAATAGGTGGGCCGATGAAAGCTAGTGAAGCGACCTGTAAGCAAGCGAGAGAGATGGTGCTGAATTTAGTTCGATACTTGATAGGGAGCCAGTGGGGCTCAGACAGATGTCGAGTAATGTGGCAGCTACAACAACAATGACAGACCGACCGAGCTTCTGACATTTGCACCTCGTTGCAGCCGATTAAGGGCACAAGCCGAGTCTTATTCTTATAATAATATATATATATTCTTATTATAATATTAGGGAATCACCGTAATCAAGACGCAGTCACAAATGCAAGAACCAGTTTGACAGTAGTACTCTTGTCTAAGCAGGCTCTGATTTTTGCAATGCCACCCAGCTTAAAGGTGGCTGCCTTGACAGTGAAGGCAATGTGCTCGTCCAATTACCGGCTGTTTCGGAGCCGCACGTCCAGATTTTTGGGCAGACATCACAGATGCGATACTATCTCGAGAGTGAGGTCTTAAAACTTGAGGGCGACACTAGACTTGCCAATAACTACTAGCTCGATCTTATCGCCGTTAGCTAACGAATCAATATTTGATCACATAAATGCACACCTCCTAAGTAACGCCTGACCAACTAGCACTTACCAACTTATGCTACAATGCAGCCATGGCAACCTCTGATGTAGGATGAAACTTAGCCGGTTATCAATGTCCAGTACTCGAATCACTGCTGCAGAACACCTAGCAGTACTTACCCAGCTGCAGGTCAATTTCATCCTGGACTTTCTTCTGGACGTCTGGATGAAGCACCATGAATAGCCATGCCCAAAGAAGGGACGTCGCAGTGGTTTCGGTCCCGGCAATAAACAGCTCCATTGCTACAGCCATACAGCCCATCTCTAGAACGTGCCAGCGCTAATCGCTCATAAGCTCATCATAACAAGGCCTGTAATATCATGCTGGGCTGCCATTATGCTGGAATACGATATTTAAACCTGCAGAAGCTCTCGGAAACAAACGATTCGAAATAGGGGATATTATTACAATAAACTAACTTGTCAAAGGTGACCTTTCGGTAGCCGAAAGCTATTTAGTGGTCTTGCATCCACTCTGATAGAACAAAAGAGCAAACAATGCATGCAGCGCAGCACACTAAGCCAAGCCAGCATTAGATAACTTATGTAATCTCATTATTTGTATTGCCACATCTTACTACAACAAATTTTCCCAGGTCTGCAACTACAAGGTAAGCCTACGTAGAACTGCTTAATTTCTAGGACAAATGCATTTATTTTATCCGTGTGTGCTTCACTCACCTGCATGCTGCTGCTCATTCCTAATAAAGTAGGATGATAGATAAAGTCAAAGCAAATTTGCCCGATATCGCTTGACGTGGGATGTGATCAGCAATATAGTTCCAAGGTTTGCTGTCCTGCCTATATTTAAAATCTATGTACAACTCAACTCTTGAGTTTCAACTGGGTCTCGTTGAAAGCTACAGATACCCACAAATGATGATTTGTTACCGGTTAAGTGAGCAGAATTAACTCAAACTTCCGAAAAGTTCAAGCAAATCTTCAAGGCTTCATAGTTTTCGTAAAGAAAAGGCCTGCCCACAATCAACGAGCCGAATCAATCACGGACCAACTACCGAACTGTAATCTCATGTCTCAGCAACACCGATGGTAAAGAAAAGAGCTCAATGTAGTCCTTTAACATTTTTAGAAACAAAAGATATAGGATCTCTTAAATAAGGATCGATCAGCCATTTTTTCACATAGTTAAAGAAACAAATGGGGAAATCTCGAACATAATGCCGACCCAAGCCAGAATGAGCAACCTGCTATCGGAGACAGCAGTGCACAAAGCAGCAGCATACATTGACGATGGCTGTACTAGAGGCATATCTTCCAGTCTAATGGGCAACGATCTCATTCTTACTGAATCTCTTTACTACAAGCATTGGTTTGCTGCTACCATGCTTAACTAAGATGATGTGCACACACGTCTTTAACCTTAGGCCATGTCTCAGCATTCTTCCAATAATAATAATAACAATAATAATGCATTTGTTACAGTGCTCTCAGGGAACTCAATCTCTTTCTAGGCACTTTACATTTGGTTCGAAGGAAGCACGATCGAATGGTTAGCAGTAGTTAGCTCAATGAACAAGAGTAAAATGGCTAGAGGTGGCATGCACAAGGTCAGCATACAAACATGGTTAGTGGCAAAATGCAATGTCAGCACATATAAGCACACATAGGACGAATCACATGGACCTACTATATGCTGTCACAAATAGATGCGTTTTTAATTTCTTTTCAAACGTGGTCAAGTCAAGAGATGACATGACACAAATCGTAAGTGAGTCCTAGGCTTTGGGATCATATGAACTGAAGACACGGTCTCCAAAGAATTTGAGGTTCGTAAAAGATATAGGTAAACGATTAGATTCCGAAAAGTGGGTGGCACGATGCTTGGCCTTGAAGTCGATGCGTTGCTTGACTGATAGCCAGCCAGTGCAGGTCGGCGAGAAGTGGTGTGGTGTGGTAACTGCGACGCTCACGACAGATAAGCCTAGCTCCAAAGTTTTGAACTAGCTGTAAGCACCTGATTGCACAAGCCGGTAGACCAGCAAGCAATGAGTTACATAAGTCAAGACGGGATGTCATAAATGCAGGGACCAATTTAGACGTGGTATCCATGTCTTAACATGCCCAAATTTTGGCAATATTATGTAGCTAAAAGTAATTTAAGGTGCTACTGCCAGTTCTTTCAAGTAAATTCTAGTCAGGTTTTAGAGAAAATTACTCCAGTGAGGCAGCAATGCTGCAAAAAAATAACGACCATTGAAATCCTGACTTAAGTAGACCCTTCCTTCTAGTTCTGCCGGATCCCTTGGCAGCATTAAATGCTATTAATACCAAGCCCTTCTTGAGCACCTATGATCTTGCCTGGGCATCATTGGCACTTCACTGCATGGTCTAGATTCTACTTCAGCAAGAGATTTCAGAGGTAGAAGTCAACGGCCAACGGTCATCCAGTAAGCTTTCATAGTATGAGGTAACCCTTTCGTACATATGATACCCAGATATAACTCTCAACTTTCTTAATGAATGCATAGCTAACATTTGTCCTTGGAAGCCAGCCAGCTTTCTCAAATTGAATAAAGATCAATCCAACTTAATAGTTATGGGCACATGTCCTTTCACTAGATGACCACATCAGCTCTACAGTCAAGTTTGCCTGCTTATAGCTCGGTCACATTGCGAAAATTCACACTTGTTTAGATACAGATAAGCCACAGCTAAGTTCGTCCATGTATCAGAGATATCCCGAATGGACTTCTTCTGTGACTCTCTACTTGTAGGTCGTCCTGCACGAGAAATAACATGCCTGCAATTGGTTAAACACTCTGCAGCTAGGCTTTCTCTGTCGAAAAGTCCGAAACTGTCACGTTAAACCACATCTCACTATGCTACTCATCATTGTAGTGCATAGACTTCAAGGTTTTGTAACTCACTTTTAGGTTCCTCCAGTCTCTTTCTCGGCCTAACCACTTGAACTTCTTCCTAACTACTTCCTAGTAGGGTCCCCTGATATACCACCCGTTCTTCTGACTCAGGTCACTTGGTTGTGCCACAAACGAACTTCGAATTCATTGGAGACTGTGCATTCAGTTAATAATCTCCCAAAGTAGGGAACTCACCACTAACTGAAATCACGTGATTTCCTGATTATGACTATCAAAAGGAACCAAAAAACCACCATGTTCTTCACAGCCTTGGTTCCATTGACGTGATTTATCCTTTGTGTTCTTATACTTGCTTAAACTGTATAGGTTATGACAAATCAATTGAACTGCTTCCTTTACAACCATGCAAAGGGCTAAGAAAGAGACTTATGTCTCTAAGCATACCATACAAATGCTTTATTATTACTATTTATAAATGCAAAGACAGAATATGCTCTAATTTTTGAAATTGATATTTAAATTTAAAAATAATATCAATTTGAGATATGCCAGTACGTCTGATAAAAGAGAAATCACACCTGATTCACAAGTCGGAGCTGACCAATGGAATGAAAGCCTACGACAATTCACATTAAACAGCAAAATAAAACACCATACTTTATAATTAAATTTCACGAGTAAAGACAAATAACTGAGAAACTATCGAAATTGAGAAAGTACCAAACTTCTGTAGCAACGGACAGCACTTATATTATATTACTGCATGATTGTTAATCATAGAGAGGCTAACCATATAGGTCAGAGGACATTCAGGCCAGTCTTCAAAAGCAGAGTTAGAGTTTATCGTGATTTTTCTACACATAAAGGCTAATCTGAAATACGCCATAACCAGGATTGCACCCCGGCTTCACGACTCAAGTAATAAAACCATACACCTAGCCAACATCAAACTGTTTAAAGACCATGAATTCAGTTCACATGCTACCAAAGCCGGAAACCCGACTCAGGTCAAGTATTTTTCTTGATTTAAAAGCCTAATATACAGCTAAAAACACACATGCTTCTCACCGCATTTGCGCCTTCAGTGTAAGTTGTCGTTTATGTGCTTCTGCGTGCTGGCGTTGTGCACAGTATTAATAACCAATTGAAATGCTTCCTTCCAGCCTATGCAAAGTGCCCAGGTGGATATTTAGTTCTCTTAGGTTGCTTTACAAACGTTTTACTGTTAAAATTCCACAGTCAAGCTAGCCATGCTCATCTTGCCAAGTGTGATACTACCTGTGCGGTACTACTCACAGCCGTTTTACATATACTGCGCCTCGATTCCGCTCGTCGTTGGGCATGAAATGGCAAGTCTGAAATTCGAATCAGAGGTAAACGAGCGTACACCGGAAGTCACTCACTTCGACTAAGATTTCCCGGCATGAAAAGAATCTCTAGCATACCAATGCGCAGTAAGTTGCAAGAGGAGACACAGCACGACAGACGCCGAATGGTGGCACACTAGGTTAGGCGGTTGCTTTTCATCACCGAGGTCGTGGGTTCGAATCCTGCAGTGGGCAATCATGTATCGCCACTGCAAGAGGTGGGGATAGCCGTAAAGGCTGTTCTGTCGTAATACGAAAGAGGCTGTTTAATCAGCTAGTATTTATTTGTTTTATTTAAAGAGTGTACTCGGCATTCACCGTGCACGACAGTCATTCTCGGGGGCACAGTGGCGCTTGGGTGGCTTCGCGCCCAAGCTTGTGGAATGCAGCCCGTGGCTGCGAGCGCATAGGATGCCCACTGCCAGTCTCGCACATGCACTGCCCAGATTGGTTATCTCTTATCGAGTGAGCCAACCTGAACCAGGTCAAAGGCAAATCTGCACAATTTTGGGAGGGGTGCTCACAAGGGGGGGGGAGGGTGGTGGGCATGACGGTTGTTTCACTAGGCTCTTTCGGACTTCCATGCTGACCACATGCATCAGGTGGAACAGAAGCAAGGAACAGCCCTGCAAAATGCCACTGCTTTTTCTTTTTCAAGGGAGGGAGAGGGAACCATTGCTTGCTAGTGCCAGCTGGTAACCTCCATCCAGGCAGCTGCTGAATCCAAACATGACTAGTGAGTTACGTGAGTGATCCAGTGGGGACGCCGACTATCCGACTGCCATTTCTCACATCACCTCAAGATGTAGCCACAAGTGCCAACAACCAACAGCAGTTATCCAAGGCTCACCGGTTGCACGGCAATCCAAATTAATTAGGAAGAAAAAAGAGACTGTTGTCTCTTTTTTGCAACCAATTTTTTGCTGGAAAGAAGAGACCGCAAACGCACCCACGCACACAAAATAAAAGGCGCCCGTATTCTGCCAGCACGAGACAACCACTTGAATAGAACATTCTAACAAGGCTAGGTACCTCTTCGAGTCTAGAATGACGTAATCGACAATGATCAAAAAAACAACGGCAGCCATTTTTACTATGACCGACGAGCGAAGCTTACCATCAAAAGACGAATGTGGCGAGACGACAGCTTTTTCTTTCATTTCGATCAAATACGCGTCGATGAAATCTCGTGGGTGCTGGCAGTCCAAAGTTTGTGCATGCTGACGTATCGCCGCCAAAAAGAAGTCGCGATTCGTCTTCATATCTCGCTCGAACTGGCAGTAGCCGAAAATGTCACCTGGCAGCCGCTTCAGGAGAGGCAGCGCATCTAATATTCTTATTTTAAAAACTCCCTTAAGGTTACCCAGCAGCTTGACAAGTAGCAGGTCAAAGACGGGGTCACTGTACGTAAACCGCTTTCCGAGTACAAAGCTGCTGATTACATTTGCGGTGGCTTTGTGGATGCAGCTTTCGACGTCGACGGGCCTACGCCCAAGCTGTTCGACTGCATTCATGGACTCCTTTGCCTCATCCAATATTTTCGTTTCCATGCCTATCTTTCCCATGCCGTGCTCTCTGAGAACTGTTAGTGCGAAGCGGTGCTGTTCCTTCCAATCGTCAGAAGCGACGATACCTTTGTCTGCAATAAAGAACGCCAACCCACGGTAAGTCTGCTCAATTCCATGGTAAGACGCCGCCGCTAATGCTGTCTATGAAATAAGGCCTGTTCGGTTAGCTAGCGCATCGTGGGGTCAACACAAGTTGAACGGACTAAGGAGCAGAAAGAAACGACCAACGGTGTCGGTCGTGAGCACGACATTAGTGCCAGAGTGCACGTCCCAGTTTCCGGCTACAGTCAGAGGCTGCATGAGATTTGCTGCAACTACGACCGTACGGTGCGTTGCGACAATAGGGAGCTGAGCGAAACAATCCAGTCTCACCTGTAAAGCCTGTCAATACGTTTCCGACCCCAGGCGGGCGAGAGCTGCAGTGATCTGCACTGTCAATGAACGCTGCCGTTATGGAGTCGTAGCTGGCTAGCACGACGGCTGGACGCAAAGTTCCGAACCAAGAATATAGCTGGCCATACTGGTTCCTGCATTTAACTCGAATTTCCAAGAGATCATCAATCCAGAACAACAAGGTGGCCAATGCAAACAAGGGGCTGGGCCCAGGTGGATACTTGCGGCGTTGGTACTCCAGCAGAGCATATACTCCAGCTGCGACTACTAGCGAGCAGCCGAAAATGAGCTGAAGCAGAGGGATCGCTGACTCCGGGAGATTCATATTTGTATCTCAGTATATCATCTCCGGGAACAGAGTGAGACAAGGTCATGTCCAACTGGGTGCCGTTAGTGATTTCTATTGGTTGTCTTCTTATTGCGCTCTTTTTCCCTTTTACAACATTTTTATTTTTTCAACTCGTTCTCGTTAACACTCGAACTCGTTTCAAAACAAAAAACGTTGTAAAATGAAAAAAGCGCTTGTTTCAAAAATAAAAACATCGTATAGTGAAAAAACAAATCATCACACTCGTTCTCGTTATCACTCGAACTCGTTAAAGTCTTGTAAGACTATAGGATATCTGTTTTCAAATATTTGTATATTATAGTAAAACAATTTGAATTAAATATCTTTTTTACTTCATATAGAAATGAGTGATGAAAAATATAATAGACAAATTGGTGAAAAATATCAAGACTATATTCGAAGGCTAAAGGTTGCTGCTGTTGAGAAATTTGGTGGATTGAAGCCTAGACATCCAAAGAGTACTGACCAATTAGAAGAATTAATTTATTATCTTTGCAGAAACTCATGTGTAATGAGTGAGGTCTTTGTTGATTATATTGATGAGTATGCAGATTTATATCCAGGATGGGTTTGAAAAAAAAACTTTCAATAATTATAGGAAAACGGCAGATTTAAGAAAAAAGAATTTGTTCTTCAAAAATATGATGAGGTAGTTGCATATAACATTAAAGTTAGATTGTGTCTAACTCAGCTAACAAGAGAGAGATATATAATTAAAATCGTAAATATACTAGTAGCTTTAGGAGTTACAGTTTCTACAACGCTTGTTCACACACATCCAGGTATAACTAATGTAACCTCCGCTCTCTCAGCACTAACAGCAATGCTAATGGCAGTTGATGGTGTTTTAGTTGAAATAGATAAAAGAAAAAGATTTACTCTTAATTCTAACACAGAGTTTATTTCAAAAATAACAGATGCTTTATCCGATAAAGTAGTTACAAAAGAAGAGTTTGACGATATTATAGCAGAAAGTTCACAAAGAGCAACTACTCCTTCTGTTTAATCACTTGCAACTGCTCTCTAACAAAGCTCCTTTTGACATCATTTATCCAAAATCTAACCGGTTGTTTTTTCAATACAATTATTCTAATAATTAGATGTTTAGTCAAACTCCATATCGGATCTGTAGCTCTTCTTCTTTTTTCATCTTCTCCTTCACCTGGTTCTAGTAAATATCTAACAGTTGTTCCAAGTTCTAATAATTTTTTTTGTTCTCCAACTTTTCTATGATATTTTGGTATATTTGGTTTTACTGATTCTTTTTTTATCGCCTTTGCAGGTTCTTCATCAATTGATCTTGTAACGCTATTATTTAGATAATAAATAATCTTTGGTAAATTATAAATCCATTCTTTATTTCTAGTGTAATTTCCATTATTAATGTTTTCTAATTCCTTCTCATATTGTGCAATAAAGGCTCTTTCTGCTACAGTTCTATTCATTCTTTCAACAAGTGCAACACTCTTTTTACTAGTAGCTTTTATTACTTGTGTTTCATGTCTTTTCATTTCTGTCATGAACTCTTCTTTAAACTCAGATCCAAGATCTACTGTTATCTTCTTTGGCCATTTCAATAAACTTTTGTATAAATATCTGTTATAGCTTGTGCTACTTCTTTAGAAGACTTTTTTAAGTGGTCTTGAGTCTTTATACCTGCTAGCAACATCAATAACACTCAAAGCATATTTGTATCCAGAATCATTTGGCATATACAAAATGTCTGCTTGATGATTTTCATTCGGTTCAACAGTATTAAAGAAACCTTTTGGAATTACTTTCGGTCTTGGCTTGAATATCTGGCTTATATCTGAGTCTGGATTAAATTTCCCTTCCTTTTTTCTTTCATTAAGAGTTAAAAATGACATTCTATAGAAATGGAAATATTTTGTGATACTTGCTCGACATCGTTTAGTGAACTTGAATACTTAGAGTCAGGTCATCCAGTTTGCAAAAAGGTTAAACGAAGGCTAAAGTTAAAGCATAAAATGCGTTGCGATATCTGCGATTTAGATAGTACAGAAACAGAATTCGATTGTGGTATTTTAAGAAATAAAAAAATAATCATTTGTGCAGATTGTTATTACGAAAAGAATAAGTATTCTAAACAAAGACCTACAAAGAAATATTGCTTAGCAAAGAAGCACTTTAAAAAAAGGTGTTCCGAGTTATTCTGCAATCATCATTGTTTAGAACACGAATCAATAATGCATATATTAAAACTATTTCCGCAAGTAAAAGGAAAACGTAAAGCAACAAAATTTAAAGAATTAATTGTTCTACTAGTCCATTTATATTTTTCAGGTACTTATGTAAGAAATTAATAAATTAACTTTCATATTTCCTAGGTTATCAACATAATAATATTCTATCGGAATTTTGTAAAGTATGCGTAATACTTAAAATCAGTTCCAGTTGGTGATGCATTTATAGCACGTATATCTCCTGATACTATTGTCATATCGCTGCTAGGTTTTAGTTGTATACAGTTGGACGATCCAACCACCATTGCATTAGTATTATTAGTGGAGGACTATTCTTATTTGACCAAGAATATGTAGCAGAAATATTAATAATATAACTCATTGCTTTAGGATTAAATGTAAGCACAACAACTTCTGTTATTTTTTAACGGTTCTATCAACATATGATTTCGTTGCAGCATCTGAAGAATTAACAGGCTTAGCAACATTGATTATAGAGTTATTATTCATATTTAAACTTGTTGTAGCAGGAGAATTCTTCAATAACACATCTCGTTTTAATCCACCATAAGTAAAACAAAAGTCACCAGGAAGAACTGTTGGTGTAGTAACACTAGAATTCCAATATGTAGAAGCAATAGCAAAATTGTTCATATTTAAATCTCCAGTCATTGTATCTCCAGATTTCTTTTTCACCATCTCCATTAGCTATTGCAGGATTACTAGTAGATGTAAATGCTCTAGTGAAAACAGTATTTGCAGTATTTGTAGCAAGTCCAGTTGCACCTGTCATAATAGCCTCATAATCATTTCCACCAACACGAGTCATTTCAAGAATAAAAGGAATATTACAAAGAATTTTATTCATGTCAGCACAAAAACCAGAAATCCGTGATAGAGGATGAGCAATACTAAAAGATCCATTATTGCTATTAACAATATTATTTATAGTAGCTCTTCTATACATGAAACCAAAATTAGAACAAGTATGTCCATTTGTTATTTTTACTCCAGAAGCAGCTGGACTGACATATGAACTAAGATTTAAGTAAATATCATCAATTGAACTTGCTTCATCTTTTTTTCCAGCCAATTGCAAGACCTTCAGTTCTATTGTAATCACCAGGATAGCATAGAAGACCCATAAGTGTCGAGACAGAGCCAACTCCTTCTTTTAGCGGAAGGCTTTCAATTTCTTCAGCACCAAGTCTAATTCTCATACTACTAAACAACCACGCTCCAGCATTGTTAACAAATCCAGCAGCGAGACTTCTTTTTAATTACGTTATAGGATTTGCCTCACTAGGACCAGGTGATGCAAGTTGACCCTCAAGTAAAAGAAAGATATGCGTTCGATAGAACATAACATGTTTGCTGTTCACCAGGAACAGTAAATGTTACAACCTTACTTGCAATATTATCTGTTTCATTTCCATTTGTCTGATAAAACTCTCGAAATTGATAATCTTTAATTTTATAATTAGGAAAGCTAGGATCGCCTAGTTCGAGTATCGAGTCAATCGGTGCACTTTCCATTTCTTCTCTATATAAAAAAGTAAAAATTTATTTCTTATTCTGAATGTATAAACGAGCACCAATTTTTTTCATATATCCACCATATCCACCAGCTCTTGGAGCAGGCATATTAGCAGGAACAGAAGATTTTTTTATAACTCTTTCTATTTCTTGGTATGCCTTAGCATCATTCTCCTTTAATGTTTCTGAATAATCCTCAGTTTCAGAGTCCTCCATCTTTGCTTTGTATTTCTTTTTGCTTTTTGGTTTAAGTTTACCAAGCATTGCTCGTTTTATCTCCAGATCCATTTCTTTTATTTTTCGATCATTATCTTCTTCTTTTTTACGTTTCTCCAACTCATACTCAAGTTCTTTCTTTCTTCTTTCCTCATCAAGTTTGTCATCAAGATATCTACGTTTATTAGCATACTCCTGGTCAATCTTTTCTTTCTTCGTCTGCAACTCAGGTAATTTTCTTGCTTGATGCATTTCAATTCCTTTGTTGGCAATATTCATGCTAAGTCCAGTTAGTCTAGTAAGTACTGGCGTTGCTTTACCAACACCATAAATAATCTTATCAAGTACGCCAGAACCATGATATTTTCCGCCAGTTATCCTCCCATGCCCAATTCTACCATAGCTACCCACCCTATATTATTTTTGAAATTTCTATTGTAACTATAATATCGGTTATAAAATCTACATGATTTCCATCTTGATCAGATAGGCTTATTTTAAGATTTCTTATCGGGTCCGTTCTAGTAGGCAGAAATAGAACTTTTTTATGTGAAAATCTACTCTTTGTCCTGGAGTCAAATCGTTAGTATTTATTACATACAATGAAGAAGATTGATTTAAGGTTTTATTCTCCATATAGTTCATGAATGGATTAACAAGATCACAGTCAACACTTATAGATCTTCCACCATCTCTAAGATTGTTCCATGCTTTACACGTTCCTATTGGGTAAAAGCTTTTATTTTCTGAGTTACTTGTTGTTCCTTGTAGTTTTGAGCTAAAACCATGAGTATCACCTATTGACATCATAGCCAAATAACACAATATAAGTACCAACAACTTGCATAATTATTCTATCATCGTTATCAGCAGTAAATGTTATTCCACCTTTAGATCTAGGTGGGAGTCCTGATTGAAGCAGCAATCTATTTAAACGAAATACAATTCCAATACTATCATAATATCCCGCGGGGATCTTTACAAAGTCTGGAAGTGGTAATGATGCTAACCTCTTTAAGAGCAGCTCATCATTTACATCGCTAACTATTTTAATTGGTGGTTTTTTTGAATAACTAAATTCAATTCTTCGCAAACCAACTTTATTATATTCTGCTCCATTAATTGGTGGAACTAGAGTTTTTGAATCTGAACTGCTCATTCCAGTTATTCTTATAGGCATTCTTATATTATTTTGAAATTTCTGTAGTAGCAATAACACCAGTAATAACAGTTATTACATTTTCATTTTGATCTGTAAACTTTATTTTTATAGAGCTAATGTCGTTGATATCTGCTCTTGTAGGTAAAAATAATACATTTGGAATGTGTACATCTACTTTTTCTCCAGGATTTATATCATCAGCGTCTATTATATATAAAGATGATGATTGTTTTAAGAAACCCTTTCTATATTCAACATAATTCATTTCTGGATTAACAAGATCACAGTCTACGCTTATCCATCTCACTCCAGAGTTGTCAGGAAGTTGCATCTTATTCCAAGCATTATAAGTTCCAGTGAAATACATAGCTTTCTCAATTGCTTCATATGGAGTTCCACCAACTAAATCAACATCAAACGAACCCTGCTGATTTGAATTGAAACCAAGAGTGTCACCAATAGAATAGATAGTTCCAGGTGCATTACTTCCAAGTACTACAACGTAATAATTATAAACTTGTAGAATTATCTTATCATCTGTATCAACACTAAATTTTATTCCACCAGATACTGCTCTACCTTCAACAACATATAGAACGCCTACTGCTGATAGGGCAGTATTCAAATCATTAACAATCTTATTAGTGTCGTAATATCCATTAGCAATCTGAATAGATGAACTTGCAGCTGTAAGTCCAGCTTTGTACCAAAGAAAATTATTTACATTCGAAGTAACATTCATTACAACTTTATTTGTATAAGTAAACTCAACTCTTCGTAAACCTATTTTATTATAACCAGAATCAGATCCAAGCATTAACGGCGGAACTAGAGTTTTTGAATCTGAACTAGTAGTTCCAGTTATTCTTATTGACATTCTTATATTATATTTCAATAATTTCTATTCCAACAGTAATCTGCTGCGAACCAAAGTCTAAAACTTTCAAATTTTGATCTGTAATTGTAATCATTATATCAGAAATAGAATCTCCAACAAGATTATTATATTCAAGAGTATTCGGTTCATATACCATTTGTTCCCAAGGGTAGAAATTGTAAGCGAAACTTCTAAGAGCTCGCGTTTTAATATTATTTATGTAACTAGTTCTACTCGCAACCACATTACAGTTTATAAGAATTAAGTTTAGATCAGAAACAAAAACTCAATTCTCTGAAATAATTTTCTCTCCAGGATCTACAACTATTTGTGTAAACTGTTTTCCAGGAGCAACATCATATGTAGATAGCGGAAGTGTGTTGTCTGTTGTATAAACAGTTCCAGTAAATCCAAGTAGTGAAGCTATTGTAGATTTAACAGCAGCAAATGTAAACCCAGCAGGCATAGTAATCCAAGAATTAGAAGTAGCAGTATCAATTCCTAAGACAAACATCATTTCCAGATAATACAACAGAATTATTTATTGTATCTGCAATACCAATATTTACATCATCAGACACAGCAGTATATATACCAGGTGGTATTCTTACTATTCGATCAGATCCACCTGCAATCCTGTAAACAAAAGTATTATTTGCCGATGTAATGTTTTTAATAGAATTAGTTCCAACAAAATTTTTGAAGCATAACTTAAACCTTTTATTCTTAAGCTTTATTGGGTTATTTATTTTTACTCTAATAGGATTAGTAGTTCCACTTATATTAAAAACGTATCCTTCCTTACCTGCAATGGTATCTTTTTTAATTGACTCAACATTTTTTAGAATGTCCTTAGCCACACCAAGAAAAACCGACATTTTCTATGTATCATATAAAAGTTTATTTATCTTAGCAATGTATGACTTTAGTACTTTTCTAGATTTTGCAAGGTAATCAACAGCAGCACTAATAGAATTTACTACTCCTTAATTTCCAGCAGCAAGCTCACGAATCCACAATTCTATCTTGTCAAATACTTCTGAATCATTCTTTACAACTAATAGAATTACTTCTATTCCTTTGCCAACTTTTGGTCTTAAATAATCTAAAACTCTATGCTCTTTTACAATTTTTTTTCTTTTTGTTTAGCTCTGTATCATGACCCATTGTTTTAGTTAAAACTACTTTTGTAACTCCTTTTGCAGCTGCCTTTCTTTGTGCATCAGAGATGCTAATGGAATAAAGTTTTGGTCTTAAAGCACATACTTCAATTACTTTTCCTTCTGTTTCATCTTTAAATTTTCCGATTGTATCTTCAGCAAACCATTCGGGCATATTTTTCATGTCATCATATAAATTAGGTGTTTCAATATCCATGATCTATGAATCTGTATCTGTATAGATTAGTTTAACTTTTTCGTTATACTTTTGCTTTATTACATCATAATAAAACTTCAGCATATGTATTTTAGATAAGTCAAGAATTGCGTTTCCGATAAACATTGGTTTATTTAACCTAGTTTTTGATTGATTCATTTGAAATATTGTTAGTGTATTGCTAAAACCTCTAAAGTTTACCATTCTAGGATCGCGTATTCTTTTATTAAACTTCTTGCTTACTATCTCATCAATAACATTAAGCAGATAAGTTTTTACTATTTCTTAATTATCTTCACATGTTTTACCATAAAATACATTCATTATCAACTTCCAAAGATTTTTCAAGAATTTTTTATTCGAATTAGCTGCTTTCATATCAGCACACATTTGGATGAATGGTTCCAACCACCTAGATTGATTAAATTTATAAACCTTTTTTACTGTAGCTATTATTCCGTTTGTTAAACAAAACTTTAAATATCTATAGTGGATTAAATAATCTTTTTTTAATGAAAAGTCACACATCAATTTTGGAACATTACAAGCACCTACTTTAAATTTATTTTGAAAATTAGAATACTCACTACAGTCAACGACTCTGTTAGATGCACATAATGAATATTCGTTGTGTAAATCATGATAGTAATCTTTTGTTTTAGGATCGTACTCAATATTAACAACAAAGAAAGCAACATCTGACTCATCTGGTAATGATAGTATTTTTTCTCTGTCCCATCCATCAATTGAGCATTCTTCAATTTCTCCTTGTGGAAGAAGTTCCATCACTGCTGTTGGATATAAACTGGTAGCGTCTTGGTAAGTAATCCACCTTATCGGTTTGCTAGAATCATTTCCAGGCACCATATGATTGTTTGCTTTAACTAATCTACTATTAACTTGAAAAATGCCTCCGCGAATTGGTTTTTTAAATGTGTCATATATCGCTCTGTTTGTTAATAACTCAATTTTTAATCCAGAATACCAAAACACAGCGCTCCATGAAAAATTTGGCGTCGTAACAAAGTTTGCAGGATCTAATTTCAATTTAGATATCAATCCCTTTCTAAAACTTTCAAAACAGTCTGCTAATAGCAATACATCAATGATTAAATATAAATCATGTTAATCAATGAGTGATTTGCAGTCAAATTTTTCCAAACATCATTTGCTTTTTTATAATCATCATCTGATATTCCTTTCATATAAACATTAGAGTAAAGAGGTTCCTTACTCGGTAAAGCATCACAATTAAATTTCTCCCAAGAATCCATAAGCTCATAAGGATATTCTTCTTTAACAGCAAAAAGATTAAGATTTTTTCCTTTGTACTTTTCGCTTAAAACTTTATTTGAAATTGGAAAACAATTAATTGTTTTTCCCATCGTCAAAGCAATAGAATCTAATGACCCAATCATAAACTGCATACTGTCTTTAAAAACCAAATCACCAACTTTCAACATCATATACTTCTCTAAATTATTTGCTATTGGTTTTGCTTCAACACTAAAATTCTGTAATGCCTTAACAATAATATGTGAATCATATCCCCTAAAATTGTGGAATAAAGCAGGTAACTGCCATTTTCAAAAGTCCATGCTTGCTTTAAAATTACATGAATGGTGTGCAGCTACTCTACATTTATTTGTTAAATGGCAATGGTCAAATACTTTTCATAACTCATTATTTCTTTAATTGAAAGGACCTTTACACATCCAACAGAAAATTGCATCATCGTGCGCTTTCATTTCATCATCAGTTAAATTTATCATCACACTATCTAAATTTTTCTCAACTAGTAGAATTTTATAAAAATCGGATACAGCAAATAATCTTTTTAAGAAAGTATTTAAAAAATCAGGACCAACGTTTAAAAACCTATCAACAACTTTACCATTCCAGTCAACTATGACATATGCAGCGGAGCAGGATGTACGTGTTGAAAAATGGTCTTCACGTTCTCCTTTTTGCACTAAACATTCAAAGTCTGCATAACAAACACTAGGACATACGTTTAAATGCTTGAATGAATCAAATTATATAAATTTATTATGCTAATCTGGCATTGCATATATTGTTGTTCCTGAGTTTATATTATCACATATTTCTAGGCGTTCATCTACTTGGGACTTATAAAAAAAAAATCTGTTTAAACATCGGTGACAGTAATATTGTTTTCCTCCAGAACTAGATGGCCTGCACAAAGCTTTAAAATAGTTAATCAAAATGTAATGTTCGATATCATCACTTGTTATAAGCAACAGATTAATATGTCTATTTGGAGTCTCATCAGCTTTTTTAACAACTCTTGATTCTATGTACCCACACGAGTAAACATTTTTGCTAACATTCATAGCTTTCTCTAGTTTATTTGTGTCTTTAATTTTCATAGGCCACTCGATATCACTAATTAAACTTGAATATTGTTCGTTTAGTATTTTTTTAAAAATCATTTGTCTTCCTTTTATTTCTTTCTACTGGATTTAGAGCTCTCAAAACACACCATAGCACGCAAAACTCATCATCATAGTTTTTTATGTTAGTAACACACTTTTTCTTAGCAAGATAATCAGGGGTTTCAACACATGGTCCACCGCCGATTGGAATATATTTAGATATAACTACTGAAAATGAGTGGAAGTCAATAAATAGCCAACCAGAACCAACACCTCTCTCAACTAGTAACTCAGAATTTATACCAAGAGCAAGCATTATTTTATCATAAATTTCATCTGCTGTTTCGCTATCCATAGTTAAAAATTGATTTAGATTGAGAACCTCTTCTCTCCGTTTCACCAGTATCAAATGTTTTCATATCAAATGATACTCTAAAATGAACTCTAAAAAAAGGCCAAATTTCTCTAACTCTGTAAAGCAATAATTTTGTTTGATACCTGAGTGATTCTCTTAAAGTCTCGAAGTCTCCAAACCATTTTTTAGTATTATATGTAAAAGTTAAAGTATTCCACCAGCAGTTACAATTGGATTAGTATATCCTACCTTGTTAAGTCTTCCAGTTTTACCAACGTATTAAATTGAAGGAAGATCAAAGTCAATACTCATCAATCTTCTAGTTTCATTTGAAGAAATTATTTTTTCTTTTCTAATTCTTTTAGCTTTGCGATCACATTTAGTTATTGGTAAATCAAAATCAACATTCATTAATCTCCTTGTCTCAGACGCAAAAGAATTTCTTTGTCTAATTGGAAAAACCATCTTGCTATATAAGGTAATAATATTTTGTTTAAATAAAAATAAAATTGCAACACAATTCTTTTACTATAATATATAAAGATTTTGAAAACAGATGTCTTAGTCTTACAAGACTTTAACGAGTTCGAGTGATAACGAGAACGAGTGTGATGATTTTTTTTTCACTATACGATGTTTTTATTTTTGAAACGAGCGCTTTTTTCATTTTACAACGTTTTTAGTTTTGAAATGAGTTCGAGTGTTAGCGAGAACGAGTTGAAAAAATAAAAATGTTGTAAAAGGGAAAAAGATGCGAGTTGATAAAATAAAAATGTCGTATACGGTAAAAACACATCATCAAACGAACAGTTGAGATAGTGAGAAGCATGGAAGTGGCAGTTTAGGACGGATTGAAATGATGTGCCATAGGCATGGCAGCAGGATAGGCCCCATACTTTATTAAAGCACTCGGAACCAACCTGTTTGCATAATTACAGATCATGATGTCGGAAGTATAAACTTACAACATGAGTGCTAGAGAGTAGCTTGAGACCGGCTCGTCCGTTTCAGCTTGCTCCGATGCGGTTCGGGAGTGGCCCAAATGGCATGACCATATCCAAAAAACAAAATGGTAGCGCAGCGCCAAACAGACTCGGTTTTTGAGCGCATGAGAATTGCTCAGCAGGAAACACCTCTGTCCTAGAGCAAGAGGACGCAGCCATCGTAGTGGGGTAATGAGGTGATTGATATTGGCTGGAGTGTCAACGCTATAGTTCCGGCTAGCAATTTGAGAATAGAGCAACGCTTGCCTAAGGTCGCTGTCGCCGCCAGCCAACGTAGATTTGCTGGACGGTTTCCGTGAGAGCAAAAGAAGTGAGTGAAGAGCATCTGCGTTCTCGAGCTGTGAGCAAGGGGTCGCAGAGGTCGCTGAGGTGATTGATACTGGCTGGAGTGTCAACCCCATTACCCAAGCTAGTTATATAATGATAGAGCGACACTCGCTAGAGGCCTCTTCTTCATCTTCGGCTCCGTCTCGACGCCGTCGCCGGTAGTTGCCGGACTCGTTTCTCTGAAAGCGAGGGAGGAGGGCGGGCTGTTCACCGGCGATTGAGGGACAGGACGAGACAGGACCAGGAGGATTTGGCGAACGCCACCGAATACGGTCGTATAGCGCCCGTGCTCGCATTTTTGTGATTCTTCTGTGTCTCGTGTGTGTGCGCGTGCACGTGGTCTCGCAAAGAGTGCTTGGTGTAGTGTGTGAGGTATTCCTGCCGCAAGGTGGAAGCGGAGCCCTAGTTCTACGGTCAGGGTCGAGGCTCCGGTTCGGGCTCCTCGTCTCATTCGGGTCGTTCCCCACAATAGGCTTAGGTAGCCTAAGTGCGGGACGTACTCCTTTCGCAAGAGTGCTTGTGCTGTTGAGAGGACGTGATGAGTGTGGAGAGAAAGCCGAGCTAGACGCGCAGCGACTGTGCGCTTGCGAATAAAGCTCAGTAAAATCCCCAATTTGTGTGTCTCGCTTTCCAATTCACGCCGCGGACTCACGACCCCCTTTAGTAACGGTGAGTAGGTCAGCGCCAGAAACGCTCGTTTCGTGGCGGCCTGCTTATTGCTCGTAGGCGCGTGCCGAACGGCATCTGGCGGTAGGTTACGCCGCTAGGTAAGCGGCAGGTTAAGCCTAATATAATATAATTTAATAGTATAATTTATTTATATAGCGCCCCAAGAGAACTTAATCTCTATTCAGGCGTTTCAAATATGCCTCAGGGCTCGAGCCCACGACCTCAGTCAGACCTTGGTCGGAGCGAGCACCTTAGCCGCTTGACCAAACCAGCTCGGCGGCCTACTCCGCCGAGCCTTCGGCGTTACATAGTAGATAGTGCCCAGCCAGCCAGGCAGTCTCGCGTCTAGACTCCTGCAGCCACACAATGGCTGCTGAGGCATTGCCGCGCCAAACCGTTCTACAGGCGTCTATGGCTTGACCGTATGGGTGCGTACGCTGCACCGTCCCTACTCCTCGGGTTCCGACGACACTCGATCGCTCTCTCCAATTTACACGCCTACAAGTCTGATTCAGGGAACCCAAGCCTAGCAAGCCGCCTCCTGTGGAATTTCTTGTCCTAGGATCCTACCTGTAATTTGACAAGCGTCCCCGTTCGGGCTCCAAAATGTAACGCCGAAGGCTCGGCAGAGTATGCTTAACCTAAGGGCTGAAGACGATGCAACTAACACTGCCGGCGATCCTCACGCCGAAGAATACCGGGATAACATAATAATAATAATAATAATATTGCACTTGATAAAGCGCCCTCAGAGAACTTAATCTCTTTCTAGGCGCTTTACATTTGCTGCAAAGTGATACGCAATAGAATAGTAAGTAAAATCATGCTTGAAAAACAAACAAAATGAATAACATGGTTAGGGGTTACATGCACTGGGTCAGCATGCAAATGTGGTTAGTGGCAGCATGAACAGTGTCAGCACGCATAAGCACATCGAGGACGAATCACAAGGACCCACTAAATGCTGTCCTAAATAGGTGTGTTTTAAAGTTTCTTTTAAATGTGGTCAGGTCAGGGGATGTTCTGATGCAGGTCGGGAGGGAGTTCCAGGCTGTGGGAGCATACGAGCTAAATGCACGGTCTCCAAAGGATTTAAGGTTTGTACGAGGTATTTCTAGACTGTTGGATTCCGAAAAGCGAGTGGTACGATGCTTTGCCTGATGGGGTAGTATATCTGAAAGATAGGCTGGAGCCATAGAATGAAGAGACCTAAAAGTGAGCGACAAAACCTTGAAGTCAATCCGTTGCTTGACTGGTAACCAGTGCAGGTCGGCGAGAAGTGGAGTAATGTGGCAACTGCGACGCTCACGACAGACAAGCCTAGCTGCAGAGTTTTGCACCAGCTGCAATCGCCTGACCGCACATGCTGGTAGGCCAGTAAGCAGTGAGTTGCAGAAGTCGAGACGAGATGTCACGAATGCATGGACCAACTTGGACGTGGTATCCTTATCTAAACAAGCCCTAATTTTAGCAATGTTATGAAGCTGAAAATAGGCTGATTTGACTGTGGAGCTGATATGGTCGTCTAACGAGAGGTCGCTTTGGAATATGACACCTAGATTTCGAGCTGATGCAACTGAAGATATGCTGGCAGAGCCAATTTTGAAAGTCGGCCTTTCCAATTTCTGAATAACACTAGGTTTGCCCATAACTAGTAAGTTAGTTTTATCATCGTTTAGTTTTAGAAAATTTGCTGCCATCCATGATCGGATGTCATCAATGCATGCAGCAAGTGAGTTGAGAGAATTTGAGGTGCTCGAAGGCTGGGAGGGATCAAAGCAAAGGTACAACTGAGTGTCATCCGCATAGAAGTGAAAGCCTAGATTGTGCTTGGCAATCACATCAGCGAGAGGGAGAGTATAAACGGTGAAAAGGACCGGACCTAGCACAGAGCCCTGAGGTACTCCATATTTTAGAGGTACTTCAGATGATCTTTGTCCATTCACGTCAACACTCTGGAGTCTCCCACTGAGATAGGACCTGAACCACTGCAGAGCAGTGCCAGTGATGCCCAGGCGAGATGAGAGGTGCTCTAGAAGTACTTTGTGATCGATGGTATCAAAAGCTGCCGAAAGATCGAGCAAAACAAGAAGAGACACTCTGCCCATGTCTGCATTCCTAAGTAGGTCGTTGTATACCCGAAGCAATGCTGACTCTGTGGAGTGATTAGCTCTAAAGCCAGACTGGAACTTACTAGCAAGGTGTGAGGTTTCGATATACGAGTTCAGCTGGTCTGCCACGACCCGTTCCAGTGTCTTTGATAGGAATGGTAGAAGGGAGACTGGGCGGTAGTTGCTTAAGTTCTCTTGGTCTAGTGTAGCTTTCTTGAGAAGTGGCCTGACTACAGCTTTTTTGAAAGGTGCTGGGACCTGACCTGAGGCTAATGACATATTAATGATGTTGGTTATGCATGGCAGCAGCAGATCAATGCAACGTAGGAGCAGGACAGTGGGAATAGGGTCCAGTGGACTTGTTGTCTTCTTTGATTGAGATACGAGCTTTAGGACTACATCACTAGTGACCTGTTTAAATGCAGACATTGAGGCGCAGCCAGGAACCGAGGAACAGCATTCTAGTGGGAATGTTGTCATCGCAGGGATGGATTCCCTGATCTTGTCTATCTTCTGCACAAAGAATCGAGAGAAGCGATCGGCTAGATCATCACAAGGATCATCAGGTAACGAGCTAACCTGGGAACGGTTGAGGAGATGGTTTATTGTCGACATCAGCATTTTTGGATTGTGCATCTGTGATTCAACAATGTTTCTATAGAAGCTAGACTTAGCCTTTGCTAGGATCGATTGGTACGACCTACAGTAGTCTTCATATGCCTGTCGATGGACAGTTAGTCCGGATCTTTTGTATGCCTTTTCAAGCTTTCGTTTAGTAGACTTGGCTAGTTTAATGTCTGTGGTAAACCATAGGCCGTCTGGGCGGGGGCGCACAGTGCGCTTTGTCAAAGGTGCAAACTCGTCGAGCGTGTCAGCTAGTGTCGTGTTGTAGCAATCTACCAGTGATGACAGATCGGAGGGAGGACTGAGCAGCAAAGGTGAAGCAGATATGCTCGCACGGACAGCATCGATGTCAAGGGTCTTGAGGTTTCGCGATTCACAGGTTATTTTAGAGGAGAATGTGGGCACACACTGTAGATTGAATGAGATCTGCATGTGGTCAGATAAGCAGGATTTGGTGATAACTGGTGATGACAAAGTGCAGTTATATGAGAAAATTTTGGTCGAGTGTGTGACCCTTGATGTGGGTAGGGCCATGCACATGAGTCACAAGAGATAATGAGTCTGTCAATGTACGAAATTCGGTGCTGAAAGCGTCAGATAAGTTATCAAAGTGAACGTTGAAATCACCCATAACGAGGAAGGATCGATTTCTTGAACACAGAATCGAAATGAGATCGGAGAAATCTGAGATAAAGGAGGATTTGGTACCTGGTGGGCGATAGACTACTGCCACTATCGGTAGCTTGTTTTCGGGTGAGACCAGGACAATTGATTCAAAAGACTGCTTCGAGGGTACCGCAAATGGCTTGAAGTTGAATTTCGAGCGCACGATCATAGCAACTCCACCTCCAGTTTTGATTGATCTAGGGGTGTGAAAGAACGTGAAACCAGATGGAGTAGCGTCTTTAATTGTCGGGCAGTTTATCGATTTCAGCCAAGTTTCAGTTAGGGCGAGCAGGTCGATACCATTTTCAGAAATAAGGTCGTTTATTACTAGAGGTTTATTGCACATTGAGCGAGGATTCCAAAGGCAAGCGTTAAGTCTGGCCGATTGGGTTACAACAGGCCTGATGACCACTAAGTTTGAGAGATTTACAGTGACGCATGCGGGGGAGCGTGCTAAGCGGTTCGAGACAATGCTAGGAATACCAAACGAGCAGCGTCTAACCTGGCGGTTCCGGCCACCGCGGCGGCTACGGGGTGCTTTCCTTTTGTTAATGCATAGTTCATGAATCTTAGCAACAACATTAATATCTAGGAATGCATTTGATATACGATGACGAAGCGATAGCAGCTGCTGACGACCATAACTAACAAGTAGGTTACTAGCCGCCGGCGTAGCTAATGCAGCCGCCGGCGTGGGAGACCCAGCAGCCCGAAGCGACATGCAGGTGAAACTGTCCGCTTGCTACACCTCTTGGTGGAGCGGGACCAAGGAAGATACCAACTTCTCCCAACGTGGGCAGCAAGAAGAGTAGGGCACTTCTATTTCCTTCATATGGATTTACTTCGTCTCGCCAACACGCGCGGCGACTACTGGAGCCTCGAGGGGCCGAAGATAATTCGAGACCGGATCCTACGCGGCATTATGGCGTTATTACCAATGCGGCGTGCGGTTTCCGCGTTCGGACAGAACTAAGCCACAAACGCAGCACTCGTAGCGATGATAGTCCCAGCTGACGCGCGCGGCGCTTACTGGTGAAGCCCCGGGCCATGGAATCGCGGCCGACGACTTCATCGGAGCAGCGCCAATGCTCTCTCGCAGGTACGACGACAGTCGCAGACAGCGGCAGGGACGAAGAGCGCGCACACACCTTAACCTAGCAACTCCGTATCCATAGCGTAGATTAGTCTACTTGCCAGCAATGCGAAATGTTGTACCCAGGCTAGGTTCGGTTTGCTAAGAACGGACGGCTATAATGATGGTAAGAGTCGCCGGCTAGGCCGGAGTCGGACCTACGGCATGGCCGGATGAGCAGTGACGCGAGGTCACCGGGGCTCTTGGGTAGGAGAAGTTGGCCGAGTGAGTCGTGGTGTTCGAGGCTCCCGGTCTCGCCGAGTTATGCACCTGGATGGTTGCAGGTGTGCTCCGGCGATGCGGCCACGCACGCAAGGCGACGAGTACCCAAGGCCTGAGCGGAGCTAGATAGCACGCTCGTTGTTGAGACTTGTATATTCCGCGTTCCCCGTGTAGCGTGTTCGTGTCCCCCCGTGTATTGGCGTCTTTCGGCGGAAGCCCTCGACTGTTGTAGACGTCTGCTCCGTCTATCCCAGAATATTCAGCTAGCCGGGTCTTGTACGGTGTACAGCTGCACTGGTGGGACGGAGGCCGGCGACGGTGTGAAGCCGATTGACCAACTAACACGTTTGTTCGCGCTTGCTGCGTCGTCTTGTGCCCCTATAGTGTAGTTTGTTTAGGACCATACCTGTAGACTTGTTTAGTTCCCCTGTTGTTGTTGGCGCATGCGTTATTATAAAGAGGTTTAACCTGACGGCCGCTCGTCTTATCCTAGCTCAGTGGCATGGCGAGCGGCAGCGTGGCCGGAGTATGGCGGGGTTTGGCGGGAAATAGCCTCTGGCCCCTAGAACTTGGTTACAATGTTACAGGCGTCCAACAGCGGCCGTGACATACACCAGCGACTCCGTGGCATAGAGCTCAAATCAGCTCAAATGCCCAGGTCAACTCCGGAAAGGCTGTCCATTGTATGGTGTCGGCTTTTACACGGCATCCGCCATCGATTAACGCCGCGTAATCGGCTCCCTGCCATTATAATTCAAGAACCACGATCTAGAAATATCAGTCATAATCTGGTCGATTTAGCTCACTGCCGTTTCATTATTTTCAGTCGCAGTGCCGGCCAAGCTATTGGCCGAGACTAATCTCGCTCTCAAGTAAACAGCTCATGCATGCCGCTCGGAAGCTGCGAAAGTTACCGCTAAGAAACCCATCGAGCATCAAATAGATTTGAATTGAATCGATTTGAAGGTCCCCATTCTGGTTTACGGGTCACTTCACTCGCAAGCACTGGCCTCATGAAACGACGGCATGTTAAATCATCCAGATCTGGGCTGATATTCGCTAATTCGAACTTCTTGAATTATAATGGCTTGAAACCAAGGGCTCAGGCAGCATCAAAGCTCGAAGCCAGGAAAAAAGGTTGGAGCTCGTACGCCAGCAGTTGAGCTGAATTTGAGCACCAAGCTTTGAGCCGTACCAGAGCTGCTGTACGTCATGGCCGCTGTTGAATCCCTATAACCGCCGTCACTGTCAAACAGACTTCTTCACGTGAGGGAGATTGAATTGTTATCTCAAAGACTTGGGAGCTCTTCTTTGCTGCCGTGTTCCGCCTCTGTCGGGGTACCTGCGCGAGCATTGGTGGTTAATTGCATGCGCACATAGCACCCTACAGAACGCGGGTCTTAGCCAAGGAGGCAGGGTGCTCGCTCTTCACAATCCAGGTCGCGGGTTCGAGTCCTGCGTTGGGAGATCCTTTATTGTCCACTGCAAGCGGGGGTGATAGTCACCTGGGCCCTTCTGTCGCTATATTAATGAGGCTGCTATATCGGCTCAACTTTTTTTCAGAAGTCGTTTGCCCGATTCCAAGGTCCAGGGCTTCACCGGTATCATTCGCGCGTCGGCTGAGACTGTTATGAGGGTTGTGTTTGCAGCCTAGTTCTATCCGAAAGTGAGTCCCGCTAGATCTCGTTAACATTTGATGTCGGATGTGTGGGATAATTGCTGAGGATCGTGAGCAATCGTATTGTGCGAGACTCATTGCTTGTGACTATATTAGTGAGTGAAAATTGCAAGAGCTTAAACGAGGATTTCTATTTTAAATGGATTGAGGAATGTATTGCTAGTCTACCGGCCTGTGCACCCAGGCGCTTACAGCTGGTTCAAAACTTTGCAGCTAGGCTTGTCTATCGTGAGCGTCGCAGTTGCCACATTACACCACTTTTCACCGACCTGCACTGGCTCCCAGTCCAGCAACGCATCTACTTCAAGGTTTTGTCACACACTTTAAAGTCCTTTCATTCTTTGGCTCCGGCCTACCTATCGAATCTACATCCCAAACAGGCTAAGCATCGTACCACCTGCTTTTCGGAATCTAACCGTTTACCTATACCTCGTACAAATCTCAAATCCTTTGGAGACCGGGACTTCAGTTCGTATTCTCCCAAAGCCTGGAAATCACTTCCGACTTGAGTCACAATATCTCCGGTCTTGACCACATTAAAAAAGAAACTAAAAAACGAGTTTTTATCGCATCATTTAATGGGTTAATGTGATTCGTCGTTTATGTTTTATGCGGGCTGACATTCAGGTAATACCGTTTACTGACGAGTAAACGACTTTTCAAGGCTTCTCGAATGATTTAGCACTTTGAGCATTACGAAGGTTGCACGATACTGCTGTGCATAGACACAATTACTGCAGCGCCGTAGAAAAATCTTTCCTAATGTCCTTAGACCACAAACCTGCACTATGTACTAAAATGCCACTGTACTTAAATACTGTAAATACGCAAATAATTAATTGCCAAACGAATCTCCGCTAACTTGAACGTTTGAAAAGCTATTGGCTCAGACGTCACTGAAGCGCACCTCCACGCTATAACGGCTATCGGCTATGAAAGGGAGAGAAGACAGCTGCAACTACAAACGTGACGAAGGCGCTTGAAAATGTTTATTAGAAATGTATTTCGGCTCATGGTGAGTTTCAAAAGCCAAAACCACGAGCCCACAACTTTGGTGAATCGAGGAATGGTTAGTGCAGGTTGCGAGTCGACAATGCCTATGCGAGCCATTAAGCAGCAGTAGAATGAAGTTGTTCACGTTAAGGCTCCAACTCTGTTCATCAATCCATTTCTAGCAGGTTCGTAATCCATTAATAAAACGTCCACATAAAACGCCTTGTAAGGTAGCTGGCTTACACAAATCTCTCACAACAGCACTGACCAAGTTCTTCTGCTGGTCAGGCCTCCTCCAAGTCTGTCCACAGCCACGTCGGCGGAATTCGCCACTAATGTCTTACCGCTCTCTTACTGACCCCGGAAACAATAAGTGAGTCTCAAGTTTTCACAAGCAGCCTAATTCGTAACCGAAAGCTCGTGCAGTCCTATCCACCACAGGGTTGCAATAAAGTACAACTGACAAAAACTCAGCCGGCGGGGTGTCGACCGCAGTTTGTGTCAAGTAGCACAGCTTTTCGCAATATCCAAGCAGCTAAACGAGTTTCAGATCGCCCACATCTCATTTTCCCCTCTTTTCATTTGCCTTATTACACCGAACGCACGGTTACCAAAGCCACACCTGTATCTCTTAAACAGGAGTGCCGTCGATCGCATCTGTCAGTCTCATTTTTGGCCAGCACCGCTAAAAGTACTTGCTCCGTCCCCGTGCATTGTTTTTATTGCATTTTAGTGCAAAAGCAGGTTCACTCGCAAGGACGCTGAGCGAGCGGAAAAATGGCCGTTTATTGAAAGTCAAAAACACTCGCACTGAGGTTAATGGCCGTACTGGCCGGCCCTAGCGCTGGAGAGTACGTACGTCGTAAACGGGCCCGCTGGGGAAGTCTCCGGCGAAGACTTCTCCAGAAAGAGGCTAGGGCCTAAGTGTGTTAAGCACACCCAAGAATCCTTTGCGTAATTTTGTCTGCTGAAATGGTATGCCTGTAATAACAAACCCATTGGCGTGCTTCCCTTGCAGCGCATGCATGGTGCCCAGAAAGAGGTCTAGTTCTCTATACCAATAATTCATCAATGTTGTTATTATTTTAGTGCGACATTTGCATAGCGCCCCCAGAAAGCTAGATCCCTATCTTAACTATTTTAATGAGCTGAAAAGAAAGCATGTCAATATGATCAGTGATTACACGCACGGCCTAAAAACTGAGAACTAAACGAAGGACAATTCACGTGGACCAGCCAACTGCTGTTTTGAATGGGTGCATGTTTAGCTTCTTTTATAAATGTCGTCAAGTCAGAGGATAACGTGACGTCAGTCGGGAGTAGGTTCCATGCTTTGGGGGAATACGAACAAAAAATACTGCCTCCGAAGGACTTGCATGGTTGGTTAAAGGTAAAACTATACCACCCGAGTCGTGAGAGCGAGTGATAAGATGCCAATTGTATGTAGCTCCGATAGAAAACTGCAGTAAGACAATGAAAGGACCTAAGAGATACTGGCAAAACACATTTAAGTTAATACACTGGTTGATAGGGAGCCAGTGCAGATCGTTGAGAAAGGTAATGTGGCCGCTACGACGGTCGCGTTGAAAAAAGTCTGGCTGATTAGTTTTGCACCAACTGAAAACCACTTTTTGCAAAAGCCTGTCGAATTAAAAGCAATGAGTTACTGAAGTCGAGATGAAATGTCGCAAATGCTTCACGGACCAACTTCAACGTGGGTCAAGTAATAAAAGCTCCGAGCGCGGGGTTGCCTTCCTTTTTAAGACTACAAAGTTTGAGCTTCACCAAAGCATTTCGCTTAATGCAGCCGTCGACTCGCAACCTGCACTAACCATTCCTCGATTCACCAAAGTTGTGGGTTCGTGGTTTTGGCTTTTGAAACTCACCATGAGCCGAAATACATTTCTAATAAACATTTTCAAGCGCCTTCGTCACGTTTGTAGTTGCAGCTGTCTTCTCTCCCTTTCATAGCCGATAGCCGTTATAGCGTGGAGGTGCGCTTCAGTGACGTCTGAGCCAATAGCTTTTCAAACGTTCAAGTTAGCGGAGATTCGTTTGGCAATTAAATACGGAACGCGTGTAACTCCAGAGATATCGCACGAGATAGCTGAAACTTTATCAAGACCAGAATATGAGGGAGGAAGGGAGAGAGAAAAACAGTGACGGAACCCGACCTTGACCAAACCCTACCCTATATACATATACATAAACGGACCCTATGCTTGATAACGAGCGAGCGAAGCTCAGACAGACGCGATGAGCGAGAGGCGGCGGAGCAGTGCTGCCGACGACGACAGAGCTGCCGAGCTCAGCTCGAATTGTTTGCAGGTGGTAGGGTAAGAGACCCGGGCTCGGAAGTAATGAATACAGGTAATTGCAACAATGTCGACGTGAGGTCACACACAAACATGCGAGAACTCTCCTTTTAGCTGTACTCTAAACACCTAAGCAGGTAGCCACTATGATTCGCAATAACACAATAAACACGTAATCAAAAACAATAAAAAGTACAGCATCAAAAACTGACACAAGGAGAAGGCGAAAGCAAACGACCCATTGCTGCCTACTTCTTTACGCAGTGTATTTTCCGGCAGAGGGTGCGACAATTACGGTGCTTCACAGGTCAGTTAGCAGCAGCTCGTTAGCTTCCAACTTTCAACGTTTAAAGGTACGTGCGAGCTAAAATCAATTCCTAGTGGAGTGGCTCGGCATTAAACTACCATCTGCTTGTTCAATGCTGTTAAACTCAAGTGATCTCTCAAGCTTGTGTAAAATTTAAAGCGAGCAGTAAAGAACAGCCGCCGGAGTTCGAGGAAACTGCCAGTCTCGTCCACTAGGCATTCTGACCTTTGTCCTTAAGGCTCGAGCTGGAGCAGGCAACAAGTGAGGGCCTGAATCCACCATTAAGGCGAGAGCAGAACTTTGACCTTTGAGGCAGTCAATCATAACGTGCCGGCCGCCCAGCTAAGGGCACAGGCCCAACCGCTTCACAAGGAGGAGCAAATCTCTACGCACCGCTAAACAAAATATTGTGACGGTGACTTTTTCCTGGTATCATCTTACAAATTCAGTCACTGTCTGTTATTCTGTTACAAAGACTTCCGAGTACGATGGGTAAAATCCAGCGGAATTCACCGCTGAACATGCGAGCAAAATATGCAGCCTATGATTGGGCCTTGAAGCATAGCAAACGTCTCGTAGGTGCGCGACAAATACTTGCTAGAATGCCGATGTAATTGAATATGGTATAAATAAAGAGAGGCGCTTCGATCTTAAAGTATCAAGTCCAAATCTTTAGCGTAGAAAGGTCTATTCGTCAACCCCAGAGGACTGAGGGTGACTTGTATCAGCCAGAGCTCACGAATCTCTTGAAAGTCTAAAAATAAAAATAAACAATTAAGACCCAAAAGCAACCCGGTCTGATTATGACATGATTCTAGCTTATCATCCCACAAAACTACAGATCATGATATACAGGTTTCCTAATCTTTATAATTTAGGAACCTTGAGTAATATCTCGTCAGTCAATCCGGGTGCCGCTCCCCAGACACAATCCGCTGTAGAATAATGACAACACTACTAGTAATAATAAGCTTGTGAAGCACCCCCAGAGAACTTAATCACTTTCTAGGCACTTTACTTATGCTTAGCTGTGCCTCTAATCAAACCCAAATCCTTAAGAGACCACGCCTTTAGTTCTTGTGCTCTTAAAGCACGGAACTCATTTGTGACTGATGTCCCCGTGTCACCTGTCACCTTATAAGGCCTAGAAAGATGCTAAAACGTACCTGTTCCTCACAGCACTTTCTGGGTCCATGTGAAAAATTGCCCTGTATATATGCTTATGCATGCTGAAACTGTGCATTTAATCTATAGACAATTGACATGATTCCTTTTCAGCATATGCTAAGTGCTTACAAAGATATTTAACTCTCTCAGGCGGAAATGCACGTATAATATCATTGAATTTATTATCATAATCTACTATGACAGGGCCTTACCTAAATATTCTTACTTGTATCCCTCCTTGCCGAGTGTGTATTTTATGAACGTCTGAAAAGCCATGATTCAGATGACGAATGGAAGCCCAGCTCGATACCGCGACGGATATCCGATGACGTAGACGAAGGAAAGGAAGCTAAGCCGTAGGAAGGGCTGCAAAGAAAGCGTCTTGAAATTCCGCGACGACAGCTTTTATTAGAGCCAGACAAGACGGCGACACCACAATTTCTAGATCTACCCTGGACGGGTGTGTTAGGAATTCTGTTACTATCCATGCCAATGGCGACATAAATTTAAGCTGATGGGCTGCGAACGCCGGGTTCGACGTCGAAACGATTGGATTATTGCAGTGCTAAAGATTTTTAGCGGTTCCTGAATTAGAATTATTGGAAAAGAGCGTGTGATAGCCTATGGATTGAACCAAATTTAAGTCTTTTTTACTTGCGGCTTCAAAGTGAATTGGACCCCACGGCTGGTGCTTTATGAACGCACCTCTCTGTGCCTATGGGATACACATTTCCACATTATTGACACTGCGTTGTCGTAATAAGGTTTGGGTTCTCTTGATTGCTACCGTGCTCGGTTGCCGTCGGCATACTGTCGTGTATTGCGGTAGCATGTGAGAAACGCTAGTCTCTTCGAGGTGCCAACTCTACCAGTATCATCCACACGCATGAAAAGAATAGCATCTTCAACAGAGCTGCATTTTTGGCGATTGGGTTCTGTGTAGGAGTGGCTACAGTTCATTTATAACAGCGCTTACAAAGTAACGAATAACACATTGACCCGTTATATATTTGCAATATCCATGAAATAATAATAATGCCAACGTGCGGGAAGAACTCTGCAAACTTAGCCAGATTCATTGGAAAATTATTTGCATTCTCGAAAAGTCACGGCTCTGTTTCGGTCTCGTTGACGCCCACCGTATTGACTTTAATATTCGTAGGCGAACGTGCTGATCTCCAAAGCCGACATTGAAAGGCTAGGAGAGGTGAAGGCTCATACAGTCCGCACCATACTGTCGTCGGCGCGTTTACTAAGAAAGGCCGTTTGAAAGCAGGCATGCAGACTATTGAAGTTTTCTTTCTCAAGGGTACTTATCGTACCTTTACATGCTTTATGCCAGCCCACTCCGTCTCTGAAGTACTACCCGATAGGGCAGCGGCTTGTGAACAAGTCCGACTTTTCCTTCGGCCGAGTAAGTGCACCCTTGTGGGACTGAGAGATTGAAACGTTGCAGGACGCTCGTAAAGAAGAGGAACAGCTCGGCTCGCGCCAGACTCTCGCCGGGGCAAGCTCGGCGACCTGAAACAGCAACAAATACAGGTAGAACGTCGCACGGAAAAATCCAAAATGCACAGCTAAAGGATTCAACTACTCGCTTTGGCATTACTTTTAGTACCCAGTAAAAAACAGTTTCCAGAAGCAACAAAATCATAATAGAATATCACCTGCTCAAGCTTTGCCACTCTCAAAGTGAACTGAACATGTCTTTTTCTTTGAACCTGGCCTTTTTACGAAGCTTGTTCCGTAGCCATAGCTCTGTTGGATACATTTTTGATAGTAATAATATAATAATATTGCACTTGATAAAGCGCCCTCAGAGAACTTAATCTCTTTCTAGGCGCTTTACATTTGCTGCAAAGTGATATGCAATAGAATAGTAAGTAAAATCATGCTTGAAAAACAAACAAAATGAATAACATGGTTAGGGGTTACATGCACTGGGTCAGCATGCAAATGTGGTTAGTGGCAGCATGAACAGTGTCAGCACGCATAAGCACATCGAGGACGAATCACAAGGACCCACTAAATGCTGTCCTAAATAGGTATGTTTTTAAGTTTCTTTTAAATGTGGTCAGGTCAGGGGATGTTCTGATGGAGGTCGGGAGGGAGTTCCAGGCTGTGGGAGCATACGAGCTAAATGCACGGTCTCCAAAGGATTTAAGGTTTGTACAAGGTATTTCTAGACTGTTGGATTCCGAAAAGCGAGTGGTACGATGCTTTGCCTGATGGGGTAGTATATCTGAAAGATAGGCTGGAGCCATAGAATGAAGAAAAGTGAGCGACAAAACCTTGAAGTCAATCCGTTGCTTGACTGGTAGCCAGTGCAGGTCGGCGAGAAGTGGAGTAATGTGGCAACTGCGACGCTCACGACAGACAAGCCTAGCTGCAGAGTTTTGCACCAGCTGCAATCGCCTGATCGCACATGCTGGTAGGCCAGTAAGCAGCGAGTTGCAGAAGTCGAGACGAGATGTCACGAATGCATGGACCAACTTGGACGTGGTATCCTTATCTAAACAAGCCCTAATTTTAGCAATGTTCTGAAGCTGAAAATAGGCTGATTTGACTGTGGAGCTGATGTGGTCGTCTAACGAGAGGTCGCTTTGGAATATGACACCTAGATTTCGAGCTGATGCAACTGGAGATATGCTGGCAGAGCCAATTTTGAAAGCAATATATGTAGTTGCAGTCTTTAATAATCTAGCGAGTGGGCCAATAATAAATAGTGGTATGCCGGTAGAACGTCATTCTTGTAAGAAAGACCGGCTTCCTTTATTGGGTTGCTCGTAGCTTAGCTTGACCAAATTACCGCACTGCCCATCATATGATGCAATTGTTGCAGTGAGGTGTGGTCTCAAGCAACATGCAACTGATGCTGTTCATGCATCCATTTGAGCATAGCAATGCTACCGTGTAGAACGATTTTCAGCCTCATTTTCTTATTTGAAAACCCGAGCTTTGAGACATTTTGACTAGAACTCAAAATCCTCGGACCAACCCAGAGCTACTCACCGATACTAAAAGGAATGACCTTTTTGGGCTTTTCGAAGGTTCCGTTCGAGTTCAAAAACCGCTGTGGATTGAACTGATGAGGGTCCTTATGTAAGCTTTTATCCAGATGAACATCCGATAGAGATGCCATAAGAGTCGTGCCTTCGGGAACAAAGTGGCCACCGATTTGTACGTCAGTATCGGCCTTGTGGGGTACAGCAGAAACTGCTGTGTTGCCAAGGCGCAGCACTTCCGTCAGGACGGCTTCGGTGAAGTGCATATTGGGTCTATCGTTCAGTGAGGGCGATCTTGAGCCTGTGACGAGATTCAGAGAGCTGCATGGATTCAGGTGCATTTTAAATGCAATTTCCGTACTTTTTTCTTCAGCTAGCAAGCAAACTTAGCTGAATGCATCAGTCACGGGCGTGTAATTATTTCTTTCTATTGCAAGACCGCTAGGCAAACTGCTTCAGTTAAATACTCACCAACACAACTGTCGATCTCGTGCTGTACCCGCTTCTGTACATCCGGATGTAGGATCATGAATAGCCACGCCCAAAGAAGCGTATTGGCTGTAGTATCGGTGCCAGCGACAAGCAGCTGCACCACGCATGCAACGCAGTTTGCATCTGTCACAGAAAGAACGAGTGACCATTTACGAAACGTGCAGAACGCTGTGAATAATTGTGCCGACCGCTTGTCCAATTCAAGTCTTTTTTACATTCACCCAGTTTTTCTTCTCTTTTGTTCCGCATTTTGACATTATGCAGCTGGGCTGCTTAAAAAGCTTTACTTGTTGCAGCAACCGCACCAAAAAGATTTTCATGTCCCTTACGAATTCCATGCTAAAACGCTTCCTTGTGATCTCATCAAGCCTCAATGATGGGAAACTAATGAGAACGGAAGAGGCAGACGCATCTTGATAATTTGCATTATATCGTAGCATTGACGAAGGAGGCCAAGTTTAACTCGAATGCCATCTGCTTTGCACTGGAAGCTCGTGTGTCACCAGCTAATATTTTATCATTGACCCGATAGATGTAACATCTAACCATGCTCAGTTTGTTGACATAGAACATGCTACCACTAACCATTCGATCATGCAGTCTTTTAAGTGTATATGAAGTGCTAAGAAAATGATTAAATAGTCTGATGGTGCTATCTAAAAATAATATTATTATTACTATTGTTATAGCCCCCTGCAGCGATAAGGCCGTCGGTGCTGAGTGGTCGTTACTCACCGTCGAATGACGCCACGTTTCCGTTAAGCGCTCTCGTCTTTTTCTCGATGAGATACGCGTCGATAAAATCACGTGGGCAGCTTATGTCAAGAGTCTCTTCATGCTGACGTATTGCGTTGAAAAAAAACGCCATCTTTGCTCGACCTTCAGCCACAAAGCTGTGATAGCCAAAAATGTCACCAGGAAGCATTTTTAACATTGGAATTGAAGCTATGGCACTCATTCTTCGAACAAGGCCCGTCTGCTTTAAAATAGCTTCTAGAAATGATTTGAAAACGGGATCTTTGTATTCGAATCGAGATCCGAGTACGAGATTGCAGATGACGTTAGAAATGGCGCTGTGCATGTAGTCTTCCATGTTGATTGGGGTCGTGCTATTTTGATCGATTTCTTTAACGAAGGCATTAACTTCTTCCAATATCTTGAACTCCATGTCAATTTTACCCATGCCCTGCTCGCGCAGAACTGTCAAAGCGAATTTCCGTTGCTCTTTCCAATGAGGCGATTGAAATCCTTTACCTGAAAACATAGTATTAGGATAATGAAGAGTAACGTACAGTAAATCGGCTTTGCAGATTGCCTGAAAGCCCTTATCCTTAAAAGCATTTTAAAGCGTAATACTCTCTCTTTTTTAAGTTCGAAGTAATAAGCTCGAATTTATGCGTCATTATATTGAATGCTAAGAATTTTCAGTTCAGTAAAAATCATTCGACGTCTAACTCAACGACGAGTAAAAATCATTTGACGTCTAAATCTGTTTTCACTGACTGCATGAAAGCCTTTATCGTAAAACGGCAATTTCAAGGCACGGTATTTGCTCTGCCAGTAAGAAGCTTGCATTGTAGTCACTATGCTTAATTATAATAATTTTAAGTTGAAGCTATTCGGTGTCTATTTTAAGACGATACATTAATTTGTGGCTTTCAAACGGAATTGAGCGTCCGCGAGATTAAATGCGACTGCAAGATTCTGCGCACTCCGAGCATTGACACTCACTTCGCTGATAGATCTCTATATATATTCTTACACACACGGCAACTTTTCATACTCAATTTTTATACGGGGAGGACAAGAGCAGTAAATTATTTATAAATTTCCGGATGCTCAAAAAATGAACTGGTTATAATGACAGTTATATGGACATCTACTAGACCTGGTGAGTAAACTAAGGTCGAAAAGTTGACGTTAAAGCCACCGTTAATGCCTATTCGTTAGAAAATTAACAAGGGAACGTATCAAACTCCTCTTTTTTTAGAGGGGAATTAGTCAAAGCAAGAGTTTTGTCAGCGAACACCCGCAGCAAGATCACCGTCTAGGTGTTTACAGTGGCCATAACCAAGATTTTTCTGTAAATTATAAGATTATGCAGCCAGGGCTGACGTGGCCATTCTTAACTTTTGCTCTACAGAAAGCATGGCAGGGTATTGCATGAAATTTGTGAAAGCCATCCAAATATCGTATTTTCAAGGCCCCTTTAAGTAGGTAATAGTATTTTATCAAAACATACAGGTGCAATGTTCAAATGATCAAGTTGTATAGGCACGGCTTATGTTAATAGCTTGAAGTCATTACTAACAACCAGACTCAATCAAAGTAAGACAATCAAAGATTTGAAGAATCCAGATGCAACGAAAGCATCTTTTTGCAAAATAGTAATTCAAAAGTTTTATCCGTGTGCGGAAAGAGCAGAATTTTGGATTAGCACAGTGTCACATAAAAAAACCTCTATGCTAGTGAGGGGTTTCAGTTCGAAAGTCCGGACTAAATTTTTCTTTGATGTTTTCATGAAAAGCTTTAATGGTACTAGTCATTGGTAGATAACCCGATGAATTACGATGCAAGCCAATAATTAGGACAAATGCAGCCGTTCCTACAGATATAAGGAAATTGAAAAAGACATGCCAGAGAAAGTTAAACGGAAATGCGCAACATTTTCAGCATTCAGATGGTAATTTAAATGCACTCACCTGTAACTCGAAACAAAAAATAGAAAAACAAACAGTTCCACGAAAAGTTTTTATGTTTCCCGATTTGAATGAATGTAATGCAAGCAACTAGTAAATTATCAAGTTAGCAAAAAATACCACCGGCATGCATTGTACTTCAAAGTTTGTCACTGGTGAGTTATAGCAAAAGTGGTGCAATGTCTTAAAGCTGAGCTCAATCGTATATGATCATCCTACAATTTTCTCAAATGTGTGACATCTAAAAGATAGCTTCTGCTTCAAATCGTTCTGGGTAGATGTTTTTTCGGTAATAGAAAAATATGTAATCAGCTCTTACACTTACTGATTACACTTTTAGAAGCGTATCCCTATAAATTATGCGACTGAAAATAATGACACACGATCATAAGTGGAATAAATGCCAGAATAATACTTTTAGTTGCAGTTACGGTTCCGAGAAATGGTCGCATACCTGCATGCCTTGCTGTATGTTTGCCGCACCATTATCTTGGGCTGGGGTTAAGGTTTCTGCACTTCAAAAGTTAGGTTGAGGACTCGAGTCCTGCAGTAAGCCATCTTTTATTTTTATTTACTGTACATTGCAGTCGGCAGTGAATGCAGCTAAAATTCGCCTGCCGCTTCATAAATAAAGAAGGTCGTTGAATTAGCAGATCTTTGCAGTGCGCCAACTTAGCATGTGACTTTTGATTTGCATTGTCTGCACCTGTTTAAAGACTGCATTATTTTGCTGGTTATGAAAATTTATGCGTGCTACAGCAAAGAATACACGTCAAATGGTTTTAGGATGTCGCTGCATTGAATTAGTATCTCAATATATTACAGCCAGTGAAAACTTTATTGGAGCCAGCATAAAGCACCTCTTCTCATGTTAATGCAATATACTCCTTTAATTGCACTTAATTTTGTCTGTCACTAGCCTGAGTTCTTCTGAAAGCCAATCTTCCTGTTGAGGCCATCCTTCCGAAGTGTCATTTCAGCCTGGCTTTCAGATGGCTTTTGCAGACAGGTTTAACTGCAATGGTGGCAATAATTAAAAATTTATGGCACTTGTCAAATGAATCTACCCCATGCTCAATAACTCACTAGCCAGTAAGGCTAGGCTTTTTGTTTTCTTGGATAACACATACCAAATCTCGCCAGCAGATCGAAACCCACCGCATGTTGCTTTTCAAAAACCGTCTGCTGTCTTCTATATGCCAAGCATATTTGACTTATCCTTGCGATGATTGTGCACACATAAATACCCAAGGCAGCATTTGACTGCTGCTTTTTCAGCACCAAGGCTACGAGACGAGTTTTGGTCGAAGTTTGCTTGTTGTAGCATGGTAGGAAGACTTGTAGGAGTAGCAGTTTAGCTAGTAGTAGTTTAATAGTAGTGTAGCATAGTAGTTTGCACCATGGTAGGATTTTCTTCTATTTATGAATATCTTACATTTGTTTCATCAGCTTTGTCATAATTTGGTATAACTTAAAACAAAATTATGTCGTGTGTCACTAGATTATCGAAAATTCAATTGAAGCGTACGAACCCAACTTCCAGCATTCACCACGTAAACTACTGCTGCATAACTAAAACGGTGATCTTGAGTTGTGGCTGGAAATACGATATCGATATGAATTGCTTTCCAATAATCCGAGGTGACATTGAAGCTGGGTACAATGATCCATGTAGTGATGTTGGGAATAAAAAAACTCATAGCCTTGGGCTACAATACTTCTGAAAAAACCACGATTGCAAGCACAAATTAATTTGAATATCCTAATAAGCTACTGCACATCAATACAACCGCCAATTTGTGAGAGGATTTAAGCTCTCAGTATACCTCCGCCTAATATTCCAAACATTTTTGAATAGTTTAGAACGCTGTATTATGGTCGTGGCATCGCCGAAACCCTTAGTTGGTCTCACACCAGTCCGCTAGACCAGTTGGCGCGTCGTCCCGTGAGGCACTGCAGTCTGGCCGTATAGACTGACTAAGTCAGGAATTATTTCGAAGGGTCAGCCGAGGTCGTGTGACCCCACCAGCGCTACAGCGACCTTCTTACTGCCTGTCCGCCCACCTGTATGAACGCGATCGTCTCTCTCTCTCTCTCTCTCTCTCTCTCTCTCTCTCTCTCTCTCTCTCTCTCTCTCTCTCTCTTTCAACTCCTCGCGTTCTGGAGCAGCTTTCACGAAGGTTATATGCAAGTAAGCATTATACAACAGTATTTACATTCTGCCTGCCTGCGTCTCCTGCGTACACCAGCCCAGCGTCATCATCATGCACACAAGTCGACTGTGTGGGAATTTTTTCTCGTTCTTCCTTGTCACGACTCCACCGCCTGCATGAGCCCCCCCCCGCAATATATATATATATATATATATATATATATATATATATATATATATATATACTATATATATATATATATATATATATATATATATATATATATATATATATATATATATATATATACTATACATATACATATACATATATATATATATGTGTGTGTGTGTGTGTGTGTGTGTGTGTGTGTGTGTGTGTGTGTGTGTGTGTGTGTGTGTATGCATTTGAAATATACCGGATCGGAGTCTTCAGTGGTGTGCATCATTCATGTGAGGAATTTTTCAATGCTTTTTTCTGATTTGCAGAGGATATAATCGCATTATTTATTCTCTAATTGGTCCGTCAGTTCTGTACTCTGATTATGAGATGCCAGCTCCCACCTATTGTGTTCTTAGGTTGGCAGGTATAGGTATATGGGCTGCACTCACATTTTGGTCGCACAAAAGACCACACAAAAAAAATTGTAATCTAAAAAAAAAATCTCTAACCTACGGCCTTTGGGATCCCCATTGATTAAGCTAATTACGTACAGGGGTACGTACGTGCACTCATACGTACATTTATTATTTGTTGTCATTTTGATGACTAGCAATGCACCATTTTCATTCATCCTTTTTCGAGTCAGGTTGAGGAGAGTTACCACAAATGTAAGAGAAGCTTAAGAAGCTCAATCACTTACCTGCAGTATCCGGAAAGGGCGCATCCATGTTAAGAGGTCGGGAGCTACACGTATCGGCTTGTTGCACGAATGCATCGTGAATTGCGTCGTAGTCGGTCATTACAACAAACTTAGTCCGCCCAAGGAACAGTGTATAGACACTGCCGAACTGCCGCTTCCACGACTCCTTGTATCTAAGGATATTTTCAGGCCACATAGCCATGCCTTTAAATGCTGACAGTCTCGAAGGACCTCGAGGGTACCTCCTGCTCTGGTACTGGACTACCGCGGTCAGGCTGACCAGTGCTAATGCAGCGATGACTAGGTATGAGTGATCCCACAACTCGAGCAGATTCATGTCGAAAGCGTCCGAGCACGAAAGACTTGCTGTAGGCGTAGCTCACCTGTAAAAGCAGTAAATGCCTTTAAAAAACTCAAAAATCTTCACAAAGCGTGGTTATAGCCCACGTTTAACCAAGCACGACAACTTCTTATGTCCAGCTTCGCCCACCGACTGGCCACACCTGATTGACTCAGTGGAAGATTCTCACCTGAAGCTGACTTTAAGGCAGGTAACAGTCGGCGCTGCAGCTGAAGCGCGGTTCAAATCAGCGAATGCGCTAAGGCCAATCATTCCGCTTACTTTTAATATGGGCTAAGGTGATGCTGATCACTGGGTCCAAAGCAGGTCAGAAATGGCCACCAAGTAAGTTAGTAGTCCGGTGGTACCCTAACGTAATAGCACTTCAGTAATCTCGGTTTGGGACAGAGAAAAGCCTGCTCAAGCGGTTCCATAGGCAAGCACTTGAAGCTGCGCGCTGTTTGCTTAAGAGATTTTTGGCCGAGTAAATACCTACTCACGTTCATCTCACATCACGTGTTCAGCTGCTGGCATCTGCAGATGGAGCTGCTTGCATAGACATTTAACAAGACGCCCTCGTCTCGCTTTTATTTTTTCACTATTAATTCATCTCCATCTGACTCTAAATATCTCTGCTAGAATACTAAAATATTTCTTTTTAGAACCAGCATGTTATGTGGGTAGTAAGTTCAAGTTCATCCACCGGTAAGGTTAAAAATAGGCACTTACAACTTTCGACCACGGCAGGCAAACTGAATTATCTCGGGTTCTACACAAGGTCAATAGGTAATCAAACACGGCAGACACAATAAAAATATTTTCAAAGATGTGGCTCCGGGCCCCAAGGATTGAATGTGCTTTTGCAAAGGAGCGAGGTCTAATTAAAGGGGGCTTTTTCAGATGAGGAAGCATTTGCTTCGATATACCTAAAATAACGTGTTTCGCTCTAAGGGTTATTTTCTTATGCTAATTGTAGTTTTTTCCCTGAAAAAAGCGCTAACATAAGTAGCACAAAGGAAGTTAACTATAACGTTAATGATGAAAGAGTTTAATATTTTGGGCGTGGGTATTCCTCGCGCCAAACGCAAAGCCAAAGAGCATGTGTTTTATCGCCTACAAGAGAGTAGTAATAGTAATAGCAGCTATAATAGTAATGATATATAAATAGAGTCCTCTTATAAGTACATCACTTTCCAGACAATTCACACGGACTCCGCATCAAATGGAGCAGTGAGAAGCAGGCGCGTCTCTTGCTTCTTTTCCATTAAGACGATTAAGTACCAAACACAACACCGTCTTTCAGGAAGCATTGCAACTGTAACCTGCAGTCAATAAATGACTGCTTTTTAATCAGTTCAAAACACCCCAGCATCAATAAATTCACCATTCAAGCAATTGCCATCCTACATAACGGCCACTTGAAATTATTATAATTGCTAACGCAGACGCCGACAGTAGGCTGACGTTCTTGTAGCGCATTTTATATCTAACTTTCTAATGACCTATTAGCTATGTAAATACTGTTGGCACTAGTCAGACACAATCAGAAAGAGCAAAGCATATTAATTGCAGCTCTTTTCACGCCCATTATAATCAAAGCGTCGCCACAGCATACCCATTTATTTTTTGGAGCTATATCAGGCACCAATTTCACAGGCATGAGTTACTAAAGACAATTTAAACCTACTGGTCACATGCGTTGAGGGACATGTGAGTTTTTATCCTCTTTTTAAATATAAAGTAAGGAGATGTGATAATGTCGGTTGCTCGTGAATTCCAGATTTTAGGAGCTATGGAAACTGACGGCGCGGTCTCAGACGATATGAGTTCTGTTAGAAGGCCACCAGAATAACTTGAGTAGAGAAAAAGCTGGCGGTATGTTTGCAAGTCTGATAAGGAAATAAATCAGATGGGTAATTAATCTCAGTCTGTAACTATACAAAGCCATACAGACTATGTGGGTGTTATATGCAGGAGAGTTTTGTATTTCGCACTCAAAGCCCAAGAGGCTTTCGGTACGCATTCTATAGCCAAAAGAATTCATCTCACGCAATAAAGAGAAAGTTAGAAGCACAGCCGAGTCAGGAGGGCAGTTGAGGTAGTGAGTAGCATGGAAATAGCAGCTCAGGACGGCTGGAGAGAATGTGCCATAGTCGGCAGCAGGAGAGTAGATGTACTTGCGTAAGAATCTAGGACCGGCAGAGCAAAGGCGTCTGTCGCCAACGGTCTTTAAGCGGAGGAATGCTAATTTATTGTCCATGCAGGACTTGAAACCGTAAGCCCTAGTCAGCAAGAGAACGAAAAGACCTAGCCTCGATGTCGATGCGTTGCTTAAAGATGAGCCGCAAAGGCCGGTGCAGAGGTGGGCTAGAGGTCGAGTAATGTGGCTTCTGTAACTTTCACGAAAGATTAGCCTAGTTACAGAGTTTCGCTCATCAATACTATTGCATTGTGCTTGTTTGCATAGAGCTTCCAAGTGTTTCATCTAGATCGGGAAAAGTCTTTAGAGGCACGCAGTCCTGCAGTTGTACCTTACAAACCTCCGATTAGCTCGCCAATTTCTATCCACCAATGCCCAGCCTATTGCCAAAGCTGTTAAGATTATTTTCTCGCTATTCGTACCTTTACAAGCTATTTTACTTTGTAAATCTGAACTAATGCTATTGAACGTAGGCTACAAGTAGTAACATATTTGTCGGCCCCATATGCCTGATACCCACAAGGTGGATTTCTGGCATTGGCTGCTAGGCTGCCTGGCCACCAATTGGCAGCTGAGTTCACTTGGACCTAAAGCAGGCACTGGCCGAATGCTGACGCCGAAGAATCTTTGATTTCTAGAGTATTTCAGGCCTGGAAGTTGCTTTTAAAGCAATCGTTTTGTAACAATCAATTCAACAAGGCTGTAGCTTTACAATTTTGGCTTCTCGAACTCACCTTGCACTGATATACTTTTTAAAAACATTTTTCAGACGACTTCGTCACGTTTGTAGCTGTTGCGCTGTCTTTGTAGCTGTCTTCTCTCTCTTTCAAAGCCGATAGCCTTCATTTGCATCGCGGTTCGCTTCAGAGTGTCTTCTTAGTCAGTAGTTTTCCAAGGGTAGAGGTCACCAGAAATTCATTTGGCAATTGAATGGGGAACACTTGTAACTTCAGAGATATCTCACGAGATACCTGAAACGATGTCTAAACCAGAATATGATTAGTGTACAAAACGCAAGGTGGAGAAAATCTCTGTGCACCTCTAAACAAGCGATAGTGACTGTGACTTTTTCCAGGCATCATGTTGCAAATCTAGTCTGTCTGTCTTACTTTCTGTTAGAAATTCTTCCGGATACGATGAGTAAAATCTAGCGAGTTTCGCCGCTGAACATGCACGGAAAATACTGACTATGCATGGGCCTTGACACATAGCAAACGTGTCGTAGGTGCGCTACCAAGACATGCAGGAATGCTTATGTAACGGAATACGGCATTAAAGAAGAGGAGCGATTATATATATATATATATATATATATATGTGTGTGTGTGTGTGTGTGTGTGTGTGTGTGTGTGTGTGTGTGTGTGTGTGTGTGTGTGTGTGCGTGTGTGTGTGTGTGTGTGTGTGTGTATATTATATATATCAATTCCGCAATCTTTAGCATAAAACGCCCATTTATCAGCCACAGAGGATGAAGGGTTTTCGAAATCAGCTAGAGCTCAAGACTCTTTTGAAAGCCTAAAAAAGTGACCAGTTTGATGTCCAGAGCCAAATTGCCAGATTAGTACGTGCTTTTGGCGAATAATCTTGCCAAACCACCGCTTACGATACAACGGCTTACCTATCTCTAATCACGATTAGGAACTTTGAGCAATATCTCATCAGTCAATCCGGGTAATGTAGCATGCCAGCGTTTCACTGGTTAGCCGCTACATATTACACGTCTCCCACTTGACAATTAATGAAAATAATTTTTGCACGGTTGAGTTAAGCAACTTAAAATTATTAAGCTGGTGGCTTTCCTCAGGGAAACATCGTAGACTACACCAGCTCAGTTTCCAAACTACAGCCAAAATCTACCTGCAGAACGTACAAATTTCTCCGTGAATCCCCTGGGAATATCGCGTCTGGTTGGATCACTGAATCATCTGTGGCAGATAAATCGCAAGGTTCATCAAAGCTACTTGTAAGAAGAATGAATGAATCAGATAAACTTTGGGCACCAGGTACAGCCGGAGAAGCTGCCTAATGCTTGATTGTGCCAGCACACGCCTCATAGTCTCGCTCCGTCTTTTTATCGCCATAAAGTACTACAATCTTCATATTAAGCTGACCGTAATGTCTCCGTCGCGCCTGCTTTTGTCTAAGCGACTCGAGTGCAGTGGCTCCTAGCTGTTAATACTGTTTAAAGGTGACCAGATTTCTCTCGACGCCTGGTAGTCATTCAACCTTACCAAATCTTCTTTATTGAACGCTACCTTGTTAAGGAAACTGGTAGGCTCCTCGTTGGAAACAAAATATGCTCAAAAAGCAGGTCTAGCAGAGTTCAGAATATTTGGCTCCTTTCATAATTTTTTCTTGAGGTGTCTGGACTTTTACTTCCGTCTGTGACTCCTCAAAGTCATAAAGACTATGTGGGTGTTACGCAGGAGAGTTTTGTATTGCCCACTCACAGCCTAGGCGGCTTTCGGTACGCATTCGGTAGAAAACAGACTTCGTCTCACCCAACAAAGAGAAAGTGGGAAGCATAGCAGAGTCAGGAGAGCAGCTGAGGTAGTGAGTAGCATGGAATTAGCAGCTCAGGATCGCTGAAAAGGATGAGCCATACTCGGCAACAGGAGAGTGGTGATCGTTGCGTAAGAACTGTGGAAGCGAGTTCCACAGTCGAGGACCTGCAGAGCTAAAACTTCTGTCACCAACGGTCTTTAAGCGGAGGAATGGAACAGCTAATTTATTGTCCGCACAGGAACTGAGGGCGCAAAGAGGCTGAAACTGGTGCAGCAGTTCAGCTAGGTACAAAGGAGCCAAGCCGTGGCAGGTCTTGTGAGTCAGTGTAAGAACTTTGCTCTGTATCCGTTGATCAACCGGCTGCCATCCTAACTCTTTTAGCAAAGGAGACACGTGCTCAAACCTCTGGGACTTGAAGACTAGCCTCGAAGCCATATTCATAGTCATCTGCAGTGGCCTAGTTGCTTTCTTTGGTGGCCCAGCCACAAGGGAATTGCAATAATCAAGCCGAGACAGAACTAAAAAGCTAGTTGAATTTTTTGAAAGTCACCGTGGAAGACAGCTCCTAATCTTGGATAGGGATAGGAAGTGATGGCTAGCAGTAGAAGCAGCCTTCTGAATGAAGCTTTTAAAAGTTAGGCAGCTGTCGAAAACGACACCTAAGTTTCGAGCACGTGGTAATGGTCACACGACAGCATCCCTTATTGAAAGAGCAAAGCTTTTTAACCCACCTGCACGCTTAGGGTGTCCTATGAGCAGCAGTTCGATTTTATCGTCAATTAGTTTCAAGAAGTTTTCCGACATCCAGGATCGAATGTCGGCAATGCAAGCATTCAGTTTCTCAGTTGATGCAGTAGATTCCGACGGTTTAAATGACAAATACAACTGAGTATCGTCAGCATAAAAGTGATATATTATTCCATGGGCCTTAATCACTTCCTCAGAGGTTGAGTATAAATGGAGAACAGCAATGGAGAAAAGGGACCGAGTACAGGCCCTTGAGGGACTCCACAGGTGAACTGTCTCGTGTGTAAGACCTGACCCACACAGGGCACGGATAGGACACGATCAGACAGGTACTATTTAAACCACACTATTGCTTCGTCTGCCAGACCTATCGTTTCTCTCAATCGTTCAAGTAGAACATCGTGATCTCCGGTGTCGAAGGCAGCTAATAGATCTAGCAGAGCTAGGGCAGTGACATTCCCGTCATCGTTGCCACGTAGAATGTCATTGTTAACACGGAGGAGAGCAGTTTCAATGTAGTGCTGACTTTTGAACCCTGATTGAAATGAATCAGATATTTTATTTTTTTGTGGATATGTTCAACCAGCTGCTTAGCAACAGTTTTTTCAAGAATCTTTGACATGAAAGGAAGGAAGAAGAAACTGGACAATAGTTTTCAAGAACCTCTGTATCTGATCCAGGCTTTTTTAGTATGGATCTAGCGATTACCAATTTGAAGGACTTGGGGATGACCTCTTTTTCCGAAGAAGCATTAACAATCTCGGTTATGGAACGGCTAAGTTGGTCTGCCAGTAAAGATCACAGATATGATGGTATACGGTCTTTAGGAGAGAGCTCTTTTTGCTAGACCTTATTAAGGCAGCCACATCGCAAGCAGAAAGCATGGAAAACTTTGTAAGAAAGGTCACAGGTTGTGATATTGCAGTTGCTTTAGTAGGAGGAGGCTTCATGGAGGCACGAATGTGCACAATTGTTTCAATAAAAATGGCTGAAAACTTTTCGGCTGAGCCCTTAATATCTGGGGAGTTAGACCTCGCAGCCTTGGCCAGTAAATGGTTTACTGTCTTATAAATCTGTTTAGTGTCCGACTGGCAGGAATTCAGCTTTCTAATGGAAAAAGAAGCCCTGGTTTTTTTAAGCTTTCGGGTGTAAACTCGAAGGAAGTCTTTAAAATTGACTAGATCTGCCTCAGACCCCGATTTCTCGTAACGACGTTCCAGCCTGCGCTTAACCCGGCGCATCTTAAGGAGTTTTTTGTAAATTGAAAGGAATCTCTACGACGTTGAACACGGATAGAGCGAACGGGAGCATGCTTGTCAAGAGCACTCCTGAGTGTCATGTTCATTGCATCAGTGAGGGTATCGAGGCTGCCGGTTGAGTCTGAATGCAGATCAAGAAGACCTGCATCACAAACAGATTTCAAAAACTTTTCCACGTCAATGCTTTGTAAGTTACGTCGTTTGGCAAATTCGACATTGCCCTGTACGTACGAGGGAGCAGGAGCAGTAAACGAGACCGAAAAATGATCTGAGAGGGTCAATGGGCACACCACAAAGTCAGTGGGGAGGACATCCTTAGTGATCGCGAGATCTAGAATGTGGCCACCGACGTGGGTGCTATGATTAACGTGTTGGGCCAAACCAAAATTCTCCAGACAGTCAAGAAATGAGCGGACCTGGCTGTTGCTAGGGTTGTCAACGTGAATATCGAAGTCTCCTAAAATCAGTAACGGCCTGTCACAAACAAATATTTAGCGAGGAACTCTGAAAACTCCTCTATAAACAAGTTTAGACAGTCAGAAGGAGGCCGGTATATCACAACAGTGAGAGGCATTGTCTTTGATGAAGACCTGATAGCGACCGATTCAAACGATAACCCATGCGAGAAACTGCACATTTTATAGCCAAACTATTCACGAACAACATTTGCAACCCCGCCACCAAACCTTCTCAGAACGCATGGACTGATAGAATGAGAACCCGGGTGGGGTGGTCTCGCAAATGCAGCTACTGGAGCAAGGCGTCATCCAGGTTTCGGTAAGCAGAAATGTATCTAGCTTCTCCTCGACCATCTGATTGCTGATAAGTAACCCCCTGGTTTCTAGCGAGCGGACATTTAGTAGGTGGAATTTAAGAGGCTGTCCAACAACTGGGCGACGGCGATGAAGTGGCTTGTATTCGCGTCGGCGTGTATCCGGCCCGGCGGACGCGGGCCCTTCGAATGTGAATTGAACCTTAGTAACGGCCGCCGGTCGACGTTTCACAACGTGCTGGGCTACGGCAGGTGGGCTACTATCTCATCAAGTACTATTCAGCACTTTAAACTTACGGGTCGTGGGTTTGATAGCCGAGCTGTTGATAGGGCGAACGAAGGATGCAGGAAGGTTCTCATTGACCCACCGAAGAAGGCCCGTCGGTAGGTATCGACTAATGGCGACATTGCACCTTATGCTAAGCAGGTCCTGTTTTGTGTAGCACATCCGAGGACAGGTCATAAATAGTCACAGCGAAGATAGCAGCGGATACCCGAAGGTATTGCGGAGAAATCATGTAAAGGTCCACACGAGGCAAGGAGTCGCCCGATGCCGCTCTTTTGCGCGGGGAGGTAGTGACTTCATTTGTCGCCACTTGCGATTTTTTTTTCATAAGAATCTTGAAGACCGCGCCGCTAAGCTTAGTCGCAAGCAAAAATCGAAATGCATTTCGTGTCGCCTTCCAGCGGCTCTTCATGCACAGACCGGCTTCGACGGCTTCCGACTGGGAACGGGCGCCTCGGCCCAGGTGCCCAATGCGGAACTTCCACCCGAACGCCTCATGGTTATTGTCGTGCGTTCCCTCATAAATCCTTAGCGCAATAAATGCCACTACGCCATAAACTGTTGATAGATCGATCAAAAAGGCAACCTACCGTAAATCAATCGGCAACCAATCGGCAACCGACCATAAACTGGCTTTGATATGAAATTGTACTGTTCCACTAGGTGATGCATACGAGCGCTTGAGATTTTGGACATACCGCTTGAACAACCCAGTATTCTAGGGACGGTGCCGAGCAGACGCAATGCGGCGTGACCTATGTGATGATCGCATGATAGCAGAAAAGCCCGCCGAACGAAATCTTGATCCGTTATCAATGATAAGGACAATTAGCAGGCCCTGGATGGCGGAGAAACATAAGTGATGATGTGATACGGTCTGTACAATGGTATACTGCACAGCAAACACTTACGGCCAAAAAATTAAGCTAAGAACTGCACCAGCCTAGCAATAAGGTGATTGTATTTTCTGGGATTAGAAAGTGAGTGCCCTATTAGAAAGTGAGCGTCTGTGCTAGTGCTTCTGTTAGAGACGGAGTCCGGTTGCTATTTGAACCAATCGAAAGAAGTTGTTCAGTAGATTTATTTCATCATCAAATAAGTAACACCAAACAGCTTTCAAAATCGTACCTGTGACGCTTAGAGTACTTGGTTTTTTGAGTAGTTCATATTGGCCGAAAGCGTCAAGCAGGGCCCTCCCGTTGGGAACTTCGAAGTACTGAAAAACAAATACTGAAGTTCTGTGCTCTCCTCTTGAAAAACCCGGTTCTTTAAAGTTCTTTAAGAAGTTAGACTATTACCATGAGAAGATAGACTGCTACCATGCCATGATGCCTGATTCAAGCAGACGTATAAATTATATATCTTTGTTGAAGGTGACAACTCGTATTATCTCGCCTTGTCGTACTCAGACGGTAAAGCTCGAGAGGTGATATCGTGATCTACAGCATCGAAGGCAGCTACTTGATCTAGTGACGCTAGTTTGATGACAGGTTCTGTTATCGCTACTGCATATGATATCATTGATCACACAGAGGAGAACCGTTTCAGTTGAGCGGTGTAGCTTGAATCGCGACTAAACATTTTCTGATAATTTATTTTTTCCAATTTCTTCCACAAGCTGCTTAACGACAATCCTTTCAAGAGTCTTTGATAAAAAAGGAAGAAGGGAAACTGAGCGATAGTTTGCTAGGACCTCTGAATGTAATATAGGCTTTTGATGTATCGGTCTAACAATGGCCGCTTAGAAGGACTTGGGTACAACACTATTTTAGGGAAAAGAATTACAAATCTCAGCTATGGCTGTCCTAGGTTTGTGTGCCAGTGAGCAGACCATAGAGGGAATCAGGATATCAGAACCGTGTAATATGGTAGCAGGAATTCAGTAGATGAGACTAGCTCTTTCTACTAGACTGTATTACGGGAGTCCTATCGCATCATTAAACCTCAGAAAATCTCTCAACGAAAGGTCAGAGGCTCCAACCCAATAGTTTCTTTATCCGAAGGCGGTTTATGGAGGCACGAATGCAGGCAAACTTTCAGTGAATAGGGTTGAAAACTTGTCAGCTGAGCTGTTAATACATGGAAAGTGAGATCTCGCAAAACTGGCAAGAAAATTGTTCGCCGTCTTTTAATTTGTCTTGAATCCGACTGGCAGTAATTCAGTTTTTGACTGAAAAAAGAAGCCCTGGCTTGTCTAAGCATCCGCTCGGACTCGAAGGAAGTCGTTGAAATTGGCTATATCGTTATCAGGCCCAGGCTTCTTCAACCGGCGTTCTAGTCTGCGCTTAACATGCACACATTTTAAAGTTTTTCGTAACTTGAAAGAAATCTCCGCGACTTTGTATGCGAACGGGATATAAGGAAGCAGGCTCGTCAAGGGCACTCATAAGTTTCATGTTCACTGCATCAGCAAAGGTATCGAGGCTGGGGGTCGAATCTACGTGCTGATAAAGAAGACCTCATCGCAAACAAAATTCGAAACTTTTTCTGGGTTGATGCTTTGTAAGTTGCGTTTCTGAACAAACTTGACTTTAACCTGCATATAAAACGGAACAGGGACATTAAAAAGACTAAGCAATCATCCAAGGTCACCAAGCAAACAGCAAGATCAGTGGAGGATATCCTTTGCAATAACAAGATCCAGGATATGGGCACCGACGTGAGTGGTATGACTAACGTGTTGGATAAAACCAAAGCTCTCCGGACAGTCAAAAAATGAGCGACGTTGGCTGCTGCTCTGGTTGTCAGCGTGAATTTTGAAGTCTACTACAATCGATACCGGCCTTTCAAATGCACATATTCTAGTGAGGAATTCTGAAAAACTCCTCCATAAATAAGATTGGACAGCCAGAGGGAGATCGGTAAATCACACTTGCGAGAGGTACCGTTTTTGAGAGGACCTGATAGCCACCGATTCGAGCGATGAACCATGAGAAATAAGCCGCCAGTCCTATAGCCAAATGATTCAAGAACAACAATAGCAGCCTCGTGTTTCAATTTGTCAGATCGCACGGACTGAAAGAGTGAGAACCGGGTGGGGTGGTCGCAGACTCACAGCCACCAGAGCAATACGTGATCCACGTCTCAGTCTACAGAAATCCATATAGCTTCTCCTGGACAGCCCGATCGCGGATAATTAACCCCATCGTTTTTAGTTTTTGGTGAAATTTAACACGCGGAATTTAAAAGGCCATCCAATAACTGCGCGACGCCGATTAAGTGGCTTGTGTGCCAGGAGGCACGTAGCCAGGCCGGCAGACGCCGACCCTACGAATCTGCTAGCCTAGGTGACGGCCGATGGTAGACTTTTCGCAACATGCTGAGGCACGGCGAGTGAGCTACCACCGCAGTGAGTGCTAAACAGCGCTTTAAAATTACGGCTCGTTGCTTTGATAGCCGAGCAGTTCATAGGGCGAACGCACAGTGAATGGAGGCTCTTTCTTACCCGCCGAAGGAGGCCAGCCAACGGGTACGTATAAACTAATGGCAAAATCGCATCTAATGCTAAGCAGATCTTGTATTGAGTAACATATCCGAAGATAGCTCATGGGCAGTCGCAGTGAAGATATCAGCGAAATACCCGAAGGTGTTGTGAAAAAGCTGGGTAACCGTGATGGCTCACTAGGTAAGGCGGATGCTGTTCACGACCTCGGTCCCAAAGTCGTTGGTTCTAATACTGCGGCGGGCGATCTTTTATCGCCACTGCAAGCGGTGGGAATAGCCTTAAAGGCTCTTCTGTCGCTATAAAAAAGAGTCTTTAAATCAGCTAGTATTTAATTAAATAAATTTAATTTAACGACCCACCACACCGCGCTCCGAGCCGTCCAAGACCGGTCTCTAGCACGAGGAGGAATCTATCTGGGCTTACCTATACTTAAGTCAGTGCAAGTTACTAACCAGGGGCCCTACTAATCAGCGTCTATGAGTGCCTTCGAGTGCGTTTTTGTATATAATTATATATTCTAAGCTTGATATTTTGGCGCTTTTTCATACCTGCCTAAACATGAAACCTTGGCTTATTATTAACTCTTCGTTACTGATTCTCTCGAAGCGAGCCGTAAAGTGCCTGAATTTAGGTTCCGTTCTCCTCAAATGAAAAATATAATAAAAAATGCCTATAATTATAACAACTATTGTTATTATTGCTAGTTTTTCTTTTACTTCATTCGCTCAGCTACGTTACTTACGACATTTAGTTACGCAGCCATTTCCTTGCTGCCAAGGACGCGGTCGCGGATAGCTCGCGGTGGCTTCTCCTACTTGCCACGACGAGCGAGGTCATCGTGCAGTGTATTCGCTCGCCATTCGCAGCACCGCAGCAGGCTTGCGATTGGCACCGACGTTTTCTAAACGACAAACATGCACATTAACTCACGCAGTACACAGGGATTCGGCTCGAGCCAGAGCACTTTTTAAGGCGAGGCTTCCTAGTCCCGCGGCGAAGGCCTCAACGAAGAGTAGCAACTCTTGGTCGCTCTATCCGTAGAGTACTGCGCCGGAATTATGGGGCGGGGCGGGGGTCGTTTCTGCTCGAGGAAAAAAGAGTCCTTTTTGGGATAAGATTCCGCGACAGGCGGCCTCCCGCTGCTTTGTATTTTGAAATTGTTGGTGAATAGAGTTCGTAGGTTTTCCCACCCCTAGATGTAAGCCAATTTGCTTTCAGACAATCCTACGATCGGCTTGGAACTCCTGGTCTGATTTAGAGTAAAAAGTTGTTCACTGCACTTTCAATTCTGAGATGGTTTTCTGTGTCTTCTTTTCACCATCTATACTTTACCTCTTACTGATGCAACTGCCGAGCACCGTATAGGCGTCCATGTCCACGCAAATGACAGGTAGCCGTACCTGTGCTTTGATCACTCTCTACATTCCGGATCGTCGATCTCTCAAATCCATATCAGTATGTATCGCTTACATTCGCTGTTGAAGGGCAGTACATTTTCTTTAATTGAATGGTTATTTAGAATCGTCCTCTTAGTTACGGAATACCATAATGTTGCAGAGTAATTATAATACCTAACCCGCAAAATTGGTGCGGTAAGCAGATCTCCCGGAGCATCTGCACGCAACCTTGTACGGCATCTTGTACCAAAGTGAACTTTTGCTCGGCGACCGAATCTGCTCCAAAATCAAGTCTGCTTTCATACAGCCCACAATATCTCAAGAATTCCTGCTTTCTTAGACAAGGTCACTTCATGCAAAATTTTCCAAGCTTTCGTTATTAAAACTTGTCTCGACTCCTGCAACTTGCGGCTCTCAAGTCTTACGGCGTTTGCAATAAGGCGCGTTCGGTTAGGTGAAAACTCTCCCGCTGTCTGTCTCAACGCTCAAGCCTCTCTGTGGCTAAAATCGAAATTGTCACGTCAGAACACTTCAAACATATTTGCAATCGATCCACATCAAGATTTTGCACCAAGCTAGAGATCCATTAAGTGTATTGACCTCAAGGTTTTGTCACTTACGTTTGGGTCCTTTAATTTCCTTGTTCCAGTTGGCTTAACCGAAATACTTTTGAATCAAGCTAGACATCTTATTACCCGCTCCCAAAACAAAAGTCGCTTAATGATAAAAATAATATGTTTGTCAGGCACCCACAGAGAACTTAATCTCTTTCTAGGCAATTTACATAAGCTTAGCTATGCCTCTAACCAAACCTGAATCTTTTAGAGACCACGCCTTTTAGTTCCTACGGTCTTAAAGCGTGTAGCTCATTTGTGACAGAATTAACATAGTCACCTGTCACCTTTGTGATACGTAGACAGAAACTTAAGCGCACCTGTTTCTCACCGAACTGACCGGGTCCGCGTGAATTGCCCTGTATTTGCTTTTGCATGCTGAAACTGTGCATTTTATCTATAAGCAATTGACATGCTTCCTTTTCAGCGTATGTAACATGCTTAGAAAGAGATCAACTCTCTCAGGCGGCAACGCAAGTATAATATTATTTAATGATCTGCTATGATAGAGCCGCACCCAAAAGTTCTCACTTTTCTTCAACCATGCCAAGTATAAATGTCCAGAGCGTCTGACAAGCCGTGGATTTAGAAGACGCATGGAAGACCAGCTCGACAACGTGACGAATGTTGGTGATGAAGACAGAAGAAAGATGGCTACTGTAAGGGCTGCAAAGAAAGCGTCATGAAATTTCCGATGATAGCTTTTGTCAGAGCAAGCAAGGCGACGACATAGGAATTTTTTAAGTCTACCGCAGACGGTTTTGTTACTAATTCTTTTATTATCCTGGCCAAGGGTGGCCTAACCGCGTGGTTCGTCGAAGCGGTTGGATTATTCAAGTGCTCTAGATTTTTAGCGTTTCCTGAATTAGAATGGTTAGAAAATGGTCGTGCGATAAGCTATGGCTTAGACAAAATTTAAGTCACGTCGAGTCACTTTTACTTGCGGCGTCGAAGCGAATTGTATGGCTGGTGCAATTTGCACGTCACTCTCTGTGGCTATGGAATATGCGGGTCTCCATTAACGGCACTAAATTGTCGTAATGAGGTTTGGTTGCTCTTGATTGCTACCGTGCTCTGCTGCCGTCGGCAAAGTTCTCACTTTTCTTCAACCATGCCAAGTATAAATGTCCAGAGCGTCTGACAAGCCGTGGATTTAGAAGACGCATGGAAGACCAGCTCGACAACGTGACGAATGTTGGTGATGAAGACAGAAGAAAGATGGCTACTGTAAGGGCTGCAAAGAAAGCGTCATGAAATTTCCGATGATAGCTTTTGTCAGAGCAAGCAAGGCGACGACATAGGAATTTTTTAAGTCTACCGCAGACGGTTTTGTTACTAATTCTTTTATTATCCTGGCCAAGGGTGGCCTAACCGCGTGGTTCGTCGAAGCGGTTGGATTATTCAAGTGCTCTAGATTTTTAGCGTTTCCTGAATTAGAATGGTTAGAAAATGGTCGTGCGATAAGCTGGCGTGTATCGCGCATTAGCATGTGCGACACGCTAGTCGCTTCGATGTGACAACTCTACCAGCTTCATTCGCACGCATGAAAAGACTAGCATCTTCAACAGAGTTGCATTTTTAGCAATTGGGTTCTGTCTAGATGCGGCTACAACCCGTTCGTAACAGCATTCAGACTGTAAAAAAGTACTCATTTCCACAAATATGTTCGTACGATCAGAGAAGTAATGCACAAGCTAACATCTAAGATACATTCTAAAAAATAAACCGCGTTTTTCGGAAAACGTCGCGAATTATAGAAAAGCCAAGACTCGATTTCGAGCTCATTGCCATCAACCGCATCGGTGTAAATTTTTGTAGGTGAATACGGTGATCTCCATCAAAAGAAAGCGGACTTTGAAAGACTAGGAGAGATGAAGATTCATTGAATTCACTCCTTACTATTGTCGGTGAGTTTAATAGGGAACGGTGTTTGAAAACAGGCCTGCATCCCACATAATTTCACTTTCTTGGCCAAGTTGTAGTCCCGTCGCAGATATTAGGCCAGCCCACTCCGTCTCTGAAGTACTACCCGATAGGGCAGCGGCTTGTGAACAAGTTTAACTTTTCCTTCGGCCGTATAAGTGCACCCTTGTGGGACTGACAGATTGAAACGTTGCAGGACGCTCGTAAAGAAGAGGAACAGCTCGGCTCGCGCCAGACTCTCGCCGGGGCAAGCTCGGCGACCTGAAACAGCAACAAATCCAGGTAGAACGTCGCACGGGAAAATCCAAAATGCACAGCTAAAGGATTCAACTACTCGCTTTGGCATTACTTTTAGTACCCAGTAAAAAACAATTTCCAGAAGCAACAAAATCAAAATCGAATATCACCGCCTCAAGCTTTGCCACACTCTAAGTGTGCTGAACATGTTTTTTTGTGTGAACTTGGCTTGTTTACAGAGCTTGTTCCATAACCATAGCTCTGCTGGATACATTTGCGATAGCGATACATGTAATTGCAGAGTCTTTAAGAATCCAGTCAGTGGGTCTGTAATAAATAGAGGCATGCCACTAGAACGTCATTCCTTTAGGACAGACCAGCTTCCATTACTGGATTGCTCGTAGCTGAGCTAGAAAAGATTACCCAACTTCTCATCATATGATGAAATCGCTACAGTGGGGTGTGGTCACAGGCAACATGCAACTAATGCTGTTCATGCTTACATTCAAAGCTTAGCCATGCTACTGTGCAGCACGATTTGAAGCCTCACTTCTCTTTTGAAAACCCGCCGTCGAGACATTTTTGGATAGAACTAAAAATGCTCGAACCGGCCCGCAGCTACTCACCGATACCAAAAGGAATAAACTTTTTGGGCTTCTCGAAGGTTCCGTTCGAGTTTAAAAATCGCTGTGGATTGAACTGATGAGGATTGTTATATATCAGTGTATCCAGATGAACATCCGATAGAGATGCTACAAGAGTTGTGCCTTCGGGAACAAAGTGGCCGCCGATTTGTACGTCAGTGTCGGCCTTGTGGGGTATAGTAGAAACTGCCGTGTTGCCAAGGCGCAGCACTTCCGTCAGGACGGCTTCCGTGAAGTGCATACTGGGCCTATTGTTGAGAGACGGCAATCTTGAACCTGTGAAGAGATTCAGAGAGCTACATGGATTCAAGTTCATTCACAATTCAATTTCTGAACTTCTTTCTTCAGCTAGCAAACACACTTAGCGGAAAGCATCAGTCATGGGCGTGGAAGGATTTCTGTCTGTGGAAGACTTCTACTAAATGGCAAAATTCTAGAGTAAATACTCACCGACACAACTGTCGATCTCGTGCTGTACCCGCTTCTGTACATCCGGATGTAGGATCATGAATAGCCACGCCCAAAGAAGCGTGTTGGCTGTTGTATCGGTGCCAGCGACAAGCAGCTGCACCACGCTTGCAACGCAGTTTGCATCTATCACAGAAAGAAAAAATGACTATTTAGGATGCACACAGAACGCTGCTAAGAATTTTAAAATAGCGTGTTAAATTCAATTATATCTTAAAATATTCTAGATGATAGCTCTTTGCATTTTGAAATTATTTAGCTGGAATGCTTGAACAAGCTATTCTTGATGCAGCAACCGCGCCACAAAGATTTAACCTAATCTTCACTACTTCCGTTGATAAAACGTAATCTCCTAGAGCCATTGGTTGACGGGCAACTAGTGACAATATAATACACCGAATGGGAAGATCTAGATGCGCAGCGAGAGTTTAAATAAAGCATAGCATTGACGTCGGTGGTTGCGTTTAACTAGAAAAAAATTAAGAATTCGTCTTGCACTAAATGCTTACGTTTAAACAGTTTATGTTTTGCATTACCCCACTCGTATTGCAGCACTAAGGCCGTCGGTGCTGTGCTGTCGTTGCTCACCGTCAAACGACGCCACGTTTCCGTTAAGCTCTCTCGTCTTTTTCTCGATGAGATATGCGTCGATAAAATCGCGTGGGCAGCTTATGTCAAGAGTCTCTTCATGCTGACGTATTGCATTGAGGAAAAATGCCATCTTTGCTCGACCTTCAGACACAAAGCTGTGATAGCCAAAAATGTCGCCAGGAAGCATTGTTAACGCTGGAATCGAAGCTATGGCACTCATTTTTCGAACAAGGCCCGTCTGGTTTAAAATAGCTTCTAGAAGTGACTTGAAAACGGGATCTTTGTATTCGAATCGAGATCCGAGTACGAGATTGCAGATGATGTTCGAAATGGCGCTGTGCATGTAGTCTTCCATGCTGATTGGGGTCGTGCTATTTTGATCGATTTCTTTAACGAAGGCACCAACTTCTTCCAATATCTTAAACTCCATGTCGATTTTACCCATGCCCTGCTCGCGCAGTACGGTCAAAGCGAATTTCCGTTGCTCTTTCCAATGAGGCGACTATATAATTCCTTTACCTGAAAGATATAGCGTAAGAATAATGAAGAGTAATGTACAGTATATCTGTTTTCGCGGACTGCTTGAAAGCTGTTATCCTTAAACTTTCTTTTCCAGGGATGATATGCGCTCTGCTAGTAAGTAGCTGGAATGTATCAGCTGCCGCCAATACAGACGATTGGCAAAGGCAAATACCTGCAACGTACGCGCTCGGCTTTCAGCTAATGCCAGCGATGCGGGTGCGAAAATTGTGGCTCGGCCAGGCCGAGACGTAATGCTGCGCGTGCATTGCGGCACACGCGATGCGGCGGCTGCGAGCAGGTGCATCGGGCACTTTAAATGTCGCGAGAGAGCTCGTGTTCGCAACTCGTAGCGAAACGGAAGAGCCGAGGCAGTCTTTACATTTGCTGCGTTACGGCCGAGAGCGAAACTCTGGGAAACTGTTTATTTAAAAAAGAAATTTTACATTACATTAGTCATTATAGTTTGTATATACATATTTTAAATTTACACCAGTAAGCGTATTCTCTCAGCCAAATCTTGGCCCAGCGGTATGGTTCTCTCCTTCTGGAACCAAGCGCTATTAGCATTTTTGTCCATTGTAGAATCCTCTTCCGAAAATCAAAGTTCCAGCGGTAAAGGTGCTCACTCCGACCAAGGTCCGGCTGAGGTCGTGGGCTCGTGCCCCGAGGCATATGTGAAGTGCCTTAATAGAGATTAAGTTCTCTTGGGGCGCTATATAAATGAATTATATTTATTTTTTATTTTTTAAAGTGTTTAGATAAAGATTAAGTTCTCTTAGGGTGCTATATCAAATGTATTATTACTAATAATGTTATTATGTACTGCTTATCTACCGGTTTGTGTGAACGCCATTCACTCTTTCTTCATCTCTCTCTCTCTCTCTCTCTCTCTCTCTCTCTCTCTCTCTCTCTCTCTCTCTCTCTCTCTCTCTCTCTCTCTCTCTCAACTCCTCGCATTACGGAGAAGCTTTCGCGAAGGTCATGTACAATTAAGCACTCTCGCGCACCTGCGCCGCCTGCCCAGACGTCGTTCCGGCGACCAATCGTCTGTGGGGGCATCGTTTATTATATATATCTTCCTCAAGCACCACCGCAGCCGGCCGTGTGAGCCCCCCTGCCGCAATATAATTGAATATATACATATATACACACATATACATATGAGATATGCAGGATCGGTTTCTTAAATGGTATGCATCATTCCTGTGAGTGGTTTTTTGAATGTTTTCTCTCATTCGCAGACTATATAATCACTCAAATTATTTCTTCGCTAACTAAACCACGAGCTCGATACTTCGATTATAAGATTTCAGCTTGCACTTATTATTATTGTTTATTATTATTATTGTGTTTTTGTTTTGGCGGGCAGATTGATGCACTCACATTTTGGTTAGCAAAAAGACCAACGGCAACTGAGATTGAAAATAGAGCTAACCTCTAGCCTAATCGCTTCAAATGTCTTCATCGATGAAATTGATTACCCAGTGAAAGACTCCAGAGTATTGACGTGAATAGACAAAGATCATCCGAGGTACCTCTGAAATATGGGGTGCCTCAGGGCTCCATCCTTGGTCCAGTTCTTTTCATGGCTTATACTTTCGCTCTTGCCGATGTGATCGCCAAGCACAATCTAGGCTTTCACTTCTATGCAGATGACACCCAGTTGTACCTTTGCTTTGATCCCTCCTAACCCTTCAGCATGTCGAATTCTCTCAACTCCCTTGCTGCATGTATTATATGACATCCACACATGGATGCCAGCAAATTTTTTAAAATTAAACGATGGTAACACTAACTTACTGATTATGGGCAAACCAAGTGTGATTCAGAAATTGGAAAGGCTAACGCTCAAAGTCAGGTGTGCCAGAATATCTCCAGTTGAATTTGCACGAAATCTAAATGTCATGTTCCCAAGTGACCTTTCGTTAGACGACAACCTTAGCTCCACCATCAAGTCTGCCTACTTTCAGCAACAATAACATTGCTAAAATTCGTGCTTGTTTAGACAGGGATACCACGTTTAAGTTGGTCCATGCATTTATGACATCCCGTCTTGACTTCTGTAACTCACTGCTTGCAGGCCGAATGGCATGTGCACTCAAACGCTTACAGCTGGTGCAAAACTCTGCAGCTAGGCTTCTCTGTCGTGGGCGTCGCAGTTGCCCCATCACACCACTTCTCGCCGACCTGGACTGCATACCAGTCAAGCAACGGATCGACTTCAAGGTTTTGTCACTCACTTTTAGGGAATTTCATTCTTTGGCTCCAGAGTATCTCTCTGATCTACTGCCCCACCAGGCCAAGTATCGTGCCACCCGCTTTTCTGAATCCAACAGTTTACCGATACCTCGTACAAACCTCAAATCCATTGGAGACCGTGCATTTAGTTCGTATGCTCCCAAAGCCTGGAACTCCCTTCCGACTTGCGTCAGAACATGCCTTGACTTGCCCAAATTTAATAAGAACTTAAAAACACACCTATTTAGGACAGCATTTAGTGGGTCCCTGTGATTCGTCCTTCATGTGCTCATGCGTGCTGACATGCATGCTTCCACTAACCGCACTTGCATGCTGACCCTGTGCATGTCACCCCTACCCATGTTATTCATGTTGTTTATCAAGCATGGTATTTGTCAGCATTCAATCTCGTTTCCCTTTGCAGCAAATGTAAGGCGCCTAGAAAGAGATTGAGTTATCTGAGGGTGCTTTATCAATTGCATTATTATATATATTATTATTATTATTAAATGCTTTGGAGACCGTGCCTCCGTGCCTTTAGTTCGTATACTCCCAATGCCCGGAACTGACTCCCGACTTTCGTCCTGACATCTCCTGAATTGACCAGATTTAAAAAGAACTTAAAAACTTATCAATTTATGATAGCATTTAGTGGGTTCCTATGATTCGTTCTTTATGTGCTTATGCGTCCTGACACCTCTGCATGCTGCCACATGCTGCCGCTTTATCAAGTGTATGATTATATTACCACATGTAAATTTATTATCATTTCGATTAAGAGCAATTCACTATTGACACCAATAATTTTGATGCTAGTTAGCTGATATAAAAGAATATCACGAAGGTCATTCACTTACCTGCAGTATCTTTGAAGGACGCTACCATATTCAGAGGTCGGGAGCTACATGTATTGGCTTGTTGCACGAATGCATCGTGAATTGCGTCGTAGTCGGTCATTACAACAAACTTATTCCGGCCAAGAAACAGAGTATAGACGCTGCCGAATTGCCGTTTCCACAACTCCCTGTGTCTAAGGATATTTTCAGGCCACATAGCCATGCCTTTAAATGCTGACAGTCTCGAAGGACCTCGAGGGTACCTCCTGTTCTGGTACTGGACCACCGCGGTCAGGCTGACCAGTGCTAATGCAGCGATGACTAGATATGAGTGATCCCACAACTCGAGCAGATTCATGTCGAAAGCGTCCGAGCACGAAAGACTGGCTGTTGGCGTAGCTCACCTGTAAAAAGCAGTAAATGCCTTTAAAAAGCTCAAAAATCTTCACAAAGCGTGGTTATAGCCCTTGTTTAACCAAGCACGACAGCTTCTTATGTCCAGCTTCGCCCACCGACTGGCCTCACCTGATTGACTCAGTGGAAGATTCTCACCTGAAGCTGACTTTAAGGCAGGTAACAGTCGGCGCTGCAGCTGAAGCGCGGTTCGAATCAGCGAATGCGCTAAGGCCAATCATTCCGCTTACTTTTTATATGGGCTAAGGCGATGCTGATCACTGGGTCCAAAGCAGGTCAAAATGTAGAATGGCCGCCAAGTCAGTTAGTAGTCCGGGGGTGCCCTAACATAATAGCCTTTCAGTAATCTCAGTTTCGGGAAAGAGAAAACTTGCTCAAGTGGTTCCAGAGGCAAGCACTTGGAGCTGCACACTGTTTGCTCAAGAGATTGTCAGCTATTTAATGCTCGTCATTGAACGGTATCTGCAGGTGCTTTTTGCTCTGCCCTGTGCTCTCTCGGCGTTCAGTTAGGCGCAATGCAAATTTGCCTGCTGCGCCGAGGAAATATCTACCTACGTCCATCTCACGTCACGTGGTCAAATGCTTGCACCTGCAGATGGAGCTGCTTGCATAGAGATTAAACAAGTCGCCCTCATTACGCCTTTATATTTTTCACTATTTAGTTGTCTGCACATCTCTTGACATCTCTCGGCATGAATGCTGAAATACCTTTAAAAAGCAGCGTATTAAGCGGGCAACGGGCCCAAATTTACCTAGTGGCAAGGTAAATATGTACTTAAAACGTTTGGCCAAGGCACCAAAAGGAAGCTGAATAATCTTTTTACTACGCGGTATTTTAAAAGGTGCGCCTCCGAGCCCCTTGGATTAAAGGTACTTTTGCAAAGGAGCAAGACCCAATTAAACATGATTTTGCTGACGAGCAAGCATTAATTAAAGGTCTTTTTTACCGGAGCAAGCGCTTCTTCGATGAAACAAGTCTGCGTGCTTTGAGCGTTCGTTTCTCATAGTTAGTGTATATTTACAACTGAAATTAGCGTTTGCATAAGTAGCATATCATTTTTGTGGGTTTCTAAAGAGTCAATTGAACTCTCCATTTATGGTTGCTTGCACTAACCCCATGTCAAATTTGATATCCGCCTCTTGGAAAGAACGAGCTATTCTTACCATATATTCACTGTCCTTCTTAGATGCCTTGATTTTTTGCTGGCCTGCATAAATAACTAACAGTCCTGCATCTTCTGGATTTAATTGCTCAAGGTTATGTTTCAGCATCTTTTAAAAGTACTGCTGCCAGCTCGCTCAGTAGAAATTCAAAACTGAACAGACGACAACTTTATCTTACTCCCGTTATGGCTCTCCGTTCCTATTAAATAAATGGAAGGAGTAGGATTTGGAAAGATTAAATAATGATACATTTGATATAGTGCCTTCAGAGAACTCAATCTCTTTCTAGGCACTTTACATTTGAAGCGAAGGAAGAACAATCAAATGGTTAGTAGCAGCATGCTCAATACACAACAAGAATAACATGGTTAAGGGTGAAATGAACAGGGTCAGCATGCAAGTATGGTTAGTGGCAGCATGCACAGTTCCAGCATGCATAAACACATAAAGGATGAATCACAGGGACACACTAAATGCTGTCATAAATAGATGCGTTTTTAGTTTTGTGTTTAATTGCGGAAAAGTCAGGCGATGTCGACTCGGAGGTCGGGAATGAGTTCCAGGCTTTGGGAGCACACGAACTAAAGGCACTTTCTCCAAAATATTTGAGATTTGTATGAGGTATGGATAATTAGTTTGATTTCGAAAAGCGGGTGGTACGATGCTTGGCCTGGTGGGAGAGTAGATCCGATATGTAGGCTGGAGCCAAAGAATGGAGGGACCTAAAAGTGAGTGACGAAACCTTGATGTCGATGCATTGCTTGACTGCGAACTAGCTAAATCAGCGAGAAGTAGAGAGATGTGGCAACTGCGACGCTCACGACTGACAAGCCTAGCTGCAGAGCTTTGCAATAGCTGCAAGCGCCCGATTGCACATGCCGGAAGACCAGAAAGCAGTGAGTTACAGAAGTAAAGACGGGATGTCACAAATCTATGGACTAATTTAGATGTGGTATCCCTGTCTAAAAAACGAATTACAGTGATGCTATGCAGCTGGAAGTAGGCACACTTGATTGTGGAACTGGTGTGTTCGTCTAGCGAAAGGTCACTTTGGAACATGACATTTAGGTTTACGTTTCGTGCAAATTTGACACGAGATATGCTGACGGAGCCGATTTTGAGGTTAGCTTTTTCAATTTCTGAATTACACTTGTTTTTTTTTTCAGGAACTAGTAAGCTAATTTTTATAATAATTCAATTTAAGCAAGTTTGCTGCCGTCCATGTAGAGATGTCATCAATACATGCTACAAGGGAGTTGAGAGAATTCAACGTGCTCGAGTGCTGTGAGTCATCAAAGCAAAGATACAACTGAGTGTCATCTGCATAGAAGTGGAAGCTGAGATTGAGCCTGGTGATCACATCGGTAATAGAGGGAGAGAGAGAGAGAGGAGAGAGAGAGAGAGAGATATATATATAGAGATTAGATATCGTGAAAAGAACGGGATCGAGCTCAGAGCCCTGAGGTACCCCATATTCCAGAGGTTGGACGGATGATCTTTGTCCATTCAAATACATACTTTAGAGTATCCCACAGAGATAGGACTCGAACCGTTGCAATTTAGTGCTATTGATGCCCTGACGAGGTGAGAGGTACTCAAGAAGGACTTGGTAATCCTTAGTATCAAAAGCTACCGAAAGATCTAGCAAAAAAAGGAGATATAGTGTACCTTAGTCGGCATTCTTAAGTAGGTCATTGAACACCCGACGTAATGCAGACTATGTGGCGTGATAAGCTATAAAAATAAACTGGAACTTACTAGCAAGGTTTGAAGTTTCAATATATGAGTTCAGTTAGTCTGCCACGACTCGTTCCAATGTCCTTGATAGAAATGGTAGAAGGAAGACTAGGTGGAAGTTGCTCAAGTTCTCTTGGTCTGGTGTTGCTTTCTTGAGTAGCGACCTGACTACAGCCTTTTTGAAAGGTGCTTGGACATGACCTAATGCTAATGACATTTTTTATGTTAGTTATGCATGGCAGCAGCAGAATACAAATGCAGCTGAGTATCGTAAGCATAAAAGTGATATCCTATTCCATGGGCCTTAATCACTCTTTCAACAGATTGCGTATAAATGGAGAACATCAAGGGACCGAGTGCAGAACCTTGATGGACTCCACAGGTGACCCTTCTCGTAAACACACCTGACCCCCACACGACACGGATTGAACATGATCCTACCAGTAAAATTTAAACCACGCCAGTGCCTCGTCTACGAGAAAAATTGCTGTTCTCAATCTTTCAAGTAGAACATCGTGATCGATGGTATTAAAGTCAGGTAATAGATCCAGCAGAGCTAGGGCAGTGACATTCCCGTCATCGTTGCCGCATAAATGTCATTGTTAACATGAAGGAGAAGAGTTTCAGTGGGGTGCTGTCTCTTGAACCCCGATTGAAATGTTTCTCACATTTCATTCTTTTCAGCATGTGCTACTAGCTGCTAAGCAACAATTTTTCCAAGAATCTTTGACAAAAAAGGAAGAAGGGGAACTGGGTAATATCTTACAAGGACCTCTGCATCTAATCAAGGCTTTTTAAATATGGGTCAAACGATTGCCGACTCGAAAGACATAGGCACGACCCCCTTTTCTAAAGAAGCGTAAGAAATCTCAGTTATGGCAGGGCTACGTTTTTAAATTTTTGTAATTTTAATTTATTTTTGTTTATTTTTTAAAGTTGGTCTGCCAGTGAAGACCACAGGGACGATGATATAGGGTCTTCAGGAAACGAGCTTTGTTTTAATAGACCTTATTAAGGTAGCCACATCGCATGCAAAAAATAGGAAAATCTTTCAAGTACGGTCGCAGGTAACTATTCCGCTATTACTTTACTCGGAGGGGATTTATGGAGGCACGAATGTGCACAATTGTCTCAATAAAAATGGCTGAAAACCTTCCGGCTGAGCCCTAATATCTGGGGAGTCAGAACTTTCAGCATTGTCTAGTAAACGGTTTACTGTCTTTGAAATCTGTTTAAGGTTCGACTGGAAGGAATTCAGCTTTCGAGTGAAAAAAGAAGCCCTGGCTTTTTTAAGCTTCCAGGTATAAACTCGAAGGAAGTCTTTGAAATTGACTAGATAGGTATCAGGCCACGATTTCTTAATACGACGTTCAAGCCTGAACTTAACACGGAGCATCTTTTGAAGTTTTTCTGTAAATTGAAAGGAACCTTCACGACTCTGTACACGGATAGAATGAACGGGAGCATGCTTGTCAAGAGCACTCCTGAGTATCATGTTCACTTCGTCAGTGAGGGTATCGAGGCTGTCGGTAAAGTCTGGGTGCAGATGACGAAGACCTTCATAAAAAATTATTTAAAAAATGTGTCTATGTCAATGCTTTGTAAGTTACGTTGCTGGAAAAGTTCGACATCACCTCGTCCGTACAAGTGGGCAGGAACAGTAAGCGAGACCGAACGACGAGCCGAGAGGTTCAGTGGGCACACCATAAGGTTAATGGGTATTTCTCCCGGCATTAGAGAGCAGCCTCAGGCAACTCCTAGCCTGGTAATAATAATAATAATAATAATGCACTTGATAAAGCGCCCTCAGAGAACTCAATCTCTTTCTAGGCGCTTTACATTTGTTGCAAAGGGAAACGCGATTGAATGGTGAGTAATATCATACTTGATAAACAACATAAATAACATGGTTAGGGAGACATGCACAGGGTCAGCATGCAAATGTGGTTGTGGACCTTTACCTGATTTTCCGTGATACCTTTGGGTATTCTGATGCTATCTTCGCTGTGACTATTTATGAGCCGTCATCGCATATGATATTCAAAACAGGACCTGCTTAGCATAAAGTGCGATGTGGCCGTTAGTCGATACCTACCGGTGAGCCTTCTACGGTAGGTCAGTGAGAACCTTTCTGTATCATGCGTTCGCCCTATCAACAGCTTGGCTATCAAACCCATGACCCGTAAGTTTAAAGCACAGGATAATGTCGAACTTGTCTAGCGACGTAACTTACAAAGCATTGACACTATTTTGAAATCTGTTTTCGATGCAGGTCTTCTTCATTTGCACTCAGACTTGACCGACAGCTTCGATACCCTCACTGACGAAGTGAACATGATACTCAGGAGTGCTCTTGACAAGCATGCTCCCGTTCATTCTATCCGTGTACAGAGTCGTGGAGACTCCTTTTAATTTACACAAAACTCCTAAAGATGCGCCGGATTAAGCGCAGGCTTGCTTGAACGTCGCTTCAAGAAATCGGGGTCTGATGCAGATCAGTCAATTTGAAAGACTCCCTGCGAGTTTACACCCAAAAGCTTAAAAAAGTCAGGGCTTCCTTTTTCAATTGAAAACTGAATTTCTGTTAGTTGGACCCAAACAGATTTCTAAGACAATAAATAATTTACTGGCCAATGCTCAGAGATCTGACTCCCCATATGTTAACGGCTCAGCCGAAATGTTTTTAGCCTTCTCTACTGAAACAATTGTGCACATTCGTGCCTCCACAAACCCCCCTCCGAGAAAAGCAATTGTGGAATTACACTGTGACCTTCCTTAAAAAGTTTTCCAAGGTTTTTGCATGCGATGTGGCTACCGTAATAAGGTCTAGCAAAAAGAGCTCTCTCCTGAAGACCCTATACCATAATCTCTGTAGACTTCACTGGCAGACCAACTTAGCCCTGCCGTAACCGAGATTTTTAATGCTTCTTTGGAAAAAGAGGTCGTACCCAAATCCTTCAAGCCGGCAATAGTTAGATCCATACTTAAAAACCTAGATTAGATACAGAAGTCCTTGCAAACTATCGTCCAGTTTCTCATCTTCCTTTTCTCGTCAAAGATTCTCGCAAAAATTGTGGCTAAGCAGCTGGTTGCAAATATTGCAAAGAAAAAATGCAGAAATATTTCCATCAGGATTCAACAGACAGCACCCCACTGAAACTGCTCTCTTCCTTGTTAACAAAAATATTTTATGCGGCAGGATGACGGGAATGTCACTGCCCTAGCTCTGCTAGATCTATCAGCTGCCTTCGACACCATTGATCACGATGTCCTACTTGAACGATTAAGAACAACGATCGGTGTGGCAGAGTAGGCACTGGCTTGGTTTAAATCGTACTTGTTGGGTCTTGTTCAATCAGCGTCGTGTTTGGTTTAGGTCTCACACACGAGACGGTCATCTGTGTAGTCCCTCAAGGGTCCGTCCTCGGTCCCTTGCTGTTCTCCATTTATACTCAACCTCTGGGGAAAATGATTACAGCCCATGGAATAATATATCACTTTTATGCTGAAGAAACTCAGTTGTATTTGTCATTTAAACCGTCGGAATCTGCTGCAGCAACTGAGAAACTGAATGCTTGCCTTGCCGATATTCGATCCTGGATGTCGGAAAACTTCCTGAAATTAAATGACGATAAAACCGAACTGCTGCTCATAGGACACCCTAAGCGTGCGGATGGATTAAAAAGCTTTGCCCTTCTAATAAGGATTATTATCGTCGGACTATTACCACGTGCTCGAATTTTAGGGGTCATTTTCGATAGCTGCCTTAATTTTAAAAGCTTCATTCAGAAGACTGCTTCTACAGCTAACCATCAGGTCCGATTCATATCTAAGATTAGGAGCTATCTTTCACGGTGGCTTGCAAAAAATTTAACTAGCTCCTTGGTTCTGTCTCGGCTTCATTGTTGTAATTCTCTTTTGGCTGGGGCACCAAAGAAAGCAACTAGGCCACTGCAGCTAGCTATTTGCAAGGCTAGTTTTCATGTCCCAGAGGTTTGACCACGTGTCTGCTTTGCCAAAAGAGCTCGGATGGCTGCCGGTCGATCAACGGATACAGAGCAAAGTTCTTACGCTGACCCACAAGGTCCGCCCCGGCTTGGCTTCTCCGTACCTAGCTGAACTGCTTTACCTGTTTCATCCTCTTCGTGCCCTCAGGCTCTGTGTGGACAATAAATTAGCTGTTCTATTCCTCCGCTTAAAGACTGTTGGCGACAGACGTTTTAGCTCTGCAGGTCCTAGACTGTGGAACTCGCTTTCACGTTTCTTACGGAACGACAACTACTCTCCTGCTGCTGACTATGGCTCATCCTTTTCAGCGGTCCTGAGCTGCTACTTCCATGCCACTCACTACCTCAAATGCTCTCCTGACTCTGCTATGCTTCCCACTTTGCCTTTGTTGGGTGAGATGAAGTCTGTTGGCTACCGAATGCGTACCGAAAGCCGCTTAAGCTGTGAGTGCGCTATGCAAAACTTCCCTGCGTAACAGCCACATAGTCTTTGTGACTTTGTGGAGTTACAGACGGCGAAAAATTCTGTTACATTACATGGGGAAGACATCCTTAGTGATCAAGAGATCAAGGATATGGCCACCGACGTGGTGGTATGATGAACGCGCGGGACCAAACCAAATTCTCCAGGCAGTCAAGAAAGAAGTGAACCTGGCTATTGATAGGGTTGTCAATTTGAATATTGAAGTCGCCGGCAATTAGTAAAGACCGGTCACACACAAATCGTTTAGCAATGAACTCCGAAACTTCTCTATAAATAGTTTAGATAACCAGTAGGAGGTTGGTATATCACAACAGTAAGAGGCATTGTCTTTGATGAGGACATGATTGCAACTACTTCAAAGGGTAACCCATGCGAAAAACTGCGTATCTTATAGCCAAAAGATTCACGAATAACAATTGCAACTTGCCATCAACGTTGTCAGAACGTATGGACTAAGAGAATGTGAACCCGGGTGGGATGGTCTCAGATATAAAGCTACCGAAACAAGTTGTCATCCAAGTTTTGGTAAGCAAAAATGCATCTAGCTTCTCCGGGACAGCCTGATCTCGGATGAGTAACCCCTTGGTTCTTAGCGAACGGACATTAAATAGGCGGAATTTAAGAGGCTGTCCAACAACTTCGCGACGCCGATGAAGTGGCTTGCATTCAAGTCGGCGCGTAGCCGGCCTGGCAGATGCAGCCCCGTAGAATTTGAATTGGACCTTAGTAACGACCGCCGGTCGACGTTTCACGACATGCTGAGGTACGGCAGGTGAGCTAATACCGCAACGAGTGCTATTCAGCGCTAATAACTGACGGGTCGTGGGTTTGATAGCCGAGCTGTTGATAGGGACAACGCATGATGCAGGGAGGTTCTCACTGACCCGCCGAAGAAGGCCCGCCGGTTGGTATCGACTGATGGCGCCATCGCACCTTATGCTAAGCAGGTCCTGTTTTGAATAGCATATCCGAGGAGAGCTCATAAATAGTCACAACGAGGATAGCAGCGGAATACCCAAAGGTATTGCTGAGAAATCAGGTATAGGTCTCCGCCAGGCTAGGAGGCCGAGGCCGCTCTCTAGCGGGGGGGGGGAGAAAATATGGTTACTATAAGAGTGGCGGACGGAGCAAGCGTCTTGAAATCTTCGACGATGGCTATTTTTAGAGCAAAGCACGAAATCAAAAGCAAAATTTGTAAGTCTACTGAGAAGATTATTTTGTTATGAATTCTTTTATTATCGTAGTTAATGACGGCGTAAATTTAGGGAGGAGCTGTGAATTACTTGGTTCACCAAAACGGTTGAATTATTACAGCACTCTTAATTTTCATTGCGGTTCATAAATTAGAATGATTTGAAAATGGGCGTATAAGGATGGATGACTTAGACCAAATTCAAGTGACGTCGAGTCACTTTTACTTGCGGCTCCAAAGCGAGTTGTGCGCCGTGGCTGGTATTTTTTGCACGTACCTCTATGACTATGGGGTAAGTTGGTCTCCATTGACTACATTGACTTGTCATAATAATCTCTAGGTTGTCTAGGTTGTCTTGATTGCTGCCGTGCCCTACTTCTGTCGGCAGACTGGCGTGCATGGCGGTAGCCGGTCAAAACGCCTGCCTATTCGAGGCGAAAACTCTACCAGTGTGATTTACAAGCCTGAAAAGACTGGCATCTAAAACAGAGCTGCATTTTATGTAATGTAATGTATCTCCGTCTGTAACTCCACAAAGTCATAAAGACAACGTGGGTGTTACTCAGGAGAGTTTTGTATAGCGCACTCACAGCCTAAGCGGCTTTCGGTACGCATTCGGTAGCCAACAGACTTCGTCTCACGCAACCAAGAGAAAGTGGGAAGCATAGCAGAGTTAGGAGAGCAGTTGAGGTAGTGAGTAGCATAGAAGTAGCAGCTCAGGACCGCTGAAAAAGATGTGCCATAGTCGGCAGTTGGAGAGTAGATGTCGTTGCGTAAGAATTGCGGAAGCGAGTTCCACAGTCTAGGACCTGCAGAGCTAAAGCTTCTGTCGCCAACTGTCTTTAAGCGGAGGAATGGGACAGCTAATTTATTGTCCACAGAGGACCTCAGGGCACGAACAGGCTGAAACTGGTGCAGCAGTTTAGCTAGGTACGAAGGAGCCAAGCCGTGGCGGGCCTCGTGGGTCAGCGTAGGAACTTTGCTCTGTATCCTTTGCTCAACCGGCTACCATCCTAGCTCTTTCAGCAAAGGAGACACGTGCTCAAACCGCTGGGACTTGAAGACCAGCCATGCAGCCATATTCATAGTCCGCTGCAGCGGCATTATAGCTTTCTTTGGTAGCCCAGCCAAAAGGGAATTACAATAATCAAGCCGAGATAGAACTAAGGAGCTAGCTAAATTTTTTACAAGCCACTGTTGGAGACAGCTCCTAATCTTGGATAGGGATCGGATGTGATGGCTAGCTGTAGAGGCAGTCTTCTGAATGAAGCTTTTGAAATTGAGGCAGCTGTCGAACACGACACCTAAATTACGAGCACGTGGTGAAGGTCGCACAATACCATCACCTTTTAGAACAGCATAGCCTTTTAATCCAGCCGCACGCTTAGGGTGTCCTATGAGCAGCAGTTCGGTTTTATCGTTATTTAATTTCAGGAAGTTTTCCTACATCCAGGATCGAATATCGGCAAGGCGAGCATTCAGTTTCTCAGTTGCTACAGCTGATTCCGACGGTTTAAATGACAAATACAGCTGATTATCGTCAGCATAAAAGTGATATCCTTTTCCATGGGCCTTAATCACTTTTACCAGAGGTTGTGTATAAATGGAGAACAGCAAGGGACCAAGAACAGACCCTTGAGGAACTCCACAGGTGACCCTTCTCGTGTCTGAGACCTGACCCCACACGACACGGATTGAACACGATCAGACAAGTATAATTTAAACCACGCCAGTGCTTCGTCTGCCAGACCGATCGTTGTTCTCAATCGTTCAAGCAGAACTTCGTGATCAATAGTGTCGAAGGCAGCAGACAGATATAGCAGAGCTAGGGCAGTGACATTCCCGTCGTCGTTGCCACGTAGAATGTCATTGTTAACACGGAGGAGAGCAGTTTCAGTTGAGTACTGCCTCTTGAACCCTGATTAAAATGTTTCTGACATTCCATTATTTCAAATATGTTCAACTAGCTGCTTAGCAACAATTTTTTCAAGAATCTTTGATAAGAACGGAAGAAGGGAAACTGGACGATAGTTTGCTAGGACCTCTGTGTCTAATCCAGGCTTTTTAACAATAGGTCTAACGATTGCTGATTTGAAGGACTTGGGGACGACCCCTTTTCCCAAAGAAGCATTACAAATCTTGGTTATGGCAGGGCTAAGTTGGTCAGCTAGTGAAGACCACAGAGATGAAGGTATACGGTCTTCAGGAGACGAGCTCTTTTTGCTCGACCCTATTGAGGCAGCCACATCACAGGCAGAAACATCGTAGAACCTTTTAAGGAAGGTCACAGGTTGAGGAACGGCGATTGCTTTGGTCGGAGGGGGCTTTATGGAGGCACGAATGTGCACAATTTTTTCAGTAAAGAAGGCTGAAGACGTTTTGGCTGAGCCCTTAATATCTGGGGAGTTAGACCTCGCAGCCTTGGCCAGTAAATGGTTTACTGTCTTATAAATCTGTTTAGTGTCCGACTGGCAGGAATTCAGCTTTCTAATGAAAAAAGAAGCCCTGGTTTTTTAAGCTTTCGGGTGTAAACTCGAAGGAAGTCTTTAAAATTGACTAGGTCTGCCTCAGACCCCGATTTCTTGAAACGATGTTCTAGCCTGCGCTTAACCCGGCGCATCTTAGAGAGTTTTTTGTAAATTGAAAGCAATCTCGACAACGTTGAACACGGATAGTGCGAACGGGGGCATGCTTATCAAGAGCACTCCTGAGGTCATGTTCATTGCATCAGTGAGGGTATCAAGGCTGCCGGTCGAGTCGGAATGCAGATCAAGAGGACCCGCATCACAGATTTCAAAAACTTGTCTACGTCAATGGTTTGTAGGTTACGTCGTTTGACAAGTTCGACATTACCCTGTACTTACAAGAGAGCAGGAACAGTAAACGAGACCGAACAATGATCCGAGAGGGTCAGTGGGCACACCACAAGGTCAGTGGGGAGGACATCCTTAGTGATCGCGAGATCTAGAATGTGGCCACCGACGTGGGTGCTATGATTAACGTGTTGGGCCAAACCAAAATTCTCCAGACAGTCAAGAAATGAGCGGACCTGGCTGTTGCTAGGGTTGTCAACGTGAATATTGAAGTCTCCTAAAATCAGTGACGGCCTGTCACTCACAAATATTTTAGCGAGGAACTCTGAAAACTCCTCTATAAACAAGTTTAGACAGCCAGAAGGAGGCCGGTATATCACAACAGTGAGAGGCATTGTCTTTGATGAAGACCTGATAGCGACCGATTCAAACGATGACCCATGCAGGAAACTGCATATTTTATAGCCAAACGATTCGCGAATAACAATTGCAACCCAGCCACCAAACCTTCTCAGAACGCATGGACTGACAGAATGAGCACTCGGGTGGGGTGGTCTCGCAAATGCAGCTACTGGAGCAAGGCGTCATCCAGGTTTCGGTAAGCAGAAATGCATCTAGCTTCTCCTGGACCACCTGATCGTGGATAAGTAACGCCTTGGTTTTTAGCGAGCGGACATTTAGTAGGCGGAATTTAAGAGGCTGTCCAACAACTGGGCGACGGCGATGCAGTGGCTTGTATTCGCGTTGGCGTGTATCCGGCCCGGCGGAAGCGGGCCCTTCGAATTTGAATTGGACCTTAGTAACGGCCGCCGGTCGACGTTTCACAACGTGCTGGCCTACGGCAGGTGGGCTACTACCTCACCAAGTACTAATCAGCGCTTTAAACTTACGAGTCGTAGGTTTGATAGCCGAGCTGTTGATAGGGCGAACGAAGGATGCAGGAAGGTTCTCACTGACCCGCCCGGAGAAGGCCCGTCGGTAGGTATCGACTAATGGCGACACCGCATCTTATGCTAAGCAGGTCCTGTTTTGTGTAGCATATCCGAAGACAGGTCATAAATAGTCACAGCGAAGATAGCAGCGGATACCCGAAGGTATTGCGGAGAAATCATGTAATGGTCCACACGAGGCTAGGAGTCGCCAGATGCCGCTCTTTAGCGCGGGGACGTAGTGACTTCATTTGTCGCCACTTGCGATTTTTTTTCATAAGAATCTTGAAGACCGCGCCGCTAAGCTTAGTCGCAAGCAAAAATCGAAATGCATTTCCTGTCGCCTTCTAGCGGCTCTTCATGCACAGACCGGCTTCGACGGCTTCCGACTGGGAACGGGCGCCTCAGCCCAGGTGCCCGATCATATTCTTGACCATTAGTTTTGCCTTTTGAAGTCCTACACCAGCCCAATCCGTCTCTGAAGTACTACCCGATATGGTAGCGACTTGTGAACAAATCCGACTTTTCCTTCGGCCGTATAAGTGCACCCTTGTGGGACTGACAGATTGAAACGTTGCAGGACGCTCGTAAAGAAGAGGAACAGCTCGGCTCGCGCCAGACTCTCGCCGGGACAAGCTCGGCGACCTGAAACAGCAACAAATACAGGTAGATAGTGGTGCGGGAAAATAAAAAGCGCAAAGCTAAATGATTCGCTCATTCACTTCGGCGACGTCACTGTCTGTCAGAACTCAAGTAAATACAAATTTCCAGCAGCACTCAAATCATATTCGGAATTCACCTTCTCAAGATTTGACGCTATACAAGTATACTGAACTTACTTTTCCTTGAATGTAGTCTGCCTGCAACGCTTGTTCTACGGTCTTAGTTCTGAGAGCTGCACATGCAGTAGCAATACAAAGAATTCTAGAGTCTTTAGTAATGTAGTGAGTGGTGATACTATTATTCCTGTAGGACAGACCGGCTTCATTTACCAGATAGCTAATCACAGAGCTAGACGATCCTAGCACGCTGCCCCGTATCCGCTGCATCATATGATGAAACTGTTACAGTTGGCTGTGGTCTCAGACAGCATGCAGCTGATGCCGTTCATGCTTCCATTCTAAACACAGCGCTGCTACTGCAAGGCGCGATCTCTCTCTGATCGCGAAGCTATACTTTCTCTGTTAAAAACCCGCCATTGAGACATTTTGATTGGAGCTCAAAATGCTCGGACCAAGCCTTAATACAAAATACTTGCAAGCTACTTACCGATACCAAAAGGAATTAACTTCTTGGGCTTCTCGAAGGTTCCGCTCGAGTTCAAAAACCGCGTAGGATCGAACTGATGAGGGCTCTTATATACGCTTTTGTCCAGGTGAACATCGGATAGAGATGCTACAAGAGTTGTGCCTGCGGGAACAAAATGACCGCCGATTTTTACGTCTGAGTCGGCCTTGTGGGGTATAGTATTAACTGCTGTGTTGCCCAAGCGCAGCACTTCCGCCAGGACGGCTTCCGTGAAGTGCATGCTGGGCCTATCGTTTAGAGACGGCGACCTTGAGCCTGTGACGAGATTCAGAGAGCTGCATGGATTCAGGTGCATTTTAAATGCAATTTCTGAGCTTCTTACTTCAGCAAGCAAGCACACTTAGCCGAAAACATCAGTCACGGGCGTGTAATGATTTCTTTCTCCGAAAGACTTCTCGGCAAAATGCTAGAGTAAATACTCACCGACACATCTATCAATCTCGTGCTGTACTCGTTTCTGAATGTCCGGATGTAGGATCATGAATAGCCACGCCCAAAGAAGCGTATTGGCTGTAGTATCGGTGCCAGCGACAAGCAACTGCACCACGCTTGCAACGCAGTTTGCATCTGTTACAGAAAGAAAGAGTGACTGTAGTGGAAATATTTAGAGTGCTATGAATAGTTGTGCGACCGCGTGTCACATTAAAATCTACTGTGCATTCACCATGTGGGCTGCTCTTTGGATTTTGATGTTATATAGCTGGGCCGCTTGAAAAGGGCTTTAGTTGATGCAGCAAATGCAACACAAAAATGCAGCGTGTCCGCCAGACTTGCGTTGTTAAAAAGCTATTGTGCGTCTCCTCAAGCCTTAGTGTTGGGAAACTAATAACGGATAACGAATAATTATCTGTTATTAGTTATCTGGATAACTACTAACGTTTGAACGTTAATTAATAACTCCCGGAAAGACGGAACAAGCAGATCTGGATGCGTAGCTATAATTTACATAACGCCATAACATTGATGTAGATAGTTCAGTTTAAATCGAAGGAAGTCAGTCTTGCACAAGGATCTTGTGTTTACCAAGTCAATAATAATAATAATAACAATAATGCACTTGATAAAGCGCCCTCAGTGAACTCAATCTCTCTCTAGGCGCTTTGTTTTGCATCACCGTTTGCAGCGCTAAGGCCGTCGGCGATTTGCTGTTGTTGCTCACCGTCAAATGACGCCACGTTTCCGTTAAGCTCTCTCGTCTTTTTCTCGATGAGATACGCGTCGATAAAATCTCGTGGGCAGCTTATGTCAAGAGTCTCTTCATGCTGACGTATTGCATTAAGGAAAAACGCCATCTTTGCTCGACCTTCAGCCACAAAGCTGTGATAGCCAAAAATGTCACCAGGAAGCATTGTTAGCACTGGTATTGAAGCTATGGCACCCATTTTTCGAAGACGGCCCGTCTGGTTTAAAATAGCTTCTAGAAGTGACTTGAAAACCGGATCTTTGTATTCGAATCGAGATCCGAGTACGAGATTGCAGATGATGTTCGAAATGGCGCTGTGCATGTAGTCTTCCATGTTGATTGGGGTCGTGCCATTTTGATCGATTTCTTTGACGAAGGCACCCACTTCTTCCAATATCTTGAACTCCATGTCAATTTTACCCATGCCCTGCTCACGCAGAACGGTCAAAGCGAATTTCCGTTGCTCTTTCCAATGAGGTGATTGGAATCCTTTACCTGAAAGATATTATGTTAGAATAATGACGAATAACATAAAATAAATCTGCTTGGCTGATTGCCTGAAAGCCCTCATCCTTAAATAGATTTTTAATACGTAATACTCTCTCCTCATGCTCGAAGTAATAAGCTTGAATTTATTCACCATTATATTGAATACTAGGAATTTTCATTTCAGTAAAAATCATTCGACGTCTAACTCAAGAGGACTTATTAATTTGTGACTTTCAGTCCACGATTTAACTTGCAACAGCAGGATTTTGCACATTTATTTACTCAGCATCAACATTCGCTTAATCTCCGCTGTCTCTGTTTTCGCATACTCAGGGAATTATTGATAGCTCAATTTACTATTGAGGATAAAAACAGAGGGGTAAAATCTTTTCTAAACATCCAAATGCTCAAAAATTTAACGACGATAGGGATAGTCACCTGTACGTTCTACTAAACCCGGTGAGTAAACCACGATCATAAAGAAGTCGAAATTAAGCAATAAATGCATGCTTTATGAAATATTAATAAGGGAATGGCCTGTACTAAACTCCTCCTTTTAGAGGGCAACTAGTCAAAGCAAGAGTTTCTTCAGCGAAACCGCAAAGAGATTAAGTTCTAGGTGTTTACAGTGAGTTTCACCATGATTTTCTACCTGGGTGGAAAGGAAATGCGGCTAGGGCTGGCGTAGACTTTGGCTACTGTTCCACAGACAGTTTGGCGGTGTATTGCATGGCAAGTTTTCAAGCAGCCGCTTGTATAATAATTGTCAACTTTCGTAGTTTTAAAGCGACTTTAAGTATTTAGTAGCGTTTTTTTGAAAATATGAAGATGCAACCTAAGCATTATATGATCAAGTTATGTAATCATGAATACATGTCAGTATTTTGAAGTGATTCATAACCACCAGACTTAATCAACTTCAAAACTTTTAAAGATTTGAAGAATTTAGCTGAAATGAAAGCAGCTTTTTGCAAAAAACAATTTACCAATTCTAACTGAATGCAAAAAGAGGCAACTCGTCAGTCGTGCATGGTGTCACGTGAACAAAGCTCCCGCTATTCAGATGTTTTAGTTCAAAAGTCCGGACTGTGTTTTTGATTGATGCTGACATAAAATGCTTTAAAGGTATTGGCCCTTGGTAGATGAATCGATGAATTCTAAAACAGGTAATTAATTATGACAACTCAACCATTCCGTCAAACTTCAGATATGAGGAATTTGAAAAGATAATTTCGAGAAATTTATATGGAAATGCGTAACTTTTACAGCTTTCCGAAGAGAAATTAAATGTATCTCATCTGCAATCCACCATAATAAAACCGGTACTTTGGAAAGCTGTTTTACGTTTCAGAATTCCCAATGTAATGAAATTAATTAGAAAATTATTTACTTGGCAAAAAATACCACCGGCATGCATCTCATATTACAATTTACCTCTGACAAATTATGGCCGAAAATGATACGATGTCTCGAAGCTGAGCTCTATCGTATGCATTTCTCTTGCATTTTTCTCAAAAGTCTGGGTTTTAAAAGATAGCTTCTACTTCAAATATTTTTATCCCGAATTCTTTTGCGGTAATAGAAAAAGTTTGTAACCAGCTCTTACACTTACTGCCTACACACTTAAAATCGCAGCTCTGTCAATTTTGTGACGCCACGAAAGTAATGACAAAGAAACACAAGTGGGATACTTGCAATGACAATAATTTTAGTCACAGTGACGGTTCCGTGTAATGGTGGCATGCCTGTATGCCTTGCAGTATATACCCCCCCCCCCGCACCTGGATTTTCGAGGGGTAAGGTGATTTCACTAAACGCTTTTAGTGGAGGGTTAAAGTCCTGATGTAGGTCATTTTTATTTATTGTCCACTGCAGCCGGAAGAGATTTCCGCTAAGATTCTTCTGGCACTTTATAAGTAAAAAAAGCCGTCGAATATGACCCGACCTTTACTGTACATCTCGATAGCATTCGACTGCAGGTTGGCATTTTCTGTACCTACTTTGAGAATGCAGATTACTACGCATTTTGAAAAATATTGGGCCTGTCATACCAACGAATACCCCTCAAGAATGTCACAGTAGTCGATTAGTATCTCACGATAGCGTGTTCCTCGATAACTTTATTAGAGCCAGTATAGCATCACCGTTCACATTAATGCAATACATATCTTCAATGTCACTTGGTTTTCTCTGTCAATAGCTTGAGTTTATTTGAAAGCTAATGTTTCTGTAGAGGCAATTTTTCTGAAGCGTCATTCAAGTCCGGCTCCTGGTAGCTTTTTTCAAACAGATTTAGCTCTAATGTTGGCAAAAAATGACCATTTATCATAATTGTCAGATGCCTATACCACTTACTCACCAACTTACTTGCCAGTTGGCTGAGTTTTTTGTTTCTTGGAGAGTACCTACCAAATCCTCCGGCCAAAAGAGCGAAACGCTTTCAGCATGCTTTTCCAAAACCACCTGTTTTCATTACGTCGCAATGATTGTGCGCACACAAATACTCAAGGCAGCATGTAACGCTCACCTTTTCAGTGTGCTGGGCTATGAAGCAAGTTTCGGTCAAAATTAGCTTTTTTAGCATGGTAGGAATGACTTTTACTCTACTTTTGAATGTGCTACATTTGTGTCACTAAACTGTCATATATTTGTGTCAATTAACACAAGAATATTAATGCATGTCACTAGCTTATTGAAAATACAATTGAAACGTACGAACCAAACTTTCAGCATCCACTGCACACCGCAATGCTGAATAACGAAACAAATGAGCTCTTGAGCTGTGACTGGTCATACGATTGATGTATAAATTGTTTTAGAATAACCCGGTGACGTCAAAGCTGGATAAAGCCATCTGCATAGTGATCTTGGGAATTAAAACCTATTGCCACGGGCTAATATTCTCTAAACGCAACCTTGCTTGCCTGCCAGCACATGTCTTTGTGTATGTTAATGAGCTACTGAATATCCATCCATGCGCCAGTTTTCAAGCAGACCCAAGTTCTCATTATACTCCCAACTAATATTCTAAGCCATTTTCTTACAGTTTGGAACTTTTTATTGTGAGCGTGGCACCGCCCATACCCCCAACAGGTCTCAATTCACTCCGCTCGACCAATGAGCACGCTGCCCATTAGCTCGCTCGGCATTGCAGCCTGGCCATGATGGCTGACTAATCCAGATTTAATTTCAAAGGGCTGGGTCACTGGGGTCAGCTGGGTCGCTTGACCCCACCAGTTCTACTGAAATATGCTTACTGCCTATCCAACGGCCTGTGTGGACTCGACCCTCTCTCTCTCTCTCTCTCTCTCTCTCTCTCTCTCTCTCTCTCTCTCTCTCTCTCTCTCTCTCTCTCTCGCTCTCTCTCTCTTCACTCCTTGAGCTCTGGTGCAGCGATGGCTACTCCAACAGTGCATACACTGCCCCATCGCCCACCTGCGTCGCCTGCGTACAATACAGCCATCGTTGTCACGCCAACAACTCGTCGGTGGGAGAATCGTTTGTCGTTCTTTGTCACCGTGCCGCCGCCGCCAGTGGGAGGCCCCACAATAAAACTAAATATATACACATATTTGAGTTCGAGATGTGTTGGCTAGGTTTCTTCAACGGTGTGCATCATTCGTGTGAGTGGTCTGTAAATGTTCTTTTTAACATGCAGAGAATGTAATCGCATTTCCTATTTGCTAACCGGACTATCAGTTCGATTGTCTGACGACGGGATGCTAGCATCCACCTATTTGTGTTCTTAGGTCGGCAGGCATATTGCTATACTAATATTTCAGCTAGAAATAAGATCGCAAACGGCAGCTGAAATAAAAAACAGAAGTCTCTAGCCTAAAGGCGTCAGGGTCCTCGTCTATCAAATTAATTATGTACCAGAGTATACGCATTTATAAATTTATTATCATTTCGATTAAGAGCAATTCACTATCGACACTAATAATTTTTCGAATCACATTGAGGTTAGTTAGCTGATGTACAAGAATATCACGAAGCTCAATCACTTACCTGCAATATCTTTGAAGGATGCTTCCATGTTAAGAGGTCGGGAGCTACACGTATCGGCTTGTTGCACGAATGCATCGTGAATTGTGTCATAGTCGGTCATTAGAACAAACTTATTCCGCCCAAGAAACAGAGTATAGACGCTGCCGAATTGCCGTTTCCACGTCTCCCTGTATTTAAGGGTGTTTTCAGGCCACATAGCCATGCCTTTAAATGCTGACAGTCTCGAAGGACCTCGAGGGTACTTCCTGCTCTGGTACTGGGCTACCGCGGTCAGGCTGACCAGTGCTAATGCAGCGAAGACTAGGTATGAGTGATCCCACAACTCTAGCAGATTCATATCGAAAGCGTCCGAGCACGAAAGACTTGCTGTAGGCGTAGCTCACCTGTAAAAGCAGTAAATGTCTTTACTACATTCAAATTTCTCAACAAACCCTAGTTATAGCCCACGTTTCCCAATCACGACAGCTTCTTATGTCCAGCTTCGCCCACCGACTGGCCTCACCTGATTGACTCAGTGGAAGATTCTCACCTGAAGCTGACTTTAAGGCAGGTAACAGTCGGCGCTGCAGCTGAAGCGCGGTTCGAATCAGCGAATGCGCTAAGGCCAATCATTCCGCTTACTTTTTATATGGGCTAAGGCGATGCTGATCACTGGGTCCAAAGCAGGTCAAAATGTAGAATGGCCGCCAAGTCAGTTAGTAGTCCGGGGGTGCCCTAACATAATAGCCTTTCAGTAATCTCAGTTTCGGGAAAGAGAAAACTTGCTCAAGTGGTTCCAGAGGCAAGCACTTGGAGCTGCACACTGTTTGCTCAAGAGATTGTCAGCTATTTAATGCTCGTCATTGGACGGTATCTGCAGGTGCTTTTTGCTCTGCCCTGTGCTCTCTCGGCGTTCCGTTAGGCGCAATGCAAATTTGCCTGCTGCGCCGCGGAAATACCTACTTACATTCATCTCACATCGGCGTCCATCACCTCTCGCTCGCAATATCTCTCCATTCTGGAATTTTTAATTGTTTTTAGAACCAGCATATTAAGTGGGTAACAAGTATAAGCTCATCTACCGGCAAGGTTGCTAGGTATTTAAAACGTTTGAGCAAGACAGGCAAAGAATCAAGTATCTCGGGTTCTACGCAAGATCAATAAGTAAAAAAAAATCCTAGCTGATTGAACAGCTCTTTTTTTGTATAGCGACAGAAGAGCCTTTACGGCTATCGCCACCGCTTGCAGTGGCGATAAAGGATCGCTCACCGCAGGAATCGAACCCACGACCTCGGGGCCTCGGTCAACCTACAGCGGCAGATTCCATCTATGTAGTTCAAAAGGTTTGTCTGCGAGTCCCACGGATTAAAGTTGCTTTTGCAAAAGAGCGAGCACTAATTAGGGGTACTTTTATAGTGGAACGAGCACTTACCTAAAATGACTCCGCTGCTTTGAACGTTCCTATTTTACACTAAGTTTCGATTTCCCCCCGTGACAAGCATTTACATAAGAAAAAAATAATTTCGTATCGGTTTCTAAAGAGTCAATTTAACTCTCCACTTATTAATCCTCTCACTAACTATATGTGAAGTTTAACATCTACCACATGGAAAATACGACTCCTTATGACCATATACCCATTGTCTTCTTAGATGCCTCAATGTTTTACTGGCCTGAAAAGCTAAAAGCCATGCAACATGCGGGTTTTGTTTGCGCAAGATTGGGTTCCAGCACTTTTTAAAGACACTGCTTCTAGCTCACTTATTTAGAACTTTAAACTGTACTAACGACAAATTAAAAATAATAGTAGAACTGATAGTAATAGATTTGTATAGCGCCCTCAGAGAACTTAATCTCTTTCTAGGCACTTTACATTTGTTGCAAAGGAAGCATGATAAAATGGTTAGCGGTAGCATGCTGAATGACAACAGGCATAACTTGGTTAGATGTGACATGCACAGGGTCGGCGTGCAAATATGGTTAGTGGCAGCACGAACAGTGTCAGCAGGCGTAAACACACAAGGAAGGAATCACACAGACCCACTAAATGCTCTTATAAATAAATGCGGTGTTGGTTTTTTTTATATGTCATCAAGTCAGGGTATGTCCTGATGTCAGTCGGTTAAGTCAGGGGATGTCCTGATGTCAGTCGGAAGTGAGCTCCAGGCTTCGGAAGCATACGAACTGAAGGCACGGTCTCCAAAAGGTGTGAAGGTTGTACGAGGTGTAGCTAAACGATTAGCTTCAGAAAAGCAGGTCGTACGATGCTTAGCCTGAAAGGAAAATTGATCTCATTGGAAGGCTGGAGCCAAAGAATGAAGGAACCTAAAAGTGAGCGACAGTGAATCTGGAAGTCAATGAGTTGCTTGACTGCAAGCCAGTGCAGATTGTCAAAAAGTGGTGTGATGTGGCAACTACGAAGCTCACGACAGACACGCCTAGCTTAGGTCTCCATGGTTTCATAGTTTATAATCTATCTCAATCTAAAGTTATCACCATAACCAATCTAGACTTTCAAATTGATGCAGCTGAAACACTGCTTCTCCTCTAATCTGATGCTGCAGCAACTGAGAAACTGAATGCTTGCCTTGCCGACATTCGATCCTGGATGTCGGAAAACTTCTTGAAATTAAATGACGATAAAATCGAACTGCTGCTCATAGGACACCCTAAGCGTGCAGATGGATTAAAAAGCTTTGCTCTTCCAATAAGGGATGCTGTCGTGTGACCATTACCACGTGCTCGTAATCTAGGTGTCGTGTTCGACAGCTGCCTCAATTTCAAAAGCTTCATTCAGAAGACTGCCTCTACAGCTAGCCATCACATCCGATCCCTATCCAAGATTAGAAGCTGTCTCCCACAGTCGCTTGTAAAAAATTTAACTAGCTCTTTAGTTCTGTCTCGGCTTGATTATTGTAATTCCCTTTTGGCTGGGCTACCAAAGAAAGCTATCATGCTACTACAGCGGACTATGAGTATGGCTGCATGGCTGGTCTTCAAGTCCCAGCGGTTTGAGCACGTGTCACCTTTGCTGAAAGAGCTAGGATGGTTGCCGGTTGAGCAAAGGATACAGAGAAAAGTTCTTACGCTGACCCACAAGGCCCGCCATGGCTTGGCTCCTTCGTACCTAGCTGAACTGCTGCACCAGTTTCAGCCTCTTTGCGCCCTCAGCTCCTGTGCGGACAATAAATTAGCTGTTCCATTCCTCCGCTTAAAGACCGTTGGTGACAGAAGTTTTAGCTCTGCAGGTCCTCGACTGTGGAACTCGCTTCCACAGTTCTTACGCAACGATCACCACTCTCCTGTTGCCGAGTATGGCTCATCCTTTTCAGCGATCCTGAGCTGCTAATTCCATGCTACTCACTACCTCAGCTGCTCTCCTGACTCTGCTATGCTTCCCACTCTCTCTTTGTTGCGTGAGACGAAGTCTGTTGGCTACCGAATGCGTACCGAAAGCCGCTTAGGCTGTGAGTGCGCTATACAAAACTCTCCCGAGTAACACCCAAATTGTCTTTATGACTTTGTGGAATTACAGACGGAGATACATTACATTATATTACATTACAGTACTGTCTTCTACCGCTCAGAACTCTTTTAGCACAATTGCAGTTTGTGGAGCCAAAATTCAGACATGAATGAGAGCAAGAATCCCCTAATTAAATGATGGTCAAGCAACATTTGCTGGTACTCGGACAAGTTATGCCACTCAAAAACTGGAAAGTTTACTCCTGAAAGCTGGCTCATCCAAAATATTCCGCATAGTTTATTCGAGAAATATTAAGTTCCACTGCCACGTCTGCTTTTTTGAAGTTACAGAGTTTAAAAAAACTAAAAGTTAATAAAGAAGGATGGCAAAGCTATCGGTGAAACCTCCTCCTTCAAAAAATTCAATTCACGGCTGTTAAGTTTTTATGCCAGTGTAATAAGAAACTTAAATTAACGCACAAAAAATCTGCGACTAAGCTTCTCTCCTTCTGAAAACTGCAACATTACTATATTACAACCTTGCTGCGTTGCTAACTTGCTAATTTCCTACATTGCTACATTACGTCACTTCTCACTGATCTGTACCAGCTTCCCGAGAAGCAGCTCAGTGACTCTTAGGTCATTCACCGTCTTAACCCCCATTCTATTGATCAGGGTTATCTATTTGAAACGCTTGCTATTTAAAATTTAAATCTGCAACAAGGCGCTTACAGTTGATCTAAACTCAACTTCTAGGCCTCTCTGTCGTGAACGCCCACATACTGCATTCTTTTCTTCTTCCATCACTTTTCGCAGGGCTGCACTTGATCAATTCACGATCCGGGGCATGGGTACGCGACCAGCAGGAGGCAATCCTTATTAGCCACGGCAAGTGGTGGTGAGAGCCAATAAGGCTCTGCCGCTATACATAATGAGGCTGTTAAATCTGCTAGCCTTTACTTGACTTAACTCGCTAAGAAGCAGCATTTAGACTTAAAGGTCTCGTAATTCACTTTTACATCGCTTCACTCTCTTTTCTTCTTACCTATCGAAAATACTTTACAGCCAGGCCATGCATCGTACCACCCGCTGTTAAGAATCTCTTCGTACAGCTGTGTCTCGATCCAGCCTCAAATTCTTTGTAGACCGTGAATTAAGCTGCTACGTTGAAATTAAGAAAACCTATTACCGAAGAATATCGCGGCATCCCCTGTCATGACGACATTTAAAAGGAAGAGAAGATCCTCTCAGCTTCTCGCTGAATTGTATCCGTCCGCATGAACAAAACTTCACCGGGATTAGCATGATATAATAGTACATGTGATAAGTAATTGATTTTATTGATTCCTTTTCAGCGAATGTTAAGCGCCCAGAAAGAGTTTTATTTCTCTCTGGACTATATGCTGCTGCTTCATTAATGTTATTACGTTTATTCTTGACAAAAACTCAAGCAGACCTGCTGCTGAGTTGCTCTTTCATTAAAGCCTCAGGCTGTCAAGGTCGAGTAGAATATCTTTAGCATTATAACTGCTAAGACAGGTAAGTTTCCGGGTGCTCGGCCATAGCAAAGAACTTCCTGCTGTCCCAAATGCTCCCAAGGTAAACTAATTGTAAGCCAATGTAAAAATTTTGGCTATCCTAGTGATCGTTCTCTCGTGCCGTGGAATCTGGCTTTTAACTTATAGAACGTATTATGCTGATATTATCGTTAAATCCTGTGAAAAATGCTCCAATTTACTTATTAGCAACTAGCAAACAGGTCAACTGCAAAATTATTGCCACATTGCCAAATTTTACCAAGTTATATTTTGGGAACCCGTATGAGTATTAAACTAGCGATTAATAGAGTTTATTTTTCAAGCTAAATAGCTTTTTCAAACTCGATAATCTCATCTTTTAATACTATTATAATTTCACCGCCTATCTGGAAACAGTTGGTAAAAATGCGCAGCGTAAACTGCGGCATTAATTAAAGCAAGTTCAGTTTCCGATAATTAATACATTACTAATTCTCGGTTTTATTTTGCAGAAAATAGACCGCATGTACTTGAATTGATTGGTGAGCCGTGCCGGCTGACTAGGTAAAGCGGTTGCTTTTCACGACCTTGGTCCCGAGGTCGTTAATTCAAATACTGTGGTGGGCGATTCGTTATTGCTGCTGCAAGCGGTGGTGATAGCCGCAAAGGCTCTTCTGTCGCTATAAAAAAGAGGCTGTTAAATCAGCTGGCATTTATTGAGCTCATCTGGGAGCGAGGTTTACTGTTATCAATTTTCAAATACTGGCTGTGACCAAGCACCTATATTGACTGAGACAACTGAAAAAACTTCCTAATTGCTTTTTTACGCGTTCGTATCTGTGTATATAAACAGCTACGTGTTTGTACGTATTTCTAAAGTTTTCTGTGAGCGTAAGAGTTAGACTGTTTTCTGTGTTCGTGTAAGACGTTGTCTGCTTGTGATGAATGGAAGGCGTTGGTGTGAATGGGGCGGCGTTATAGTCACGTAATATAACCGGGAAACGCTAGTGAAATTCGAGATGGATTACGGGAGCCCGCAGGTGTGGACTAACCCTTCGGAAGCCACGAGTTAAGTAATGTAATCGCTTATTGCATGAGCATTTATCACTGGCAACGAAAGAAGTTCACGACAATCGTATCGATGAAAAAGTTCAATATTTTATTGGGTAATATTTGGGTATTTATCGCGACAAATACAAAGCCGGTAGAGCACGTTTTTGTCGCCAACAAAATGTTAATAATAGTAATAATAATAATTTTTACAGTGTTATTTCTGTAGCTCCTTTTTGGAATTATATCTCTGTCTAGGCAATTTGAATATCCGGTAAGGGAAGCTTTCAGTACGATTAGTGAGAACATGCACAGCTTCAGCACGCATTAATAATAATAACAATAATAATAATATTGCACTTGATAAAGCGCCCTCAGAGAACTTAGCGCTTTACATTTGCTGCAAAGTGATACGCAATAGAATAGTAAGTAAAATCATGCTTGAAAAACAAACAAAATGAATAACATGGTTAGGGGTTACATGCACTGGGTCAGCATGCAAATGTGGTTAGTGGCAGCATGAACAGTGTCAGCACGCATAAGCACATCGAGGACGAATCACAAGGACCCACTAAATGCTGTCCTAAATAGGTATGTTTTTAAGTTTCTTTTAAATGTGGTCAGGTCAGGGGATGTTCTGATGCAGGTCGGGAGGGAGTTCCAGGCTGTGGGAGCATACGAGCTAAATGCACGGTCTCCAAAGGATTTAAGGTTTGTACGAGGTATTTCTAGACTGTTGGATTCCGAAAAGCGAGTGGTACGATGCTTTGCCTGATGGGGTAGTATATCTGAAAGATAGGCTGGAGCCATAGAATGAAGAGACCTAAAAGTGAGCGACAAAACCTTGAAGTCAATCCGTTGCTTGACTGGTAGCCAGTGCAGGTCGGCGAGAAGTGGAGTAATGTGGCAACTGCGACGCTCACGACAGCAAACAAAAAAGGACAAAAGGACAAAAAAGGACACACGACCCCGAAAATGCTGTAAGAAACAGGTGCGTCTCTACTTTCTTTTCCATCAAACTGATTGAGTGCCAAATTAGCCCCGTCTTTCAAGACAGACAAGCCTTGCAGCTGAGTTTTGCACCAACTGCATACGCCTGATTGCACATGCTCGTATACCAGCAAGCAGTGAGTTACAGAAGTTCAAACGGCCAAACCTCAGACATGCTTTGACCAATTTAGATGCGCCTCTTTAAGGGTAAAATGCACAAAATGCGAACAACGTCAGCATACGAAGGACAAAGTACACGGTCTCAGCAATTGGTGTGAGGAACACGTGTATTTTAGCTCCTGTTGAACACGTGTATTTTAGCTCCTGTTGAAATGTCAAATAGCGGCTTGAGGGTGTCGTGACTTCAGTCGGGAGTGAGTTCCGGGCCTTGAGAGTACGCAAACTAAGGGCACATTCACCAAAGGATTTGAGACTGATTCGAGGTACAGTAAAATGACTTGCGATGCTTGCTACAATCCTCTGGCACGCTGACCCCAACCGGGCAGCTCACAGTAACGGCAGGCAGAGTTCTGGCAAGGTAGGTCTTTCCACCTTAAAAATCAGCAAGAGCCCACCTCACGAGCTGGCTTTGTCAGCTTTTGCCCGGTGAAGCTGTACATGCAGCCAGCCCCCATAGAAGGCAGGCTTGCCAGATTGCGGCCAATTTTGCCTGGCTGGTCAATCTAGAACTGATCACCCTACTGGCCAGCCAGTGGGCTGTAGTGGCCTTTGCCAAAGGCCTATATTGCATTATCTACGCGTGAATAGATTTGTCAATAAAAGTGGACTGCACAAGAGTTTAGGCACCACGAGTGCCCAGGTATCTGGCACCAGACTACTCCAACCAGGCTTTGCAAGCCTACTGTTATCACTGCCGGCATACACCAAAAGATATGGTTTGCTCATTTTGGCAGGGTTCATACTTGTTAGCAGGTGAGGGACGGAGTCAGGCAAGCTTGTCTAGCTAGCTACATCTTAAAGCTCACGGAATAGGTTACATGCACCTAAGGCTGGCATTCGAACGGGCGGAAGCTGCGAGTTGAGTACCCGCTTGTTTGGTATTCCTATCATTGTCTTGAACCGCTCAGCATGCTCTCCCACATGCGTCACTATGAATTCCTCTAACTTAGCGGTAATCGGGCCTGTTATAACTCCATCGGCCAGACTTAACGCTTGCCTTTGGAATCCTCGCTCAATGTGCAAAAACCTCTGGTATTAAGCGACCATATTTCTGAAAATGGTCTCGACCTGCTCGCCCTAACTGAAACTTGGCTAAAATCGATAAACTGGCCGACGATTAAAGACGCTACCCCATCTGGTTTCTCATTCTTTCACACCCCTAGATCAATCAAAACTGGACGTGGAGTTGCTATTATCGTGTGCTCGAACATCAACTTCAAGCCATTTGCAGTACCCTCGAAGCAGGTTTTTGAATCAATTGTCTTGGTCTCATCCGGAAACAAGCTACCGATAGTGGCAGTAGTCTATATCGCCCACCAGGTACCAAATCCTCATTTGTCTTAGATTTCTCCGATCTAATTTCGATTCTGTGTGCAAGAAATCGATCCTTCCTCGTTATGGGTGATTTCAACGTTCACTTTGATACCATATCTGACGCCTTCAGCACTGAATTCATGCATTGACTGATTCATTGTCTCTTATGGCTCATGTGCATGGCCCAACTCACATCAAGGGTCACACACTCGACTAGATTTTCTCATACAAAATAATTTTTCATCACCAATTATTACCAAATCCTGCTTATCTGAACACATGCAGATCTCATTCAGGTCCAATCTTAGTGGGAGACTCCAGAGTATTGATGTGAATGGACAATGATCATCCGAGGTATCTCTTAAATGTGGGGTACCTCAGGGCTCCGTGCTAGATCCGGTTCTTTTCACGGTTTATACTCCCTCTTACTGATGTCATTGACACTACGTTAAATCACATTAAATTGACAAGCACAATCTAGGCTTTCACTTCTATGCGGATGACACTCAGTTGTACCTTTTCTTTGATCCCTCCCAGCCTTCGAGCACCTCAAATTCTTTCATCTCCCTTGCTGCATGTATTGATGACATCCACACATGGATGCCAGCAAATTTTCTAAAACTAAACGATAATAATAATAATGCACTTGATAAAGCGCCCTCAGAGAACTTAATCTCTCTCTAGGCTCTTTACATTTGCTGCAAAGGGAAATGCAATTGAATGATGAGTAATATAATGCTTGATAAACAAACAAAATGAATAACATAGTTAGGGGTGACATGCACAGGGTCAGCATGCAAATGTGGTTAGTGGCAGCATGCACAAGGAGGATAAAACTAACTTACTAGTTATGGGCAAACCCAGTGTGATTTAGAAATTGGAAAGGCTGACGCTCGAAATTGGCTCTGCAAGCATATCTCCTGTTGAATCAGCTCAAAATCTAGGTTTCTTGTTCCAAAGTGACCTCTCGCTTGACGACCACATCAGCTCCACAGTCAAATCTGCTTACTTTTAGCTACATAGCTTTGCTAAAATTCGGGCTTGTTTAGATAAGGATATCACGTCTAAGTTTGCCCATCCATTCCTGACATCCCGTCTCGATTTCTGCAACTCACTGCTTACTGGCCTCCCGGCATGTGCACTCAGGTGATTGCAGCTGGTGCAAAAATCCGCAGCTAGGCTTGTCTGTCGTGGGCGTCGCAGTTGCCACATCACACCACTTCTCGCCGAGCTGCACTGATTACCAGTCAAGCAACGGATTAACTTCAAGGTTTTGTCGCTCACTTTTAGGTCACTTTATTCTTTGGCTCCAGCCTATCTCTCAGATATACTACCCCCATCAGGCCAAGCATCGTACCACCCGCTTTTCGGAATTCAACAGTCTGCAATTACCTAGTACAAACCTCTAATCCTTTGGAGACCGTGTATTTAGTTCGTATGCTCCTAAAGCCTGGAACTCCCTCCCGACCTGCGTCAGAACATCCCCTGACTTGACCTCATTAAAAAGAACTTTAAACCCACCTATTTAGGACAACATTTAGTTGGTGTGCGTGATTCGTCCTTGATGTGCTTATGCGTGTTGACACTGTGCATGCTGCCACTAACCACATTTGCATGCTGACCCTGTGCATCTCAGCCCTAACCATGTTATTCATGTTGTTTATCAAGCATGATATTACTCAGCATTTAATTGCGTTTCCCTTTGCAGCAAATGTAAAGCTCATAGAAAGAGATTGAGTTATCTGAGGGCGCTTTATCAAGTGCATTATTATTGTTATTACTAAACGCGAGAAAGGCATTGAACCACATCATTTCTGTAGTCTCCATTTGGGATAACGCCTACCAAGCGAGCTGAGACCTATCAGTGCATTTGCAGTCGGCATAAGAATATCGGATACTGGAATACTCTGGGTATAAGAATAACAGCAGAGTTCATCCCAGAGTTTTCACTCAGCATTCTCAATCCAGATAGGGGAATACTCAGAAATACAAGAATGCTTGTTTGCCGGCCCGAGCACATTCTTATAAGCGGAGTCGACTGTACAGCCATGGCGCTCACTTAGTGCACGTAGCTATTCGAGCCCAGGTGCAGTCAACAGCAGTGTGGTCAAACGGAGACGATGTCTTTTGATCTGCAAAAACATCTTCATCTAACCAAGTGGTGCTCCATTTGTCCTTTTTGGAGCATTTTACTTGGCTAGCTACTACTGAGATAGGCATCAGTTACGCAAACAAATGACGTAATAAGTAATCGGGGCTTGCTACACGATGCATGGGGGCTGTCGCACTGACATCATCAGCTGTGAGGATCCTTGGCTCTAAGCCATTACACCGGGAAGGGGGCAGCTGATCCGTCGGTGATGGCCGTATATAAGCATAGACCGTCATAGAGACAGCAAGATGTCAACAGCTCGCTAATCCTGCTCTTGCCGGAAGCACTGCCGTTGAAATGTGATGATGCTGACCTGTGTGAATCACCTGCTAAGGTCTCCAACTGCGAGTGACCTTCAGCTGCCAGCTGGCTACCAGTGCTAGATAAATAAAGTGGTGTGCCGTCATTGAATACCGTGTTCACGGTTGAAGCTGACAAACACCGGAAGCATCTTGATTCTCACCCATACCCAAGCTTACTGTGCTTTACCCAGTTTGATCGTGGCAAAGCTATAATTAAAAAGAATTTACCGTGAAGTTTTGTGTAACGTTCGCGGTAATTTGAAAACACAGACCTTGCAAGAGGCATTTGCTGTGGTACTGGGTGCCGAACAAATTTCACCTTGAGCGGAAACAATCCCGCAACCTCTGTGCTACCGATCACATCATTCCTCGCAGCGAAGCAATTGGGCCATCGAGACTACAGCACTCAGAGCTGGGCATCCAGCCTCGACTTTCAATTTTTATTCAAGTGCTCGGGCAAAAATCCCTGATTCGCCTGATTTGCATCTGCACTTTTTGGTAAGTGCAATTGGGTTTGCAATTTGGTATTGCAATTTGCAATTTTGCAAGTTTTGGTAAGTGCAATTGGGTGCCGATAAAATGTAAAATGTAATCTATCTCCATATGTAGCTCCACAAAGCCACAAATACAATGTGTGTTAGGAACTTATGGCCGGAGAGTTTTCTATAGCTCACTCTAAACATAAACCGTTTTTGGTTTGATTTTGGTAGTCATTATTAGAATTTATTTCACGCAGCAAAGAGAACTCATTGAGGTAGTGATTAATGTGGAAGTAGCAGCTCAGGGCTGCTGGAAATCGTATGCCATAGTCGGCAGCAGGAGAGAATATGTCGTTGCGTAGGAATTGCGGAAGTGAGTTCCACAGTCTAGGACCTGCCGAGAAAAAGCTTCTGTTGACAGCGGTCTTTACTTTCACATATTCTGGACCGTTAGCTAGAACCACTTGCAGTGTCTATATTTATCTGCTTGCCGTACTCACCATTCGATTGTGCTTCCCTTATAGCAAATGTCAAGTGCCTAGAAAGAGATTTAATTCTCTGGGGGTGCTATATTGAATGCATTATTATTATTATATATGGTAACTTTATGCCACCATAAAGGAACTACATCTTTTTCTAGGCATTATGCATGAGGTTTAGAGCAAGCATGTCGCTTGGTTAGCAATATATGCACAGTATCGGCATACGTAAGCCCACAAAGTGTTCTTCCGACAGTCGGAGCAAATAATGTTGGGCCCATCTAGCTTTTTAGCTTATTTCTAAATAGTCACAAGTCTAGGCACGTTGCGACGTCAGTCGAAAGTAAATTCCAAACTTTCATGTGACACAAAGTAAGGTTACGGTCTCATCGGGATAGATTGTTTAGAATCAAAGCTAAGCGGCTGGAGTCGGACGGGCGCGTGGTACTATGCCTAGTCTGATTGGAAAGTAGTTAATATAGATAGGCTTGAGTAAGAAAATAAAGGTGCCTTCAAATGATTGAAAAAACTTGAAGTCACAAAGGTACATGATTGGGAGACAGTGCAGAGCTGTGAGAAGTGTTGTTAGATGGCTAGGCAATTGCAAAGTTTACTGCAGACAAGCCTGGAAGCGGAGTTTCTTGTCAGGTCTAGGTGCATTATTTTGTTTTACACGCCGGAAGATCTTTGAGAAGTATAATATAACAATGTTATTTATTTGTATAACACCCTAAGAGAACTCAATCGCTATCTAGGCGCTTCACATATGCCACAGGGCTCGAGCCGACGACCTCGGTCGTAAAGGTGAGCACCTTGACCTCGGTCTTTAAAGGCGAGCACTTTAACCACCAGGCCAAACCAGTAGTGAATTGCAGAAGTTGAGCCGTGATGTCACGAATGCATGGACTAAGTTGAATTTGGTGCTCCTGTCTAAGAATGTCCGAATTTATGCAATGTTACGCAGCCGAGCATTGGCAGATATGATTATTTGAGCTGATGCTGTAGTTTAGTCAAAGGTAACATTTGAACGAGATACTCAGATTTCGTGTAGCCTCTGCTTGAGTGTCAGGTCCGTACACGTGTCACGTGTCACGCGCTATGGCGCTTCCTCAGCCAGCGAGGTTTACGCAGACAACTGCAGCCGCTGCAACTCTCTCGTCTTGTAGGTTTGACTTGTGCCGCCTATCCGACAGAGCCCGGTCCCTGTCGTTGGGGTGACCGGAAGACTGCCTCCATCTCATAACCTCGTCGTCTCTTTGCCCTTAAATCTCTCTAAAATCATGAGAATATTAGGTGCGTTCTCGCTGTGGTCAAACTTAAGCTCTTTTTTCATGCCAACTTTAAGCGTAATAAGGATAAACTTTAGGCCATCGCTATTGACCATAGTCCAATATCTCCTCACTCACAATAGCTTCTTATAACGTATATCTGTACTCGGAACGATGGCCATTACTCGGAGCAATGACGCTGTCAATCGCCGATGGAAGCACGGCAATTTCATCAACAATTGCTTCGGTAATAGTCAAGTACAATCCCGGGATTTATCTTAAGAGCAAAGCTTTTCCCCTGTAAACGCCACTGGCTCGAAGCTCAGAGTGCAACTGGCTTATTCGATACCCAAAGTATGACCGAATAATTATTAAAAATGATACACACTGCTCTACATTTTCAATTCAGGAACTGCTCGTTATATTAAGGTTTATCGTAATCAGGTTGACCTGAACTAGCATCTCAACGTGGCGCTATAATGGCTGGGCCCTAGTACTAATATCGGACCCGGTGGTAGTGGTCAAGTATTTATACCAGTCCAAAGAGGTCGTTCAACAGATTTATCTCATTGTTACATAACCGACACCGGACAGCTTTAAAAATCATGCTTGCGATGCCTAGAGTCTCTGATTCCGGGAGGGTATGCTTCACGGCGGAAGCACCGAGCCGGGTCACCATTTAAAAATATGCAAAGTACAGCCCAACGAATGCTAAAGCTATGAGTCTTTCTCATGCACGCCCGGATTTAATGAAATTTCCGAAGAAAGGCAGACTATTAACGCACGCTTCGCTTCACGCCTGATTAAATCCTAGCGCTTGATTAATCAGTAGTAAAGGTGACTCAAATATCTTATCTGGATTTTTATATTAGTACGGAAACATACTAAGGCCATTGCGAACTTAAATGAGCCTCCTGAGCTATCGTCTCTGACGGTTATCACCGTTTTGGCTGTTGTTACCATGGCAACTAAAGCTTCGCGTTCGGAAGAAAGTCGGAAGAAACGTCATAACTTTTCGAGATTGCCCCTGGCTCTTTCAGTTATACTGCCGTGTACCTCACAAGACCGTAAGGTAGAGCAAGTTTTGGTAGCTCCAACGTAGCTTTACAAACTGAACGTACTCTGAGAGCGTCGTCGCAGTTTGACAATGACTAACTCCGCAGTTTGACAATGACTAACTCCACAGTTTTTTTACGCCAGCGATCTATAAGCCGGCTTCTCCAAGTTTTATCCAACCAGAAGCCCAGGCGCTTTTTATGAAGATCCGCTAGTTTTATTCACTAGAATGCATCGTTATGAGTGCCGTATATGTAGCAAAGGAGTTTAGCGTAAGAGCCGCTAACGTCCGTTTGCAGCAGTATACAAAGTCACAATGTAAGTATTGACAACTAACACTAGCACACTTGAGCACAAGCAATACTTCCAGTAATAGTTGAGCTAAATTCCGACAAATATATCGCATATTTCGGCACATATCGTTCAATCTTGAATGACGAAGCGTCAATTTCAAGCTCATCGACGTCACCTTGTCCTTGTCGAGTTTCGTAGGTCAATTCGAAGGCTTTCCTCAGAAGTTAGCTATTGCTCAAAGTCAAAGAGATTTCGACATCAAAAAACCCCAACTCACCATCATTGGCGAATTTAATAAGGAAAACAGTTCGGAAACATTCTTGCCCCTACTGAATTCGATTACTCGAGACAGTAGTAGTGCATGCGCAGGTCTTATAGAGCCCAATCTATCTGCGAAATACTAACCAATCGCCACGATGATAATGTCTTAAAATTCCCGATGGTAATTATTGTAACAGGAAGGCAAGATGGCGACGCAGCAGTTTGTAAGTCTATTGTAGACGATCATTTCAAGAAACTCATAAACTATCGTGGCCAATGAAGCCTACATTTAAGAAGTAGCTACATACCTAGTACATGTCAAATCGGTTGGATTATTACAGTGCTACAAATTTTTAAAAATAGTTCCTGAACTAAAATGATTAGGATTCGGGCATGTGATAACATATGATTTGTACCGCATTCGTGACATTGAGTTACTTTTACTTGAGTTTTTGAAGCGGGTTGTACGCTACTGCTGGTGCTTTGTGGACATACGGCCCTGTGGCTGCGGAATACACTGGTCTACAATTAAGACATTTAATTATTCATATTAAATATCGTTCGCTACTGGTTGCTGCTGTGCTCTGCTGCCGTCGGCGCGCTGGCGTGTATCTTGGTAGCATGTATGACACGTTAGGCGCTTCGAGGCGCTAACTCTACCAGTGTCATTAACACGTCTGAAAAAGACTACCATCTTCAGCAGCACTGCGTTTTTAGCGAAAGTCTTTAGTATACCAGTGGATACAGCTTATTCGTAACATTATATTCCTAAAGCAGTTAAGTGCATTCTGACAAATCGCAGTAGCCCAACATATACAATAATACTATTATTATGTTTGGGATGAATTTTGACACATAAACTTAATACTGCGGCAAATCTATAGCACTCTAGACATGCAAAACATCGATTCTGAGCTCTCATCTTAATTTTCATAGGTAAATACGGCGATCTCCGTAAAAAAAGCCGACAATGAAAGGCTAGGAGAGATAAAGGTTATTAAAATTCACAACTTAATGTCGCCGAAACAAATTTATTAAGAAAAGCTGTACGGAAGCAGGCTTGCAATCTAAAGAGTTCACTTTCTCGATATTTGTTCCTCCGACAAAGTACCTTTGCAGAACTTATGGAGAACCACTCCGTCTCAGAAATACTACCCGATAGGGTAACGGCTTGTGAATAAGTCCAACTTTTCCTTCTGCCAGGTAAGTGCACCCTTCTGGAGCTGACAGATTGAAATTTTGCAGGACGCTTGTGAAGAAGAGAAACAGCTCGGCTCGTGCCAGACTCTCGCCGGGGCAAGCTCGGCGACCTGAAATGGAAACGCGTAAAGTTAGAAAGTCGCCGGGGGGGGGAGGAATTCCAAAAAACAAAGCTAAATAAAGCCTATTCCAAATTCTAGACAAATGTACTTAATTAATATTATTAGTGACAGATGCTTTAGCAATGCATATAATAGATCATGAAATTTACCTCTAAAATTATTAGAAAGAGCAAATAGTTTATCTTCGGAAACAAGCTGCGAACCTACTGTAATAGTGGGACCGGTATGCAGGTCAATTTGCTGACAAACTGGCAATCACTTATTCACCTTGGCATTACCGTCAGCATTCCAGTGACGAAAAAACTCAAGCAAAATCTAAAGTAGTATTTGGAATTATCTTCTTAAGCTTGTATTCGGTCAAAGTTATCTGCTTTTGCTTTTTCTTAGAATTTGGCCTAAATATCTAGCTTAAAAGAGCTGGCTTTACGGCTTGGCACCGCACGGCTGCTTAAACGGCAAGATCTCTGGCATGTACCGTGCACTTGCGATGGCAGTGCATATAAATCCACGGTCTATTAGTCTTAAGGAATCCAATAGGTGGAACATTATTAAATGGCGGCATGCCACTAGAAATACTATTCCAGTAGGACACAGAGACTTCACCTACTGAATAGCTTAGCTAGTCTTAGTCTAGGCTCGAGGCTCTACGCATGTAGGATGGAGCCGTTACAGTCAGCTGTGGTCAGACGCTGCTGCACGAAACTTCTTATTCTAATCATGCATCCATTCAACACGTGGCGATGTTTCTGCGATGCACGGTAGGCAGCATTAGCTGGTCTTTTAAAAATCTGCCATTGAGACATCGTGAATGGAGCTCACAATGCTCAAGCCGACCGGCAGCAACTCACCGATGCCAAAAGGTATGAACTTCTTTGGCTTCTCGAAGGTTCCGTTTGAGTTCAAAAATCGCTGTGGATCGAATTGATGAGGATCCTTATAGGTGCTTTTGTCCAGATGAACGTCCGACAAGGATGCTAAAAGAGTCGTGCCTTCGGGAACGTAATGACCGCCAATTTTTACGTCTGCGTCGGTCTTGTGAGGGATAGTAGAGACTGCTGTGTTGCCCAGGCGCAGCACCTCCGTCAGGACGGCTTCAGTGAAGTGCATGATGGGTCTGTCGTGGAGAGACGGCGACCGTGAGCCTGCATGATGAAAGGGCGGAGCTGAATGAATTCGTGAGCATTTTTCGAGCACGTGGAATTCCACTGCCTTTTGTCAGCCGAAAGCTTCAAGGTTTGGTCCAGCGGTTAAGGTACTCGCCCCGACCAAGGTCTGGCAGAGTTCGTGGGCTCGAGCCTCGAGGCGACAGTGAAGCGCCTGAATAGAGATTGAGTTCTCTTAGGGTGCTACGCTAATTAATTTATTTTTAATAAAGAGAATGAACGTATTACTTTCATTCGTGCGACTGAGCTTAATAGTGCTATTGTGAATACTCACCAACACAACTGTCGATCTCGTGCTGTACCCGCTTCTGTACATCCGGATGTAGGATCATGAATAGCCACGCCCAAAGAAGCGTATTGGCTGTTGTATCGGTGCCAGCGATAAAAAGCTGCACGACGGATGCCACGCAGTTGGCGTCTATCACAGAGAGAAGGAATTGCTAATTACGATGCATTCCAAAGGTTTTTGCAAGTAAGCAGCACAATTAAGTCTGATTTGTGTGCCATTAGCCAGGTCGCCGTATGACTGTAAAAATTAATAAAGGAGGCTGCCTGAAATGCGACTTTACTTGGTGGAGTCATCGCAACACCGAATACAAAGTATCTGGCAGGACTTTACTACTCTCAGATGTTTTCTCTTCAGCAGCATGCAAAAATAACAGTTGAATGGGGGAGTAGGCATCAATTGCTGCATTGCAATATCGTTCATAACGCTGTGGCTTTGGCCTAACTCATTAGTTTGAACTCAAGAGCTTGCCAGATTGTAGGCGGTTACTTTGTGGGTATATACGTATTTTGCAGAAATCTTCTTGTAGTGACAGACACCTCTGTGCGCTGCTGCTGCCATTGCTCACCGTCAAATGAGGAGGTCTTTCCACTAAGCGATCTTGCCTTTTTCTCGATGAGGTAAGCATCTATGAAATCCCGTGGGAAGTCCATGTCAAGTGCTTGCTCATGCTGGCGTATTGAATTAAGAAAAAACGTGATCATTGTTTTTCCTTCAGCCACAAAACTGTGGTAGCCAAACATATCTCCCGGCAGCGCTTTTAACACCGGCATTGATGCTATGGCGCTCATTTTTCGAACAAGGCCGGTCTGCTTCAAAATAGCTTTTAGAAGTGATTTGAAAACGGGATCTGTATAGTCAAAGCGAGATCCAAGAATGAGATTGCAGATGACGTTTGAAATGGCGTTGTGCATGAAGTCCTCCATGTTGATGGGAGTCGAGCAACTTTTGTCGATTTCTTCAACGAGAACGCACACTTCTTCTAATACCTTGTACTCCATGTCGATTTTGCCCATGCCCTGCTCGCGTAGAACGGTCAAAGCAAATTTTCGTTGCTCTTTCCAGTGAGCTGATTGAATTCCTTTGCCTGAAAAAAAGAATATGTTTTGTTATAAAATAGTGGAGATGAACATACAGTAAGTCCGGTTACACTGGTTTTTATAAAACCTGAATAAACAACCGGAATTGTTCAGAACTCACCGCTGCTTAGCTTGTTGAACGTGCAAATAAACTAGTGGCTCTTTTGAATAGTAAAAATGTTAACTCTTTTAAAGCGCCTAGACAATTCTCAAATAAAACACAAATAGGTGACTTTGAACTTGGATTGAGCATCAAAAGTTATGTGGGCTGCAGTATTTTTAGAATTTAGCCAGTCAGCATCAATTAACCCTCGTTAGCCTTCCGGCTTACTGCGTTCTCTCATCTTAATAACAGAACAATAGGTTTTCTTCTAAATTTAAAAGATAGCCACATATTAGCAGTGTATCGTGACTATATCTTGATGTAAACAGAAGGGTGTTAACAGATGTTAACAGGTTAACAGACCTTGGAAGAAAACCAAGTTTGAGAAGAAAACGACACTGACATCAAGAGACTTGTCGGAATCACAAAATGAGCTTGATATTCGCTACGTATGTTCTTAGAGGGTCCCAAGAGTAACTATGATACACTACGATTCAGCTGCCATTTCCAAAATAAACTTAAGAAAGCTGCGCTTTTAGTTCCAAATTATACAAATGGCGTTTTCTATAACGTGGAATCAAAATCGAAGTAGCGCGACGCCTATAATTGCAATAGCAACTGAATGACAATATAAATTCTCAGAGAGGCTAGATGGCACTGGTCAATGAAGGCCATAGCAATGGAACAGGCGAGCGCATTGGCACGAAATTTGATGCACAAATACGGAACACCGTTTTCTGTGAAGAGAAGAATTAAAACCACAGTTGCAAGAAGTTTATTATGGAAATAGAAGCTATAGCGTTGTTAAAGTATTTGGTCAACAGGCCATCTATAGGTCATCGGAGATCCTAGCCACAGAACGCATAAGCACAATTTGCTGAAATTGTGTGGGTTGCCCTGGCATAATTTTCTCTATACTTTGAAACGAAAAACCGCAGTTGCGCAAAGCTTTCGGTAGAAATTGCAGCTTCATTGCTTTTCCAATGTTTCAGGGTGCCATTTAAGCCGGCCATCAGAGGCCATAGCATGAGAGTGCACAAGTACTAACGCAAGACATTTGGTGGGTGAACTTGGAACACTATTCTCTATCACTTGAAATGAAAAACCGCGGTTGCGAGGAGCATTTTGTGGAAATGGTAGCGTATCGCTGTTTGAATACGTTAACAAGCTGGATGGCCCCGGCCGTGTGAGGCCATAACACGAGAAAGTGAGAGGGAAATCACATGAAATTTGGTGGGCAAACAATAACGACATTACGTATAATTTTCAAGCAAAGCTACAGTTTTCTGACATTTATTGAGTTAATGGCAGCTATATCGCTGTGCATTGCAGTTATTCGTGGTACCCATTTTAGCTGGCTGCTGGCCAGGGTGAGATTTTCTCAAGCCAGCACAGCAAGTAAATTAAATCATTTAAAGGAGGGTTTTAATACCAGTTTTTTTAAAGTGCGGTGGAATAATTTGGCCTGGCCTGGCGTGAATATTTTGGCCTGCAGCTCCACAGCTTTATCCAATTGAGGAAGGTAGTTTTTTCAGCAATCACCTGAAAAATCTGTATTTTTAAGCTGCTGCTAAATGGATTTAACCTGCTCTTCAAATATATCACTATGTTCTCAATCCAAATAATTATTAACTAAGAAACCTTTCACCTTTTCATTAACTTTTTCCTGGGTATTTAATTTGACCTTTGCTCGGCCATGACCTCGTATAGCATGAGCGATCTTGGCTATCGTTCTGTGTCGGAAAGCCCTTTCTTTATTCGCATAGCGGATTTATTAATTGGTATTATGTTCAAGAATTTTTTTCGGTGTAATTCAAAGGAATTCAAGATGATTTCAGGTTGGATATTGTGCCGTTATTGGCCGCCCTTTTCTAGGCCCACTTCGACTGAATGGGCTGACGCTGAGGGGGGCGGGGCTGCGGTATCGCCTTTTCGGTGCTGTGAGGGAAATCCCTAGGACCTTGTGACGGTGTTGAAGTGAAGTCCTAATACTACGTAGGTGTATTCATGTGTATCTTAGTGCATTCGTTTTACAATGTCTAGCGTTGGCATCCTTACCTAGCTCGTCTTTATCTACTCCACCCCCTTGCTAGGACAATAACAGGTCCAAGTTCAAGCAGAGTTGTATTAGGCTTTCGTCGACCGCCGGCTGTTACGTATTTCAAAATGTATAGCTTTATTAATAGTAATAAAATTTAGGCTAATTTTAAATATGCCTCTGTAGGCGTTGCACATCATTTTACGCGTCTTCTGTCCACATGCTAGCTTGGCATATAGACTTATATGCTTTGAAAGCTGGCCCTTTGACTAGCAAGGAGTTTTATAAGTAAGCTGCCTATTCGTCTTTCAAATCTCACAGATAGGCTAATAGTGATCTGATTCATGTGAAATTTTGAGCTCACGTTTTATGGTAGTGCTTTAATATCTTATGACATCTCTCGACTTAATCGGGATTTGTCATATTCAGTTGCATACTTTGAGATCCCCCCTTGTATTCTCAAAGAGCTTCCCTGACAGAAGTCTTTTTTGCCCGTACAATTCCACAGCTTACCAAAAAACCAATCGACGTGAAATTTTCAATTTAAGTCGGCCTGTATATGCATATCGATAAATATCTACTTCATCTCTAGTTTTAGTTTGGTAAAGATAAATATACCTGCCCTTATGAATATTTAAAATTAATGTTCTGCGTCACTATTTATCCCCTCTAGGTTTTAGCCCAGGATGTACGGTACGCACTCCTCACCACCCAGGTCGTGGGTTCGAATCCTGCGGTCGGCGTGGAAAAGTGGGTGATCTATTAGTGCTAACTGCAAGCGGTGGTGATAGCCGCTAAGGAACTTTTCTAACGCCATATAATTGAAGCTGCTAAATCAGCTAACCTTTTTGCATTCCTACTGTCTACTAAAGTTATATGATTTTGGAAGACTTAACTGATTTACTATGTTTCGCGTATCTTCTGAGGGGGTTTGGCATATTTTTGTATTTAATCGCATTAAATTGATTAATTTTTCTAGGCTGCCATGTTTGGGCATACGGCCTCAGGCTCTGACTTTGACTCTCAATGATCGTCACAAGGTTGAGCTATTGTAAATCAAACGATAATTCTGTTGCCATTGTTGCTTGTGCCAATTTTAACGGCCATCGGTCTATGTGAATGATTAATAAGTCTTCTCTATAGATGCATCTCTGGTCAGTCTTTAAAATTTATCTTTAAACGAGTGTCTTGCTATTTAAACTCATAGCCTATGAAGTAAGCTGCACGTCGTGAGGGTATTGCTGCATACTTACGATAATAGGAAGGATGTTAGGACGAGAATGAGAAAATTGTTTGAAAATGTTGAACTTTATAATTAGCTTCCACCTTTAGAAATTAGCTCCACCTCATCTGTAGCTCACATTTAAAACACAATAATTAGTAACCTCATATGCAATGCAATGTTTCTTTTTGGGTTTTCGATGCCAAGGAACCTCTCCCTAAAAGATTCAATCTGCATCACAGTCAAGTCTGCCTACAATCACTTACCTTACATTTCAAATATTCGGGCCTGCTTAGACAGGGATACCATATTCACATTTTTTCATTCATTTTTGTATCCATCTTGACTTCTTTAACTTATTCCTTAAAGGTCTTCCTGCATGTGCAATAAGGATCATAGTTGATCCAAGATTATCTGTCGTGAGCGTCGCAATTACCAAATTATGCAGCTCCTTACGATCTCATCTGGCTCCCCATCAAGAAGCATATTGAATTTAAGGTTTTTGTCATTCATTTTAGGATCATTCAATTTATTTCTTAAACCTACCCATCAGAACTACTTCACAATCATGCCACGCACATTACAGTCCTCTGTCCCGACTCAATTCGTTTACATACGACTCGAACCCGCGTCAAACTTTATGGATGCGGTGGCTTTCGTTCGTATGCTCCCAATGCCTGGAACTCACTCATGACTGACGTCACGATATCCTCTACTCTGACAAATGTTAAAAAGAAGTGCAAATGAGCTTTCTCTTTGTCCGCCGACTGTCCTTTGTTTGTTCATGCGTGCTGCCATCCTGCACGTTCTCACGAATCATGTTGATACGCTTACCTTACAGGCAATGTAAATTGCTTGGCAAAAAGTATTTAGAAGACGTTAATAGATGTCCTATAAAATTTATTGTTTTATTTTTCAGTATTGTACTCAACTCATATTTAAACACATTGGCGAGAATTACCCAAGTAGGCAAATGGAATCAATCGCTATTCATATTTTGCTTCCGGTGCCTAAAAGCAAAGCCGGTGCAAGGCATTTTAGCTAAGCTGAAAGATATAGAATTTGGCTGCAATTTTCTTTATTTTGTGGCTTTTAGTGATAGCTCCTGCTTTCTTGCTTGTTGGCAGGTGTAGTAAATTTTACGTACAAAGCGTACTCACGCGCTGTCTAAGCGCTCAAATCCCCATGAGCGACAAGTGGGCGAGTGACAAGCCACGAGCTTGTTTGCAGCCTCATAATAGAAGAGTCTGTCGCCAAAAAACCTAGTGACTACCCATGGGTAGACTTGTGACATTGCACTGGCACCACCAACAGGCTGCAGAGCCCTGGCAGCTATGCCTAATCAAGGCGAGTCAATAACAAAGACACAAAAGCAGGGGAATAAAAAATAAGGGTGCAATATTTATCGATACGGCCATTGCGAAGTATAAAGGTTACACGGTTACACACACACACACACACACACACACACACACACACACACACACACACACACACACACACACACACACACACACACACACACACACACACACACATACACACACAAGTACATATATATATATATATATATATATATATATATATATATATATATATATATATATATATATATATATATACATATATATATATATATATATATATATATATATATATACTTGTATACCTTTGCTTTGCATTAACAGCAGCTGGATGGCTAATAGAGGAGGACGTTCTGGTCTTAGCTTCAGGTAAAGCGAAAGCACTTGAGCTAGGTTTTCGGATTGAGTCCTGCTGTAGGCAATTATCTTCAAGTTTTACAACAAGAACTTTAAGAGCCCCCCTCAACAACGGATTTGTACTGAATGCACCTACTTTGTGAACGCAGGCTATCGTGAGTTCAAAAAAATATCAAAGTGCACTAGTAATAAATTCTGCTGAAAAGTTCCCGGATGCTGAAATAGTTCTGGGTTAACTCATTATAGTAATGTACTGTAATGTTTATCCGTCTGTAACTCCACAAAACCACAAGTATGTCGGTGTCACGCAGGAGAGTTTTGTGTAGCCTACTCACATCCTTAGCGGCTTTTGGCACGCATTCGGTAACCGAAATACTTCATCTCACGTAACAAATAGAAAGTGAGAAACAGAGCTGTGTCAGAAGAGCAGTGGAGGTAGTGAGTAGCATTGAAATAGCAGATCAGGACCGCTGAAAAGGATGAGCCATAGTCGGATGGTGGAGAGTAGTTGTCGTTGCGTAAGAATCATGGAAGCAAGTTATACAGTCCAGGACCTATCCAGTCCAGGCTGTAAAACCTATTTTGGTAAGAAGCCATTTCAGTCTCTCTTTTTGGAGGTTCTTGCAGTCAGGATTGCGTGCAATTACAGTAATGCCAGGTCCGTTTACTCTTACCAATTATTTACTAACATTGTAATGAGTACACTTGATAACTTATTTGCGTAGACAGTACCACAAAAACCTCTCACGCAGTCTGCAGCCTGCTGCACTCCTGCTTTGCCTAAACTGCTTGGCACGTGCTTATTACGTTTTCCGGGCTTGACTTGAATTTCTTGTAATACAGATTAACTTGAAATGACGGTATTCATAGAAATATCGGTGAACAAATACGACTGTGATCTCGCCAGCACATTGACAACAAGATGAGTTTGGTACAATTAGTTTTCAAAGAATTGTGCAGAAACTACTTTTTAGGCTTTTAAACAAACTTTTTCACCACTTTATTTTCAAAAATATGGATGTATATTAAAAAGAAACTGACCGCATTTGTCGCTAGTTTTCAAAAAGTAGCATTGCTAGTTTTAAACTCCAATTTCCAGATCTTAGTACTTACTTCATACAAGAAGACAGTTGGCGACAGAAGCTTTAGCTCTGTAGGTCCTAGACTGTGGAACTCGCTTCCACAATTCTTACGCAACGACATCTACTCTCCAACTGCCGACTATGGCACATCTTTTTCAGCGGTCCTGAACTGCTACTTCTATGCTACTCACTACCTCAACTGCTCTCCTAACTCTGCTATGCTTCCCACTTTCTCTTTGTTGCGTGAGACGAAGTCTGTTGGCTACCGAATGCGTACCGAAAGCCGCTTAGGCTGTGAGTGCGCTATACAAAACTCTCCTGCGTAACACCCACATGGTCTTTATGACTTTGTGGAGTTACTGACGGAGATACATTACAATGCGACAAGCTTACATTGAACTGTGCCTGATCTTGAGCGGGCAATGCACGGATCTCTTATATCATTTCAATAAACATTGAATCTAGTTATCATGAGGATTCTGACCAGTTTGCTAGCGCGGTAATCCTTTAAGGTTACAATAACAGCCACCTTACCGTGTTTAAAATACGTCTATTTACCAAATTCATATATTTGAAGAAATAATAGCAAACTATTCTCATTCATTTAGCTAATGTTCCAGCCAATTGCATTACGGCTTTAAAACTGTAAATGCATGTACATATATATATATCTATTAATGTGCTTGAAGTATATACCGAATTCTATCGTTCAAGTGTCTAGAGTCTTAAAAAATGGTTTTGATTTGCAGAGGCAAAACTGCCAAGTTTCAACGCTAACATGTAACGCTATACATGTGTGCATGCAGACATTTATTACCATTTTGAATTCGCAGCCATGCGCCGTCCTCGCTACTCTTTTAATCGAGTCATTCTGATGTCATTAGCTGATGTAAAAGAAGAATACAATGCTCACTCACTTACCTGCAGTATCTGGGGAGGGAGCTTCCATGTTCAGAGGCCGGGAACTGCACACGTCGGCTTGCAGCACGAATGCATCGTGAATTGCGTCGTAGTCGGTCATTACAACAAATTTGCTGCGCCCAAGGAACAGAGTGTAGACACTGCCGAATTGCCGCTTCCACGACTCCTTGTATTTAAGGATATTTTCAGGCCACATAGCCATGCCTTTAAATACGGACAGTCTCGAAGGACCTCGAGGGTACCTCCTGCTCCGGTACTGGACTACCGCAGTCAGGCTGACCAGTGCTAATGCAGCGATGACTAGGTATGAGTGATCCCACAACTCAAGCAGACTCATTTCGAAAGCGTCTGAACTTGAAAGACGTAGACGTAGGCGTCGCTCACCTGTAAAACACAGTAACTGCCTTTAAAAAGTTCAACTATCTTAACAGACTGCGGCTATAGTTAGCATTTAACCGAGCACGACAGCTTCTCATGCCCAGCTTCGCCCACCGACTGGCCACACCCGATAGACACAGTGGAAGATTCTTACCTAGAGCTGGCTCAAAGGCAGGTAACAGTCGGCACTGCTGCTGAAGTGCAGTTTGAATCAACTAATGTGTTAAGGCCAGTCATTACGCCTACCCTTTATATGGGCTAGGGCAAAACTGATCACTGGGTCCAAAAGAGGTCAGAATGTGGAACGGCTGCTATATCAGTTAGTGGCACGACCTTGTCCTAGCTTGGTTCTTTGCAAAGATGTCCGTTTCAGCACATGGCAAAGCCTACCATGCTGTGTTACAGCAACGAAATTTAAGATGCGCATCGCTTGCTAAAGATATGCACTGTCTTTGAGTGCCAGCCGAAGGACATGAGTGGCCATGACCCTTTGCTCTGCCGAGCTCTCTCTCAGCGTTCCTTTAGGCGGTATGCAAACATGCCGCCTGAGCTCAGTAAATAACAGCTTACCTTTATCTCAGATCCAGCTCTCTTCTGCTGGTGTCTCCTGATAAAGAGTAGCTGCACGTGTCGGACGTCTTACTGGCGAGACCCGATCGAAGTGCAAGCATGGCAGAGTGACACGAGCCAACGAATCGTTAGGGGCGACAAATATGGCCGTTCCGTCAGCATGCAGCTTTCTCCGAGCATGCATTTGATAAAGAAAGGAGGAAGTTGAATTGAGCTGGGATGGGAGAGCAAGGGCGGTGATACAATTTGAGGTATTCAGTAAATTTGTGGGTTAGGCATAGTCGGTCAGCCTCTTCCGTTCAGCCATAGCACTTTATCTTATTTACAAATAGCAGAAAATCATTATCGGAGCTGGGGTTCAAAGACCATTTACTTTGCCAATTTCGCAAGCGCTGCTACGCCTAGGCACGACCATATCTTAGAATGTAAGATTCCCGGGAATATCTGAGATTCAATTTGATTCTGGAATAAAGTACCAGGGGTCCCTCTCTGAACCGATTAGTTGCTCAGGAATATTTTGTCTTAGGAGCATCCGACTGCCCAGGTTTCCTTCCTTTTATCCGTTTTCCTACGCAAGCATGCACATTTCGAGAGCAAGCTTCTGCTCTGTAGCCTGGGCTTTGCGGATCCTCGTCTCGGTATAAATCCACCCATTATGCTTCGATCATAGTCATGCATTCATCAAGCGTCCTTCTAGCCATGTATTGTCTAGCCAACGTCAAAAAAATTCAAGCTATAAAAATCAGACGTACTTTACGGCAATAAACGTTACCTACAGCACACTAAGCTAAGAAAACGTGCGCAAAAGCATCGGCGTTACGATACACTTTCGAAGTGTCCGACACATGATGTCAACGCGAAAAGTTATCTAGTAAATAGTTTGCCCGTGCATGTGTTTTGTGCGTGCGTGCATGCGAGCAGCAAGCTCGTGCATGTGTATGTCTTTGCATGCAAGTGAGTGTGTTCATTTAATAATAGCAATACAATTCCATTAGCACAGCGCGCACAGAGAACTTATTCTCTTTCTGGGTAATTTACATGTGCAGTAAAGGAAGTATGATCAAATGGTTAGTGGTAACAAGCACACTGTAAGCAAGCAAAACATTGTTATCCAAATGCACAGCGTCAGCATGTAAATGTGGTTGGTGACCGCATGCACCGTGTCAGCACGCACAACGCATCCAGAAAAAACCACAAGGATCCACTAAATGTAGTCAAAAGAGTGAGGTTTTAGCTTCTTTTTAAATGTTAATTTTGGAGATATCGTAATGTCAGCCGGGAATGAGTTTCAGGTTTTGGGAGCATGCAAACTAAACGCACAATCTCCAAAGGATTTGAGGTTCGCGCAAGGTATAACTAAGCGATTTGATTAAGAAAAGCTGGTGGCACAATGCATAGTCTCGTGTGAAAGTAATTCCAATAGGTAGGCTGGAGCCAGAGAATTAGAGGACCTAAAAGTGAGTGACAGAACCTTGAAGTCGACTCAAGTTCTCTCCAGAATAAGTGAAAGTTGATCTCGGAAGGCCTACCTAGAGTAAAGCACTAATTACGAATGAGCGTTACTCGAAAAAAAATTATGCTGATTAAAATTTTTTTACATATTTTAATCAAAGAATACATATATTATTTGTTTGCCATTGAACGTGCCGTCTGACTCACTGTCTGGCTTTCTTTCTTAATAATAATAATAATAACAATAATTTACTTGATAAAGCGCCCTCAGAGAACTTAATCTCTCTCTCTAGACGCTTTACATTTGCTGCAAAGTGAAATGCAATTGAATGGTAAGTAAAATCATGCTTGAAAAACAAACAAAATGAATAACATGGTTAGGGGTGACATGCACAGGGTCAGCATGCAAGTGTGGTTAGTGGCAGCATGCGCAGTGTCAGCACGCATAAGCACATCAAGGACGAATCACAGGGACCCGCTAAATGCTGTCCTAAATAGGTGTCTTTTTAGGTTCCTTAAGAAGAAGAGAGCAGCAAGCGTTGGACAAACGTGGAGTTAAGTGGAGCCAAGTGAAGCAGTTGCTCTTAAGAAGAGCAGTGAACGTGGAGGAACTCATCCAAGACATACACTGTCTAATTTGGGGTTATAACCAACGTAGCTTTTCGGTGTGACAAACTTTTACTTTGCTAGAGAAAATCATTTTAAGTGATTTTGAAATCCTTTCTAGCCACTGGAGTCCTTTCAATTCAATCATAAAATGATTTGAGTGGGATAAAACGCCGACCAATGGCTTGAATCTGAGTATTTGCATGCTTTCAGCACCAAATTCACCAAATGTTTCCGATGACTACGTTATAGTTGTTACGAGAAAAGTGTATCAAAGCCTACCTACACATTCATGTAACCCACGCTGAATATGATTCTGAAATTATATGAAGCGTTCATTTGCCTTTTTCCTTTAATAACTTTCATGTGTAGATGCAAAACCATCGTACACCAACACTTACTGGAACTCAGCTTGTAGACTCTAGCTGCAATATGCCAACGCTAACACACTGAGTTGGTTTTTAAGGGACTTGGCGAAAATGGGTGAGGCAACAGCTCATGCCCTTAACTGAGTTCAAGAACCAACATCTCTAGCATATCCGTCACTGGTTCACATTTCATAATACAAGTAAGTACAATTGTACTCGCATGCAAGTATTTATTGTTACTTTACAATTTATTATTAAGTGTTCAACTGCTATAATTTCAATTTAAGTTGGAGCTAGTTATAGAATGTAGGAGAAGAATAGCAAATTCATTCACTTACGTTCAGTATCTTTGAAGACTGTTCACATATAAAAAAGTAATTGTATGCAATTTTTAAAACGCCAAAGGAGGACTTAATCTCAATTTCGGCTCACCACACATGTGCCACGTGGGCCAACGACCTCGGCCTCGTCAAATAGCTATTCACTTCTCATCGCCTTGGTCGGGCCAGCGTATTAGCCCCTGGGCCAAACCAGAATTTCGCTCTTACAAACTCTAAAACTGCGGGCGTCGGCTTACCACACGAACAAATCGCGAAATCTGCTGTAATCAATCATTAAAGCGAAGATATTTGCTTACGGAAAACAGGTTTCGACTTTCTTATCTAGAACTTCCAGGAATCCTTATATTTAAGCATATTTTCAAGCCACTTGGTCATGCCTTTAAAACATGACTATTAAAGAAACTCGAGGGTAATTCCATCCACCTTTGGTAAAAGGCTACAGCGGCCAGGCTGACCAGACCAAATGCGAGATAACTAGGGACGAGCGATCCAACTAGATGGATGTCATCTCTTTTTCTTATTGCAAGGATCACTCACTTGAAAAGTGCCGGAAATGACTTTACAAAATCAGCTCTTTTGAAAGATTTAGACAGTAGCCCACGTTTAACCAAACTTTGCGTGGGCTCCAATTGCCGGCCGTCTGGCTACTATTAACTGGTCGACTCAAACCACGAGTCTTTAAAGCAGTGGCTGGTGTTAATTGCTTGAGCGCGGTTTGACACTGCGGATGCTTTATGGCCAATCATTGCGTTTACTGTTTGCACAGGGGAATGTAAACTTGATCACTGCATCACAGCATCCGGTTACATGCGGTCAGAATGTAGACCTGCCTACTGGGCTGTGTCAGATAGTAGCATGGTCGTGTTTACTCTAGCCATACAGAGATCTCGGTCTCTGGACAGTGCAAAGCCTCTATTTTATTGCCACAGCCATGAACTTTGAGAGCTGAATAATGCTAGCACATGAGATTGCTAGATTGCTTGTCATTGGATGTTGTTCCAAGGACGGCAGATACAACCCACTTGAGCTCTGCCGAGCACGCCTGAGCACTCTCGAGCTCTGTTCCTTCAGTCGGCATGCAAACGTGCTTACCTAACTGTAAAAGTGCCACCCCACGTTCAAGTGAGTCCATGAATCAACTTTCTCCCGTCTGTTTTTCCCGCCTTCACTCTCACTTTAACAAGCTCTCTGTGCTGGAATTCGCCAATGTTTTTCGACTCATTGAATCGTGCAAATTCAAGTGGTGACTTTGGGTTCATTTGCATAAAAAGTAAAGATGTGCTTCTTAAATGTTTGCTGTATTCGGCTAAAGAAAATCGAAATTCTTCTAGGGCGCGTTTCTGGATTTCTGCATAACGTCGCACCATAGATTCAAACAAATGCCGTCGATGGTTCTTGCTTCACAGCACAGTGAGTTCAAACACATGACTTAATCTCACAGATCAATAAAAAAGCTGTAATGGAATGGCAATTAGTGAAGCCAGTCGAATGTCATTGCGATGATAATTAGCTTTCCGTTTGAATATATCCACCCTAATCTTCTCCGTTGAAAGACAAGTAAGTTTTCTATATCAATTCGTTTGACATCCTTGAGATCGTTGGTTGATTCCAAAGGTTTTGAAGCGAGATTTAAAATCTCCCAGCGATGGAATGCTTGTCACAAAATAAAAACCGAGTTTCATTGGTTTGCCAATTCCTAAAGCACTAAAGCAAAGATAATAATAACAATTTTAGCTGAATCAACAGCCTCATTTGTATAGCGGCAGAAGAGCCTTAATGGCTATCAACACTGCTTGTAATTGGCAATACAGAATCACCCACTGCAGGATTCGAACCCACGACCTCGGTCGTGAAGAGCAATTACCTGACACCTATGCTATCAAGATGAACGTGCATTACGGAGGAATAATACGTATGGGTATGACGGCAAGGCTGGTCGATGAGTCATTAGCTTAATCGTGAGCTACCCTTTCTCTCATGATGATCGTGTCTGACAAGCCAACTGTAAAATATATAAAGTACAGGCAATTATATGGCTACATAACATTGCTCAAGTTCGGGCTCGTTCAGACCGGGATACCACATCTAAGTTGTTCCATGCATTTAGGACATCTCGCCTTGACTTCTGTAACTCACTGCTGGCTGGTCTGCCGGCCAGTGAACTCAGGCGCTTACAGCTGGTGCAAAACTCCGCAGCTAGGCTTGTCTGTCTTGAGCGTCGCAGTTGTCATATTACACCACTTCACGTCGTCTTGCACTGGCTCCCAGTCAAGTAACGGAACGACTTCAAGGTTTTGTCGCTCACTTTTAGGCCTCTTCATTCTATGGCTCCAGCCTATCTGTCAGATCTTCTGCCCCACCAGGGTAAGCAATGTACCACACGCTTTTTCGGAATCTAAATGTTTAGCTATCCCTCGGAAAAACCTCAAATCGTTTGGAGACCGTGCCTTTGGTTCGTATGATCCCAAAGCATGGAACTCACTTCCGATTGGCGTCAAGACATTCCCTGACTTGACTACATTTATAAACAAACTAAAAACGCACCTATTCATCACAGCATTTCGTAGGTCTCTGCGATTCGATCTTTATCTGCTTATACTTGCCAACACTGTGCATGTCACCCCTAAACCATGTATGTTATTCGTGTTGTGTATTGAGCATGCTACCACTAACCATTCGATCGTGTTTCCTTTGCGGAAAATGTAAAGCGCCTAGAAAGAGATTGAGATCTCTGAGGGTGCTTTATCAAGTGCATTATTATTATTATTATTATTATTATACAGTGCATATAGCTTTCTAGACAGCTCGTTATTTATCGCACTAATGCAATGTCGGAAGCTAACGAATCAAGCTTGACATGGAGTGAACAACAGATCTGCAGGAGTTTTCAAGAATTGTGCTTCTAACTACAGTTAGCTGGTCAACCTGCCGTCAGTAAGTTTAGAGTTATGTTAAACTAGTCATCTTTTATGCATAATCAAAATCTATTAATAGGAAACGCCAAGAAGACTGAGGCCGACTGACTTCTCATTTTAGTGGTTGCTCCATGCAAGAGCATAGCGAGAGAGCTTAGCAGGCTAAAGCCTCTGTGTAAGCAGCTGAATGGCTGAGCTGGGTATAGGCCACCATTTTAAGCCCCCCGTTAACAAACTTCCTGCTGCCATTCCCAGTAAACGCGATAGCCCCTCGTGTGTGGCTTCCGAACTTCCAGGAAGGCGCTAAAAGTTTCGAGACAAGCTGTAGAGGCTTTAGCAGTGACCGCCCTCAGAGTGCTGTAGCTTCACGGCCAATCTCCACAGGGATCCACCAAACGAAGGAAGATGCTATAACGGTTGGTCCCCAGGTCTTGGCTTTAGATTAAGGCCCTCACACTTCCCAACCCACGTCAGGTTTAAGGCAGGATTCGGCTCCTGCAGCAGACAGCATGACCATATGTTAGCGAAAATGATATAAACGGAAATGATGACCGCCTCGGCTCTTCTGCGCGAGCACACACACACACACACACACACACACGCACACGCACACACACACACACACACACACACACACACACACACACACACACACACACACACACACACACACACGGTACTGAGGGAATTTTGATGATGGTATCATCAAATAATGCTTCATAGTTCAGATAACACGTACAAATAAAAATATATAATTTGTATATTGCCACAGTAGAACCTAATCTCTATGCACGTGCTTTACATATGCTATAGGGCACATGGCAAGTCATCTGCAGAAACAAAAATCATACTATATATTTGCAAATTGATGCTCCTAAACATAAAACAAAAAACAGACCGCTACAGACAATCTGCGCTGGCTGATGAAATATTCTCAATCGGACGACCTTGTTTGGTGAACAGGTGCAGCCTAGCAGTAATAACATTGGTGACAAGCATGTCTTTTTTTAAAGATTTGTTCTGGATTAACATGGATCCCTACGATAGTAGCAGCAATGTCTAATTAGATATCCCACACTTACTAGGCACTCTTTTTCCTACTCAGTTGAAGAGTGAAACCGTATAAGAGTCTGTTAAACTGTGAAACGGCAGTAGACTCAGAGCTCAGTATGGGCCCAAAGAGAACTCGCAATCGCCAGTGCTAGTACACGTCACTAGTGGAAGACCTGCTAGCAGGGGCTTTATGGGCTTTTCAATATGGACTTGTGTCACTTCCCCATAGAGCCCAGGCAGGCCTGGTGCAGTTCTGCTGGCTGCCCCGTCTTTTTGGGTTAAATATAATCGCTCGGTCTCTAAGGATTTTTTGTTAGCTGCTAAAATGACCAAATTGCAGTTCTCGGAATGAACCAACTGAGATCGTGAAATCTGATTTAGGCCCTAAATCAGATTACTCGACCTCGAGGGCTTCATTCCACAACTTTAATCATAACTCGATGTCATCGACCTGATGACATCGAGTATTGCAGTCGTTACAGCACTTATGAGTTGAGCAGACGACATTTCGTTCTACTGACTCCTGGTAAGGTCCCCGAGAGACAACAGCTACAATTCTGAGAAGTCTATGGTTGCTTATGCTCACCCGGATCACCTTTCTTAAAAAAAAACGTGCCAATTACTGCATGCTTGCGAGCAAGCATTAGTAGGGACAGCTGCTACACAAAGGTCAGCCAGTCAAAAGCCAGTCCAGTGAATTTTACGAATTTTTGACGAGTTTTTGTGTAGTACTGATGCAGTAACCATGCTGGTCGCCTGATTTGAACACGACAGAACGACAATGGAACGATATAGACAGGCGGCTGAAGCAGGCTTTTCGGCATACATCAGCAGCCAACCTCTTCAGTAAAACTCAGGCTCTGTGGAATGTGCTGCAGCAGAATAGACAATGCAGAAGCTCGTGGCCTCTATGCCCGACCAGCCAAGAGAGGCCTGACAGAATCGTGGAGGGATGAGGTCGCACCACTAAGCACACATATGCCGACAGCCCGAGTTTATTTTTGAACCGTAAATAACTAATTTCTCATGCCGTGGATAAAATTTGGTAAACCTGGCATCGTAGAAAACCCTCTTATTACCAGTATAAATTTACATCCCCAGCAGTGGCTACCATACTTCAACATTTCTGTTTGACGCTGAGTGCATATTGAGTTGGTTCGAAACCGGGAGAGGCAGTCTAAGCCCCTGTCGGCAGGCAGGTGAGTCATTGCGGCCTCACCATTGTGCAACTACTCTTATGTTGACGGTCTCTAATTTTCAAATTTAATATAATAATAATAATAATAATGTACTTGATAAAGCGCCCTCAGAGAACTTAATCTCTTTCTAGGCGCTTCACATTTGCTGCAAAGGGAAATGCAATTGAATGGTAAGTAAAAATCATGCTTGAAAAACAAACAAAATGAATAACATGGTTAGGGGTGACATGCACAGGGTCAGCATGCAAATGTGGTTAGTGGCAGCATGCACAGTGTCAGCACGCATAAGCACGTGAAGGACGAATCACAGGGACCCACTAAATGCTGTCCTAAATAGGTGTTTTTAAGTTCCTTTTAAATGTGGTCAGATCAGGGGATGTTCTGACGCAGGTCGGGAGGGAGTTCCAAGCTTTGGGAGCATACGAACTAAATGCACGGTCTCCAAAGGATTTGAGGTTTGTACGACGTATTTGTAGACTGTTGGATTCCGAAGAGCGGGTGGTACAATGCTTGGCCTGATGGGGTAGTATATCTGAGAGATAGGCTGGAGCCATAGAATGAAGGGACCTAAAAGTGAGCGACAAAACCTTGAAGTCAATCCGTTGCTTGACTGGTAGCCAGTGCAGGTCGGCCAGAAGTGGAGTAATGTGGCAACTGGGACGCTCATGACAGACAAGCCTAGCTGCAGAGTTTTGCACCAGCTGCAATCGCCTGATCGCACATGCTGGTAAGCCAGTGAGCAGTGAGTTGCAGAAGTCGAGACGAGATGTCGCGAATGCATGGACCAACTTGGACGTGGTATCCTTATCTAAACAAGCCCGAATTTTAGCAATATTATGAAGCTGAAAATAGGCAGCTTTGACCGTGGAGCTGATATGGTCGTCTAACGAGAGGTCGCTTTGGAATATGACACCTAGATTTCGAGCTGATTCGACAGGAGATATGCTGGCCGAGCCAATTTTGAGCGTCAGCCTTTCCAATTTCTGAATCACGCTGGGTTTGCCCATGACTTGTAAGTTAGTTTTGTCATCGTTTAGTTTTAGAAAATTTGCTGCCATCTATGTGCGGATGTCATCAATGCATGCAGCAAGTGAGTTGAGAGAATTTGAGGTGCTCGAAGGCTGGGAGGGATCGAAGCAAAGGTACAACTGAGCGTCATCCGCATAGAAGTGAAAGCCTAGATTGTGCTTGGCAATCACATCAGCAAGAGGCAGAGTATAAACCGTGAAAAGAACCGGACCTAGCACGGAGCCCTGAGGTACTCCATATTTTAGAGGTACTTCAGATGATCTTTGTCCATTCACGTCAATACTCTGGAGTCTCCCACTGAGATAGGACGTGAACCACTGCAGAGCAGTGCCAGTGATGCCCAGGCGAGATGAGAGGTGCTCTAGAAGAACTTTGTGATCGATGGTGTCAAAAGCTGCCGAAAGATCGAGCAAAACAAGCAGAGACACTCATGTGACAAGCATGTGCCCACAGCTTTTTATAAGTACAGGTTACTTTCTACCTTAAGTGAAGTCAGCAGCAGACGACTATAAAATAGCAGCTAGCTTGAGGCTAAACGATGGAATTTGAGGGAAGTAAGATGGTGTAAGTTATTCAATCATGCTATTGTCCAAACTCAGCTGAATCGTTTTAATTTGCCAAAATATGTGCAGGAGTATATAGAAGCTCGAATGCTAAGAAAATCGATCTTGACTATGAGTAAGGTCTAGAGTTCTAGTTTGTCTATATTAGTTCGATTTAGACAGAACAAACTCGATTGTGCTTATGATTGTTGAAACTGTCCATGCTGCCACTAACTACACTTGCATGCTGACCCTGTGCATGTCACCCCTAACCATGTTATTCTTGTTGTTTATCGAGTGTGCTACCACTAACCGTCCGATCGTGTTTCCTTTGCAGCAAATGTAAAACACCTAGAAAGAGATCGAGTTCTCTGAGGGTGCTTTATCAAGTGTGTTATTGTCATATTAATATTATGGTAAGTTCCATTCCAATCTAATAATTAAAACTCTGGTAAAAAGCAGCCCGGCAAGGACAGATGACTACAGCTTAGCGTGGCCACATAATAAAACTTACTGCTTCACCACAGGAGGCGCTTGACATACTGGAGAATTCCTAGATCATTCCACATTCTCTCCCATGCTGGAGCATTTATACTGATGCTATATTAGCATCTATACTTACGCAGCATGCTAAACTATGCCTGGAAATCCAAAGCTTCGAAAGTCTTATGAAACAGAGTCATACAAGAAACTCTATTTGGTCATGATTCACAGTAATGTCCTAACGTATAGCAGAAATGGACTGGCAGGCGCATGTCATTTTCCAATAAATGAAGATGCTAAGACTACCAAGGTCAATGAAAGGGTTTCAGAAGGTTGCATTTTCTCCAGAATTTCTGTAGCTCATCTACAAGTCATTTCCTGATCAGTTTTTTTAAATTCAAATTTGCCCAACCCTGCCTAAACATAGTGACTGAGATGCCGTTTAGGTATCCTGCTTCCTTTACATATGTTAAGTGCCTAATAAGAGATTAGGTTTTCTTCGACCATTGTACACACGTATTATTATTATTATTATTATTATTATTATTATACTAGTGATGTGAAATCCAATAAATCGCTCTATCATTAAGTGACAACGCCAAAATGGCAGCGGACAGACTCAAAAGAAGAATAGTGAGATAATTGTGTATGGTCTCAGCAAAAATCCAGCAGCTTTGTTTTTTGCCATTTCTTGTTAACTGAATAGATATAGAGGCTGTCCCAAACCTATCAGGAAGGAGCTAAAAACAGGTAGATGGTGACGATATTCAGCGTAATTAGGCCTCCCATGGTAGGTTGCAAGGCAAATGAATAAAGATGCATCAACAGCAGACACCGGCGATCGAAAGTTTATATTTACTTATAAAAAATCTTCACTTCAGCGCTGTCCCTATGCTGAGGATAGACCTTGGGTGCCAAGGCGAAGCTAAGGCTGACGGCTCGAGACATGGCTGGTTTGCCGAGGCAACAGTTACGCTAATCAGTCGTGTCCATTAAAGCTCACGAAAGACTAAGCTATCCAACTTCAAGCTAGGAAGTGGCAACCTGCAAAATAAAGATAGAATTAGTGGTTGACACAATTTCGTTTCACTGGTAAGTCAGATTTTACGCAACAAAAGTGGGTTTAGTGATGCATAGTAATAGTAACACTGCTGACAAAATCGTGCTCTTTAATACCTTTCTTAGTGCAGCTGGATGAAACGCGAATCGTCGCTTCGGCTCGTACTCGACAATGATGTCGCCATTAGGGGCCAGTTGCTGAACACGACCCATCTTCCCAATGAGCTACAGAAGAAACAATCATGTTGATTTTAACTCCACGCCTACTTTGCCAACGTCAATGGCGTCGACGACAAGTAGCCGACGATCACTAGTAAGCTGGTGTGCAGCAGCAAAGCATAAACAGCAAAGAGGAAACTTGCCTACTAGAAGAGGCTAAGGATTCTGCAATATGACGAATGGAATATCCATGACTAAGCCTCATTCACTCAGCTAGCCCAGTCGTGTTGAGCGATCTCTTGCAAGAATTTCAAGATCCTAACCTAAAACCAAGCTCCAGCTGGTCCTTACATATACTCACTTTTTAACTTTAAGCAGCTATTAGAAATTGCTGAAGTCACGTAGACCTTTAAAGCTTCACAGGCTGCCCACATAATGTGCTCATCTACCTGTGATCCAGGTTATACTATGTAGTTTTCTTGAAGTTATTAAGACTGTTGTTACTAAATGGGCTAGCATACGTTCAATTTGATAGGATGATTGCTCTAAAAATCATACGTCGGTTAAAAACACCATTAAACTTACTGCCCTCTAATTAACATAAAAAATAATCCTTGTAATTTGCTCTTCAGGACCCAAATTGTGGGTCAAGTTCTATATGATGCAGGCAAGCAGTCCTGAGCACAGGAAGCGCTCGAGCTGAGCGAATTTCCCAGGAGCTCACCATTCTTCCGAGTTCAATTTGGTCGCAGCAGGCCTCACGTTCATCTTAATATGACCCCAAGCTATTAGCATTTGCTGAATCATGCACAGGTAAGCATGCAAAGCACACAGGAATAATTAAGGCGAGTTCGGGCTTGTTTAGATAAGGATACCACGTCCAAGTTGGTCCATGCATTCGTGACATCCCGTCTCGACTTCTGCAACTCACTGCTTACTGGCCTACCAGCATGTGCGATCAGGCGATCGCAGCTGGTGGAAAACTCCGCAGCTAGGCTTGTCTGTCGTGAACGGCACAGTTGCCACATTAGACCACTTCTGGCCGACCTGCACTGGCTACCAGTCAAGCAACGGATTGACTTCAAGGTTTTGTCGCTCACTTTTAGGTCACTTTATTCTTTGGCTCCAGCCTATCTCTCAGATCTACTCCCCAACCAGGCTAAGCATCGTACACCCGCTTTTCGGAATCCAACAGTCTACAAATACCTTGTACAAACCTCAAATCTTTTGGCGATCATGCAGTTAGTTCGTATGCTCCCAAAGCCTGGAACTCCCTCCCGACTTGTGTCAGAACATTCCCTGACTTGACCACATTTAAAAAGAACTTGAAAACACACGTATTTAGAACGGCATTTAGTGGGTCCCTGTGATTCGTCCTTCATGTGCTTATGCTTGGTGACACTGTGCATGCTGCCACTAACCACATTTGCATGCTGACCCTGTGCATGTCACCCCCAACCATGTTATTCATTTTGTTTGTTTATCAAGCTTGATATTACTCTCCATTCAATTGCATTTCCCTTTGCAGCAAATGTAAAGTGCCTAGAAAGAGATTGAGTTCTCTGAGGGTGCTTTATCAAGTGCATTATTATTATTATTATTATTATATTCATTCTGGAGGTTAATGCATAACTTGACGAGAGGAATGCTTTACATAATTAGCATTTCTTATGGCAAGATGATATATATATATATATATATATATATGTATTTAAAGAAGTATAATTTTTTTATGTCAGGCTTAGGCAGGCTTGGCAGCAATCTGAACTTCACCTGCTTCTTTTGAGCAGCTTTCTTCACAAATGCAGCATGCTGAGCATTAAGTGCTAGTATGATACATTTGTGACGTTTTTTTTTTAAATCCAAGGAGATGCTAGCATCCAATCAGGTCTGTACAGGCGTTGCGTGGCTTTAGACTGGTCTCGCCACAAAGACACACACTGCCTGGCTGAACATGTCCAACTCTCAGTCACACACCAACTGGGAAGTCGAGATCATAAGTAAGAAATCTGTCTCCAGGCATAGGCTACATGATTTATGTGCAGCAGAAAAGATGCAGCCATGAATGTCTCCCACACTTGCTGGCAGTCTTTTTCCAACCATCTTCACGAATAAAGCAGTGTCGCAGCTGGTTAAACTGTAGAATATTAATTGGCAGACACAAATCTAGATTGACACAAGAAAGCTTGCATCGTACCAGCACCTTTTCTTTTCTCTCTGTCTTCACGCACGCTCTCACTCACTCACTCACTCAAGCACTAACGCAAATAATCCCACACATACATGGGCACGCATGCACACACACGCACGCATGCATGCACACACACACACACACACACACACACACACACACACACACACACGCACACACACACACACACACAACACATACCCACCCACCTATCCACCCACTCACGCATGCACACACATGCACAAAATTAGCCCAGTATGTTAGGTGCTTGCTCTTCACGACCCTGGGTCTTAGCCCATGGGTAAAGTGCTTGCTCTTCAAGATCCAGATCGTGGGTTCGAGACCTGCAGTGTGCGATCAAGATATAATCTAAGGCGCTGCTGTGCAGTGCCAAGTTGGTGAACAAGTAGACTTAATGTCGGATAGCCTCTTAATAACACAGGCAAGTAGCTATTCCTTGGTATGTTTGCTCTTCCGGCAAAGTAAAGGAAGTAAGTGTGCCGATGCTTTACAGAATCCATCCCGTAGAAACCAAGAATAGGTCAAGTAAACGACTGAGCCAGAACTTACAAAAGAGCACTGCATCCATTTCTTTGGAATCGAGAATGTTCCTACTCTCGGGTAATTACAAGTCTTGTCTGATAGCATTTCAGCTACTCCTGAGAAAGAAGGTTTGACTTGTCATAGCTTATTCTTTCTTGCCTACAAGCTTGCATGGAATAGCACACTGATGCAAAATTACCCATGCAATTATGACACGAAGCAGGTGACAAGAGGACACACACAAGTCAACGACAAATGAAAATGAAACCCGGATCGCTTACATGGAAGTACAACATATAGCAACAACAACAGGGAAAGAGCTTTCTCGAGTATCAGACCATCAAGTATCAGACCATAGAGGTATGCATTGAATGTTGTGGCGCCACTCACGTCATTCATAGCTAAAGTCCAGCCACCGTGACCTCTTTGGATGACTTCCAAAATTGATGAATCTAGCTCTATTACCACTTCATCTCCAGGCATGAGTGGCCCATCAACAAGTGTGTCTGGAGCTGAATTTGAAGCTGATCCTGCTAGTGATGGCGATGCTCCAGTCACTTTGCCAAGAGTGGCCTGTTCAGCTACTACAAAGTGAGGCCCCTAGGTCAGAATCCATTCAAAAAGAGTCCGGCCACAGCAATGCAGCCCGACCACAAGCCTGAGCAACCATAAAATGAAGCACTGTGTACTTGCTTGGCTGAAACACCTTTCTGTCAAATCTAAACCGAATTTGAATCTCAAAAAGATGTATAACATGTTTATATATTCAGTAGAAGGCAAGACGGGGATTACAGAACAGCAGCTTTCGAATAATTTTGCCACACACCTGACAATTGCAGCTAGCAAGTAGTCGAGTTCCAATTGTCGGGAGAAAATTACCGTGAGTGGGCAGTTTAAAGCCGACAAGCTTCGAGATTTAGCAGCACTGCGATTTTGGTGCGAGTGTATGTATGTTGCATGTCCATAGTCCCATGGTGTCTGAGGTCGCGGATTCACTTGAGGAGGACAAACCATATTTGTTTTGATCCACTATGTTATCCCTTTGCCGTGTTTAGTGGTACCTCAAAGTGGCTAAGGGTGCAGCTAATGTGTTGCCTTTTTGCTTACTCTTAAAGGACATAAGCAACTCCTAGACAGGCACCCACATAATCCACTCAATAATCTACAAAGTGTCTTACTGCTCTCAAGTTCCTTACATCGTTTCAGCTCCCATACTAAGCACAGCACAAGACCTCCAGTGCTCGACTCCATACTGTTGCTACAGTGAAATGAAAATGTGAAGCATAGATTTAGGCAGCTTGGAAGAACATTCTTAGTCTTAGCTATCCAGATGTCAACGTTTGTTTTGCTAATTTAATGAAGTCCTGCTACATAGGCTATGCCATCACAATGATTGGGAAGCCACGATGTACTTGAAGCATTGGAACAAGGCTAGGTTTTTTCGACGCAGCTTAGCCCGATGCTGTTACTTATTTCTCGCATTTGTCCTACTTTTTAAATTACCAGCGCCTACAAAGAAACTTAGTTCTCTTAGGGAACCATACAAATCTTATATATATATATATATATATATATATATATATGTATATATATATATAGAGAGAGAGAGAGAGGGAGGGAGGGAGAGAGAGAGACATAGGCGCTTTACATTTGCTGCAAAGTGAAATGCAATTGAATGGTAAGTAAAATCATGCTTGAAAAACAAACAAAATGGATAACATAGGTGTGACATGCACAGGGTCAGCATACAAATGTGGTTAGTGGCAGCATGCACTGTGTCAGCACGCATAAGCACGTGAAGGACGAATCACAGGGACCCTCTATGTGCTGTCCTAAATAGGTGTTTTTAAGTTCCTTTTAAATGTGGTCAAGTCAGGGAATGTTCTGACGCAAGTCGGGAGGGAGTTCCAGGCTTTGGGAGCATACGAACTAAATGCACGGTCTCCAAAAGATTTAAGGTTTGTACAAGGTATTTGTAGGCTGTTGGATTCCGGAAAGCAGGTGGTATGATGCTTGGCCTGATGGGGTAGTATATCTGACAGATAGGCTGGAGCCATAGAATGAAGGGACCTAAAAGTGAGCGACAAAACCTTGAAGTCAATCCGTTGCTTGACTGGTAGCCAGTGCAGGTCGGCCAGAAGTGGAGTAATGTGGCAACTGGGACGCTCACGACAGACAAGCCTAGCTGCAGAGTTTTGCACAAGCAGCAATCGCCTGATCGCACATGCTGGTAGGCCAGTAAGCAGTGAGTTGCAGAAGTCGAGACGGGATGTCACGAATGCATGAACTAACTTGGACGTGGTATCCTTATCTAAACAAGCCCGAATTTTAGCAATGTTATGAAGCTGAAAACAGGCAGATTTGACTGTGGAGCAGATATGGTCGTCTAACGAGAGGTCGCTTTGGAATATGACACCTAGATTTCGAGCTGATTCGACAGGAGATATGCTGGCCGAGCCAATTTTGAGAGTCAGCCTTTCCAATCTCTGAATCACACTGGGTTTGCCCATAACTAGTAAGTTAGTTTTATCATCGTTTAGTTTTAGACAATTTGCTGCCATGCATGTGCGGATGTCATTAATACATGCAGCAAGTGAGTTGAGAGAATTTGAGGTGCTCGAAGACTGGGAGGGATCGAAGCAAAGGTACAACTGAGTGTCATCTGCATAGAAGTGAAAGCCTAGATTGTGCTTGGCAATCACATCAGCAAGAGGCAGAGTATAAACCGTGAAAAGAACCGGACCTAGCACGTAGCCCTGAGGTACTCCATATTTTCAGAGGTACTTCAGATGATCTTTGTCCATTCAAGTCAATACTCTGGAGTCTCCCACTGAGATAGGACGTGAACCACTGCAGAGCAGTGCCAGTGATGCCCAGGCGAGATGAGTGGCGCTCTAGAAGCACTTTGTGATCGATGGTATCAAAAGCTGCCGAAAGATCAAGCAAAACAAGCAGAGACACTCTACTCATGTCTGCATTCCTAAGTAGGTCGTTGTATACCCTAAGCAATGCTGACTCTGTGGAGTGATTAGCTCTAAAGCCAGACTGGAACTTACCAGCAAGGTGTGAGGTTTCGATATATGACTGACAGTATAACGAGACAATTTAACTACAACTGTGACGATTGGGCTCATTCTGAAGCCAGCATTATTTCCTTGGAGACGTTTAGAGCAGATGGAAATCTCATCGCTTAACACTGGCAAGTCTAAATCGCAAGAAAAACTGCACAGCAGGCAGGAGAGGTCAGCCCCACTGCCCGCTGGCTGTGTAGGCACAGCTGCAAGGCCCGGAACCAGGCTAGGCTGCCGGTCAAACTCGGGTAGCAGAGTGAGCCATCACGAGGATGCAGGTGAGAGAGCCTGAAAATCAGCCGACTCTGAATGAAGTATAGCGATCGCACCTGGCAGAAGGAGAGGCATGGCTCGGCTGCGCCACCTCTGCGAGTAAGATTAGCCACGAGGCAATGAACGCGTGAGGATGAACACTGAACTCGACAGTAATCGACAGATATGCAGGCAGTACGTGCTGGGTGCTCCCCCTCTCCATCCGGTCTCGAACGGCTGTACACGCGACTGTCCGTCCACTTACAACCCGACAAAGACTAGGTGGGTGTCCGTCTCAGGAGTCCGTCTCAGGCAGCACTAGTTGCACGATCAGCAGCTAGCGGTGCTAGCTGCCAGGCAAGCACGGACGTGACAATCTGTGTCGACTCAACACAAAGAGGACGACACTTATGGCTAGTTCAAGGAAACGCCTCGCTCACTCGCGTGTTCCACACCATTCACCCATTCGCCCCCCTTCATTGGCTCACACTGCCGCTTTGCCACTTTCGAGGACGGCGCCGATAAAGGAAAAGTACCGACAGCAGCAACACGAAAGCCAAAATGTTCAAGCACAGAGTAACTCAACAGCGGTCTCCGTGGTCACGGCTCGGCCAAGAAAAAGCCCGAGACAAAGGTCAGGAGCGAGCTCATTTGCCAAAGCCCTAACCTTTGCCAAGAACCGGCAGATGCTCAGGGTAGTACCTGCAGCCGGTGCCAGTCACCTTCTGCAGTAGGTCGACTTTACCGTCGTGGCCTAGCCGGTATAGGCAGCTGGTGCCCGCCTGCCACTGGACACGTACGCCATCTCGGCATGTCGTCCGAGACCAGTTGATCTGCTCCATCACGGTTCCTTCCTTGCCCTTGCCACCTAGCGAAAGCCAACGCAGACCATTGCACCACGCTTGCCACTGTCCAGCGCCACGCACGCTCTGCTGCGAGCAGAGCGTGCTGGGTATGCATGTATGCATGGTACATATGTATGTATGTATGTATGTATGGTATGTATGCATGGTACATGGCACCGGCACATCATGGTGTCCAAGTGCAACAGACTGCTGATAACGACATGCCCTGCAATACGAATCTTGAACCTGCTATATTAACAGCACTAGCACATAGGCAGCTTGCTCCCAAGGCCTGCAGGACAGAATCCACCATGTTGCTCTCACGGGTCAAAGCTAAACGACACCGTAGGAGCCATAAATAAAAATCGTGGATAACCTGACTACATGGTGTCGATTTGCAGCTCACAGATTACACTCGCACACTGCACGCGCGGCAGACATGTGGCGTAACATACCACCGGATGGTTCGTCTATCAGCAGCTAGGACATTAGCATTCATGCACAATGTAATGTAGAGAGCTAATATGAACAAAATAGCAAAGATCAGCAGCACAAACGAAAGGACGGCACAGAGTAAAGAAAGCAACTGAAGCAATGCAGAAAGCAGCAGTCTGCTGAGAGTAGAAAACGATGAGAACGGCAAGGATGCAGTTGTTTCAAGCCCAGCTTTCAATGGAAAGGCACGAGTTTCAGGTACAGCAACAGGCAGCAAGCATCATTCATAGCAGCAGGAGCGATGGCAAGAGCAGGAGGAGAAGGAGCGGCAGGAGGAGCAGCAGGAGAAAGAGCGGCAGGAGGAGGTGCAGGAGGAGCAGGAGGAGGAGCAGCAGCAGGAGCAGCACAGGCAGTGGTCGTGACAGCAGCAAAAACAGTAGCAGAGGCAGTGCCAGTGCCAGTGTAGCAGAAGTAGTGGCTGCAGCAGCACTAGCTGATTGCCTCGTTCATTCCTTAACATGTCAAATGCATAATGCTACAGACGTACCATCCTGTGCTCCCCACTTCCAGTCGGGACCGCGAACAACCGTTGTCTCAGGAAAGATGCCCCGGGCATTCTGCTTCGAGGAGTTGCTACGTAAAGGCACTGTCACAGCGGACGACAGCGGAGTGGTAAACCTCCGAAACCCATGGGTGACGTCATGCATGTCGGCCATGTAGCAGGCCGAGCACAGGTCGATGTTGCACTTTTCACATTGCCAACGCATACCCGGGATGTCGACTTCGTTGCAGTGGCTGCACGAAATCCCAGCGTGGCGGACACCTGCAACTAGCAGACTGTCGGCCATGCAGACACGCCAAAACACGAGTGACAGTGACATCTGCCGCAGTGCTGCAATGCAAGTGGAAGCACGGCACTTGCGAATGGCAAGTGGAAATGTGCTGGCAACAAGGGAATCACTTGCGAATCGGAAAGGCAGTCATCACAGCTGCATTAGCCCCTTGCACATTGCACAGGTGGTCGGCAGCGGCCACCAGGCCCACCTAAGCACACAATCAACTGGTACATAGCAACGGCAAATGCTCACACTGCCGACCTAGCCTAATTATCAGGAGCTCTTACTCACACTGCTTACATAAGTAGCACCAAGTGCAGGATGGACAGAGCTGGATCTCTGATCGTCATTACTCCCTATGCACCTAGCAGGAAACATACAGGCAGACAGGGAGAGACTACCACACAAATACAGAGGCAACTAAACTGCATACATCGCCTGCCCTTTTTACCTAAGAACGTTTTCAAGGTTTTGTCGCTCACTTTTAGGTCCCTCCATTCTTTGGCCCCAGCCTACCTATCGGATCTACTGCCCCACCAGGTTAAGTAAGCATCGTACCTACCACTTTTCAGAATCTAACTGTTTACCTTTAGCTCATACAAACCTCAAATCCTTTGGAGACCCTGAATTTAGTTCGCATGCTCCCACAGCCTGGAACTCACTCCCGACATCCGTCACGACATCACCTGACTGGACCACATTTACACAGAAATTAAAAATGCACCTATTTATGACAGCATTTAGTGAGTCCCTGTGAGTCGACCTTTATGTGATTATGTTTGCTGACACTGTGCATGCTGCCACTAACCACATTTGCATGCTGACCCTGTGCATGCCACCCCTAACCATGTAATTCTTGTTGTTTATTGAGCATGCTACCACTAACTATTCGATCGTGCTTCCTTTGCAGCAAATGTAAAGCGCCTAGAAACAGATTGAGTTCTCTGAGAGTGCTTTATCAAGTGTTTTATTATTATTCTTAACAGTTATCTTGGTCTAGCCTCTGCATCCCAGCTGGCTTTAATCAATTAAGAGAACAAATTATAAAATTCCTATGAGACTGGATATTGGCACAGACGAAGTAACTCATTTGTGGCAAGCTCCACCAGTCCATTGCCGGAAATCTCCAACCAGTTTCATTCACATATGGTTGCCTACTACGATGTATAACTAGTTGGTACGCTTTCTTTTCGGCATCTGCAAAGAGCTCAGACAGCAGGTTAGATCTCACAGGACACTGCAAAATCCGTATTACTATCATTATTCTTGTTAACATTAAGAGAGACCGGAACGTTAACATTAAGAGAGAAGAGAGAATGTGGGAGATAGAGAGAAAGAGGCAGTAAGAGAGGAGAGAGAGAGATAGAAAGGAGAGAGAGAGAGAGAGAGCAAGAAAAAGCAGGCGAGCAAAAGAGAAAGAGTGTGAGAAAACCAGAGAGCATGAAGTTGAGAAGGCAAAGGCGATCAACTGGACTCTAAGTCACCCTTGTGATTTTGTAGATGCAGCCTCAATGCACAAAACGGACTATGCATTAAGCTAATGACATATTTTGGCCTTTGCAGAAGGGCAATGGGATCTGGATGCAGCTCACCATAATGATAATAATAATACTAAATTTGTATTGATAACTAGGAGAACTAAATCTTTGTCTCGGCACTTTACAAATGTTGAAAAGGCAGCATATCAACAGGTTAGTGTAAACATTTTTCGGATTTCACCACTCATTATTGCACAAAGGTCAATTCACAGCTTCGGAACAAAGTGAGTGAGAAATCAGTGGCTTTTTAGCTTTTTTTTATCCATACCAGAGAAGCCACGAGATGTCACGATGTCAATCGAGAGCAAGTTTCAGGCTTTGGGAGGATAAGAACTGAAGGCATGGTCATCGAAGGATTTGGAATTTGTGCGAGCCAAAGCCAAAAGACCTGAGTATGAAGAGTAGCAAGTACGATGGGAAGCCTGATTAGTAAGTACTTCATGATAAGCTGGCAGAGCCAAAGAATGAAGGGGACCTAAAATTGAGGACCAGACCTTGAAGTCGATGACCTGCTTGAAAGAGAGCCAGAGCAGGTCGGTGAGAAGAGGTGTACTGTGCCAGTCATGCATGCTCACGATGGACAAGCTAATCTGTTGAGTTGTTCACCAACTGCAAGCATCTCATTGCACATGGAAGGAGGCCTGTGGGTATTGAACCACGATAGACAAGACACGATGTCATACATGCATTGACTTAGGAAGGTTGTGGTAACTTTATCTAAGCAAGTCCGAATTTGTGCAATGTTAACTAGAAGCACTTGACTGTGGCACTGATGTGTTCATCATGCATGAGCTTCGGATAGCTAGTAGTGTGGTTGAGCTGACATGGGCCCGAGGTCTTCTGCAAGTTTATTCGAGTAAAGATAGCATAGCAAAAACAGTTTCGCACAACAGCAAATTGCAAGCAGAACCCCTAATCCTGGAATTAAGATGCAGGTTCACAAGCACAGCTGGATTGGTCCAGCGGTTAAGGCGCTCACCACGGCCAAGGTCTGGCTGAGGTCGTGGGCTCGAGCCCCGAGGCATATGTAAAGCGCCTGAATAGAGATTAAGTTCTCTTGGGGCACTATACAAATAAATTGTATTTATTTATACTTATCTAGTACACAGATGCATGAAGAGTGCAGGTAACTTAGACTTACATGCATGTAAGAGTGCAGGTGTAATTAAGGGTCGGAAGTTTTAGCTTTGCAGGCACACAGTTGAGGCTGCCTGAAGGCACTCACAGCTAAAAAAATACTAGCTGATTTAACAGCCTCTTTTGTATAGCGACAGAAGAGCCTTTACGGCTATCACCACCGCTTGCAGCGACGATAAAGAATCGCCCACCACAGGATTCGAACCCACGACCTCGGGGCCGAGGTCGTGAAAAGCAACCGCCTTATTTAGTGAGCCAGCTATCAGAACCAACTGAGCTTAGCTGCACTGGACGGTTTTCAGAGCACTCGAGGAGTCAGTGACTTTTGCGAGCGACCATCCAAGGGAAATACCATGTATTTCACACAACAAAGTGCCGATGAGAAGTGTACCTGAACTAGGAAAAAGTGTAAAGCAAGTCAAATCTCAAATATTCTGGTCTGGTCAGCCAGATGATGAACCTGAGCACTCTACCAGGCTATTCAAGTACTTTTTGACGAAAGCATGAGCGGTGCTGATGCCCAGAAATTTCCAATTCTTGAACCCCATAGATGATTGTGGAGCGATTGTGACAGTCGGCTGACTAGTCGGCTGTCCGGCCTACACCAGTAGCTGGCTTGTGGCCCCTATGCCCGGTCACATCAGGGAGGTTATATAGAACCATGGAGGGGTGACATCACTCTTAAGTGAATGTAGGGCAATTGCATGTGCATACATGTTTGTTCTTAAGCTGTCAGCAATTATCTTCACACACAACCGGGTGCAGAATTTCAGTACACCTGGTGTCATAGAGAGTCACCCCTTATTACCCCAATAAAGCAGCAGCTGCAGCCATGCTGGGAGGTTACTTGCGACTGAGTGTACAGCTCCATCGCCAAAGCACCATGTGACGCAAATTCCGCCCACACTCACCACACTGAGCATTGTCGAAGACTCGTAGATCGTAAGCCGACTCGGCACCAGAGCGATAGTTAGCCGTGACGCCAGTGTCCCAGCGAACATTGGTGACCTTGGGCAGCTGGGTTGCCACGACGGTGCCGACCGTGCCCTCACCTCCGTCCTGGTTGGCCCACTTCCAGTCGGGGCCTCTGACCACTCGCAGCCCGATCGAGCCAGCCATCGCAGCATATGCTCATGCCCAGCTGAAGCTAGTGGATCTCTTATATCAGCAGCACCATTCCAGCATGAGTCACGTGCCAGGCTACGAAAACCAAATTTAATTCAACAGGACACTGAGACACCACTTCAGTGCTACACTGGGTCCATATCTGGGCATTCAGCAATGAGGCATGCAAGGCCAAAGGCTCTGTTTAAGCTGCCACTGCTTTCGGCATAGAAAAAATGTGCAGCGCCACGACCACACGTGGATTAAACATTGACACTACAACAATTGCAGGGCAAAGCAAACTAACAACGACCTTTTGGTCACCATATCCCATGCAACAGCACATGAATGCATTGCAGCCGATCTCATCCATATTTAAAAAAAAGCATAATTAAAGGTTAGCTGATTTAAATTAGCCTCCTTTAAATGGCCAGCAGAAGAGCCAGAGCGGCTCTAGCTCTTCTCTTTGCAAGACTAAAAGTAAAAACTTGCCTGCTGCAGGTCTCAAACCCACGACCTGGGTCGTGAAGTGCAAGCAGAAGTGTAAGCTGCTTGCAGTGCGAGCACTTGCCCCTGAACTGCCTTGCTACTTGCCCCTGAACTAAGACAGCAGGGCTCGTTGCCACCCTGGTCCAACATCGGTCTGCTTGTTGTTAAAAAAATAAGGTGTCAGCATAGCACAGCCTCAATGCTTCAAAATCTTTCACTGTGCCTGGCGCTTTCGGATGTTACCACCAATGATTTGGCAGTGCTTTCTATTCAGCATCTACAAAGAGCACCTAGAAAGAGATTCAGTCCTCAGAGGGCACTTTACAAATGCATTTTTATTGTTATTATTCTTGTTAATAATAATGATAATAAAAATAATGAAGTTGATAAAGCACCCAATCTCCATCTAGGCGCTTTACATTTGCTGCAAAGAGAAGCGCGATGGAATGGTGAGTAATATCAAAGTTGATGAACAACATTAATAACATGGTTAGGGGTGACATGCAAAGGGTCAGCATGCAAATGTGGTTAGTGGCAGCATGCAACAGTGTCTGCACGCATAAGCACAGAAAGGAAGAATCACAGGGACCCACACAATGCTGTCCTAAATAAGTATGCTTTCAAGTTCTTTTTAAACGTGGTCAAGTCAGGGGATGTTCTGATGCAAGTCAAGAGTGAGTTCCAGGCATTGGGAGCATACGAACTAAATGCACGGTCTCCAAAGGATTTCAGGTTTGTACGAGGTATTTGTAGGCTGTTGGATTCCGAAAAGCAGGTGGTACGATGCTTGGCCTGATGGGGGAGTATATCTGAGAGATAGGCTGGAGCCAAAGAGTGAAGTGACCTCAAAGTGAGCGACAAAACCTTAAAGTCGATGCGTTGCTTGACTGGGAGCCAGTGCAGGCTCGGTGAGAAGTGGTGTGATGTGGGCACTTCAACGCTCACGGCAGACAAGCCTAGCTGCGGAGATTTCCACCAGCTGTAAGCTCCTGATCGGGCATGCCGGTAGGCCAGCAAGTAGTAAGTTACAGAAGTCAGGACGGGATGTCAAACGCAGGGACCGACTTAGACGAGGCATCCTTATCTAAACAAGTCCGAATTTTAGCAATGTTATGTAGCTGACTTGATTGTAGAGCTGATGAGGTCGTCTAACGAGAGGTCACTTTGGAACATGACACCTAGATTTCGAGCTGATTCAACAGGAGATATGCTCTCAGGGCCAATTTCGAGCAGCAGCCTTTCCAATTTCTGAATCACACTGGTTTGCCCATAACTAATAAGCTAGTTTTATCATCGTTTAGTTTTAGAAAATTTGCTGCCATCCATGTGCGGATGTCATCAAAACATGCTGCAAGTGAGTTGAGAGAATTCGAGGTGCTCGTAGGCTGGGAGAGATCAAAGCAAAGGTAAAACTGAGTGTCATACACATAGAAGTGAAAGCCTAAAATGTGCTTGGCAATCACATCAGCAAGAGCGAGAGTATAAACAGTGAAAAGAACCAGACCTAGCACGGAGCCCTGAGGTAATGTAATGTATCTCCGTCAGTAACTCCACAAAGTCATAAAGACCATGTGGGTGTTACGCAGGAGAGTTTTGTATAGCGCACTCACAGCCTAAGCGGCTTTCGGTACGCATTCGGTAGCCAACAGACTTCGTCTCACGCAACCAAGAGAAAGTGGGAAGCAAAGCAGAGTTAGGAGAGCAGTTGAGGTAGTGACTAGCATAGAAGTAGCAGTTCAGGACCACTGAAAAAGATGTGCCATAGTCGGCAGTTGGAGAGTAGATGTCGTTGCGTAAGAATTGTGGAAGCAAGTTCCACAGTCTAGGACCTGCAGAGCTAAAGCTTCTGTCGCCAACTGTCTTTAAGCGGAGGAATGGGACAGCTAATTTATTGTCCACACAGGACCTGAGGGCACGAACAGGCTGAAACTGGTGCAGCAGTTTAGCTAGGTACGAAGGAGCCAAGCCGTGGCGGGCCTCGTGGGTCAGCGTAGGAACTTTTCTCTGTATCCTTTACTCAACCGGCTACCATCCTAGCTCTTTCAGCAAAGGAGACACGTGCTCAAACCGCTGGGACTTGAAGACCAGCCTTGCAGCCATATTCTTAGTCCGCTGTAGTGGCATAATAGCTTTCTTTGGTAGCCCAGCCAAAAGGGAATGACAATAATCAAGCCGAGACAGAACTAAAGAGCTAGCGAAATTTTTTACAAGCCACTGTGGGAGACAGCTTCTAATCTTGGATAGGGATCGGATGTGATGGCTAGCTGTAGAGGCAGTCTTCTGAATGAAGCTTTTGAAATTGAGGCAGCTGTCGAATACGACACCTAGATTTCGAGCACGTGGTGAAGGTCGCACAATAGCATCACCTATTAGAACAGCAAAGCCTTTTAATCCAGCCACACGCTTAGGGTGTCCTATAAGAAGCAGTTCGGTTTTATCGTCATTTAATTTCAGGAAGTTTTCCGACATCCAGGATCGAATATCGGCAAGGCAAGCATTCAGTTTCTCAGTTGCTGCAGCTGATTCCGACGGTTTAAATGACTAATACAACTGAGTATCTTCAGCATAGAAGTGATATCCTATTCCATGGGCCTTAATCACTTTTCCCAGAGGTTTCGTATAAATGGAGAACAGCGAGGGACCAAGTACAGACCCTTGAGAGACTCCACAGGTGACCCTTCTCTTGCCTGAGACCTGACCCCCACACGACACGGATTGAACACGATCAGACAAGTATGATTTAAACCACGCCAGTGCTTCGTCTGCCAGACCGATCATTGTTCTCAATCGTTCGAGCAGAACTTCGTGATCAATGGTGTCGAAGGCAGCAGACAGATCTAGCAGAGTTAGGGCAGTGACATTCCCGTCGTCGTTGCCACGTAGAATGTCATTGTTAACATGGAGGAGAGCAGTTTCAGTAGAGTGCTGCCTCTTGAAACCTGATTGAAATGTTTCTGACATTACATTATTTTCAATATGTTCAACTAGCTGCTTAGCAACAATTTTTTCCAGAATCTTTGATAAGAACGGAAGAAGGGAAACTGGACGATAGTTTGCTAGGACCTCTGTGTCTAATCCAGGCTTTTTAACAATAGGTCTAACGATTGCCGATTTGAAGGACTTGGGGACGACCCCTTTTCCCAAAGAAGCATTACAAATCTTGGTTATGGCAGGGCTAAGTTGGTCTGCAAGTGAAGACCACAGAGATGAAGGTATAGGGTCTTCAGGAGACGAGCTCTTTTTGCTAGACCTTATTAAGGCAGCCACATCACAGGCAGAAACATCAGATAACCTTTTGAGAAAGGTCACAGGTTGAGGAACAGCGATTGCTTTGGTCGGAGAGGGCTTAATGGAGGCACGAATGTGCACAATTTTTTCAGTAAAGAAGGCTGAAAACGTTTCGGCTGAGCCCTTAATATCTGGGGAGTCAGACCTGACAGCATTGGCCAGTAAATGGTTTACTGTCTTATAAATCTATTTGGTGTCCGACTGGCAGGAATTCAGTTTTCTAATGAAAAAAGAAGCCCTGGTTTTTTAAGCTTTCGGGTGTAAACTCGAAGAAAGTCTTTAAAATTGACTAGGTCTGCCTCAGACCCCGATTTCTTGTAACGACGTTCCAGCCTGCGCTTAACCCGGCGCATCTTAAGGAGTTTTTTGTAAACTAGCATGGTTTGAAGTTTCAATGTATGAGTTCAGCATGTCCAACGACAGCTACTCTCCTACTGCCGACTATGACACATCCTTTTCAGCGGTCCTGAGCTGCTACTTGCATGCTACTCACTACCTCAAGCACTCTCCTGACTCTGCAAATGCTTCCCACTTTCTCTTTGTTGCTTGAGAGGAAGTCTGTTGGCTACCGAATGCGTACCGATAGCTGCTTAGGCTGTGATTGCGCTATACAAAACTCACCTGTGTAACACCCACATAGTCTTTTTGGCTTTGTGGAGTTACAGACGGAGATACATTACATTACATTACACCAGGACCCATTCCAGTGGCTTTGATAGGAATGGTAGAAGGGGGACTGGGCGGTAGTTGCTCAAGTTCTCTTGGTCAAGTGTCGCTTTCTTCAGAAGTGGCCTGACTACAGCTTTTTTGAAAGGTGCTGGGACATGACCTGAGGCTAATGACATATTGATGATGTTAGTTATGCATGGCAGCAGCAGATCAATGCAACGTAGGAGCAGGACAGTGGGAATATGGTCCAGAGGACTTGCTGTTTTCTTTGATTGGGATTTGAACTTCAGGAAGAGATCACAAGTGACCTGCCTAAATGTAGACATTGAGGTGCAGTTAGGAATCGGGGAACAGCAGGAGGATGTTGTCATCGGAGGGATGGACATCCTGATCTTGTCTATCTTCTGCACAAAGAATCGAGAAAAGCGATCGGCTAGATCATCACAAGGATCATCAGGTAAGGAGCTAATCTGGGAGCGGTTGAGGAGATGATTGATCGTCGACATCAGCATTTTTGATTGTGCATCTGTGATTCAACATAGTTTTTATAGAAGCTAGACTTGGCCTTTGCTAGGATCGATTGGTACGACCGACAGTAGTCTTTATATGCCTGTCGATAGACAGTCAGTCCTGATCTTGTGTATGCTTTGTCAAGCTTTCGCTTAGTAGGCCTGGCTAGTTTAATGTCCGTGGTAAATCATAGGCCGTCTGGGCGAGGGCGAACAGTGCGTTTAGTCACGGGTGCAAACTCGTCGAGCGTGTCAGCTAGTGTCATGTTGTAGCTACCTACCAATGATGACAGATCGGAGGGAGGACTGAGCAGCAGAGGCAAGGCAGATATTCTAGCACGGACAGCATCGATGTCAACCGAATACCGAAGTCTCATACAAAACGTAGCTTTTTTCTGTTGAATTTGGGCAACAAACAACTAAGCTGGTTGACCTGAACAGCAGCTCTGCAATCAGTGATCCCTAATCTTTTCGAGTGTAGACAGCTCGGAGCCCTGCCCCTTTCTACAGCAGCCAAAGCCACTGAAGATGGTGAGAGTGACTGGTCTTGCTTTCCGACAGCAGCAATTCAGTCAGCTCGACTGCAACGGTACACTTCGGATCAATAAGTTGAGAGATCCGATAAGAGCATATATAACCTCGTCTATAGCTAACAAAACCAACCATGCACGTCTAGCTAATATGAGCATCAACTGTAGGGCTGACCAGAAAAATCACGAGGATGCAGTTCGTCAATATCCCAGGTTTACAAATAGAAAACTTAGGGTAATCTATAAGCCAGGCTAGCTAATGAGCTAACCACGGAATAGGATATAACTTGTATGCACGATACTCAGCTGTATTTGCCATTCAAACTGTCGGAATCTGCAGCAGCAACTGAGAAACTGAATGCTTGCCTTGCCGACATTCGATCCTGGATGTCGGAAAACTTATTGATGCTGAATGACGATAAAACCGAACTGCTGCTCATAGGACATCCTAAGCGTGTGCCTGGCTTAAAAGGCTTTGCTCTTCTAATAGGTGATACTGTTGTGCAACCATCACCACGTGGTCGAAAATTAGGTTTGGTTTTCGACAGCTGCCTACATTTTAAGAGCTTCATTCAGAAGACTGCTTCTACAGCTATCCATCACGTCTTATCCCTATCCAAGATTAGGAGCTGTCTTCCACAGTGGCTTGCAAACAATCTAACTAGCTCCTTAGTTCTATCTCGGCTTGATTATTGTAATTCCCTTTTAGCTGGGCCACCAAAATAAGCAACTAGGCCACTGCAGCTGACTATGAATATGGCCGCAAGGCTAGTTTTCCAAGTCCCAGAGGTTTGAGCACGTGTCTCCTTTGCTAAAAGAGCTAGTATGGCTACCGGTTGATCAACGGATACAGAGCAAAAATCTTACGCTGACCCACAAGGCCCGCCACGGCTTGGCTCCTTTGTACCCAGCAGAGCTGCTGCACCAGTTTCAGCCTCCTCGTGCCCTCAGATCATGTATGGACAATAAATTAGCTGTTCCACTCCTCCGCTTAAAGACCGTTGGCGACAAAAGCTTTAGCTCTGCAGGCCCTAGACTGTGGAACTCGCTACCTCAATTCTTATGCAACGACAACTACTGCCCTGCTGCCGACTTTGAGTCATGCTGAAAGAGCTGCTACTTCCATGCTAATCACCACCTCAACTGCTCTCCTGACTATAATATAATATAATTCATTTGTATAGCGCACCAAGAGAACTTAATCTCTATTCAGGCGCTTCACATATGCCTCGGGGCTCGAGCCCACAACCTCAGCCAGACCTTGGTCGGGGCGAGCACCTTAACCGCTGGACCAAACCAGCTCGGCAGGCTCCGACTTTCTCTTTGTTGCGTGAGATGAAGTCTGTTGGCTACCGAATGCGTACCGAAAGCCGCTTAGGCTGTGAGTGGGCTATACAAAACTCTCCTACGTAACACCCGCAGAGTCTTCATGGCTTTGTGGAGATACAGACAGAGATACATTACATTACATTAAATTACAATACATTACAAGTGAGCCGGAAGCTACCAACCAACAAAACGGTGCGCAAGCCAAACCGTATTGGTCATTGGCCTGAGCGTTAGTTCATCAGCCTTCTACTGCCTGAGTATGCTCGAGGCAGCGATACTTCAGCAGCTGGGCCTGAGTCAACGATCACGGATGGGGGCAGGATGGAGATGAGCACAAGCTCACAGGAATTGAAGTTGCATGGTGGTCGCAGGTACTTTCCATCGGTGAAGGCTTAGGCTAGAGCCATTGCTCATACACGTCATTCTGACTGCAGCTGCTACATATGAGCTGGTTTGCACAATCTCTCCACTCTTTAGCAAGCAGTTCAAACCCAGCGTCCCGATTTTCTCAGTTGACAATGTATTAAGGCAGAACAATGCGAGGCAATTGGATAGGAAGGCTATCTGAGTGGCTGCGGCAAACGGAGAGAAGACGGCTGACGAATACGGAGAGGCAGCTCGGGCAAGGAAGCCAAGTACGTACAGTTGGACTCATAAAACTACGAATACAAGGTTTCTTCAAAGACAAAGCCTGACGGATGTGTTACTAAGTTTGGACATCGTGAAGCAGAGAAACCTGGTGACAGCACCTCGTCGAGGCTCAAGTGATACTTGCATCTTGTCGATCTTATATCTTGCAATAGTTCTAACGATTCTGTCAGGCTGACTGGACCCATATCACGACATGGACTTTAACGCATGTTACGGGGCTATAATCTAACTTTCGGAACAAGGGAACAATGATACTAACATGTTTGAAACTAAACTAAGGTTCCCGTGACTGACAAGCATTGTTACTTGCAAGTAGTATCCTTCCCGTGCACTATGCAGGTTACATGTCGTACATGTACGGCAGCCAAAATATTGCTCACCGTCATCTAAGCAAGTAGGAAATTTTTTTGTTTGCCGAGGCACCGCTGGGTGAATCACGATAGCAAGCTTTCAGATTGCACAGCTGCACTGCAACGGCTGTCGCACGGCAGCAACGACCTACGCGGAATCTCTATTGGTTGGCACATTTGTAGTCGCAGAATGTGGCTCCTGCTGGGCGACTATTTCGACCAGAAAAAACTCTCTGCTTCGACTACTCTCAAGCCTACACCTCAGGCATGGATATTGGAGAGGATCGAGTTTGCAGTGGACAATTATTGTGACACAATTTTCGCACACAACTCAAGCTATCGGGCTATCGTTTGCTCTCACGCTGGCCAGCCAGCCACCAGCTTGCTCTCACTGCCTGCGGCCCCTTATGTCAACAGTCGCACTGCTGTACACACAGAGCGGTAGCCAACTAGCGTCCGCGAAGTGAACGACAGCAGCCCAGACAAGAATCTTTTCAAACATTGTTAGTCGACAACATGGTGCATTACGAGGACGAGAGAATAGAGGGTCGGAATTAGCGATCAGTCAACCTCGAGCATTGTGACAGCCGGCGGCTCTGACAATCCTTTTGCTCACATTTCGCTCAGGCGAGAGCGTACAGGAAAGAGAAAAGAGAAAAGCGAAAGGGGAACCGGTTGTACGAACCAACCCTGATGTAACTGTAGTGACACTCTGCCAGACGCCACCGCAGATCCTGATAACGATTCAGAGGGCGACAGTGAGTAAAGGTAACAAACAATTCGCTCGCGTTTAAAGCCGGTTACCCGGACCTCTCGTGGCAGCTCAGTTCCGGGATTTCCTAACAGCATACCCAGTTCTCCCTTTGGAGTCTTAAAGAGCATAACAACGAATAGGCACACTTTTAAATAATATTTTGAATGTTTACACGCATTGGGAGCGATATCCCAATAGATTAGTAATAAGAATCACAAACGCAGGTATCTGTCAGCATCTGACCCATCGATATGCTGAACAAAGGGCCCGGATGATTAGCAAGCTGACACTTCCGGGTCAGCTCCCGGTTTTCAACTGACAGTGCGGTAGCTGGCTGGGTCATTCTAAAATAGCACTGGCGTTGCAAGAATATCTGGAGCCATAATTAGTGATCGCGTTTTATGCAACGGCGCGGTGCGAGACTCAGCTTCCAAGTAATCGCAAAAGCCGACTAACAAGCAGAGGCCCGGCGCGGAGTTATTCCCAAATTCGCCTCTTGCGATCATCATTTAGTCTGAAAGAATAGGTAATGAATCAAAACTACCTTGCATTTACTGGGAATTTGGGAAAAAGGTTGGTGACGTGTTTGGTGATATATTACTTCATCTTTCATTTAACAAGTTTTACTTGTTGAGCCTAGCTGAAGAAGCTCAGAATTAGATTTGGTTGGCTCGATCGGTGTCTCTGGTCAGATCGTCAAGGTCTTTTTTGACAGAAGAAGCCTAGATTTCTGTGCTCAGCCGCATATTTAACATTGAAATACGGATCTGCAATATCTCCCTCTTTGTCTGACTTGCAGTACTATTCTTAAGATAGTAGACCACTCTCCAGAGAAGTGAGGACGAGTCTCCCTGGGCAACGTGGTCTCCTAGCACCGTGGATGAAGGCGCGTGGATACGCGATGGGAGGCGTGCTCTTGCCAGCTCGAGGGTCCACCGTGCCGAGGTAAAAGTTGCTCGAATGACCTCTCTATTTCCGGCGAATTCTTTGGATGGCCAAGTTGATGTTTTTCTTTTTACCCCCTTTACAAGACTGTGAACCTGCCAGATTATAGGAATTACACGATAATCTAGCACACATTGCTTAATATTGTGCTTGCAATTATATTATATCCAGAAAAAATTGTGTACCTTTGCTTCAAGTGTTCTCCTACAGTTTTCGCTTTATGAATGAAGTGCCGTGGGCTTTTTTTGAACTCTTGCCAAGCCTGCCGAAGTGTTCTCGGTAGTAATCGAACACCGTAACGGAAAATTGTGTGCAGTAATTTTTCGCTATTGTCTGGATAAATTGTTCACGCATATAGCACATTACAGCTGCCGGTGCAAGCAGCCTCTTTATGTCATATCTTGATATATTTTTAACAAGGTTCTAATTCCCACTACAGCTCCATTTCAATAGTTGTTTCTTTACCCTAAAAATGCCAATTAATGAGCCTTCGCATTCGCAAGCGTAATTTCTTAAAAAAAACTAGATTTCTCATTCACAAGCGTAATTTAATTATGTTATTTAATTTGATTAGCCCACGTCTTATACTGGTTGATTGAATTCATTGTTTCAGATATCGTTCTATCATAACGCTTGAATTATGAACGCATGAAATTCCATGATCATTTTTATATTTACCTTTAATAATCATCCGGCGTCATTTTCAAATTGAATTGCAATCGAAAGGGCAGAAGGTTTTCTGTTTTGATAAGCGATGAAAGCAGCTTAGCTTAAAGAAAGAGAATGTCAACAATATAGAGTAGACGTGCACAAACAGTAATTATGGTAAATTTTAAGCCTTTCAGATGGCTTACATCTTGTGTTGGATAGATTTGAAGCCATACCAATTCTCATCAGACGATCATTAGCAACGTTTTCACCCGCGGACCAATTCGAGAATTTAGCGCCTGAGCAAATGCAGTTTAAATGACTGCCGTGCGTTTCTTGAAGACGATAGAATAGGGATTTGGCTTGTGAACCGGTCTCGTCTTTCCTTCGGCCTTGACTGTACAACCTTTAGGTACTTCAAGCTTGAACTGCTGAAGAACGCTTATGAAGAAAAGAAAGAGCTCCGCTCTGGCCAGGCTCTCTCCCACGCAAACTCGGCGTCCTGCAAAGAATAGTACCAGCAAGACTCTAAGCGGACTAATAGCGTAAGTGCTACCTTCAAAGTAGCTAAAGCATTTCAAAATGAGTACAGGTGGTGTCATTTACATACATTTTACGAACCATTTGAAGGCTTTATTCTCGGTGCTTTGCGTCACCACAGCATGTAAAAAGCAGTGGCATGCCGGAGATACCTGTTGCTGACCGATACTTGACCACCGACACGCACTCACGCACACCACACACACACACAAACACACACACACAGACACAGACACACACACACACACAGACACACGCACGCACGTGCACACACACATAATAATTTGGTAAGCTGTGATGGCTCACTAGGTAAGGTGGTTGCTTTTCACGACCTCGGCCCCGAGGTCGTGGGTTCGAATCCTGCGACGGGTGATTCTTTATCTCCAATGCAAGCGGTGGGGATAACCTTAAAGGCTCTTCTGTCGCTATATAAAAGAGGCTGTTGATTCAACTAGCATTATTTAATTAATAAATAAATAATATATATATATATATATATATGTATAACGCATGTATACATATAACCTCAAACTCTTTGGAGACCTTGTCTTTAATTCCTATGATCCCAAAGCCTAGCTCTCACTTCCGACTGACGTCACGACATTCCCAAACATGACGTTTAAAAAGAGGCGTAAAATACACTTTTTTATTTCACCATTTACTGATTCCCTTGTGATTCTTAAGTTGTGTGCTAATGCGTGCTGACACTATGCCTGCTGCTACTTACCAAATCTACATGTTGACCCTGTGCATGTCACATCTAACAATGTTATAGCTGATGGCATTGCGTACGCTAGCACTCGTCATTTGATCATGCTTTCTTTACCGGTCATGCTTTTTTACAGCATCTGTTAAGTGCCTAGAAAGAGCTCGAAAAGTTCTCTGAGGGCGCATAAGAACAAAGCAATCTGCTAGTCAAACAAAGGACCCTTAGGTCGATTCGAAGTTTATAGGGAGCTAATGAACCTCAGACAGGAGTGGTGTGGTGTGGTGTGGCACCTACTCCGTTGAGACATCTGAGCTACTTTGCTTTGCACCAGCTGAAGATGATTGAACGCACAGGTCAAGAGTCCTGAATAAAGGGAATCGCAGTAATTCAGACGCGACTTCCCAAACGCTTGAAGTACTTTTACTGACTTACCACTGTCTAATCCGGCTCCGATTTATGAGCTGTTTCATTACTGAGAGTACACAGATCTAGAACTCATTCACAATTCTCAGAAATTCCAAATACACATGACAGGAGTTTCTCGAATTCTCCAAATGTTCGGAATAGCTTTAGATTACATCTATTGTAAAAAAAAAACATAGAAATTAGAATCAGAGCAAGAATGATCATTGAGGGAGAACACCCGCAAGATTCTTAGCTATAATGCAAAATCCACAAGTAACAAAACAAATGACACCGTACAATTGTAGTGATTATTAAAAACGGACTCGTTGGTTGCTCATCTAGTGGAATAAGGACATAATTTCATCATTGGTGACCTTCGAAAGGCAGTGCAATAAGGGGTGGCCCATGTCGTGGCTGCCACCAATACGAGGAAATAAATGTGAAACCGATCAAGGTAAATCGTGCTAAACCTGATAGATGAGTAGCCAAGATAAGTGAATTTAAAATCTCAAAATATTGCTCGTATTTTTTCAACCCAGCATTTAATGCAAGAACGTACACAGCATTTAATGCAAGAACGTTCACAGATAGTCGAATGCAATTTCAAGATACAGCAAGAGCAGACCTGAAAGTAAACGGTGAAGCTCCTATTCTGAACTCCCAGCTACTGAAAAAAAGTATACAGTTACCTAAATTTCTTCTCAGAATTCTTTAATTTTTAACTATCTCATCGTAAACATATTTCCTGTTTTTCAAAACCAGCACCGTTTTTATTTCTCTGAATGTATTAACTCTGATTTAACTCTGCTGGAAGAGCAGCAACATGGCCTAAAATCCAATGTTTTCAATAACCTTTTAGAAATCAGCTAGCTTGGCCATGTTATATTTAGACTGACTTTTCAACGGTTTATTTGGGTCTATTCGCAAAGAGTAGATCGTTAAAATCCCAGACTGCTTTGGCTGCAGTTGCAATATGTTATAGCACGTGTCTCGAAATACGTCATTGGTGAAAACCTGATAAACTTGATGAATCACACTATAACCAATGACTTTTCGCGAACAATAATTCAAAACAGATTAAACCACACGCGATAACCAACCTAACCAATTATAAGGTTGCGGAAAAATTCGAGCACCGCGATTTTAATAATTATTTAATGAAATAATAATTTAATAAATGTATTAATAATTTAATAAAAATGAAGCACGAACCTTTTCCTCAACCGTATACAAAAGAGAAAGCAAGCTAGGAATTTATCATTCAACTTTGCCGCTGATTTACTTTTGTACATGAATAGATATACATTTTTTCCTTTCATAAATAAGCGTTGTTCTTCATTACAAATTAGGATATCTTCGAAAAATAAAAGCCCGTGCGTCTTTGCGAGCAAGGATTAATATAAGACTCACAATATTTTTGTGGAAATACAGTAGCTGGTCTATGAAAAAAAAGCCAGTAAGCCTCAGCAGCTAGCGATGAATATGGCTGCAAGGCTAGGCGACAAATCCTCAAAGTTCAGCCAAAGCATGTCATTTGCTGAAGGACCTCGATGGGTCTCGGCAGATCAACGGGTGCAAAGGAAAAAATCTTAATCCAACTCACAAAGCCCTCCATCGCTTTGGTTCCTTCATACCTAGCTGAACTCCTGCACCAGATTCAGCATCCTCGTGCCTTTAGGTTCTCTACTGATAATATATTAACTGTTATATTCCTACTCTTAAAGACAATGGGCGACATAAATCTTTGCTCTGCAGATCCTAGACTGGAACTCGCTCCCGCACCTTTCATACTACGATATCTACTGCTGCCGACTCTGGCACCACACATCTAGCCGTCCTGAGCTATCGCTTCCATCCTAGTCACTTCCTCAAACATCCACATGGCTCGGCTGTGCTTTTCGATTTAGATTAAGCACTTTACATATTGTATTGTTTTTTATTGTTTTTTATTGTTTTTTCATGAGAAATAAAGTCTGATGGCTACCGTGTGTCCAACAAAAGCCGATCAGGCTCTGAGTGAGCTACAGAAGACGCCCCAGCGTAAATCCACTTAGTCTTATGGGCTTAATGGAGTTTCAGACCAAAACACACAAAATTAAGATTTCTTAATCAATCGCATTCGTCAAACGAATGCTTTGAATGACGTTTAAAGCTCGTATAAGCATATTTATACGATTAGGTACGGAGAGTACACACGAAAACACGGCCCCTCTCGCCGCCTCTACTGCCTCGAAGACAAAATCATTCAGCGCTTTAATTCATCTCCTGCATATGAAGTAACTAGAAAGAGAATTAGCCTTAAAATGCTTTATAACAATTATATAACTAGTAGCGAAATGTAGACATGTCGGTCAGATGTCCGCTTAATTGTCCAATTGCATGCAAATAAAAGTAGTACCCCCAAATCCGTTCTTCCCAACCTATTTTCAAGCTTAAATAACAACCAAGGGAAACAATAATGGCTAATAGTTTGCACATAATCTCCAATTTCTTAGTAAGGTTTTCAAGTCGGCTGTGGGACCGGCTTGCTAGCATGATGCGCAATTTATTGCCAGCCTTGAGCAAGGATACTCGCTAGTGTACTATTGATCTTACATATGATAGTGATATAGACACGTTGAACTAATTTTGTCCGCGACAAATCGCTGTATTTTGACACTTTCTATTTTTATGCAAACTCTCCTGCGTAACACCCACATGGTCTTTATAACTTTGTGGAGTTACAGACGGAGATACATTAAAATAATTAGCAATCAAAGGCCGTCTACCCAACTCCCAAACGAGCAGTCTGCTGAGTGAACTGCAGAAATTATGCACTTGGGGCGTTTATTAGCGTTTGAAAGTAAAACAGTATTTTCCAACTACTGAAAGAAAGTACTTTAACTTGTTACCAAACGCATAAATCAAACATGCTAAATTTGCCTTATGAGGCACCGCGGTGAAGGTAAAAGGCTCAAGACAGCAATATCTTCTAATACTGACTATGGAACTCTCCCTGAACATATATGTTTTCAAAAAAACTATAATTTGTATAGCTAGACAAACAAGTGAGAGTTATTATACAAGATATTGAAATCGGAATACTTAAATTAAATTTCGTAATCTCTCACGGTTTTGTTCTTTGTAAGATTGCCCCCTAAAATTTCTTCTAGAAAATGTTCAGAGTATGCAAATAATTAATGATTCAATGGGAGCATCAGCAGTCTGCTTACTTCCTCGAAAAATAGTATTTGAAATTTTGCGTTACAGATGGCGTTGCCAATCGTCCCTTTTTCTCTTTACTTAACGTCTCTGTTTAACGATTTCCTTGTTTGTATGTGACATTCCAGCCAAAACCTGCATGCCCATTTGTGTGAACACTCTAACTTCGTTTCGTCGTGCAACTTATCGTAATAAATATTTATTCTAGCAAGCCTGAGCTATCTTCACTCAAATGCGTCACATTTCTTCTGTTGTTAATGCTAAAATTTCTGTCTATGCATCCTCGAGAAAAGTTGAAATGAAGAGAACTGTTGTCTTTCATCGTGCCAAGAACAAGCTTTCATGAGCGTTCGGCAGCTACTACTACTGAAATTTGGCAAAAGAAAGTATACGTCATATTTAGAAACGCCACATATTTCTTTAGCGGGCACTAAGTAGGGTGGTATGAATCGGGTTTTGGACATTAAAGCTTATTCTCTGCGGTTGAAAACACGAGGGAGATACTGGCAATACTTTAACATGTTGTTAATTACGTAAGAGATGTTTATATGCATTTAAGTGTGTCTAATCAACTGATTTTAAGGAGATTATAGCGATCAACAGCGTTTCTTTTAAGATAATCATCTCAAGCTAATAGATTTGTTACATAAATCCCGTGTGATAAGTAATTGATCATATTAGCACTCCTTTCTCTCTCTTTCCCCATTTTCCTCTTACTTTCCTCCGGCTTTTCTCTCTCTCTCTCTCCCTTTCTCTCTCTCTCTCTCTCTCTCGCTCTTCTCTCTCTCTCTCTCTCTCTTTCGCTCTTCTCTCTTTATTTCTCTCTCATTCCAAAACTTTGACCCTAAGGTTTTCGTAAATTGCTTAGGAGATGTTTAGCTTCCGTATTACTTTTATTGATAATTATAGCTAAACTATGTAACAATAATTCAGCGGAGTGTAAAACAGTTTGATTATGCCTGTGTACTAACCACTATAAATAAACACCGAATTCATTTTTCGTTGGTGAACAGTGAACGAAATGTAGGTAGGTGCTTGCCAAAAAGTCAAGTCTGCCATCAACCAGTTACACTGTGGATTCCTCATTGCCTGCTGCCTCATTCTTTCCGAATTCGAAGATAGCTTCCTCCAAACCCCTTATGAATACAAATTAATCATTTCTGTCCGTCATGTGTAAACTTTTCTGGAGAAATTGAGATTTTATATTGAAGGTCCGAGACTATGAGGCTAAATGGCACGTACTTTTACACGTCTTTGGCGATGATGCCATCTTTTCTCCAGCTCTAGATTCTAAATCTCATTTGCAGCTATACTTCGCTAAAAAAAATTCATGATTACAGACTATGTGGTACCGAATAAGCACAAATCGGAGTTAAGACTTAAATTGCACTAAATAGTATTACCACAGATATTGCCTTCATCACTACAATACCATTAATTATTAGAATGCTGCACTTGCTTTGTTTTGTGCAGCTGTAAAAAGGCTCTTACTAGGTGACTATAAGTACGAAGGTAGTGTAGCCTGAAATCTAAGCCGCGAGTGGGTTCGAAATGAATCGAGGCATTCTCATTTGTGAACCGGCTGATAATTTTTACTAGAGAACCGGCAAGTGGAAACATTGATTCCAAGGTTTTTCTAAATAACCTGACAAGGCTCATACACTTGACTTTCTTCCCTTTTATTGAATAAAATAGTTCGTCGGCTCAAAGGTGCGGTTCGTACAAACTTACCAATTCCAAAAGGAATGAATTTCTTTGGCTTGACAAATGATCCATCTGGTCCCAAATAGCGGGCTGGGATAAACTGCTTTGGATTAGGATAGCTGTTTTCGTCCAGATGGACGTCTGCTAGCGAAGAAGTTAGGATATAGTCTTTAGGAATGAGATATCCACCAATCATCATATCCCGCTCTGCCCTGTGTGGAATTGAGTTAATTGCTGTGTTTGCAAGGCGCAAGATCTCGGTTAATACAGCTTCCGAATACGGCATGTTGAGTCTATCTTTAAGACTTGGAAGTCGTGAACCTGCAACAATATTCGCACGATTTGAATCTACTCGGCTAGCAGAGAGTTTCTACTTCACATAAATGTTAGCAGCCGGACTCAGCCTGAGGCAGTGCTGTTTAAGGGTAGTCACACGCAGTTAAGACGTAATATATGTTACGTTTATGAAAAGGACTGACTGTAAGAGTAAATGAAATAATCAACATGAAAAAGCTCACATTAACTCTGCTCGTCTCGTCCTTCCTGTCGTTATCAAAATAGGACACTGGTACCCGTCAGATTTCCAGCTTATTCAAGCATTAATATCTGCCCTAAGTGGCCGTGTGATCATTCAGTGTAGCAGGTGCAGCGATTCCTGAAATGCTTCTCATAGCAGGATGTCGTTAGAAAAAAATAGAGCGAGCCAATTTCGGAAGTAAAACGGGCGCAGCTCGAATTTCAAGCGGCGTATTGTGCGGATTTAAGGTGCTCATTTAGATAGCCGTGAGCATTTGCGAAGGGCAAGTTAGCAACTCGCTTCCGTCTCGCCTGCCATTCCTTAGCTGCGATGACTGCGATGACAGCGTCTGCAGTTACTTTTGCCTTCGGCTTCTGCTGCTGCACTGCCATCTTACATTTTTCAAGGCGCACGTCATGGTACAAATTATCTTAACTGTAGAGTGGACGCGGGATACCAATATTGCTTTATATGAAGCGCATACACAAAATCGTATCCTTCTTTACACGTGTTTCTGGAATTCTCCCCGTCGCCACTTAGTGACCCTGATTAGTATTCTTGCGCAAGGCGATGTCTTAATTGCAAGTACTTGTAATCAAACTCCTTCTTAGGGTATGAGAGCTGCATTTAGAGCTCAACCACTCAATTACTGTACAAGTCAGTACACTTTTTTGTCCGATTTTCGTCAAAATGGAAGCTGAGTTTAGAAGAAAATTGATCAACTTCAACCAGGGAGGCCATGGAGCTTAAATGCACTAGTCATGAACCCTAATGAGAAAAATGTTGTTAAATATCTGTTTACGTTTTTATTGGAACCGCGTAAACTACAACTAGGGTTGTTATCTTTGATAAAAATGGTTTACATAGGCTTGCCAAACCCAATTACGGTCTCGACCAACCATCTAGTATGAGCCTTATCCTATATAATCTCTAAAGATTTCTGAGTGAAACCAAAATTGGCGAGCGAGGACTGTTGATATTCAATGGTCTCATCATTGCTGGCATGGGCTCTTTGCACGTTGATCTTCCTTCCATCCTCACAGATGGCGTTCTCGGCATTCACGAACAGTCCACGTTGCGTCTGGCTTTACACTCTAGTTAGAACCCCACAACGATATCTGACGAGAGGCCTGACTAACTGCCCCGATCTAGCGAGTGAATGTTGATTTGTATTGCTTCGAAAACTCAAAAGCTGTTCCTACTGGCCTTCTACTGCCTACCTGCTTTGTTGCGCGAAGAGGTGAAATAGCAAGCCAATGTACATCGACCCGACTTCTAAAAAAAGGCTCAGCGAGATATTTCTTTGGTATGCCCTATCTCTCTGAGACCATCTACACTTATCATTACCTTGGCGGGTTCAGTAAATATTGAATTCTGTCTCAATTACTGTGTCTCTTTTTACTCAATCTTGTACTCTCTAGATGGAATGCTCCTCTGCCGTGCTTTGCGAAGTTACGTAAATAATAGCAAATAATTCACGTTCTACCACAATACAAGGCAGGTGACTCCAGTAATAATAGTCGGGGCCCTCACAGCGAAGCGGACATGATGCGACAGGTCTGCTTCCAGTAATGCAATAACAGTGGTACTTTCCGGCCTCGTCTTTCCTAAAGCAGCCTCCGGATCTCGCCAGCGTAATCGAATGTGGCCAGCACGGGCCACAACCGCTGGATGTGGCTAGAATAGGATACTGCCGCCAGCGCCGCACCGCCGTACTGGGTACCTAAGGTCTCCGTGCTTACATCATATGAAACCACACGCTGGGCAAAGCTTGGCACTTAATTAAACCAGTCTTTTAGTTGGGCTCAACGGCTGGCAGTACAGAGTAATCTCAAATGAGTGAAGGAGGAGAGACTTCTTAGATTACTTGAACAGAAAGGGGGTATAGCGATTCTTAAATTGTCTCAACTTTCTTTGACAGGCGAAGCACCAATTCGGGCTATATTCTTCGGCACCCTGCTGAGACTAGGCGTTTATTCAATTTGTTTAGATCGCTGCACAATTATTTTTATACTCACAAACCCAAAATAAAACGACATCTCCCTGCCTTCAAATTACATAAAAGCACGGCTGGCCGAAAAAATACTCATAACTTTCGTAGATGTGTATAACCTAGCAAACTAACTTTAAACTCATAGGAAGAAGAAACAAAATAAGAGTTTTTTGAGGTGGACAAACATTTAGATAATCATTGGTGGTTAGCATTTAGTATAGGAAGAATTAGCTTATAAATTAACATTATTTGAAATCTAAAACAGCTATTAACTTCTTCCGGCCTGTAGCTTCTTAATCTGCCTTATAGTAGACCAGCCAAAATGGCAATCCTGTAAGCATAGACTTTAGCTAGGTTTTTATGCGCATGGAACCAAAATTGGTACAGTGCATTTTAACTTTACATCAACTCGTCTTCTTTATCTACATTGATATCTTTTCTCTTTTACTAGACCACTTCTTTAACAACAAAATATTTCATTCTTATGGGGCCAATGCTAATGAGTTAAGTTTATGGCTGTAGTCTACGACCATGAGAACCAAACCACATACAGTAAAGGTGTATCGCACTTCCGCAGCCGCAGCTGGTGCGTTACTCGACTTTTAAAATAGATCCGTGTCCTTTAAAATATCTGCACTAGACAATCAGTGGTTATTTTGTATCTAGTAGCAGTTGTATGCACTTGTATGCCATGATTGGCTCAGACGTGTTACTTTCCCAGCCACCTAAGCCCAGTCAAACTGGCCAGATAAAACCCGTACGCAGCCAGCTAATGAAGTGATTAAGTCCATACGCAATCGATTCAATGGCTTAAGATAAAAATAAATTTCGGAATGTGATCTTTGCATCAAATAAATAAAGATTTGGATCAACTTCTCTTTTGGAATTCTGGCCCACTAAGTTGTGTTTCCACAACTGCCGAACACGACCTTTATTTAAACGCCATTTAGTGACTAGGTTTGAAGCATATCTTCGGCAGCATAAAGATAGTACACCAGATATTCTTTGGCTACTCTTGCAGCTGTAGCACTCTGATATATGTGCAACTATCTCAATTTTACCAATTTATTACCTTTAGCAAAGTTCCTTAGGCTAAAATCGCATGCTGCACACTGTGAAGGTCTTTCTTGTGAATGCTTGAACCAAAATAACTCGCTTAACTTGCAAGTTCGCTTTAAGGCCGAATTTTACCAAATACCGTCACGCTTTAAATGAACCTAATATTGTATAAGGAAATTTAGCTAACATAAAGCTCGGTGAATGCTTGTCTTTTTTCAAGTCAAAGTGTCCGGACATTTAAATAACCAGGTTCTGTGAGAGACTTCTCTTAACATCAATTACCCACCCGGCTCGTACGTTTGCTCTGACTTTTTACCTAGGGCCTTGTTAGAACACTTTTTTGATATTCTAGTTGATTTGACACAGGGAATTACGCTGCGTAATTATACATACATGCAAGCCGCTTGAATTATAAAATCTTAATGGCCATGGAGTCTGCGGCTATACCAACTTAAGTTCTGAGGTCTTCTTGTGCTCGAGAAGAATCTAGCAGGTGAACTCGGGATTTTGGATTTCAGTGCAATCTCTCAAATATACCTGTTTAATAAGCAAAGTACGGCGGCTTAATTTACAGCCATTGATCTTCAAAAAGTAATCAAAAACACTGACATGTTAATAGAATCTATTTTGTACTGCAACTTCCTTTCAAAATCAATATTCATCTTGCCCTTGACAACAACGGAGGCACTGACAATTGCAAGAAGCCGATAATTACGGTCCCACAACAGCTGTATGATCTCAGGTTGACAATGTTATCGTAGCCCTCCTAATAAAACCTTTGAGAAATTTGTAAAAACCACAAAAGACCTAAATATCTTTCTAGACACCTCACATTTTATTGAATGTCAGTTTTTTTATAGTGTGTTTGCAATCCTAAGAATGCAATGGTACAATTCACGCGGATCAAACCAACGACATAAGGAAAAGATGGTTTCCTGCTTTCTCGGTAAATTTCATAGGTTGTAGGACACTTCCTTCCCCCCCGACGTTTCCTCCGGAACATTCCCCCCCCGTGGACCCTAGGATATTCCCCCCCCCCGACGTTCCCTCCCCCGTAGGACATTTCCCCCTTATGTTGACGAATGCATAAGAATACAGTTGTATACATATATACGCGATCAAATGAAGTTCACGTTCTATTGAAATTAAATCAGCTCAGTATAACCGGCGACTCGACAGCACGACCGACGGAGGTGGTACGGCCAGCGCGGCGTCGGCGGCGGCGTCGGCGGTCGACGAGCGACAGCGGTGCAGCAACGACTGCTGCGGCAGCGGCGGTGAGGTTTGGACGGGCGGTAGCCAGCGGTGCCGACGTCGGGAGGGGCGGTGGCGACGGCCGAGGATAATGCTACGCTCTCGCGGCTGCTGCCAAGAGCGTCTGCTGCTGGCCGCCCAGAGCAGAGCTTTGACCTTGCACTTGGTGGTCTTCGGAAAAGCAGGGCCGCAGCGACCGCATTTCTAATGACTATACTGCAGGAATATGTTATATATTATATAAAAAATAATACTTTTACAAGATATGTAAACAAGACAGCTTATATCATGGTATATCTAAACAGGGAGGGGAGTAAATGCCCTGCCCAGGGGGGAAATGTCGGGGGGGGGGGGAAATGTCGGGGGGGGGGGGGTTAGTCCTGGGGAAATGTCCGTACCCCATTTTATCAGACCAGGGAAGTTTTAAAGTCCACTGGGAGTGATTTCCATGCTTGGGACAACTCAAACTATGATTTCCATGCTTGGGGACAATTCAAACTATGTACACGGCATCTAAAATATTTTAAGTTGGTTGGATGCGCAGCTAAACTAATTAATAATATTAGTAAGAAATTCCTTTAGCGGCCTCAAAGAATTCAATTTCTTTATAGGCACTTTTCATATGTTTTAAAGGACGCATGTCAATACAGTGACAGCTTGAGCTGGGGATATGCACAAAAAAACTCACTGGGAAATAACAAACTTTGTGTACAGCAGATGAGGTTTTAGCTTCTTTTGAAATTTCTTCCTGTCCGGAAATTGTATTAACGACAGTCGGCAGTGTGTTCCAGGCTTTGGAAGCGTAAGAAGTAAAGCTGTCGTCTTCAAAGGATTTAAGGTTGTTACGATGTGCAACTAAACTAATTGAGTCTGACGACCTGGCAGTACGATGTTTAGCCTGATTTGGGAGCAGTTTTGATAGATAGGCTGGAGCCAGAGAATGAGGGTACCTAAACTTAAATGACAAAATCTTGAAGTCGATACGCTGTTTGATTTAGAGCCAGTGCAGGTTAGCAAGAAGTGTCTAATGTGGCAAGTACGACGCTCATGACAGACAACCCTAGCTGCAGAACTTTGCACTAACGGCAAGCAACTAATAGCACACCGGCTGGAGGACCTGAAAGCAGTGAGTTAAACGAATACAGGGGATGTCACTAAGGCAGGTGAGTGATTTCTCTAACTAAACAAGCGCAAACATTGGTATTGTTACAGACGCGAAAATAAGCAGACTCAACTATGGAGATAATATGATCATACACTAAAAATATACTTGAGTCAGAAAAGTAGGTGGAAGATGCCTGGAATCACACATACTAAAGTAGTTCGGATAGGTAGACCACTAGAGGCCCAAAGGTGAGTTTTTTTAAAAGCTTAAATTTAATGCACTGCTTAATCGTTAAACAGTGCAGGTCGGTGATTAGTAGCATATTATGGCAATTGCGACAATCGAGGCATACAACCTTATTTGCAGAGTTTAAGTTCAACTGTAAGCGTCCTTTGCACAGGACGAAAGACCTTGAGTAATGAGCTAGATGTAAAGACCAGACTTCACATATGTACAGACCAGTTTGGATGTTAATTCCGTAAATGAACGGGCCCCAATTTTAGCTACGCTACCTAGCTGAAAGTAGACGGACTTGACTGTGGATATGATCTGGTTGTCCACTGAAAGGTCACTTTGGAATAGCACAGGCTAAATGTATGCAGATGCTACCGGAGATACATTGGCCGACCACACCTTAGGATTAGAGTTTACAATTTCTGAGCCACATCAGGCTTGCCAACAACTATTAACTTGAGCTGGAAGGGATCAAAGCATAGGTACAGCTGTGTGTCATCTGCAGAGAAGAGGCAGCCTAGATTGTGCTTGGCGATCAAATCAGCAAAAAGGAGAGTACATGAAAAGGAGCGGACGGAGCACAGAGCCATGAACCAGCCATTATTCCAGTAATGGCTTAGACATGATTGGGGTCAACAGGAGGATTTTTTATTTTGCCCATAGGTGATATTGGTGAGCCATGATGGCGCACTAGGTAAGGCGGTTGCTTTTCACGACCTCGGTCCCGATATCATGGGTTTCTTACGCAACGACATCTACTCTCCTGCTGCCGACTATGGCATATCCTTTCCCTCGATCTTGAGCTGCTACCTCTATGCTACTCACTACCTCAACTTCTCTCCTGACTCTGCTATGCTTCCCATGTTCTCTTTGTCGCGTGAGACGAAGTCTGTTGGCTACTGAATGCGTACCGAAAGCCGCTTAGGCTGTGAGTTCGCTATACAAATCTCTCCTGCGTAACACTCACATGGTCTGTATGAATTTTTGGAGTTACAGACGGAGATACATTACATTACTAATCCTGCGGTAGGCGATCCTTTATCGCCACTGCAAGCGGTGATGATAGCCTTAAAGGCTCTTCTGTCGCTACACAAAAGAGGTTGTTAAATCAACTAGTTTATTAAACTATTTCTTGTAGAAGCTAAACTTGGCCATTGCTGGGAGGAAGTAGTTCGATCTACAATCTCCCTCGTACGTCAGGTGATAACAGTACTTATCGTTTGCATGCTTTCTCAAGCATGCACTCAGTATTCCTCGCAAGTGTCTGCAGTAGCCAATCGTATCTGGACGGCGATGGGGTACAACCTGCTTAGTAAGAGGAGCAAACCAGTGCATCACAGCTAGGCTCAGGACGGCTTGCTGCATTTCAGTGGCCAGAGCATCTCAGACGGAAGATTAGCAGCATGGGAGAGGTTGCTATTTTTTGTGCAGACATCGTTGGCGTCAGCCAGGCGGCCTTCAAGTTTTAGACATTTGACCCGTATACGCTCCTTAAAAGCGAGCTGCTTTGTATAACAAATGAAAACAGTACATCTATGACCAGTTATTCGTGAGTCCGAGCTCATTCCGTCAACTCCGAGTTAAGCGATGTCGATACTTCTTCCTTGAAATACAGCTTTTTTGAATTCAGTGCAATGTAAGTATTGTTAATTCTCCTTGCAATCGCAGCTTACCTTATTTGGCAGTCACAGGTCACTTCTCTTTCAGTCTTCTTCCCTTCGATTTTCTGTCAGTAAGAATTTCTTTTAATCTAACACAGTCTCTCCACTCAGCTAAGTTGGTGAGATGTGCAGGACTTTCTCCCTTTGTAAATAGTGTATTTGAGCGAATCTGGTAAGTACCGAGCCCTGATTTTATGTCTCGCGCATGCAATTTTTCCTATAAAAAAATATCAATGGTCTTTGAATAATGTAACATTCTTGGCGTATAGTAACCTTCTTGGGCTCTAGGTGAAAGTCATTAGATCAAATAGCCTTTCAATGGAGTATTGCTGCCGCTGAGCGCCCTATGGAAAAATGCTTAAGTAGAATCTGTGGGTGCAGTCAAACACAAGTTAATATGGCTGAAATTTAAGGAAGTGAAACCTTGGCCGAGATCAGCCAGCCCATCGTAGCGAACCGGAAGCATTTTCGGGGAGGGTGTCCTCGAGCGTATTGTAAACCGGTAACCAAACCAGGCAATACTCTCTCGCTGTCATCAGGGTGACATCTCAGCTTGCATCGATACTACCTCGGATATTAGGAAAATGGAACGTGCACTAACAATCACTTAATGTGCTTAAAATATCGCTGATTTCCGTGAAACGCATGCAGAAATCTCGTTGGCTTTGATTTCTCACGTGAAATGTTCTTAATGTGACACCCACCTAGTTTTGTTCTTTTTTGCTTTACCTTAAGGCTTTGTCGAATCAGCGGTTGGGTTAATAATTTGGAACGGTTGGTCTAGCTACTCAATCTTAGTCAATGAGTACTAGGGCGTGCTAAAAGAATAGTTTGGTGAGTGTCTCATTGGTAATTAAGCTAGTGTATTCTGCATGAAGCAGTAATGAGATGTAATACAACGTTTTTCCCAGAGTAGTAAATAATATTTCCTAATTACCTATGCCTTGGAAACAAGCAAATGGCCAATAACACCTGCAGACTTTGCTTTTGGAGACCAGGGCAATGATGACGATGAAATTAAGCCATTTAATTTGAGAAAACTTACGAATTCCGTTTGTTTCGCATTTAGATAGACAGATAAGCGATTGAACCAAAGAAGGCTACTATTTATTCTAAATTCGTACAAAAAAGACAACTTATAATGGCTCAGAAACGGCTAGGTGTTCTAGAGTTTTAATTAAACTGCAAATCGCTTTTTCAAAGAAGCCTCCTAACCTAGTCCCTCATCATGTTTTCATTATTAATTAAGTCCTTGGTAACACCGTTCAAAGTCTAGTCTATCCTGGCGAAAGCTCTCTTCGTAAGCTCACTACTGAGTAAGATCCCATGTTTCTGTAAATTTGAGAAGACTAATCCTTAGGATAGGGACGCTGACAGACGTATTGCAGCTCGTATCAGCAGCGTTCTTTTCAAGAGCCCGAACCAGCTGTTTATAGTTTTCAGCCGTGCGATCGCCCAAGAAAGCACGAACCTTTGCAACGAAACCGTTCCAGGTCACTTTCTCTGTCCTGTTTCGCTTCTTGGCGAATATGTCGCGTGCTATGATCTTCTGTATCTGTCGTTCGAAGAAGATACACGTTTTGACCTTGGCCTCTGACAGCTGTGGAAAGATTTCTGGGAGATGACTGAATGCTGCTAACGAATAGCTCAGAGCCGTGACAAATGGCATGATAATGTCTGACGCGATGTGCAGTGGTGGCACCAGCAATTCCCGAGGATCTACCAGTCGCTTGCACTTGATTTCATTCTTCTCTACGGCATACTTGGTCCGATCTGGCCAGTCCCTTTTGCGTCTTAGTTTCCCTGCTGTCCCATAGGTGACGAAGATAAGCGAACTTTGTGGATCCACTTTATAGACCTACCAGGAATGGCCTCGTTTTTAAGTATCCAATAACTTTCCAGCCATAGTCATTATTATTCAAGGCAATCAGCAACATCTTGGCAGCAGTGGAATCCCAGTTGAGATGTACATAATGAGCCAATGGGAGAGCCGGGTACTTGTGCTCGTTATGAAGCTTCGTGGCGTTTACGGAAAGTATTCGAACTGATAGCGAATAGGCACCATTCACTCGAGTCACACGTGATTATTGCCTCCAATAGACCGGTCACATTGTTCTAGACACAGGCACAAGCACTAAGCACAGCCAATCTTGACGACTGAAGACGCTGAGAAAAAGGTTGTTGATGCTTTCTCTGATTTTTTACTTTAACGCTTTCTCCTAGCAAGGTCAAAGGTCCACCACCTGAGCCTAGAAGTCTAAAACCAAGCAATAAACTTTTAAAGATCAAGTTCTCTGCTCATATCTTCAAGGTCCTTCTTTATAAAAGTTAGGGCTTTCTCTCCTCAGCCACATCTGCAAAATTGGAATCTGGTTCAACGCTTTCTTCTACTCTGTCTGACTAGATGCTCTTTTCTGAAGATGGCCGGTACTTCTCCGAAGAGGTGGAACGGAAGCTGTGGGCAGCGTGGTACTAGGGCAATTGAAGATAAACGTGTGGTTACGTTATAGGAGGCTCGCTCTTACAAGTCCGATGTTCAGAAGACTCCGCCATGTAGAAGTATCCCTTGCCTGAGTAACCAGTTGGTTACCGCTGAGTTCAAAGGTTAAACAACTTTGCGTCTCTATTTTTTCCCTGTACCAGCCTGAAAAACTACCAAAATTAAATATAAACAAAAATGAGATTTCAATTCTTACCTAGTATCGTGCAAGAAATTAAACCTAGAAAGCTGTAAATGTTCAACTTGACTTCATAATTCTGTTTACATTTGAAATGAGGTGCGGAGGGCTTGTCTTTGTTACTAATGAGCATGCTGTAGTAAGCTTTGTGGGCCCAGACAATCTGAACATGCGGTTTCATGAATTGCGCGTTTGCTCGTGTTGAGAGCGTGTGAGGAGTGTGGAGATAAAACTGAGCTAGACGTGCAGCGACTTTGTGCGCTTGCGAATAAAGCTCACTAAAATCACTAATTTCTGTGTCTCGCTTTCCGATTCACGCCGCGGACTCACGACCCTCTTTAGTAACGGTGAGCTGGTCAGCGCCAGAAACGCTCGTTTCGTGGCGGCCTGCTTATTGCGCGTAGGCGCGCACCGAAAGGCATTAGGCGCTAGGTTACGCCGCTAGGTAAGCGGCTGGTTAAGCCTACTCCGCCGAGCCTTCAGCGTTACAAAATTAAAATTGTTTGCTACAGATAACTCGCTTACCTATTTTCTCGGCAATTTCAAGCTGAACTTTCGCTTGAACTTCTGGGTGAAGTATCATAAAGAGCCACGACCACATCAGAGTATTAGCTGTCGTGTCGGTTCCGGCCAAGAAGAGCTGTAGTACAGCAGCCAGGCAGTTAGACTCTGCCAGATAACATAAAACCACGATTATTTAGCATTTAACCATTCCATTGCAAAACGGGATACAAACAACGTCATGGGCATATTCTCAGAGCTTAAATCTCCGTAGAAGCAGGACATTTAATTACCCACTGCAATTCAGCACCGCGTTTTTGACAAGGAAATGCAGCCGCATCCAACAGCCACACTATCTCACTCTCTCACTATCTCACTATCTCACTCTCACTATGTGGTCAGACACTTTCTACCACTGACGAAAATTCATAGCTTATTCATGCATTCCAATAAAAGGTCTCTGTCCGAAGTATTCGCCTGATTAGATATTCGCACTCTTGGATAAGAAAACTTGCTCGGTGTCTACATCCACAAAATAATAGCTATCTCGCATTCTCCATATAGAAAATACGGATGTCAAAGATACATTCTACAAGTGGCTTTGCCAGGTATTGGGCCAGGGAGATTTCTCCCTGGGGAGCTGGGCGCAATGGCACCCTGGTAGCGGGGGGGGGGGGGGGGGGGGGGCAATGACCTTGGACACACCCTATACCTGATTCTAAGTAGGCGCAGGGGCAGGCCAACGACGCCATTTTGATTTATGTCAAGAAAGATACAACTAAGACCGTCACCAACTACGAAATCATACCATAATCCTAGTCAATGATTAGCTGCAGAGTACGTTTCTAATATGCGCTATGACTCTGCACCATAAGTTTACATTACTTGTGGATGTCGCCTCCAATTTTAAAATCCTGGCTCGACCTGCAGATGGCTGCCATGTGAATAATAACCATGCTACGGTACCTCGACATAATCAACTTTCGAATCGTGCATAACCAATCAGCGTAAATAATGAGTCTTAATGAATCCCGGAGGATAATACTCCTTTAAGCGTTCCAATGTGCCTTGGCCAGTTGCACAAAAGCCTGACATAAAAAGCAATGGGGCATCAAACAGGAGCTTAGCTATTCCGAGATATGAAAACAAAAATTTCTATTCGGCGATTACAGCTGTCAGATGAAGTGTATATCCCCCAGGTGCAACTTACTTTAAGAATTCCTTAGACGACAGACATCCGTTTACATCTCCACTCTGACATCTCTCTCACTGAGTTAGAACGTAGTTCGGTTTCGAACTTAGCCATTAACAAATAGATGCGTGAAGAGGTGCTCCAGAATGATCTGGTGGTCACTAGTGTCAAACGCTGTTGATAGATCTAGCAGCCAAAGTTACATAGGCATGTTTGAGCGTATTATACCTGATGTATGTCAAAGTGGATACTAAAATAACCGCCGCATGAGTGCAAAGAACGGCGAGAAACTTGGAGAATTCAGATATTATGCCGGGACTGATGCCGGATGGACGATGTAGTACTACTACCATTGGCAACTTACCATTAACAAGCAGGACACAGATGAAGATTAAATGAATGGCTTAGCAGGAACCAAAAAGTCTTGAAATGACGTAAAATAGACACAGGCAGTCCCTTCTCCGTTACCCTGACAAGTTCTTCGGTAAATACCTAAACTAGTAAAGCGTGGCAAAAACGTGCTGTGGACGATGTAGTAGCACTAGCTAAACCAACTAGAAACCGGAACAAGTAAGCATGGTCGTAGTCGATACTCTGGGAACCTATAGCCGGAAACACACAGATGAAAGCCTCGCATGACGAATATATCACGGCAGGTGTTAGCTAATTAGTTGTCCACTCAAACGTAGTTTTTGCACGTTATGGACTCGCGATTCCTACAATAGGTCTTAGCTGTATCGTAAGCGGTATTTGAGCAGATAGCTTCGATTTGGCAAAATCTACAGCGGGAGCAGTTAAAGCAGTGGATTATGCCCTATGGAGTAATTTTATTTGAGCTATCTAGACGTGGGTCTAAACAACACCAAACGTGGCTCATCATTAGCCCTTGAATATACACGTGTTAGAGTAACTGCAGGAAGATTTTCAAATTCTCAATAAAAGGTGCAAGTGGCAACTTATAAATGGCTAATTACATCTACAAATGCCTCGTGTTTTGCACCTGTCATACGAGCCCTGTCAGCAAAAGTATAATGCTGAGCTACAACATCACCTTACCGTCAAAAGATGTTTGCCGTCCACTTATTTCGCTCTTTTGAATCTCAGTAAGGTAAGAGTCGATAAAATCTTTTGGGTGATTCGGATCCAGTTTCTGAGCATGCTGACGAATTTCTGACGCGAAGAACTGTTTAACTTCTCTTATGCTCTGGCAGCATGCGTGATAGCCAAAGAAATCCCCGGGTAACCATTTTAGGAATGGTACGGAATCAATAGCCGCCATTCTCCTCACCAAACGAAATTGGTCAAGAAATTTATTCAACACACCATTGAAATTCTTGTCATCGTAGTCGAAGCGAGAGCCTAGCACCAGGTTGCAGATGATATTAGAGATGGCGCTGTGCATCAAGCTCTCTATTTGCATCGGTGCACCGTCGCCACGCTCCATTTCTTTAGTGAATGCATCAACTTCTTCCATGATCTTGGGCTCCATGTCCATCTTTCCCATTCCTTGCTCCCGCAAGACCGTTAAAGCAAACTTACGTTGTTCTTTCCAGTCTGGCGAACTTACAATTCCTTTACCTAAATTCGGAAGTGGTAATAAATACCAACAGACCACGGCACATCGTCCAAATTGGAAACATCTGCAGTATTCAAGTGAATTTTTATGCGAGTAGCTGCGTTAGTCTGCATGGAAAGACTTAAACACAAAGCTAAGGAATTGAATTCTTCGCGAAATTAATGCTATACAATTTTGTTGTTCTGGGTGCGCAGTAGACGCTCAGTCCACTAACTACCATTGAGAAAAGCTAACCAGCCGATGCCGCTATTAAAAAATCCATACGTATTGATTCATTTTCGAAAGCATAGCAGGTGAACTCTTAAGAGCTGACCCCTTTTCAGGGGTCAGCTCTTAAGAGGTCACTTGAGATTGGATGAATGAGAAGCAGTGTTGCACGTACATTTAATTTGCTACTTCCAAAAACCAAAAGCCACTGTCTGAAGCCATTACCTGGGTAGTACGCAATAAGGCAGGTGAAATTTTCGAGTTTTGAAGCATCCGATTTACATATCTGCACACTTTTAAAATACAGCTGTTGATTTGGTTGATCCTTTTGTCTAGTTTCTAAGAAAATAGCTTACGATGGACCACCTAATACCACCATTTTATAATAATAATAATAATAATAATTCACTTGATAAAGCGCCCTCAGAGAACTCAATCTCTCTCTAGGCGCTTTACATTTGCTGTAAAGTGAAATGCAATTGAATGGTATGAGGACCACGTGTCGACTGAGCCTATTAGACATGTCTGCCATCGTGCCGAATGTGGTCCGTAGTTGCTCATCTTTTCAGGGCCCTCTGCTCGTACATCGGAAGTTGATATTCCCGGCTTTGTCAAAGTTTAATCTTAACTCATTGTTAATATTTATTTGAAAATAAAATGAGCGCAGAAACTGATTTTCCGGCTTCCGTAGTGGGCTGAGGTATAGTTTTCCGGTGACAATTTTTAGTTAACGTGAGCTCAGGTAAGCCAGTGCTTGTTACATGGTTCTTGCGCGATTTGGACTGAAAAAGTAGTATTTCAGTGAATACCGTATTACTATGCCTATAAGAAATTATGCTTACATAAGCAATCTCTGATACCAAAAGAGCAATGTATTAGTCGCCCGTCTTGGGTACATTATCATTTTCCTGAAAATTCACCGCAGTTTTTCTTCTTCTCTTTTTGTGAGTTAAAAGGCCTACTGAAAACGAATGTTAAGAGACTGACTATTGTATTCGCAATTCTCCGACCAGCAGGCAGAAAAGATTCACGAAACATGTCCATCAAATGATAGGCGGCCTTAAGGAGTCTTCGACCCTCAAGGACACCATTGGGAAAGATTGGAGATAAGGTTGGATATTTGTGGAATAATTCATAAATTGTTGAAATATTGCTTTTTCTAGGTATCCATGCTGTAGACGTAACATGAAATATTTTTTTACGCTATGCAGAATAGCGATCGGTTTGGATGCTATGCTGGATACTTTGATGCAATCATGGTAATCGCACGGATCGTACTCTCGCCCACATGACAAGCATGAAAGTGGAAGGCTTATCTAGTCGAATTTCTAGTTTACCAAGTCTCACGCGGACTTCGGAGTAACATTTACAGTAAACCAAAACACGATCTCGTGGTCTGGGCAAGTTATGTCAGTATTGGCCACAGATTATAAATGCCAAGTCAAACACTTTTCCAGTATGATTGGGCTGTGAAAGCGCATAGAGTAAGCGACGAACAATAGTTACCTCAAAGCTTACCTGCTAGTCCTAACAGCGGGCCGCCATTATTCTTCGGGCGTGAGCTGCAGTTGTCAGCTTGCAACACGAATGCGTCATGTATGATGTCGTAATCCGTCATGACGACTTCTGGCAATCGTCCCAAGCGCGACAAATACACGTTTCCAAACTTAATTCTCCATTTCTCCCTGTAATGCATGAAGTCCTCAAAGTGGAGCAGGAAGGCGACCAGCGTCGAAAATCTGGATGGGCCAGGCAGGCCCCTGTCATTTCTTTGTCTTTTCAGCACGATGCTCGTAACTATCGCAGCTGCTAGAATCGCTACAGCTACCGAGGGCAGTGTCTCGAACCAAAGAAACTCCATGGCGTGACTTGTCGCACTCGCGAGTCTTCTCCCTAATCCAACCGAAAGCCAAATCTCGGCATGCCAACGAACCCGCGATGGGCGATGCCAATAGCTAGGGGAGGCCAGCATCTGCAGCTTTTCGGGATACTTACAGCCACCAACAGAGCCTTCGGTCGTTAATAGGCTGAGCGTCGAATGTCACCACCCTCCGCTAGCAGCTAGTTTTGGCTGGCAGTTCGGCTGTACACATAAAGAAGCCGGCAATAAGAAGCTGCCTCTTGGAGCCCTTGCAATTGCTTGTGGTTTGACCTATGGTTTGGCCTATTCACCTCCTTTGAGCCTAGGAAGAAACATGATCGCTCCCAGGGTTCAAGTTGTAGACTAAGTGAGGCGTTTCGCAAACATTGACCGTCAAGGAGGGCAGTACAGAACGAGTTTATGGTAGAATCGATAAGGTCTCGATCAGGGCTCTGCTATTCAGGTCGGGTCTCCGGCCTGGGGCTGCGAGAGAACATGGACTCGAGAGGAATTAAGCAACGGACTGCGACCCTTCGAGGGATCAGTCTGCCTAAGCAGCCACTGGCTCTCGGGCTGCTTAGGGCTCGGACAATGGCTCGCGGCTGATGACTCGGCAGTGGGGTGCCAACCCATGCATTGGCGGCGTCTGCCTGGACGTCCATCACCACGAACTGCCACCAGCCGTCGAGCGGTTTTGGAATGAACAATGGCTCGGCAGTGCCAAACAATCAAATTCCTTTAATAAAAGGACTGCCACGTGAGTAGGCAGGAGGAGAGGGAGCGGGCTGGATCCCTCTATGCCGGCTGCAGTTGAGAGTGCTGGTAGCCTGACTGAGCTTGGCCGGTGCGGTTTCTGTTAATAAAGCGCTTGGTGTTGGATCAGGGAGACTTGTTGCTCAGTCGCACTACACAGCCCGATGACAGGTTTTCCGATTGACGTGTCACATAGTCAGCCTAAAATATCTGGCTTTTACCGGGTTCTTTTTGAGTGGCTTCATTAAGTGGCTCAGTCCTCCCATTGAGTGGCTCACTCCTCATTTGCCGCAAATGTAAAGCACCTAGAAAGAGATTAAGTTCTCTGAGGGCGCTTTGTCAAGTGCATTATTATTATTATCATTATTATTCATTGAAGACCAAAGCCTAGACCAACCACAGACGGCAACTCAACCATGACTATATTGTAGGTATTGCCTCGAAAGTAATGCTGAAAATTCACGCATTAAGCCAGTTTAACTTTGGCTTTTGCAGGTACACAGCCTGCTTAGCAGGCTGAACAGTTGTTTTCATGCTACTACACAGATAATTTGTTTGGTGTTTGCATCCCATTGTTGGCAAAGCCCACTTAAAGCAGTTGCGTCAGTTAGATCGCTCAGTGGCTGTTTGCTTTAATCGGTTAATTCATTTGGAAGCCGACTCGGTTCGCTGTCGTGCCTGTTAATGTTGAACTTCATCCTTAATGCCTAATGACTTTCACCTCCGCAGGCTCTTGGAAAATAGTAAGGGCAGCTATCATTTTTCAGTGAATTGATACTTAGTCATCAGGTACTTGGCGATGTATTGGCTAGAAAAAAAAACAATTAAAAATCGACATACATTGCTTGTAGTGCCGATCCTTAATGATACGTCTTAATTTTGCTGTGACCCGTTTGAGATTCGTTCCCCACCATGAAAACCATCGTTATGCTTGGTCAACCTTGCCTCCATATTATATGCTATCCCTAAGTCATGCTTTTTCTAAGTGTACTTATAAGCGGCATCACTAAATCTCTATAGCCTAGTGCTGCTCTATTCAGCAAGCCGTATATTCTTATTCTTCCGGATGCCCACTGATAACACTCATCTCCTTAAACCACTATAACGACGAGACAGCCCTCCACACGACCTGTCGTCGGGCTGGTTAGTGCGACCGAGCAACAAGCCTGCTGAGTCCAATTCCAAGCACTTCATTCTCCGAACCACCCCTGCCAAGCCCAGTCTACACACTCAAAACGGCTGCCTTCATTGAGGGATTGAGCCCTCCCTCCCTTGTACTCCTTCGGCAGCCCTTATGTTCCATGCATGCATTGTTTTTGCACTGTCGAGCTGTTTTTCTTTCCGAACCCGCCCGACAGCTGGCGGCAGTTTGTGGTAGATGGATGTTCCCACAGATGCATCCACTGCACGGATTTGGGCTGGACTGCCGCCGAGTCATCGTCTGCTCTTCCACTACACAGGCGTCTGCGGCTGCTTAGGCAGTCTGAGCCCTCGTAGCTTCTCCGAACAGGACTCGCAAGCTGCAGATTCATGTTCCTCACAAATCAGCACTGGAATAAAGGTTGCTTCTGATGAAGTGATTCTTTGAGTCTCGACTCGTCAAGTTTAAATGCAGGACCCTGAGGCCTGGGCTTTATTATCAGATATACCGGCGACACGTAGTCCCTTATTCGCGGAGCTTCCGTTTGCGGAGCTGCCGTTTCCGTTTTCCCTCCAGGAAAGCTCTTGGACAGTAGGACTGCGTTTTAACAATGCACAAAGCTTGCTCTACGAGGCTCGTAGTAAATACTTTATAATAATAATAATAATAATGCACTTGATAAAGCGCCCTCAGAGAACTCAATGTCTTTCTAAGCGCTTTAATTTGATGCAAAGGGAAATGCAATTGAATGGTGAGTAATATCATGTTTAATAAACAGCATGAATAACATGGTTAGGGGTGACATGCACAGGGTCAGCATGCAAATGTGGTTAGTGGCAGCATGCACAGTGTCAGCACGCATAAGCACATCAAGGACGAATAACGGGAACCCACTAAATGCTGTCCTAAATATGTGTGTTTTTGTTTTTAAGTTCTTTTTAAACGCGGTCAAGTCAGGTGATGTTCTGACGCAAGTCGGAAGCGTTAGAATGCATTACTGACAGTACGTTGAAGGCAACAAATCAATCCTCGAACTGGGCTTACCTGAACCTGGGGAATGAGGGCAACTTTGGAGAAGATAAAGTTTAGCTTATTCAATGGCCACATTTGAATATTCAAAAAAGAATGGCAAGAGCTATAGCCACCGCTTGTAGCACCCCCGTCTTTTCCCGTCAGGTTAGGGACTCGCTCTTCACAAACCAGTTCGTAGGTTCGAGTCCTGCAGTTGTCATCCTTTATTTTTCACTAAAAGTGGTGGTCATAGCCGTGAAGGCTCTCCTGTCTCTATAAAGAATGAGGCTGGTAAATTCGCCCACTTTCTAAACTACTACTACTTAGTGCTCCTTTTTTTCATAGGCATTAAAAGATTGCCCATTGCTGGACTCGAGCCCACGACCTGATCTTTGAAGAGAAAGCACCTACCCGTGGGCTAAACCACAAAAAATATTAGTTTACATCTTAGGATTATCGTGCTTTAGATATAACCAATCGAAGCTGCGAGTTAAAGGGTGTGGTTTAATTTGTTATTCTGGCATCTCAACATAAAATTGGGTTCTCTTTGTGTTTACTCATCTCCCTAAGCAGAACCGATTCGATTTGTCTAGGCCGGACAATTTAACTCGGCATGGCATGGCTACCTGAGTTTAGCTCTACGCAGACGACTAATTTCAGTAACTCTTTGGTATATACGATGCATCGCTTCATTGGCAATTACCCCCTGCATATTCTTCCATGCGTGTGAGCAGAGCATCCTTTCTAGGCGGCTGCTTTCGAAATACGGGCCAATGGTCTCCTTTGCACTCCTGCTTCCCTGTATAGTGCCGCGAATCTACTATCGTGGACATCCTTTCAGGGAGAGTAAATACAGCATGTGCTTAGCGAAGGACACCAACCTATGGCAGTGGAGCTAAAGATGGCTGGAAGGGACTCCGTCTCGCTTTAAATTAGACTCAGTCATTATCTTTGCTTGAGGTTGGGTGCAGTAGCTACGTCCCTTTGTGGATTATGTCCCTCGAGATGTGTTCAAGAAGATATGCACACAACGGAAATTCTGGATCTGAGCAAGGATTTGAATAACGAGGACGCCTATGGCTAGGCCTTATTAAACCAGAGGCTGAAGATTCATTTTAGCTCAGCTGAGGACTCAGTACGTCTGCATACAGCAGAAGCTGCTGCCGGCATTCCAGCTCTCAGCCTGCAACTGCACGTTTAGTCCATGTAGTCCATCAACCAACTAGAAGGCTGAGCTACCGCGCAAGGAACGGTCAGCCTCAGCCCTGACACTCCTAGCTTAGGCGTTCTCTGCTCGATCGCATCTGGACATCGATTACTTGCTCACTCTCTTCTCGCGTGCTTCCGTCCAATCTGGACAGCAGGCTACTTTTTCCTCTCTATTGTTCTCACTCACTTTACCAAGAAGCTTGGCATTAAAAGATGACTGTGTCTGTAGCACCGACTTATATATATATATATATATATATATATATATATATATATATATATATATATATATATATATATATATATATATATATATATATATATATATATATATATATATATATATATATATATATATATATATATATATATATATATATATATATCAGCCCCGACTTACTAAAATTGGAAGATAGGAACTTGGCCATGGTCACGCAAAAACATTAAAAATCAAAACATCCAAGAAAACTTTCAAATATGCACCCGGTCAGTAAATTTGACGACGCCGCCAATAGCTGCGAGAAAACGACGTCTGACATTTATGTCTTGTGGACAATGAGGGCTTTCATTGACCATTTGTCATTCACTTTTAATTAATAATATAATTAATTTGTATAGCGCCATAAGATAACTTGATCACTATACAGGCGCTTCATGTACGCCATGGGGCACGAGTCCGCGATCTCGGCCAGAGCTTGGTCGGGGCGAACACTTTAACCACTGGGCCAAACCAGCGCTTTTAGGTCCCCACATTCTTTGGCTCCAGCCTACCTATCAGATCTACTCCCCCCACCAGGCTAAGCATTATACCAGCCACTTTTCGCAATCTAATCGTTTGCCTATATCTCGTACGACCGTCAAATCCTTTAGAAACCTTGTTTTACGTTCGTATGCTCCCAAAGCCATGAACTCAACTCCGACAGGGGTCACGACATCCCCCTGACTTGACCTCATTTAAAAACAAAAAGCTCAAGACGCATATATTTATCACAGCATTTAGTGGGTCTATATGATTCTTCCTTTGCTTGCTTACGCTTACTGAACTGTGCATGCTGCCGCTAACCATATTTGCATGCTGACCCTGTGCATGTCACCCTAATCATGTTATGCATGTTGTCATTGAGCATGCTACAACTAACTGTTAGATCCTGTTACCTTTGCAGCAAATGTAAAGTGCCTTAAAAGAGATTTCGTGCCGCCCGAGCACGTCCGGTACTTCCTGTGCTTCCGCTTCGTCAGCTACGTTGGCGTATCGGAAAACTGCCAGACGTTTGTAATTTGAGTTTTATATTTGCGATGCTGAGCTTTAAGTTAAACAGTTTCCTTAAATGACTTCGAACTAATGTTAGACTTTAAATTTGTAGTTGGAAAATGTTTTGGAGATTTTTTTTATCAAGATTATTATTATTTATATAGTTTATTTATTGTGTTTATTTATATTTTCATACTATTTTTATTAATTTTATTCTTTATTTATTTATATAGATATTTTATCAAGATTATTATTCAAGGTTTTGTCGCTCACTTTTAGGTCCCTTCATTCTTTGGCTCCAGCCTATATCTCAGATCTACTTCCCCACCAGGCTAAGCGTCGTACCACCCGCTTTTCGGAATCCAACAGTTTACCAATACCTCGTACAAACCTCAAATCCTTTGGAGACCGTGCATTCAGCTCGTAATCTCTCAAAGCCTGGAACTCACTCCCGACTTGCGTCAGAACATCCCTTGACTTGACCACATGTAAAAAGAACTTAAAAACACACCTATTTAGGACAGCATTTAGTGGGTCCCTGTGATTCGTCCTTGATGTGCTTATGCGTGCTGACACTGTGCATGCTGCCACTAACCACATTTGCATGCCGACCGTGTGCATGTCACCCCTAACCATGTTTTTTATGTTGTTCATAAAGCATGATATTACTCACCATTCAATCACATTTCCTTTTGAAGCAAATGTAAAGCACCTAGGAAGAGATTGAGTTCTCTGAGGGCGCTCTATCAACTGCATTATTCAAGATTACTATTATTTTTTATAAAGATTTATTTATTTATTTTTTGGGATTTATTCTTATCAAGATTGCGAAAGAACCGAAGCTGAAAAGAAAAGGTGTACTCACCAGCAACCACGTACCGGGGAGATTAAGGATGAGGGATAATCAATAATCAAAGTAACATTACTCTTACGTTGCGCCCTAAAATAGCCTGATCTCTTTCTAGGCACTTAAATTATGATGTAAAGGAAGCAACTCGTTAACGTTAGTGGTAAAATTCACTGTACCTAAGATGCAAATTATAGTTAGTAAGAGCATGAAAACTGTCAGCGCGCATTAGCATACAAGGACAAATCACATGGACTTTGAAAATTCTGAAAACAACAGTTGCGTTGTAAGCTTCTTTTTAAGTATCACCAATTCATAGGACTTCGGGACGTCAGTCGTGAGTGCCTTCCACGATTTTGGAGCACAGAACCTAAATGCATGGTCTCCACAGAATTTGAGGTTAGTTCAAGGAACAGCTAAACAATTCGAGCGAGAACGCGACGAGTACGAGTTCGAGTTCGTACGAGGACGAGCCTGATGGGGGAGTATTTCTGAGAGGTAGGCTGGAGCCAGAGAATGAATGGACCTAAAAGTGAGGGACAAAACCTTTTACTCGATACGCTGTTTGATTGGGAGCAGGTCTGTAAGAAGTGGTGGAATGTGGCAGCTAGGACAGTCGCGACAGACAAGCCTAGCTGCAGAATGTTGCACCAACTGCAAGCGCCTTATTGCATCGTCGCAGCACGATAGCGGTTACTGGTTAGCTCCAGGTTTTGGGTGCATAAAGATTTGAAATATTGAACCAAAGTATGCACACTCTCTTTGACTCTATATAAAGAAGTTGTGTAGGCTTTTGGCAGTAACCACATCGAAAGCTGTTCAAGACTCTGTTGAAAACTGTCATGCATTGCAACCACTTAGTCACTATGGCTTTGCGGTGTTACAGGCGGAGATCAACTACAGAACATTGCGTAACACTTTCAATCCTACTATTTCAGAAAGACCATGTAACTGCTGATATAATTGATTTTAGGAACTTGCAAGCGCTCACTAATTATTTTTAATCTAAAATATTTAGATCAGATAGCTGCTTAGCTTAATCAGGGAGAACTGCGGTTAAACTAGCCAAGGCTTCGCTTGGCGACTTGGTCTGCAACTCGCGAATAAGCAACTGGAAAAGATCCTCTGCTGTGAGGCTGATTCAGCCTTTTCTTTATTAACTTTTATAGCTGTGGACGACAATAAAGACCGGCAATACTTAACTAGTCTCTTGCTGTTTTGATATTCATCACAGCAACGCTTCCAACCCGCTTAGAAGCTAAATCAGCACGATTAAATGATATCTCGCTCAGCAAATAAACCCTGACTGTATTATTCACTGCCAATACAGCTAGATACAGTACAGGCACGTTTGAAATTAGATTTGTGATCTTATCAGAAGGCTACTAACAGTACAGTTATTAGCATTCAAATAGCAAATATTTTTATTATAAGCACTCTACAAATGATAGCATGGCAGTAAGCAAGTGATACAATTGCCCAATTTCAGCAGGGAAAAGCACACAAATGACAACTCTCACTGACTGAGTGAATGCTGTGCGAATATGCTGGATTTCAGATTTTTATCAATAGTCATCTAGTCAGCCCACGACTTGACGTCACTTTGGAGTGAGTTTCCGGCTTTTCGAGCATTTGAACCAAAGGTACGGTCCATACAAAATGTGTAGAATTCTTCTACACACAGCTAGGGGGCTTGAGTCAGAAGAGTGAGTGTTACAATGTGATGCTTAAGAAGATAATATTTTGAATGGGTATGCCAGAGCAAAAGAACAAGGTACCGTGTTCTGCCTGTAGACAACAGTGCGCACTAGTTGGGGATGAAGAGTTGTATGTTAGAAGCGCAATCTCTTATCAGCTGAGACTTTCCTAGCGAGTCAAGTCCAAGCAACCAAAGAAACAGTATTTAGGGAATGCAACCATTCGACCATTAAATTGTTTTATTTTTTATAGCATAGCTTGGAGCTGAGAGTAAATCAGTCTCTTGGTGTATTTTTGGAAAGCGGCATTTAATCCAGAGTGCGTGCCTCCCACATTGGTCGTGGGTAACGCGTATTGCAAAGACTTTGACCAATTGTACGTTCTCGGATTGTGTGAAAATAGCGTAAAAGTAATGAGTGTTCACGCATTTCATTCATTTGAATTTAGCTCGCTCGTCTCTTCCAAGCGTAAGTGCCTACCGTAGGTCAGGACGTTATCCGAAGTCAACTGGTTGCCAGTCGACTGCAAGTCAATGCTGGCATTTTCATAGCTTTGCCTAGAGCTATAACTAAACTGATAGACCTAGAGCAGTTGCCAGCCTGCACTCCGATGTACCGGTGTCAAGTAGCGCGATAGTGCTCCTTGGGCAGTGAAGTAGTGATAGCGACTGCAACGCTCCAGCTCTCGCTTAAATCTGGAGCCGCTCAATAAGGGGGCTGGTGCCAGATGTCATTGTCGGGTTGGAACAAGTGTCAGATTTATAATACTATAATAATAACGCCTTTGAGATTTCAGCTTATAAATACCTGGCTACGACCAACCTGCAAGGGTGGACTCTTTTGTCCCAATCGATTGCCGGCTTTGAGTTTTGCTGCGTAGCCGCAGGATGCTCGCTTATCGAGCGGAGGCACCCGCCTGCTAGCCTGCACCTACGCAGGAGTGGCTCAGGTCAGGAGTGCCCCCTCTCCCCACTGCTCCGCTGCTGCGCTGGTCCGAAAAGCGTCTACCCCTCATCTTTGGTCACAAGCTAAGCCGTTGTTCCGCGGATGTCAGCACCTATTTCGCTCGTCGCCCAAGTTCTGGATGGTTTAGAAGTAAGTTTAACGCTGGCTCTCACGAGTAGCTGCATGTGACACAAAGCCGCCTGATGGCCAATACAACCGGTCAAATATTGAGCTGGAAAGCCAGTCGAAATGTCAAATGAAATCTGCAGTCTTTCTGTCTGCTTCTTTAGCAATAGTCACAAATCTCCGCGCTTATTTAAACGAAGGAGCCAATACCGATAACATAATTTTTCAGCCCTCGAAATTTTTCGCATATGATGGTTATGTGCAACCGGCCAGTGGGGCCACCTGTTATTTGCTGGAACATTTTACATCCACAAATAGCTCGGCAATTTTTAAAATGCGCTGGCTTTTCCTAATTTTGACATAACATTTTTCTACAGAATTTTAGGAGAAGCTGAACTAAAGTTCTTTACGCCAACCACAGTGGATACAGCGGAAGCTATTCCTCGGAGTCACCTGCCAGGTAAGGACTGAGTCAAGTAAGCTTCAAGCAATTCATGGATGCTGCTTCGACACACTCAGGACCGCGACAGTAGCAGAGCGTGGCAGCTATCAAGAACTTTTATAATTCAACGTATGATGTTGAAAGCGTTAAAAAAGAACAGTCTGTAAAGCTGAGCCAAAAAGAGTAACATTTGTAAAGAGCATCAACCATAGCACACGACTCACTTCAAAGACCAAAATTCTTTTAGCTATTACTTGGTGTGCCCTGCCATAATTTAAACAAAAGTGTATGCCATGTCCGCTACATATCCGGTAAAATTCAGGAACCGTAAATGATATTTAAGGCTCTCATTATCTGGACAATGTATGGTGCCAGTATGTCACTGTAATCTCCTTACTTTACGGCAGTCCTTGCCGGAATCGTGTAAGAAGACAATCTACGTAATCGACTAAGATAGATAACGATGTGTAGCAGATAATGTTCGTGTTCGAGTTCAATCCATGGCTCCATGTTCCAGATAATTTATTCAAAACTGAACGAGAAGAAGAACGTGCGATGGCTCTATGAACGAACGACATTGTATTAGCTTATCAACAAGCGTGCTGACTTATTAAACCACCCAGCTGGGCGGACATTGCTGGTGTGAAAGTAAATTTAGTCGAATGTTCGGTTGCCTCTACAACGTTAGGATACCTCTATAACGTTATGCTTTACAAACATGAAAGCTTGAGATTTGATAGACGTCGTCATTGCAGCTGCCGTTTTCATTGTCGACCGCCGTCCCAGCATCCAGCTGGTCTTCTGCATCATTTTAAGCCTTTAATTTTTAGAGGTTCAGGTCAGGTTATTACCACTGTTATTAGCTAGAGACGCGTTGGTGCCTTTAGCTTCATCTACGCATCCTAAAATATCTGAAAATGTCAGAACATTGGTGCATAATTAGTGCATAGAGAATGAACTACCCTTCATGATACACTGCACATGTGATAGCGTCTGCCAGCTCTCATGCTTAACCCTGGCATTGTCTCACCTCTGCTGTCTTGTCTGCTGTGCATTCAGTTAGACAGTCTGCTGTGCATTCTTTAAACATTCAGCACATCTATTAACTGAGAACATGCTCATTGATAGAATTTACGATGATTCGGACAATTAAGTTAAAATCATACAGATTTAGCATTTATAACAACTTTGAAAAAATGAAGTTGGCTGGTACGCTCAGCGCTGAAGATAATAATAATAATAATAATAATAATGCACTTGGTAAAGCGCCCTCAAAGAACTCAATCTCTTTCTAGTCGCTTTACATTTGCAGCAAAGGGAAACACTATTGAATGGTGAGTAATATCATGCCTAATGAAAAACATGAATAATATGGTTAGGGGTGACATGCACAGGGTCAGCATGCAAGTGTGGTTACTGGCAGCATGCAGTGTCAGCACGCATAAGCACATTAAGGACGAATCACATGGACCCACTAAATGCTGTCCTAAATAATTGTGTTTTTTAAGCTCTTTTTAAATGTAGTCAAGTCAGGGGGTGTTGTAACGCAAGTCGGGAGTGAGTTCCAGGCTTTGGGAGCATACGAACTGAATGCACGGTCTCCAAAGGATTTGAGGTTTGTACGAGGTATTGGTAAACTGTTGGATTCCGAAAAGCAGGTGGTTCGATGCTTGGCCTGGTGGGGGAGTAGATCTGAGAGATAGGCTGGAGCCAAAGAATGAAGGGACCTAAAAGTGAGTGACAAAACTTCGATGTCAATCCGTTGCTTGACTGGTAGCCAGTGCAGGTCGGCGAGAATAATGTGATGTGGCAACTGCGACGCTCACGACAGACAAGCCTAGCTGCGAAGTTTTTGCACAGGCTGTAATCGCCTGATTGCACATGCCGGTAGGCCAGCAAGCAGTGAGTTACAGAAGTCAAGACGGGATGTCACAAATGCATGGACCAACTTAGACGTGGTATCCTTATCTAAACAAGCCCGAATTTTAGCAATTTTACGAAGCTGAAAGTAGGCAGAATTGATTGTGGAGCTGATGTGCCCAAATTTTAGCAATGTTATGTATCTGAAAGAAGGCAGGCTTGGTTGTGGAGCTGATGTGGTCGTCTAACGAGAGGTCACTTTGGAGCATGACACCTAGATTTCGAGCTGATTCAACTGGAGATATGCTGGCAGAGCCAATTTCGAGCGTCAGCCTTTCCAATTTCTGAATCACACTGGGTCTGCCCGTAACTAATAAGTTAGTTTTATCATCGCTTAGTTAAAGAAAATTTGCTGCCATTCATGTGCGGATGTCATCAATACATGCAGCAAGTGAGTTGAGAGAATTTGAGGTGATCGTAGGCTGGGAGAGATCAAAGCAAAGGTACAACTGAGTGTCATCCGCATGGAAGTAAACTGCTTGTCAATCACATCAGCAAGAGGCAGAGTATAAACCGTGAAAAGAACCGGACCTAGCACGGAGCCCCGAGGTACCTTATATTTCAGAGGTACGTCGGATGATCTTTGTCCATTCACATCAATACTCTGGAGTCTCCCACTGAGATTGGACCTGAACCATTGCAAAGCAGTGCCAGTGATGCCCAGGCGAGATGAGAGGTGCTCTAGAAGAACTTTGTGATCGATGGTATCAAAAGTTGCCAAAAGATTGAGCAAAACAAGCAGAGACACTCTACCCTTGTCTGCCTTCCTAAGTAGGTCGTTGTACACCCTAAGCAATGCTGACTCTGGTGAGTGATTAGCTCTAAAGCCAGACTGGAACTTACTAGCATGGTTTGAAGTTTCAATGTATGAGTTCAGCTGGTCCGCCACAACCCATTCCCATGTCTTTGATAGGAATGATAGAAGGGAGATTGGGCGGTAGTTGCTCAAGTTCTCTTGGTCTAGTGTCGCTTTCTTGAGAAGTGGCCTGACTACAGCTTTTTTGTAAGGTGCTGGGACATGGAGTGGGGCTAATGACATATTAATGATGCTAGTTATGCATGGCAGCAGCAGATCAATACAACTTAGGAGCAGGTCAGTGGGAATACGGTCCAGAGGACTTGTCTGCTTTGATTGGTAAATGAACTTCACGACGAGATCGCAAGCGACCTGATTAAATGTAGACATTGAGGTGCAGCCAGGAATCGGGGAACAGCATTCTAAGAGGGATGTTGTCATCGCAGGGATGGACTCCCTGATCTTGTCTATCTTCTGCACAAAGAATCGAGAGAAGCGATCGGCTAGATCGTCACAAGGATTCTCAGGTAAGGAGCTAATCTGGGAGCGGTTGAGGAGATGATTGATCGTCAACATCAGCATTTTTGGATTGCGCATCTGTGTTTCAGCAATGTTTTTATAGAAGCTAGACTTGGCCTTTGCTAGGATCGATTGGTACGACCTACAGTAGTCCTCGCATGCCTATCGATGGACAGGCAGTCCTGATCTTTTGCATGCTTTTTCAAGCTTGGGCTTAGTAGACCTAGCTAGTTTAATGTCTGTGGTAAACCATAGGCGGTCTGGGCGAGGGATCATGGTATTAAATTCACAAAGGTGACATCTCAGTGCAAGCACTTCTGAGAAGGACTCGAATAAATTATTATTGACACAGAAAAATGTACGGAATCTCCTGACTTGACTTTTACAAAGAAGCTTGTAGCGAACCTGTTGTTTACAGCATTTGCTGGTTCCTTGTGACTTGTTTCGTGTTTATGCTTGCTACCACTGTGCATGTTACCACTAGCCAGGAATTGATGCTGAATGTGTGCATTTTGCCAATAAACATATGTTCTTGCTTACTTTCACCATATGTAAAGTACCAAGAGAGATCAAGTTCGCTGAGGACGCAAAACAAGCGTAATAATACTAATATTATTTTTATTATTATGCTATGCTTCCCGAAGTAGGTGGAATAGCTACGAATAGCCCTCAAACAATTAAAAGCTTGAAATTGGAAAGCATTTTTATCCGTCATCTTAAAGCATCGATGTATAGCATAACGTACGATAACCGCACTGAACAAAACGCGGATAGTCATCGGCTCGAGTCGAGATCTGTCAGTTATCCCATGACTAGCAGAACACCGTGAGCAGCGCAATGGCAGATTAGTAAAGCAGGCTGGTCATTATCTGAGCATCATTCTCTCAAGAGAGTAGTGTGTATAGTAAGTCTGGTTAAACACAAGTTTGGTGTTTCATGTTTCACTAATTTCAGCAGACGGAGCTTCATTAATGAACACGGCAGCTTGGCTGCATTGCTCACATTTTATCATTATTGACAGCTTCTAGATTAATAATGGGGTATTTTTTCTTGTTACCATAATTAGAACATGTAAATGCCTGCATCTAGTAAATCTCAAATTGTCTCTAGATTAATAATGGGGTATTTGTTCTTGTTACCATAATTAGAACATGTAAATGCCTGCATCTAGTAAATCTCAAATTGTCTCAAGCAAAATGCGACAGAAGGCACATGTGTACAGCATCAGCCATGGCATCACCACTCTATTCGAAGCCCACTGTATAAATGACTGTGACCTCAAATATGTATTTATACTTTCTTAGGTATAGATGACATAGCCGGTTCTAATGGGGAATAGTGTTGGAGCCGCTCTTAATGTTCAATGCTTTCATAGTCTGGCTGGTTTAGGATGCCAGAGTTTCATTAATTTCCGCCAGTAATTTTTCTGAAATTCCAAGCTGCAGCACATGACCTCAGCTTTTTTTTAGACAATGGCAACCGTACGGCAGGGTTTTCCTTAGTTTAAATTAGCTCTTTGTAATGTAATGTAATGTATCTCCGTCTGCAACTCCACGAAGTCATATAGACTATGTGGGTGTTACGCAGGAGAGTTTTGTTTAGCGCACTCACAGCCTAGGCGGCTTTCGGTACGCATTCGTTGGCCAACAGACGTCGTCTCACGCAACAAAGAGAAAGTGTGAAGCATAGCAGAGTCAGGAGAGCAGTTGCGGTAGTGAGTAGCATGGAAATAGATGCTCAGGACCGCAGAAAAGGGTGAGCCCTATTCGGCAGCAGGAGAGTAGTTGCCGTTACGTAGGAGATGAGACAGGTAAAGTAGGCGTTCGTGAATTTGTTTCGACACACCAAACCTCGGTGCTCTGCTGTGGTGGCGATTCGTCACTCACGTAAACTATAACAGCTATAAATTGCGTTCCATGTTTGTATCCTCTGCTTGTACCCTCATGTTGGACTCATGATTTTTCAGTCAACCCAATTAGCACATGCAAACCTTTCGCTACATGAACTTCAAGCGAGCGTGTCACGCTTTTGAGCGACTAATCGACTCCGTAATGCAATTTTTAACTAATTATTTTCGAAAAGAGGTGAGTATCAGAAGGCTAAAGGGATGTAAGCATCCGCTTGGCAAGAATGGCGTGAGTTCAGTGGGCCTGACAGTGTCCGCGGGCTTTCGGTGGACTAGACAAGCAGGGCCGCGCAACTCGCTCAGGAGAGTTTCAGACTGACCGTAAGTGCCAGATGGAGACTATAGAAAGCCTGCGTTATTCAGACGTGCGGCGGCACAGCTCCTAAGCAATCGCTCGCTCCTGCAACACATACGTGCAGCTGCAGTGCGCTCGAGCAGTAACTATCCGTGGCCAAACTAATTTGCTGAAATGCAGATTGTGTCCGTCAAAAGTAGCCTGCGAACAGAAAGCAGTGGGCCGAACAAGGAAAACATTGCCAGGACACCAGAACGCGGAAAAATATTCGTTGATGTGCCACAAAACTGAGCCAGAAAATCAGAACGCGTACGCAAGGCAATGAACGCTCAGTTTCAGAGTCAGGGGTCAGAGTTGCGGGTTTACCATCAGGCTCGACGACTGTTGGTTCAGACTCACACATTCTCTGTGTAGCTTCCGTTAACATTTGGTCAATTGAGGGGGATGTGTCACGACGTCAGTCGGTAGTGAGTTCCAGGCCTGTGAGCTTACACTATCAAATCCTGATCTTCAAAGGATTTGAAGTCATCTCGAAGTAAAGATACAGGACTTGAGTCAAAATAGCGGAAGATATAAATGGCGGGCTTAATTGAGAAGTAGTTCAGAGAGGTAGCGTGGAGATGGAGAACGAAGGAATCTAAAAATGACCAAATCTTGAATTCGATAACCTGCTTGTGGGTACCAAGTGTTGGTGGGAGGGAATTGGAGTAATAAGACAATTGCTACTTGTACGATGGAAAAGGTTAGCTGTTGAGCTTGGCATAAACAATAAGTGCCTTGCTGCACAGGCCGAAAGACGCGCAAGTACAGAGTGACAGAAGTCGAGACTGGATACACAAATACATCGACCACTTGGGTGCAGTTTCCCGTCGAAGCAGGCTTGAATTTATGCTATTTTACTATGCTGCATAGCTACATAACAGAAAGTCGGCAGACTTTACATTGTAGCTGATGAGGTCGCCTAGAGCAAGATCACTTTGGAACCTGACGCCCAGATTTCGTGAAGGCACAGCAGGATATGTGCTTTCTGAGAACATTTCCCGAGAGAGGCTTTCCAATTTCTATACAAAACTTGGTTTTCCTAGAACAAATAAGTTAATTCTTTATGAGGTCATATTTCAATTTGGGCGAAATATAATATTCAACAGTATCGCAAAAAAGATTCATGGAGGGTTTAAACTAGTAAATGGTGAGTTTGGGCGCCTTCATTCCTGCAGCAAGCATTGGCAGGCGATGATTTGATAAGATCGATTCTCTATCAGCTGAACAAGTCAGTCTGGTCAGCGGCTGGCTATCACCATAACGTTGTGCGCCAGGAGACGCTGCTGCGTTTAACCATCACAGGCGAGGCCAGGGCTCTCTTAGCGGGCAGATTAATAACCGGACGCCAGGAGCACATGAGTCAGCTGAACGTCTCCACACCGCTCACATTAACGAGTCTACTATGTTTGCTATTGCGGTCGGCTGCTGCAGGGCTTATCGCTCTGGTCTTGCCCAGCATTGGCATATCAGACCTGCAGTGGTCGTTCAGGGCAGCCGGTTTGATCAGGCTGCTAGCCTGGCGGCGGTGAGGAAGACCACAGTTGATCAGCCTACGTATGTGCTAGTATTTACGTCTGCACCTGATGATTGAACGACCAGAACCAGCCTCTTGCTTGCGGCGGGATGTTTGCAATGGGCTGTTAATATAAGGTAAACAACTATGAGCAGTGTGTATTGTTTTATTGAGCTCGCATGCTAGGTAAACGATTTGGAAGAGTTTAGCTCCTCGCGGAGGTAATCGTTGGCTCGTTGAATTATTGTCACCAGAATTTTAGAGGTTCGTTTCGTTCGAACGCATCCTTATCATTTTGGATATATAAATAAGCTCAATTCTCGAAAACGGCAATTATTGCACAGTCATATTCAAGGGTTAAAATCAAAGATGAATTCATATTGATCTACGGATCTGCATGACTGTGAGTAACTATCGCTTATGAACTTTCCAAGTTTAGATCTCTTTAAGCCTAAACGCTTTTTAACACTAGCAGATGGGTTACCAACCAGCCTTCACCTAAATAAATATGCGAAGCTTAGCTAGGTGGTTTTTGGGGAACTTGATAGAAAATAAGTAGGAACAAAGGAAAACCGGTAATTTGTGCTAGAGTTGGTATCAGGATAACGAAGTACAGTTTCACTGATATGGGCCAAAGCAGGCAGTATCAAATTCAAATTCTGATTCATCGTATCAATTTATCACATAATTTATTCAAAACTAATTGCATCGTATGTCGCTAATGCACCTACCTGTGTACCAGAAATCACAGAACATTTTTTCATATCCCCTATTCATTTCTTCTCCATAATTATAATCATATTTATACATTTGGTAAAGCCCCCTCGGGGAACTCAATCTCTTTCTAGGTGCTTTAAATTTGCTGCAAAGGAAACTCGATCCATCATTGACTATGCTTGACAGCCTGCAAAGTCTCGAGCATATTTATGTTTTCGTTATTTCCCCTAGCAAAGTGTAAGGCGCTTAATTTGAAACTATCCCTGGATTAGATTATTTTTCAGCCTATTTATAATGTAAAAAGCGACTAAATGCTTAATACTTTCGAGCTACTTGGAATAGCCAGGCTTAAACGCAGGCGTCAGTATTGCTCAGCACCACAGCTGTGCATATTTTGTACATAGATGCCCATTCTGGTAGGTTTTGCTATTAAATGCCTAGTTATCTATTTCAGAGCATAATATTGACTAGAATCACTATCTGTCTGACCCAAACACTCTCGGATTGCAGATCATGGAAGCTATTCATTTTTTCAATAGTAGCTCGCTCTGCAGGGTTCGGGCAGGAGGAGCATTACACCAATCTCCTTCCTAATCTCCGTTTAGAATCAAGATGCAAATACGTGAAAACAGGTGATCATAATTACCTTTAAGATTCAGACCTATAAGAGGAGGAACACTTTAGTAGAACTGAGTGGCTACCAAAGCACTTCAAGTAGTAGGCTGCATACAACCCCAAAGTTTAAATTCTGCAAGTCGTTCAAATTAACTGCGTGGAAGCACTATCAACTCGTTAAGGGCAGAGCAGATATTTCGTGATATAGTTATAATAATGAGGGTAATAACAACACTTGACTAAGCCCTCTCAGAGAACTTAATCTCTTTCTAAGTGCTTTACATTTGCTGCAAATAGTTAAGTGGTCGTCCCTTCAGACGCTGTCCCTAAATAATGCAATGCAGATTAAAAACCGGAAACCGATTGAAAATGACCCATGGCAAGATCGGGCCAAGTCGATAGAAGTTGGCTATATCGCACATGCTTACTCGAAATAGGCATGCAACACCAATTCGCGGTGAGTATAAGAACGTCTTGTTTCGTAAGTGTCCTATAACAAGTTGCAGACTGGATGCCAGCAATTGTGGAAGTGCTTTTATATTTCCAATCCTTCATTCTTTAGGCTCATTGACTTTTCCACTCACCTGAACCTTGCAGAAATTGTTTGTTTCATAGTATTCTATATCGAAAACGTGTTAAATTATTCCATACCAATGTTAACATGCATGATTAAACATGCCTCGAATTTAATTGATTACAATTGTATATGCCTACAGTTTAATTGATATTGGTAGACTTTAACGCTGCTTTTCTGGGGAAGGGGCGCATGGATTATAGCCTTGCATTCAAAAGGCCAAAATTTTAAATTACATAATGACCAAGCCATCAGGGGTGGAGTGTCGTAGCCTTAGTATTCAACCCAAGATAGCGGACCGATTCCTGGTGCAAAGCCTGAATTAATCTGTAGTTTTAATGGCACTTGGTATATCTAGCTGCAGAATGTACATCTCCTGCCGACATCGATTCCAGATGGTCTCCATCTACCTGCAGCGAGCTAAATATCTTCAACTAGAAGGTATTAATTTCTACATCACCCGCAGAAATCGAATTCCCGACTCTAGAAGCACGGTATTCTGACTCGATTCATAGACGTCGGTGGATCGCCAAAAGAGAGACCCAAACAGAAACGGGCAGAGAATGGAGCAGTGCGGTTTGCACAGTCGAATGAAAATTGACCTGTTGTGCATAGGCAAACCATTGAAGATTAGCTGCCCACACACACCCTTGATCTATTTGCTCATCTCCGATACGTGCACGCCCGCCCGAGTCGGCGCGCCCAGTACTACAAACCTGTGCTCCGATTAGCCCACGGACGTTACTAATAACCTCGGCGCCAAAACGCACTGAAATCTGCTCTCGATGAAGACTGTCTATTCAGTGGGAGCGCTCCCGTGCCTATTTGGAATCTTCTCAAACGCAGCTGTGGCAATCACCGCTCACCATTGTACGATAAGTCGCTCCACATGTTGACACAGCAGCCGGTCTCGATCCTAACCCTAGCACGAGAGGTAGAGCCGGGTAGTGCGCTACGGCTACATAAGGGACGGGCAACGCGTTCCGGGTATCAGAACCGTGTAGGCCACCAACAAACGTAACACTGGGAGAGAGAAGGCCGTAGGCCAGATCCGAAGTTGGTTCGTCAGCTAGGTAATGCAACTGAGTGCTTGAATTCGGCATTGTTTCTCTCTTTTCTAAGATTTTGTGAAGTGCCCGGGCTAAAGATGAGTCTTCGTATTATTCATTGGTAGCTCTGTAAATGTATGTCAAAATGTCTACATGTATTTCCATTGCAGCTGACTGAGTAACTCTACTTTCCGACATTCGAACTCAGGTGATCAAGGCCACAAAGGTGACATGAAGCTGCTGCCTTCGCTGTCGGATCCTGACTGGATCCTCACTGGATCCTTCGTTGCTCTGGTCCTAGTCAGTATTGCATCAGTTGCCCAGTATCGGATTCGGAAGAGGCCTCATGGTCCGTCACAATTATCAGTTTTCCTATCGGTGATGTTTCCTGAAAAGCTATTTAAGTACAAGGATTTGTGGAAGCGCCAGTTCGGGAACGTGTATACGTCCTTCGTTGGACGTCTTCGTTATGTTGTGATGACCGACTACGACGTCATTCACGATGCCCTCGTAAGACAAGCGGACGACTGCAGCTCCCGACCAACAGGCGTGGGAGCGGCTCTCTCGGGTACAAAAGGTAATTGACTAAGCTGGTTTCGCTTCTGCAAAAAAATCTTCTATATTACAGAGCTTCAAAATGCGAAAACGTGAGAACCACGAACGATTGGCACTAGAAACTCATTATTTACTCTCCTAAGTATGCATGCTAGTCAGTAACTGTTCAAAGTCGTGGAGACTTGTGATTTTTACGCTGAGGTTGTGCACTCAAATAGTGCAATTGACTGTTTGCAGGATAAAATGGGTTGCAATACACAGATAACAAGTTAGAAGTGTAGGGTATTACAAAAAAGCTGCCAGCAAAGCAGGTAGCAGAATTATATATAGAAGGATAGAGATGAAAACCTGCGTCCACAATCTGAATCGGAAGTACATAACCGGCTTTGGAAGAATCGTATAAGTAAGCTACTCGGCCCGTGACCTTTTGAGCACAAGTATCTGTCACCAAGACTCCTTTATAATGGAACTTCTACAGTTCTATCCTAAGTTGTGATATGTCTGAGCGATTTGGCTGACAATGTCGCAGCCACTCGGCTACGTTACTGAGGGAGCTAAGCAACCAAGTAGGAAGTGGGTATACAGTTAGGCCAGACAATCACAGCGAGGCAGCTGGGATCCCTTACCTTAAATCATTAGCGGGATTACATGGTTCCCTAATGCGGCCACCAATCGATGACGCCCTCGATGACGAGCGCCTCGGGTTGGAGCTTCACATCGGAGCCAACTCAAGAATAATCGGGAATGATCGGGATCGATTCGGCAGAATGAAACCAGCGATCAGCAGCAGCACTTTGTTAATAAAACCTTAAATCCGTGCTGTCATTGTTTGTTTTTATAAAGACAGTTTAAAAATTACAGCACATCCTTATACTAAAACCGCATGTTTGGCAGTAGTTTTTTAAGGATATCATAGAGTTATTCACTTTAGAGAGTCAGTGCTGTTGCGAGAGCGCAGCGACCTACTGAGCAGTAAGAGCCGACTTAGTGAGACTGCCTGTTAGTTTTCTTTCTCACGCTGGTACCGCTTGATACCGCTGACCACCAAGTCCTTCTTCTTGAACGCTTATATCTCGCGGGCAAATCAATTGGCACGGCATTGCAATTTATTGAGTCCTAACTTGTGGGAGATTTCAGAGCGTTGATGTCAAGGCCATTGGGTTGGTCTGCTTTATTTCAAAAAATTCTTTTCTAATTCTTTTGGATGCAATCGCCAAGCGTAATGTAGAATTAAATTTGTGTGTATATGCTTCCCTGCCGTACCTGAGCATTTCCCGAAATGGCGAATGTTTTTCCGCAATGTTGAACTCGGGCATCATCAGCACTCGTTGCAGCATGTATCGCTGAAATTGTCACACACAGATGGCAGCAAGAGTGCTCGAATCGAATAAAAACAGCCACCAATTAAGGGTGTTACTCAGAAATTGGAAAGCTGAGCCCTCAAAGTGGGCTGCGCCAGGTTATTTTCTGCAGTGTCAGGACCCAATCTGGGTGTCCTGTCCCAAAGTGAACTACCACTAGACGAACACTCCCAGCTTAGCAGTCAAGTCTTCGTAATTTCTGCTACGCACCATTGTGAAAATAGTGGCCTTCTCATAAAATGACTCCGCCAGAGTCAAGCTGGTCCGCGTATGCTCGATATCCCATATAGACATAAGTGACGCCTTGATTGCTCGTCCACCCACACGTGCAATAAGATGTTTTTAATTGGTGCACAACTCTGCAGCACAAGTCTTGTCGGTCGTGAACGTCGCTACTGCCATATTACATGATTTGCTGTACAATATAAATAGAATATAATCAATTTATATAGCGCCTCAAGAGAACTCAATCTCTATTCAGGCACTTCACATATGCCTCCGGGCTCGATCCCACGACCTCAGCCAGACCTCGGTCGGGGCGAGCCCCTTAACCGGCGGACCAAGACGTACCATGGCATCAAGCAAGCAACATGATCAACTAAAGGATTCGATTACTCACTCCTGGCTATTCATTCTCTTATTATGGCCTACGTATCTGAAATAATTCCTAATCTCACACTTTGCATCGTATCAGCCGCTCCTCTGACCAATGTCGCTTCATTTTGCCTCTACTTTACATCCAATTATTTAGAGATCGTAACTTCTATTTCTTAGCATCCAAAGCCTGAAACTCAATCCTGACTGAGCTTATGACTTCACCCAACTTAAATAAATTTAGAGGGATGTTACAACTCATGTTTTTCTCACAGTATTTGCTTTGTACATGCGCATTTTGCGTTGAGTGCTTTTTCGTGCTGACACTGTGAATCTTATCAAAAACCGCAGGATACGCTTCCTATCAAGGGTGTGTACATGGCTCAGAAAGAGATGTAGTTCTCTTAGGGCACTTTTAAAATGTATTATTGCAGGAGAAAAAGTACTTGTCTTCGTCAAAATGATGGTTGTAGCTACCCTCTTCCATGATAGCTAAAATGATGGTTGTAGCTACCCTCTACCATGATAGCTACCGCTATAGTAATTCTTAGGCTTAAAAATTGCCGAACCTATAGCTTCTAAATATTTTTTTTAGATAAAGGATTAATCTTATCGCCTCAATGGAAAGAGCAGCGAAGATTTGCCCTCACAGTGCTGCATGATCAAGGAATGGGCAAGATTGACATTGAGCACAAGATTATCGAAGAGATCAGTCCTTTCCTGAAAGTGCTTGACGGTTGTTGCGGCACGCCGACATTTGCTGACAGCTACATTTACCGAGCAGTTTCGAACGTCATCTGCAATCTTGTTCTCGGACATCGGTTCGAGTACGAAGACAGCGTTTTCAAATCGCTGCTAGAAAAGTTTCTAAAGCAGACAGCCCTTATCCGTAAGATGGGAATCCTCAACCAAATGCCACTGCTGAAAATGCTTCCGGGCGATCCGTTTGGCTATCATCGTTACATGGCCGACGGACGCGCCAATATTGACTTCTTCCTAAAAGCTATAAGACAGCACGAAGAGACGCTGGACGTTGACAGCCCCCGCGACTTTATCGACTCGTATCTGATCGAGATGAAGGAGAGATCGCTCAGCGGCAGCCCGTCTTCATTCGACGGTGAGCAAGCGCTGAGCTGCAGGTTCCTGTGCACTCCTGCAATCCTTGCTGGAGCTCGAAGGACTCTTGCTAGCCTTCCGTAGGAGAGGCGAGCTCATTTCCAGGCAGCGCGGAACGCTGCTCTAAGCCAGGCCAGAGCCGGATCTGACAGAGTTGCGGACAATCGAGAGTTAACTGCTGGCATTGTGTGTGTGCCTATGTGTATTCGTGCGCGTTCGTGTTCGAATGCGCGTGTGCGTCCTCATCCTCACGCACTCACGGCCATTTCTTTACGTTTAGACGCCAATTGCGTCGCGTCAGTGGTGCAACTGTTCGTAGCAGGCACGGACACGACTTCTAACACTCTGCTGTGGGCGTGGCTATATATGATCTTGCATCCGGACATCCAGAAAAGAGTTCAGCGAGAGATCGATGGATGCATGGGTGAGCGTGTCCGAGAGCGTCTCGCACGCTCAGTCGAGCGACGCCGGCGTCGAGCCGCTCCGGCGGTCGGTCCGAGTGTGCTGCTGCTGCTGCTGCTGCTTCGCTAAGAAATTCCATGGCAGTCAACGAAAAGCGATGCAGCTTACAACAGCAGCTTACAACGACGACGCGGTTCGCGCTCGCTCGCCCACAGGATCGAGAGCGCCGTCTCTGAAGGACAGAGCACGAATGCCTTTCACGGAAGCCGTCCTGACGGAAGTGATGCGCCTGGCCAACACGGTCATTTCCTCTATACCCCACAAGACGGACGCGGATGTGAGCATCGGCGGCCTCGCAGTTCCCAGAGACACGACTCTCATCGCCTCGCTGTCGGACGTTCACTTGGACGAGGCCAATTACCCGGATCCGCACCAGTTCATTCCACAGAGGTTTCTGAGCTCGAGCGGAGCTTTCGAGAAACCGAAGAAGTTCATTCCGTTTGGCATCGGTGAGTGGCAGAGGCGCAGAGCGCGTCTCTTGCTGCAGCATTTAACAGTTCGCGTCGCAATTCCAAGCAGTTCCAAGCGATTCGGTCCAGCGAAATTCGCCTCTAACAGACCCTAATGCCCACGATAAGCTCCCTATCAAAAATCTGCTCCGCGGCCCAAAGCTGGCTCGAGCAAAGATTGGCGTCCGCCCGCCGCCCTTTTATCCCCATTATTTCGTATTTTCTTTAAGTTCTACTCAGACGATTAACGGAACGGCTCCGAGCGACGAGGCTCGAGTGAATGCGCGAATCATTGGACTGTCGTAGCGAGCTGCCTTTGCCAGAGCAGCGCGCCTTACCTTGTGCCCGCGCCTTACCCCGTACCCGCGCATTTGTGACATCCCGTCTTGACTTCTGTAACTTACTGCTTGCTGGCCTACCGGCATGCGCAATCAGGCGATTACAGCCGGTGCAAAACTCTGCTGCTAGGCTTGTCTGTCGTGAGCGTCCCAGTTGCCACATCACACGACTTCTCTTGCCGACCTGCACTGGCTACCAGTCAAGCAACGGATCGACTTCAAGGTTTCGTCGCTCACTTTTAGGTCCCTTCATTCTTTGGCTCCAGCCTATATCTCAGATCTACTTCCCCACCAGGCCAAGCATCGTACCACCCGCTTTTCGGAATCCAACAGTTTACCAATACCTCGTACAAACCTCAAATCCTTTGGAGACCGTGCATTTAGCTCGTATTCTCTCAAAGCCTGGAACTCACTCCCGCTTTGCGTCAGAACATCCCTTGACTTGACCACATTTAAAAAGAACTTAAAAACACACCTATTTAGAACAGCATTTAGTGGGTCCCTGTGATTCGTCCTTGATGTGCTTATGCGTGCTGACACTGTGCATGCTGCCACTAACCACATTTGCATGCCGGCCGTGTGCATGTCACCCCTAACCATGTTTTTCATGTTGTTCATAAAGCATGATATCACTCACCATTCGATTACGTTTCCCTTTAGCTATCTCTAATTTCACCAGCAGCTCACGAAAGACACTTAAGCGAACGATAAAAAACAAATAAACATGGAATTCCTTTGGCAAAGCGAGACAGCGAGTGACTGGGGTTTGCCTTGGCGTCTGGTCGCGAGCAGTAGGTTTTAATGTTGCACTATCCGCTCTTGCAGGACGCCGAGCTTGCGTCGGCGAGAGTCTCGCGAGAGCCGAGCTGTTTCTCTTCTTCACGAGCGTCCTGCAACATTTCGAGCTTTCACCTCCAGAAGGTTGCATCGTCAAGGTTGAGGGGAAACCTGGATTCATTCATAAACCAGCTCCCTACAAGCTCGTTTTTCAGAGGCGGCATCCGCTTTCATAAGGCGGCGTAATTACTGACAAACGCTACCTTCGTCTGTGGAGCGATCGGCGGCTGATGGTGGCGGCCACTGCGTCCGTACATACTGGAGCAGTCCACTAACTGGTCGCTATTGGTGGACTGCGACAGACCGGCTTGACTTTGTCCGGTTGGATAAGGAACCAGACGGCTCTTTGGCGAGCGTAGAGCACCCCATCAGCTGGCTTAAGATACAGTGGGCTCCTTGAGCAGTAGTCAGCGACTGCCGCGACTCAACCAGACAACGACGAGCGCTTCGGTATTGACCTGAAAGTTGACGCTCCATTTCAGAATTAGCCTTTGGTCATAACGACGGCCATGCTCATTTTCTTTCGTATTGTTCGCGTTCGCCGGGCCTTCGGTTTAAGGCTCGGGGCCTAATTATAAATCCTAAGCTTTCGCCACTTCAAAGGTTGAAAGCCATTCGCCCGGCATTCAGCAGCAGACCCAGGCTAAAGTACTAAGGGCCCTTTTTGTGTGTGATCAAAGCTGGTCCAGGACGCGCGCCAGCTTCTTAGGCGGCGCCTGTACCTACGCTTCACTCCCTCCACTTGGATTACCAAAGTGCATGATTAGGATCGATGAATTTCTTAATACTGATTAGAGGCTCGTTAAAGTGAAAACTTGAAGTCTCTTATTCAACGGCCACATTTATAAAGCCACAGACAGGTATTGGCCGCTAGCCCACGAGGTAAGGTGCTCGTTCTTCACGCCGAGGTCGTGGGTTCGAATCCTGCAGTGGGCGATCTTGCATTGCCAACTGCAAGCGGCGGTGGTAGCAGTTAAGGGTCTTCTGCCGCTATACAAATGAGGCTGCTTAATCAGCTAACATTTTAACCTAACCCTTTCAATGGATACTAAAAGATTGCCTACTGCATAATATCAACCCACCACCACGTTCATGAATTGCGAACGCCATGCCCGTTGGCTAAATCGTAAGGCAAAACAACCTCGTTCTATAAGCCGTTCTGCTAACCGTTCTTCTAACAATCTAGTTCTAGTAATCCTGGTGCCATCGTTGAATACTATGTGGAATTATTTTGCATCTTTAATTAGAAGACAGCTTTTAAATGCACTCAACAACTCAAGAGTGTCGCTGCCTCTCCAAAATTAGGAAATAAATAGTGAAAAAGCTAGTCAAAGAACTTGTCATCTCTCTCTCTCTCTCTCTCTCTCTCTCTCTCTCTCTCTCTCTCTCTCTCTCTCTCTCTCTCTCTCAGGTATCCAGGTTCAAATTCTGCAGCAGTGCTTTGATAAGACAGGGTTTAACAATATTCATCAGCATTTGAGTACCAAGTATAATCAAGAAAATTCATACTTCGAATCTAAGACGTTTTTCAAGCATTAAATTTGCTAAGTGAGACCAGTCTTTGATCTCTCAGACCACAGACAAGTGTAATGGTTCAATTCGGCAGCCAATTAAAACTAAAATATGCACAAACATTTAGGCTGTGCTTCGGAGTTAGGCTTGGGCGTCTTAGTGACCATTTAGAACTCAGCCGTTAAAGACTTTGACGAGAGCATGAGAACGTAGTCACACGTGCTCAATCGGGAGCGCTGGCACCGCCGCTCGAAGCCAGATTCTCTTACTCAAATACCAACGGCAGACGACCCCTTCCTTGGCCGATATGTACCATCCTATTGATGCTGGGATGGCTGCAAGTAGGTCAGTGGGTGGAAAACTAATACTCTTGCTCTTTTCTCCGAGGCCCGCCAAGGAATAATTCCTTCTTACCTAGCTAAACTGCTACTACGCTGTCAGTTCCCCTCGCGCCCTCAAATACCCACACGAAGCTACGGATTAGACGTCGTTCATTTAAATGTAACTTTTGAGAAATATATTTGTGCTCTGCAGATCCATGGCTGTAGAATCCGGTTTTAAAATTCTCGCTCAATGGCGATTTCTTATTTCTGCGCCGCCTACCTACGCTACTTACTCCCGCTATCTTTCTTAAATCAGCTTACTTGTTTATGATTACTTGAGACGAAGGCTCCCGGCTATTAAATTCCCCAACGAAAGCCACTTCCGCTTTGAATGCATTTTAGAGCCCCTCCCCAGCATAACACCTAAATGGTTACGCCCACATTTTTTGAATGCGTGCTTACCTTCAGTTTTGAGAATAAAAATACTACGAATTTACTATCTCTATCTTTCTTTCTTTATTATATAAGTCCGCTCGCGTCATCGAGAAATTTGTTCCAAAGACTGAATTAAAATAACTCGCTGGAGCTCATGAATAATTGAGGGAAGTCGGCCTGCTCTTACTTCTCGGAACTTTGTCTGTGCGCGTTGTAAGCTTTCATTTAAGACGTTATTTACGGGAAGAAGTCTGTAACTAGAGCTTCTGTGACTTAGTGCGGGACAATTACTCGAAAGGAGTGGCACAGTATCGGTGCTATCCGAGCATTGCACAGTTATACGCGATGAAATGAAATGCTAGCTGATTAAGCAGCCTCTTTTTGCATAGCGACAGTAGAGCCTTAACGGCTTTCGCCACCGCTTGCAGTGGCGATAAAGGATCGCCCACCGCAGATATCGAACCCACGACCTCGGGACCAAGGTCGTGAAAGCAACCGCCTTACCTAGTGTGCCATCACAGCTCGCGATGGCAACTGACTGCAATTACTTGATAACGATATCCCCCCAAATGCATGCTTAGCGTCGATGTAATTGAACCACAATTGAAGCAAGTGTACACTACTTTACACTTGTTGCCACCCGATAAGTGCCACTTTGCTGCTGCGCCTCGCTAGAATGACTCGTGATAAACGCCAGCGGGCTGTGTAAGACAATTTTATATACTCAGGTCGATTGCTGAATTTGACAGTGAAACCTTATTTACTCGTTGACCCTGTACACTTCACCTCTAAACCCTGTTATGCGTGTTGCTATTGTGCACGCCATCACTGACCATTTGATCAAGCTTCCTTCATAGAATATTTTAAATGCCTAAAAAGAGACTTAGTCACCTGAGGGTGTGCAAGTGCGCATGCAATTTCGCATGCAACTGCGGTAATGCAAGTGTCATGCGTAATTTGTGTCATTGTAGTAAGTGTCACGCGTAATTTCATGCGTACTGTCACGCGCATATTGTCAGTGTGATAAATGCGCATGTGTGCGTGCGCATGCGTGCACGTCTGTGCGTGCGTGCAGATTTATACTATGCGTACGTGCGTACATATACTGGATAATATTCACGAAAAATCACGGGAGACTCCAACTTCGCTTTGGTATGTGTGTACGAGCGTCCGTTTACCTCGAAAGCGATGTCGCACCACTGAAGGCAATCTGGCATTTCTTTCTTAATGGAGCAGTCAAGTCCGTTCGCGGTGAATGGATAGGTACTTTATAACAATATAGTTAACATTATAACAAATACATTGTGAATTTGAACTCACAGTGCATTTTTTATTCACGTTTCTATAAGCTAATTTCACAAACTCTCTTTCCAGTGGTCAGCTCTGGCTAGCCGATAAGCCGTGACTTTAGTTAATGAGGCGTACATACACTCAAAATTATAAGGTTGCTAGAGTTCTAACTGCTGACTATTCCCTTTGTATGCTTTCAGTCTCAGGACGACCCTGAGACACTACGGTGATCTGTAAATGAGGTACTCGTTTCTAGATTCTTCTAGTTCTTCTAGAGCGCCTCTCATCTCGCCTGGGCATCACTGGCACTGCTCTGCAGTGGTTCAGGTCCTACCTCAGTGGGAGACTCCAGAGTATTGACGTGAATGGACAAAGATCATCTAAAGTACCTCTGAAATATGGAGTACCTCAGGGCTCAGTGCTAGGTCCCGTTCTTTTCACAGTTTATACTCTCCCTCTTGCTGATGTGATTGTCAAGCACAATCTAGGCTTTCACTTCTATGCTGATGACACTCAGTTGTACCTTTGCTTTGATCCCTCCCAGCCTTCGAGCACCTCAAATTCTCTCAACTCACTTGCTGCATGCATTGATGACATCCGCACGTGGATGGCAGCACATTTTCTAACACTAAACGATGATAAAACTAACTTACTAGTTATGGGCAAACCCAGTGTGCTTCAGAGATTGGAAAGGCTGACTCTCAAAATTGGCTCTGCCAGCATATCTCCAGTTGAATCAGCTCAAAATCTAGGTGTAATATTCCAAAGCGACCTCTCGTTAGACGACCATATCAGCTCCACAGTCAAATCTGCCTATTTTTAGCTTCACAACATTGCTAAAATTCGGGCTTGTTTAGATAAGGATACCACGTCCAAGATGGTCCATGCATTTGTGACATCCCGTCTTCACTTCTGTAACTCACTGCGTGCTGGCCTACCGGCATGTGCAATCAGGCGATTACGGCAGGTGCAAAACTTCGCAGCTAGACTTGTCTGTCGTGAGCGTCGCAGTTGCCACATCACATCATTCTCGCCGACCTGCACTGGCTACCAGTCAAGCAACGGATTGGCATCGAAGTTTTGTCACTCACTTTTAGGTCCCTTCATTCTTTGGCTCCAGCCTATCTCTCAGATCTACTCCCGACAAGGCCAAGCATCGTACCACCCGCTTTTCGGAATCCAACAGTCTAGAAATACCTCGTACAAACCACAAATCCTTTGGAGACCGTGTATTTAGTTCGTATGCTCCCAAAGATTGGAACTCCCTCCCGACTTGCGTCAGAACACCCCTTGACTTGACCACATTTATAAAGAACTTTAAAACACACCTATTTAGGCCAACATTTAGTGGGTCCCTGTGATTCGTCCTTCATGTGCTTATGCGTGCTGACACTGTGCATGCTGCCACTAAACACATTTGCATGCCGACCGTGTGCATGTCACCCCTGACCATCTTATTCATGTTGTTCATAAAGCATGATATTACTCACCATTCAATCGCGTTTCCTTTTGTAGCAAATTTAAAGCGCCCAGAAAGAGATTGAGTTCTCTGAGGGCGCTTTATCAAGTGCATTATTATTTTTAAAGATTTGCTGTAGTAAAAGTACACCACCTCTAGCAATCAGTCCACTCAATCCAATAAATTAAGAGGTTCTTTTATTCAAACTAGTGCTTTAGCGACACGCGCTTTCACTATACCAACGGCTAAGAACTTTGCCTTCCCAACTGCAGTTTTTGCATAGCAACGATCTCGAATATAAAGACCAATAAGAATAATAATATTTTCAAAAAATACCCACTGATTACCACCTGCTTTGCTGCTGGTTTAATATCGGCGGGTCGCCATTTGCCACCGGCTTCGCACAGTCGTTCAGGCTTAGAGCTCATCGCTGCGAGCTCTGCCTGCTTAACTACTTAGTCTCGTACGCTTGCGAAGCTTCTTACGACGATACCTTACGACATATCGTTGCAGCTATAATACTTCTCTGTGTAGTCAGAGCACGTATAATCCGAAGGACCGTTCAGTCTCACTTACATTTATGCTCTTCTCGGCTGAGCGATTCCTTTTATACTTACTATAGCGATCTGAGCTGCGGCCTCGGCCAGAAATACTGGCCGAGAGAAATTCTTTATTTGACATGACGTCTGCACATTCTTCCACTTCCGTGGCTGCACGTTGACCTTTTCATTACTCGCTGCTGTCACACCCTAACATGTAACAAAACTTCGTTTTACTTTAAGTAATTTTGTAATTTTGCGTTATTTATACTACTCCTTTGAGTCCGGTAGGCTACAATGTAACGTAACGTATTTCCGTCTGTAACTCCATAAAGCCATAAAGACTATGTGGGTGACACGCAGAAGAGTTTTGTATAGCCCACTTTTAGCCTAAGCGGCTTTTGGTACGCATTCAGTAGCCAACAGGCTTCATCTCGCGTAACAAAGAGAAAGTGCGAAACGTAGCAGTCAGGAGGGCGGTTGAGGTAGTGAGTAGCATGGAAGTAGCAGCTCAGGATCAATGTAAAGAATGAGCCATAGTCAGCAGCAGAAGAGCAGTTGTCGTTGCGTAAGAATTGTGGAAGCGAGTTCCACAGTCTAGGACCTGCAGAGCTAAAGTTTTTGTCGCCAACGGTCTTTAAGCGGAGGAATGGAACAGCTAATTTGTTGTCCATACAGGACCTGAGGTCACGAGGAGGCTGAAACCGATGCAGCTGTTCAGCTGGGTAGCAAGGAGCCAAGCCGTGGCGGGCATTGTGGGTCAGCGTAGGAACTTTTCCCTATATCCGTTGATCAACCGGCATCCATCCTAACTCTTTTTAGCAAAGGAGACACGTGGTCAAACGTCTGGGACTTGAAGACTAGCCTTGCAGCCATATCCATAGCCACTGGCCTAGTTGCTTCCTTTGGTAGCCCAGCTAAAATATAATTACCATAATCAAGCCGAGATGGAACTAAGAAGCTACAAGCGACGAAATGCAGATACCGAGGAGCCTCAATACTCGTCAAATTCCGTCAACGCTCGCGGCGTTACACCGTACAACCGTTCCTTCCTCCGTCCTGTTTCCCACTGCCTCCTCTTTTCCCGGCAGTGACTCACCCTTGTAAAAACATTAACTCGTTCAACCATAAATCCGTAAATCCCATATACAAATAAAACCATTAACCCACTGAAAACCATAAAACCATATGCCCGTGATCTCAAGATCACAAATATCTGCGGTAATACACTCAAGATAAAAAAAAAACGCAGGATCCACTCAAGGGAATAAACACTTGACAACAGCACGGTCGCAGTCCAGCAACAACCGTTTAAAATGACCGGCACTTAAACAAAGTCACATGCTTCCCTGATCTATAGATCACAATCCAGCAGTAACACTAAACTGGTGTCCCAACCGGCAGGCTACCTTACAGCCGCTCGATGGAGGCACGCTGTAGCACGGTCTTTAGCAACTATTGAGCTGCTTAAGCACCAGCCTCCTTGCACCGCTTAGCCATTGCTACCAGTCTTTCACGATTGCCAGGAGTTAGGTCCGTGTCTCTTTCCACTGCCACACGCCGCTTGGAAAGTGTATCGCCCGCCTTCTTAGGGGGCGCATAGCGCTCTTCTGCCGACGCCGCTTCTCTCCCTGCCACCGTCTTCTCCAGAACCAGCTGCGCCGACTCGCTGGCCGCAGGCGCTGTCTGACTTTACACCAGAGCCTCGCGGCCGATGCCACCTCTCTAGCGGACGCCGCCGCATCTCTGCTGGAACCGCCGCCGCATCTCTGGCGGAACCGCCGCCGCATCTCTGGCGGAACCGCCGCCGCATCTCTGGCGGAACCGCCGCCGCATCTCTGGCTTGCGCCGATATCGAAAAAGCGTATAACTGAAGTGAGATTTTTAATTTGATCAATTAAAGCATTTTTCAGAAACAGTCGAGTTATGGTCATGGTTTGCTCCACCGCGGCTATTGCCGGCGCTAAGCAGGTTTGCCAAGCCGGGACTCCGATTGCTTAGCCTGCAAACTGCAGGTGTGCCTGACCGCTTGGCCGGTCAAGAGCCTGGAACCTCTGAGACGACTGCTAATAAAGCATCGCTTTGCTTGCCGTGAAAGTAGCGTCGCTCAAGAGACGGTGCTATACTACGGTGATGTCTCGACTCTGCGACGATGCCTATACTCTGCGACGATGCCTATACTCTGTGACTGCCGCTGTCAAACAGCATAAACTTACTGTCATCATTAACAGTGCCGGGAGCACCATCGTTACAGGCTATGTAGGATGCCAGCACGGAAAGTGTGTGAGTTCCAAAGCCTTGCTCGGTAATGCGGAAAGATCGATCGCCGACAGTCTTCAATCTGAAATACGGGACACATACAACTCGAATTGAGCCAACAAATGCGGGATGAAGCAAAAAGACACATTTTAAAGCAACGCGGTTTTGTGGATTTAAAGCCAAAAAACAAGAATCCCGCACCAGTGGCTGCCACTCTTACATCCGGGAAGTGAATCGTGGGTTTTCGAGAATCATTTCTAAATCGAGGTCCACTCAGAATTACGCAGTATGTACTTCTTTCGCCACCTGTAGCCTCAATGACTAGACTCATTGCCACGCTGGAAAATTGTATACGTCATACTAAGAGCCTGAGAGATTTTGGCGCACATACCCAATATTCTGACTTAGCATATAGTTGGTAGAAAAGACAAGGCAGGTGAGAATTAAAAGTAACGTATTTGTTAAGTATCACCAAAATGTTCTCGTTTTTATAGCTCACAACTATTGACATTACGTGATAGCGCTTGACCTGGAGGGGGATGCATTGTCTTAATCCATATCAAACCCACGGTGTATATGAGCCTAGAGATAGATTGAGTTCTCTGAGGGCGCTTTATTATTATACGCCTAGACCGCCTTTGCCTCGGCTATACATCCGGCGTGGGAGCGGAGCCTGGTAGGTAATCCAGCTTAACAAAAGGCTGTCTCCGCCCAGGATCGAACTGGGGACCTTCTGCGTGTGAGGCAGACGTGATAACCGCTACACCACGGAGACGCTTCATTTGATGATGGTGAGAAATATTATTAATTTAGTACTAAAATTCTGATACCCTGAAGTGCTAGTTTTCCTCATTAATGGGCGTTGGCAAGATTCGTTAGTTCGGTCTGTGCGTAAAAGCTGTCGCTTAAGCTGTCCCTGAGCTTGTGCCACAGAATTTTCCGGTGTGCATTTGGGTGCTTACCTGCGGTGATTACAGGCCTATTTACTAAGCAGGGGGTTCTAAACTGTGACATTAGATATTCTCCGTGTGCTTCGGCGTTCTTGTTTAAGCATCGCGCCTCGTTTGTGGAGAGTCCTACAAGCTAGGACTTAACGAGCTCATTTTCCCGGCTTGACGTGATGCTGCCCTGTCCTTTACTTTTACTCAGCCTCACGAAAAGTGAATCGGGCCCATGGACTATGCTATCACTTGCTCACATGTTATACGCGAAAAGCGGAGTCCCACCAGACTCTCGGGAAGGCGGCTGACGTAAGCCGATCTCTAGAGGCTACAGCACAGTACTTGAGCTGCAGTAGCATGCATCTCAGCATGCTACTTCTACCGGGGCTTTGGAGAGTGACTTTGACGCGTACCGTTTCTGGGCGGTGCAGTGCAGGAACTTCGGCCACAATAAAGCCGTGCAGCTACTTTAGTACCAAACATCCATGCAGAAAGTCCGCCCTGCCTATGGGAAGACGTGTTCTCATTGCTGAAAGAAGAACCGTGACCAATCGGTGTACAAACAGGTTGAGAGCTTTGTAGATGACGTCAACAATGCGGCCACGGCTAAGGGTGAGTGCCAGCCTGCTACAAGCTCGTTTTGTTATAACTTTAGTGGCTGCAGTGCGACTGGTATTTGGTAGGTGAGACTCGCACTGCTTATAATAATTATTATTATTATTATTATCCCACAACTGATAATGCTCACTAAGAGAACTCAATCTCATTCTAGGCACTTTACATTTACTGCAAAGGGAAACGCGATTGAATGGTGAGTGGTATCATGCTTGATAAACAACATGGTTAGGGGTGACTTGCGCAGGGTCAGCATGCAAGTGTGGTTAGTGGCAGCATGCAACAGTGTCAGCACGCATAAACACATGAATGACGAATCACAGGGACCCACTAAATGCCGTCCTAAATATGTGCGTTTTAAGTTCTTTCTACATGTGGTCAAGTCAGGGGATGTCGTGACAGAAGTCGGGAGTGAGTTCCAGGCTTTGGGAGCATACGAACTTGAGGCACGGTCTCCAAAGGATTTGAAGTTAGTATGAGGTATAGGCAAACAGGTAGATTCCGAAAAGCCGGTAGTATGATGCTTAGCCTGGTGGGGCAGTAGATCTTATAGGTAGGCTGGAGCCAAAGAATGGAGGGACCTAAAAGTAAGCGATAAAACCTTGAAGTCGATGTGCTGCTTGACTGTTAGCCACTGCAGGTCGGCGAGAAGTGCTTGACCGCGAATTTAAAGCCCGGACGGATACTGGGACAAGCTCCAACGTGATGTCACATATTACGTATCGCTGCCTTAGCGACGGGTCCCCTAAGCACACCAATGCCAAGCTGTATGCTTATGGCCGTACCCCATTACAAGTAGTTACTGCCGCGACCCTTTTCGCAGCAGACTATTAAAGGCAACGGGTGGTGCTAGAGTTCACAATAGTCAAGGTAGCTGTTCTGTCACTACTTGGCCGGCCGTGTATAATAATAATAATAATAATTCACTTGATAAAGCGCCCTCAGAGAACTTAATCTCTCTCTCTCTAGGCGCTTTACATTTGCTGTAAAGTGAAATGCAATTGAATGGTAAGTAAAATCATGCTTGAAAAAAACAAACGAAATGAATAATATGGTTAGGGGTGACATGCACTGGGTCAGCATGCAAATGTGGTTAGTGGCAGCATGCACAGTGTCAGCACGCATAAGCACATGAAGGACGAATCACAGGGACCCACTAAATGCTGTCCTAAATAGGTGTATTTTTAGGTTCCTTTTAAATGCGGTCAGGTCAGGGAATGTTCTGACGCAGGTCGGGAAGGAGTTCCAGGCTTTGGGAGCATATGAACTAAATGCACGGTCTCCAAAAGTAGTATCCAGTGTATCAGAGACCTGGGTATAGTAAATGAAAGGCAGTGCTGGTAGCTTCACCTGCTAATCCAAGACTTACCGTGCACAAAGAGTTTGCTGACGTTGTCGACAAGCCTGGTCGTTTGCCCAGAAAACATAAAGTCAGACAGTGTAATGGTGCACAACCTGTCATTCAGCTACCAGTCCCCATCAAATATCAGGCTCAACTACAGAAGCAACTTAGCGGGCATGGTCTCTGAGGGTGTTCTGGCCCGAAGTCAATGAAGCCACACATTGAGTGAGTTCCATCGTACTTGTCACCAAACCAGGCACCGACAAACTGCATATCTGTATTGATCCAGGGGCACTGAACAGAGCCATTCACCCAGAGCATCTTCGGCTGCAGAAGCCACAGGAGATAATTGCCAGCCTATCCGGTTACAAATATTTCTGCTCATCAGACCTATGTCGGGATTCCTACAATTGGCCCTTGACCCTGCCAGTAGCCAGCTAACCACGATAGCCTTTGGCAAACACTTTTTGGGGGCACAGATACCTGCATTCGGTATTGCATTTGCACCAGAAGTATTTCGCAGCCTTATTGCTGATGTGTTTTCTGATATCCCTTGTGTCCACATGTTATTGATGATGTCCTGGTCGTGGGATCATCCCTAAAATAACTTGATGCTTGTTTGAGACAGGTCATCCAGGGGTGCCACGAGATCAACTTGGGCCTCAGTGAGGAGAAGTGCTGATTCTGCCAGGCTGAAGTGGCGTACCTAGGGCACGTGCTCTCTTCTGAGGGCATAAGGCCAGACCCCTCAAAGGTACAAGTTATCTGCAAGCTCAGCATACCAATGTCAAAGGTCGATGTCTCCCGATTTGTAGGCATAGTTAACTACCTTGCTAAGTTTTGTCGCTGGCTGCCTGAGGTATCAATCCCACTATGCCAGCTGACCCAAAAGGAGGTGCTCGGGTGCCGAGATGCTTTTCACATCAAGGCTTTCAAAAAAATAAAGGAGGTGGTGATTGCAGCACCATTGCTATGCCTACACATTGTAACAAAACCCATCAAGCTATCGGTTGATGCATCGCAACATGGTCTGGGAGAAGTGCTCCTACAAGATCAACGGCCTGTTGCATATACTTCGAACACTCGAATGCTAGTACAGCAACGATATGCCTTGATTGAGAATGAGATGTTAGCAATGCAGTTCAGTCTGGAGTGGCTTCACCAGTACGTATTTAGACAGCATGTCATTGTGGAAACTGATCACGCACTGCTACTGGGCACTGGCAACAAGCCCGTGGCAGAGCTAACACCAAGATTACAGACGATGCGTCAGTGGAGTATACGCTGCCATTTTGACATGATACACACGCATTGAAAAGGACGGTTCCTGGCAGATACACTCAGCCGTGCACCAGGCAGCAGACTCTACTCAGACAATGAGTGGAATGACGAGGAACAGGTGGCAGCTTTGCTTTATTAAGCTATAACAATGTATGAGCAGCAAGAAGTCTGCAGACAGGCAATCAGTGCTGATTCCATATTGCAGGCACTGCTTAGCCACGTGCCAGCTGGTAGGCCAAAAAAACGTCGGCAGTTACCCGATGCTCTGAAGCTATACTGGGTTTTCAATCATAATCTCACCACATGCTGTCTGGTCTTCAAAGGGGACCAGGTGGTCATTCCGAAATCGTTTAGCAGGCAAGTACTGCAGCTTATACAAAAAGGGCATTTGGGCACACTGAAGTGCCTCACCTTTGATAAATCTATGGTCTACTGGCCTGGATATGTGCAGGCCACTGAGGACATGATTGCAGCGTGCAGCAGATGCCAAGAAAATGTAATGCCAACCTGCCGATGCCTCAACTGGCACAAGAATTTCCCTGCTATCCCTATCAGAAAGTGGGAGCAGATCTCTTCAATTTTGTAGGAAGATCCTATTTGCTAACAGTCGACTATTATACCATGTGGATCACCATCGACAAACTGCATGCAACTTGCATGTAATGTCATCATAGCTTTCAAATCTGCAGTTTTCTAACTGTGGCATTCCAGAGGAGCTCTTCAGTGACAACGGCCCTACAATTTTCAAGCACAGACTTTGCCGACTTCGCCTCACAACTGGGTATCCGACATGTTACTTCGAGTCCGGAGTGCCCATGCAGCAATGGGCAGGTGGAGCACTTTGTTCGAACTGCCAAAATGACCATGACCAAGATGTTTATGGAGCTGCTTCCTGCATTTCTTCGAGCTCTACGAAACATGCCTACTGGAGGCCACCTACTCAGTCCTGCCATGTTACTGCTGGGCCGGCAGCTTAGAACTTTGATGCCAGTGGACAACTGAGCACTTCTAGCACGACTTGTGGAGCTTTCTCTGGTTCCCTAGCTGCTGTTGGCCAGACAACAGGCTGACAGTGGTAAACCTGGCATGCGTTATCCAGTTTTGCAGCCAGGGGAGAAAGTCCTAGTCAAAGTGGGTGGCAAGTGACTTCCTGCTCCTGTATTGCATCACGACGAGTCACGTCGATCTTATTTTCCTTAGGATGGCCAACGGAAGAATGGCAGTAAAATATGCAGCGCTCAGCAACCAGACTAAGAGAATGCAGAATGTGATGGTCGTTCCAACTGCGATAGCTAAGCCGCTCACAGAGCCTGTCATAGCCTTCCTGGCACGGATCCTTCGGGCGCTGGCACTGCTGCAGCTGTTGGGAGTACCTATATGCTGTCATAAGCATCAACATCAGGAAAAGATCAAGCTGCACCAACTCAGCCAGCTGCTGCAAGGGAAACGGCAAAAAGTGGCAGGAAGCCTTCACAACCACAGTACTTGGAGGACTATGTGTGACAGCACAGTGTGCATGCTCGCACTGTGTGCTTTGGTGTAGGGAAGAAATATGTTGTATAGTTATGCGTTGGCAGCAGGTGCGGCTAGCAGGCTCCAGAAGCAACCGGCTGGTTTACTACCCGGGCTTCCGGGATGAACCAGGAAGGCCCCAGCCCCATGTGCCGACCGGTTGCAATGAAGTTGCTTAGACGTGCTTATCTACACGTCTTGGTGTCAAAAGTTAACTGTTTTCATGGCTATTGAAAAGAAAAGGGACTGGTTGCAACTACCTCATGCCTTCTCTGTATGCTCAGAAGCAGAGCCGGATCGACCCAAATGGAATGAGCACTTTGAATTACACTTGCCACTTCTGCGAAATTAACCTGTAAAACTTTCTCAGTGGAGGTCTCAGACTATTGTAACTCGACACCTGGATTAGCTAGAGGAGGTTTTAGGAAGGCATGAATAAGGACGGTTTATCGAAGTAGGCAGAAAACTAAATTAATCACGTACTTAATAGCCAGGCCGTGAGACCGCTCAAAATTACTGCATATAAATTTACCAATTGTTCTTATAAATTTTTTTGAGTCTGAATATGGATTCTATACTTGTAAGAGGAAAAATACAAGCTCTGGCTTTGTCTAAGCCTCCGTGTAAAGACGTGGTCAAGCCTGCATTTTAACCAGAGCATTTTTTGAAGATTTTTGGTATTAAAAAAGGGGTCTCCACGGCTCAGCACCCGAAAAGCCTTTATGGTAACTTGCACGTCGAGAAACTTCTCGTTTAGTGTTTAATGATTAGTGTGTGAGTGTTTCAAGCGGGTCGTCGAAAGCCTAATGCATATAAAGATGATCTGCATCACAAGAAATCTCAAAATATTTTTCGATATCTACTCTTTCAAGTTGTTTTACTGGACAACGCGATGCTGCCTTGCTCACACGATCGATCTGTTAAAGGAAGTCGAGGAAGATTCGAGCGAAGTTGGTAAACGGGCATTAAGCAATAGTTAGTGCGGCCACTTCATTATCGCCAAATACAGAAAATAAGTGTTAATGTGAGTTGCGTGATGAATGAAATCGCACCTTTACTTTACAGCATAAGTAAAATGCCTATAAAGAGATCCAGTTTTCTGAGGGCACTACACAAATGGGTTATTAGAATTATTATTATTACCATTGCCGGGCGGCGAGGCATCGGCAAGTAAGGCTGCATGAAGGGGTGTTTGGGATTGCTCGTAATGGCTAATGACTGTTCAGATTGCAGAATAGTTGTGGCCCTCTGAAATGCGTCTGCACGGGAGCTCTCAAGCGCATTCGCTCGTATTAATCCAATAGGTTGATGTGACGTAAACCTCCGACCTCTCTATTGAGAAAAATTGGCTATGCAAATTAAGGAAAATTCGCAGAGAAATTCTTGCAGCTCAGTGTGCTTAGCAGGCTCTTGTGCATAATGAATCGCAATTACATTGTCCGGTGTTGGTCGCCCTCGCTTGTTGTTGACTGAGAAGCTTAAGTGCTGGATCTCCGGAGCAGCTAAGCAGCAGTTGCGCGGCAGGCTTACTATGACCAAGATTCCGATGACCAGCTCAATGTTAATCAACTGCATTGGAGCTGGTGCCGTGTAACTGTGAACTTCACTTCCTGATGATCTTGTGTTGGTATAGTATGAGTGCCACTATTCTCACTTCTGGATGTGCGAACCCTGAAGGCCACGGCCTTCTTCTTGTTTCGTTCTTTTGTAGGTAGAATATAATCCGTGCGATGTGCTAGGGCAGCCTCTGACTATAGCTGGGAACTTCTCTGAGCATTCACGAACCTCTTTTGGAAACTTCGCAAAGCAAACAGATATGGATGTGTGTTAAACCATGGCAGTGGCCTAAGCAGACCTAGTTCGATCAAAATCCAAGCTTCCAGTGTGCACTCGTTTGCTATAAGACTCGATCACGCTTATTGACGAATAGAATTATCCTGGACTTCTGTAACTCATTGCTTCCTGACCTACCGGCATGTGCAATCGGGCGCTTACAGCTGGTGCAAAACTCTGCAGCTAGGCTTGTCTGTCGTGAGTGTCGCAGTTACCACATCACACCACTTCTCGGCGACCTGCACTGGCTACCAGTCAAGCAACGGATTGACAATGAGGTTTTGTCTCTCACTTTAAGGTCCCTTCATTATTTGGCTCCAGCCTATCTCTCAGATCTACTCCCCCACCAGGCCAAGCATCGTACCACCTGCTTTTCGGAATCCAACAGTTTACCAATACCTCGTACAAGCCTCACATCCTTTGGAGACCGTGCATTTAGTTCGTATGCTCCCAAAGCCTGGAACTCACTCCCGACTTGCGACAGAACATCCCCTGACTTGAACATATTTAAAAAGAACTTAAAAACAGCTATTTAGGACAGCATTTAGTGGGTCCCTGTGATTCGTCCTGTTTATGCGTGCTGACACTGTTGCATGCTGCCACTAACCACACTTGCATGCTGACCCTTCGCAAGTCACCCCTAACTAGGTTTTTCAAGTGTTTATCAAGCATGATACCACTCACCATTCAATCGCGTTTCCCTTTGCAGCAAATTTAAAGTGCCTAGAATGAGATTGAGTTTTCCTAGGGAGCTTTATCAAGCGTATTATTATTATTATTATTATTATTATTATTATGTAAGTCCAATAGACATTCGCGGAGGCTCGGGCGTTGCAGAAGAAACAGTGCTGAACCGGCTAAAAAATTAGTGCAATAGTTGACAGCAGGGGAAGATGTCCTGTAGCCGAGTTCCAGTGGTCAAAGGCTAGTTTCCGCCAAACCCCCCCCCCCCCATACTCCGGCCACGCTGCCGCTCGCCATGCCGCTGAACTAGGGCAAGACGAGCGGCTGTCAGGTTAAACGTCTTTATTTTAACGCATTCGCCAACAACAACACGGGAACTTAACAAGTCTACACGGATGGTCCTAAACAAAGTACACTATAGGGGCGCGAGATGACGCCGCAAGCGCGAACGAACGTGTTAGTTTCTCAGTCGGCTTCCAGTCACACCGTTGCATGACTCCGTCCCACAAGTACAACCGCTAGCCGTAAAAGATCCGGCTAGCTGAGTAACTGCTTGGCTAGCTGGAGTCGACGTCCACCACAGTCAAGAGCTTTCGCCGAAAGACGCTAACACACGGGGGAGGGAGGGAGGGAGGGCACGAACCGGATACACGGGGAACGCGGAATATACAAATCACAACAACGAGCGTGCTATCCAGCTCCGCTCGGGCCTTGGGTACTCGTTGCCTTGCGTGCGTGGCTGCATCGTCGGAGCACGCCTGCACGAATCCAGGTGCATAACTCGGCGAGACCGGGAGCCTTCAACACCACGGCTGACTTGGCCAACTTATCCTACCCAGGAGCTCCGGTGACCTCTCGTCACCGCGCATCCGGCCATGCCATAGGTCAGACTCGGCCTAGCCGATGACCCGTACCAAATTGCAGCCATCCTGTCCCAGCCAACCGAACCTAGCCTGGGTACAGTATTATCATCGTGCTAGAAATGGGGGGGGCTTCGGCAGTATGATTGTAGTCAGGACGAGCCGAAACAAGGGTCGGGCAGGGGAAACAAATCCAGAACAACTCGGCATTTTATCGACTGTGGCCAGAGGATGTAAGTTTCAGTAATGGATCAATTAAATTCGTGAGACGGACCTTCAGGGCTTGGATACTCAGGGTCGGTTACCACTTCTTAAGAAGCCTGCCAAGGCGTTCACGTCGACAGCAACGTTTTTTTCTGGAAATACTACTATCTAAGCTGTCCTGCTGTATCTCCTCGTTACCAGCTGTAGTATTCAGGAGCCTGCCTTACGAAATTTTTTTAACCCTCGCTTATTCATCGCGATAGAGGTTCGGCAGTTCTCCAGGGTCTCTCTTTCCGATGTGCCGGCGAACGCAAGCTGCAATTTTAATGAGGTAGACGTCGGTGTATGAGGGACTTCAACCTCGGACCGTTGGCGACGGCCGCTTCTGCTCTTCTGGTCTGCCCCATTCGCATCCGAAGTGTTTGTGCAGGAGCAGCTACCTTCATTCTGCGTTTCTTTTAAAATCCAGAGCGAAATACCATCACGCTACGCTCTCTGGGAAAATGCATGTATCTCCGCCTATAACTCCACAAAGTCACAAAGACTACGTGGGTGTTACGCAGGAGAGTTTTGTATAGCCCACTCACAGCCTAAGCTGCTTTCGGTACGCATTCGGTAGCCAACAGACTTCATCTCACGTAACAAAGAGAAAGTGGGAAGCATAGCAGAGTCAGGAAAGCAGTTGAGGTAGTGAGTAGCATGGAAGTAGCAGCTAAGGACTGCTGGAACGGAAGCGTTATAATAGGCAGCAGGAGAGTAGTTGTCATTGAGTAAGAATCGTGGAAGCGAGTTCCAGTCTAGGGCATGCTGAGGTAAAGCTTCTGTCGCCAACGGTCTTTAAGCGGAAGAACGAAACAGCTAATTTATTGTCAATACAGGGCCTGAGGGCACGAAGTGGCTGGATCTGGCGCAGCAGTTGAGCTAGGTATGGAGGAGCAGAGCCGTGGTGGGCCTTGTGGGTCAGCGTAAGAACTTTGATCTGTATCCGTCGATCAACCGGTAGCCATCCGATCTCTTTTAGCAAAGGAGGCTCGTGGTCAAACCTCTGGGATTTGCAAACTAGCCTTGCAGCCATATTCATCGCCATCTGCAAAGGCCCAGTGGCTGTTTTCGGTAGCCCAGCCAAAATGGAATTAAAGTAATCTCGCAAAGACTGAACTAAAGAGCTAATTCAATTTTTTCACGCCGCCGTGGAAAATAGCACCTAATTGTGAATAGGGATCGGAGGTGATGACTAGCTGTAGAAGCAGTCTTCTGATTCCTCAATCATCCTAATAGTTACGGGCAAACCTGGTACAACTCGAATTCGGATACCTGCCGTAGCATCTGGATGCATTCTGGGTGTCCTGTACGAAGGTGACCTTTGATATGACCAAGAACCAACTAAAGCTATTAAAAAAGAATAAAACATTCTCTAGCATGTAACCAATATTTATATAAGTATCTAGCATTAGGTTCAACGTCCTTCCTTATGTGTTCTTTTAGCTTATCCCTGTGTTGCTCTTTCTGTGTAAGCTCATAAAGTAATAAGCCTCCATACTTTCTTAATCTTTTAACACATGGGCTATTGTTTTCTCCTTTTTTTCTTTCAACAAATATTAGGATTACCTCCATTCTCAATTAAAAAGCTAAAAGAAGATCAGTAATGCATTTCATCCGGGCGCAATAGAAACTCTGAATCATTAAAGCTCCTTTTTGACTCCATTATTTATATTTTAATCCTTTTAATATAAGTAATTTTCTAAATATAAATCATGTAATCATAATATATATAAATATATCCCACTTCTAGATAATATCAGCGAATAACTGCGTTGTATATATCACAAACGCTAAGATAAGAGCGATAGCGCCAGCAGGGCATGTTTTTAATGGGAATAGACAAAATTGATGGTACCCGTAAATAGCAGTTATTCGTATTTCCCACGCCTTGATTGGAACGCCTGGAATGAGGGAAACGAGCAACAGGTGTGACGGCGCAGCCAAACGGTCTGCCCGGGAACGCTTCGCGGCAAAAGCATGCCGCACGCATCCAGGGAGGTACCATGCCATAGACAATGCGGGAAATAGCCTTCGCGCGCAGTCCATCGGGCGTTAGCAACTGAACACGCCGGTCAATGTGAACTACGCGAGCTGAGAGTATGTACTAATTCAAAGTAATACAACGAGGGATGATTTTATTGAATGCGATGTAGTTTGTTCTTGTCTGCACTGCAGAAAGCCAGCCGATGCCCAACACCGACAGTTTATTACCACGTACGGAGCCCAAGGGCGCACGGCTCCTTTCGGCCCCGTCTCCCACTCGACTCCCCGCCACCACTCATCCTCTGAGTTGGTGGGAGGACAAAGCCGGCTTGACCCTAGGCCACAGCCACCAGCTGTTAGACCCTGGGGTGGTTTAGGGTACTACCGGCCTGCCTGCACCGGCAGTGTGCCGGCGAGCCCTGCGATACGAACCGTGCAGAGAACCGCGAACCGCATGCAATGCTTTTAGTTCGCTATAGATAACTCTCCTGGGTAACGCCCACATAGTCTTTAAGGCGTGAAGAGGGATTTTAGGCACTCTTCACCACCGTCGCATATCGCGGTACTGACGTTCCCACCAGGTAACCGCCAGAGCGTTAGCCGCTAGGGCTCGCTTAGTGCGCGCGTTTGTTTCCGCTTTGCCTCAGCAGCCGCCAGCGGGAAAGGCGTCAGCTGTCGCGGGCGTCGACAAAAGTGCGGGTCGAGCTGCTCCACGCCATCCTGAATGTACGCTCCACTCTGCCCAATCTACGGCGGACTTTTCAGGCACCAATGTAGCAACTAAGAGGTGAGAGCGAGGCGGAGCTGTGGGCGGGTCTGTCCTACTACGTCAGTGCGCGAGGGAAACAGACCGACCCTGACCTTCAACGAAGGCGGTCGCAGCCATCATTCGGACCTCGTGCCGCGTCGTTGATGGCGGCACGCTGCTGCATTGGTAAGTTTCAGAACAGCTACTGCTAGATTATTATGTATCGTACCTTGGTTTGTGCATTCTGTTGTGTCATTGTGTAAGACTCGTTTATAATTGATCCTTTTCAATGGCTAACCTGTCTAATTCTGAACTGACTGGCCGCCACCGGTCCGGGGCGCGGCCATTTGCCAGAGCGCACAATTGCTAGATTTCCCTTGAAGTAAAAAATCACCCGTTTCCGGAAAACTTTCGTCTACGCCACGACAAGTACTGTCTGTCAGCTCATCAGACGAGCCAGGAATAAAGTGATGGTCCGCCGGAAGTTTGTCAATACGCTCGGTTCCAATTCCCGAAAAGTGTTCAAGATGTAAAAGCGTATCTTAACTTGTGTCTGAACTCGAGGATTCCACAGCACGTAGTAATAATAATTGTGTATGCACAAATAGTGCAGTAAGGAGTGAAATCGACAAGTTTGGTTAGGTATGGTGACGGCCCCTGGCACACTGCTGCCGCCAGCTGTATGGAGCCTTGTATGCATTCATCGCGTTTATAATCTTACAATTAGTGTTTCTTACTACATAATCTCATGCGCTGACTTCCCATTCAATTATAGTAAAGACGTGCGGTGTGGTTATTAAGACGTTAGACGTTAGCGTTCGTTGAATGGCCTAAGGGGGTTCTGCTTGCAAAATTATGAGATCAATTCGCATGACGTCGTGCTTTTGGTGATTTCGTAATAAGTCTGGACTCATTAAGATTAACTGCGAAGACGAAAGCCTTTCGGAGATATTCTACTTCCAGAAGAATCTGTAGCCCGGGAACCATCACTGATGTGGTCCACGATGTCGCACAATTATTTAGAATTGCCATTGCTTCACCTTCAAGCAATCACTCGGCGGTTTCTGTGTTGCGCTGTAATTCGGGTAACAGTAACTATTCTGTTGGCAGTGTCTGCACAGATCCGCTCGGCTAGCTGTGTACACGATTGCTCATGGTAACTGCTCGGTAACAGCTTTTTTTTTGTTAAACGGGTTCGTGATGAGTTGCACCTGAACTCACTGTTGGCACGTGTTCAGCAGTGGGTCTGAAGCACCAGTCAATGTTGAACCAACTGAGTGCACAGGGGCCATCTGACCGACTCGTTCACTCTTCTTTATAGCTTCAATCGTAATTTAAGCTCGCTTATTAACTCAGCCCAGCTCTGCTTTTTCAGGGATCGACAAAAGGTTTCGAGGCGGTTCAATAATTTTGAGAGGCAAGGTTGGTGCCAAAGAAAACTAGCAGCTTTTGGGTGTAAGTCAACCAAGGTGCTGATGAGTTTGATCAAATACAGACTTTAATTGTCGTACCACCACTTTTCAGTAGGCTTGCTTTGCTCCTTGTACCGATAAGGCAGCTTATGAGCATGCCTCCTAACAACGTTATTGTATTTTTATTCCTCACTTGTTACGTTTTCAGTGAGGCCAGCTGTTCTTTAAGGCTGTGCGTTTGTCCACGTTTGCTACACTCGATTGTATCTTTTGTATTGGTTGCAGTCGCAAGTGCTGATATTGCATTATTATTAAATCAGGTCGCTCCGGAGGCTTTATTGTTCTTCAGCTGCTAAGTGAGGTCGGCATGGAAGCTATGCCATAAGGCAAACGGTGAAAAACCTAGAAAGTAAATGCACTTGTGAAATGCATGTCACATTGTTCATATATGTTTGTATCGTATAAGGCTGGTGCTGAATTTGTAAGAAATCTTATCCTCACTTGCCCTAACTTATCGAATAGCATTAGTAGCCTTTGTCCTTATCGAATGAGTACAAATTGTGAGTAGATGGTCCCTCAGGCAATGTTTTTAAAAACCGTTGGTTACTTATATTGCGGTTACACTAAACACCACTGGTATCTTATGACAGGTAGTACCCCCATGTCGCGAATAGCCAGAGAAAATTTGCAGATGGTAAATTCTGGCTTAGCTGTAAGCAATAATGAAAATTCAGATATCCTACATTTTATACTGTAAAAGAGTAAGTATTGGTGTGCATATTACGTGTGTGTGTTTAAAAATGGACAAGAGACCTTGTGGTGGCCGAGGTAAGTCAAGCAGCATTCAAGCCAAGGCATATAGACAGGTAGTCTTCAATGCTTTTATTAGCAAGTGCAGCTTTGTCTTGGACCAGCGGCTTTCTAATAGGGGGAAGGAGATTTGCTCAAGATTATAAGGTTTCTAAACTATAAGCATACGTATCCTGTTATATAATGTAGGGTCTAGGCCGGATGAGCTGGATATTCGAGATGTTCGTTCAGTTCTTGGGTCTTTGAGGATGTAGGCACTCGTGTCTGCTGCTATGCTTTGCTATCGTCGACAAGCCTGAGTGGATCGATGCAGCAACCACAGTCTCGCTAGCCTTGCTTTGAGGTGCCACATCTAACAGCATTCGTCATTATGTCTGAAAGGGTCAGCAGCCCCAGCGTTCGTGGCAGTACTTGATGTTGGTAGCTGTTACATAACATCAAGGCCGAATTGAAGGATAGTTGCTAAGGACCCTTGGCAGTAATCCCAATCCTGAGCTAGTGTGTGTCACATTGCTTGTGACTGCGAGTATTGTACCAAAACATGCCCTACGATTTGGGCTTATAAATAAAACATGCATAGAATTGAGTGCCTGAGATCTCAATTGAAAGCTATCACTACCGCTTGCTGTGGGCAATAAAGGATTGCACACTGCTGGACTCAAACTCACCGTCGGGAATGTGAAGAGCAGGCATCTTACCCCTGGACCAAAGCCCGATGGCAGGCAGTCGCGTCTGGGTAATGCTGAAAATACGAAGCTGGAACTTGAGAGTATGCCAATGTATGATCAGGAGTGAGTGTATACTGTCATGGGCAATTAGGTCTAGGACAGGTGAGACCCAGGTAACACTGGTAACTTATAAGAACATGTAACTTGCTTGATGATAACGTGCAAGTGTCCGGTACCTTAGCCCAGACTGGAGATATGGAAAGAGGCGTGCTTGTGTCATTTGTAGCCTCTGGGACCTCGAGTTGAATGGTTGATACACTATGGTGCAGTACGCAAGCAAAGTAGCATGTACAGAACCATTCAGGATTGATATTGCTTCCCACCAATGACCTGCTTTTCCGTATTTCTGCCCACCGATGACCTGTTTGGTCTGGGTTTTTTTAGACAGGGCCGGGTACGACAGGTGCAGCTCAGAAAGCTGTGTATCTATGCACTGTTTTGGTGAGCTGTAGAAACACGGAAGTAGAAGGCTGAAGGAAGCGTGCTACGTGACGCTTAGTATCAACAATCTTACCCCAACATTAAGGGGGTAAGTTCTCAAAAATGGTCAATTCAAAAATTTTTAAGTGAAAATTCGTGTATTAAAAGATAAAACTAGTTACAAATGCAATCACAAATTTTGGTTGTTGTCAAGATGACTGACACGGTTGATAAAATTATCAAGTCCAAACAGTAGTGGGAGTTATGTGCCCCGCGAAATGGGATTAGCCCACCCCCCCAAAGCACATTTATTGATATTGTACAAAGACCAAAAGGACCTTGTGGGTCAGATGTGACTCACAGTGATCTTTAGGCGCTTGCCGTTCAGCCGGGCTATTCCCTCAACTGAGCTGAAACTTTGATTTTGTAGAAGTAACGTCTTACAAAACGACTACTACTCCTGCTGCTGACTTTGGCTCATCCTTTTCGGCGGTCCTGAGCTACTACTTCCACCTTACACACTACCTGAACTTCTCTCCTGACTGCTATGCTTCCCACTTTCTCTTTGCTTCGCGATATTAAGTCTGTTGGCTACCGAAAGCCGCTGAGGCTGTGAGTGCGCTATATAAAAAACTCCTTCGTAACACTCACATTGTCTTTATGGCTTTGTGAAGTTACAGACGGAGATACATTACATTATGTACTAATTTTAAGTGGCGCAGCGATTGCAATTATTCTCTCGATATGAATAGTAAATATTTTTAGAAGGACCCAATGGTGATCATTTTTGATCTGCAAAGCTGGCAGCTGAATATAGCTTACTTCTGGTTAAAGTGAAGCTCGAACTTTTTAACTTAAGAAATGGGAATGATCATTTAATCTCTTTACTTTGTACATCAAGTTGAGAAGAACGTATGAACTCTTCAGTAAGTGTAAAGTCCCAGCGTTTGAACTGGGCTTTTGAGTTCTGTTTCTTGTAGACCTCCCCACTCCACTTGCGATACCATTGGTCAAAAACTGAAGTCCTTGGCCAATGAAGCCCTATATTCGTCATCTTCTGAGGCAACGGGTTAATGCTTGGACCGTGGTGGTACTTTTCAAACCACCAATAGAACGTTCGGTTTCATTGTTTTCGCTAGTTATATGAGTCTCTCATCATGTAAGTCGACGAAATCCTTCGACAAGATTGGGGCAGTTATTCTTTTAAACATTCGACACCCATTACATGTCTTTGCAGCACCCCAGGGTGTACAGCAGAACCGTACAGAAAGTTGTTGCACCAGAAATGAATTGCCACCTACGATGAGTAGCTGCTTTTAAAGTAGTGCCTTCTGAACGTCTCGCGGAACATGCGCATCATGAATATATAGTCGACTTGTAGGTTCTTCTTCAGCAATCTTTTTAGTGCTACTTTCCGGTGGTAAGGAGCTCAGTACAGACCTCAGCTCTGCTAAGTTGTTTATGGTTTGCCAAAAATCGGTAAGAATAATGCTGTCGTGTATAGCAGTGATGCTGCATACATACAATATATTCGGCCATCTTGTCGCTATTGACGAGGGGCAGCACGTGGCTTACTTAGCGCCCGCAGGCGTAACGCCCATAGAGATATTTTCTCTTTCAAAGGGCTTTTGCCGGGGTCGGCCTCGACAGGAAAGGTTAGAAACAGTTACGTTACGGCCCGGTCCAAAACAATACAACCCCAAGCACTTCGTTCTCAAAAACTTTATTTGCCGATTTAACTTATTCTTTTCCACACATACGTGCTAAGGTCAGGGAGATTTGTACGATCCCGAGATGAATTGCTAGCGAGATGTCTATTCCATACTGTACGGTTTCTGAGCCATATGTTGGATCAGGTGATTTCGAGCGGAAAGCGCGGAAGCCGCTGCCTATCTCTGGTAGCATTAGGCACGTCACTCTGCTTGCCGAAAATAGTGCCCGACTTCTGGAGTCGAGTTTACCAGTTTTTCATTCTCCCATGCCTGACGTAGTTTCTCCGGCAATTACTTGAAAATCTCTAATGCAAATTATTAAAATCTGCAAATATTAGGCGTCACAGTTTACTGACAGAAGGACGATGCTTTTCACGACCTCGATCCCGAGATCATGGGTTCGATTCCTGCTGTGGGCAATCCTTTATTGCCGGTGCAAGCGGTGGTGGTAGCCGTAAAGGCTATTCTGTCGCTATGCAAAAGAGGCTGTTAAATCAGTAATATATACAGGGTAATGTGAGTACTTGAGCAATTATAGTCTTAAAAGCTCGTCCTTATCCGTCGCCTACTACTCGCTAAAATTTGACTGCAAACTCACTTCAAATTCACCATATTTGGGCTGAAGAAGCAGCGAACTAGACGGCAAGCAACTTTCATGAGGGAACTTTCTGAAGCTTTATTGGCGAGCCGTTTGTCGAAACTGCTATCTCGCTGCGGCTTGGCACCAATTTTTGCATTTGTAGACATGGATGGTCATAAGTGTAAAACTACTGGAGTCGGCTCCAGCACGTGAGTGGAAATTTGAGGCCGTGGCTTTAAAGCCCGGTGCTGAACGTCAAATTAGTCTTGGTAGCTCAATCGGAAGAGCACTGGACCAGCAACCGATGGGTTTCGGAACCATTCTGAAACTCTTCGATATTCAGTCGCGGCAAGAGGAATCGGGGGGGGGGCCTACAGTAAAGGCGAATGACTGGACTTTAGATTCAATACGTTGCTTGTTGGAAACCCAGGACGGGTGAGAATAGGGTAATGTGACAAATCACAAAGTTTACGACACACGAGCCTAGCTGCCAAATTGTGCACCAGCTGTAAGCTCGATTATTGCGATTGTGGCGAGCAGACTTTTGACTCAATGTAGGTAGTTCCGGAGGCTGATCCATCTTGCGTTTAAACTCTACCCACCTTTACCAAAACGGATTTCGTTCCTTTAAGACAGTTCTTGGGTTTCTATTCTATCTGACCTTGTGACGAGCGACGTCAAGACGGTGAGCCTGGCGAGGCAAGAACTCTTGAACCCAGAAACTGGCCGCAAACGTGCTCGCACCTTCACTCTCTTCCGATTTGCTGGCTCTGTTCCAAGTAAGGCCTTAGCTGAGCTCTCAGAGCACAGAGCTCTTGGGATTCTTTTTCACTCTTTTATTGCTATTCAGTTGTTCGTATGCGTCGTTTCCCCGAGTTTCGGCAGTTCGACGCAGAGTGGCTTTGCTCCGTTATTGGCTTTTCTCGTCGTTGCCTGCTACAGCTACGCATCAGTTCTGCTCGCTGTGCCCTTTTTTCGATCTGCTGCTACGAAAGACATGTGGTCCACAGTGACGAGCGGAAGTCACAAGTTTCTAATGGAAATTGATCGTACTTGGAAGCTCATCCGATGCACCGTAGTAAACATTCCTTTTGACTCTCTGAGCTGTTATTGCCTTAAGCTCAGGAGGAATCTTCACGTGATTGTATATATTTGTTGCTGGATTTACTTTGATTTTTCTTCGAACTCCCGTGGAGACTTACGTTTGCTTACCAAAACGTGCAAGATTCGAACTGGGACCTCATTTTCGCGACACTTCCTTTTACCTGAGTTCCGTTTACATTATGGGCGGGACTTCTACAATTATAACAGGAGCACTTCGACAAAGAGAGCAAGAAATATGCTGAGTGCGATAAATGAGTAATGTAGTTTGGGCCGTGGGCCATACGGATCGAGGCCTATCAATGGAGGTAGCCTGCAGGCGATCGAGGCACCGAGCTCAGCCGAGCTCGACTAATGACAAAATATGCGGCAAGTGGACCGTAGCCCCCTCCACTAAGCGAACGTTTGGGCGTAGTCCACGAGACCGGCAGCCAGTGGCCCGAGAACGCGTAGTAATAAATCAGGAGGGGGACGCTTGGAAATAGATGACGACGCGGCTGCAGTCTTGAGAGTTGTCGCGTGGAATCGGACTTACGTATACGTGGTGAATGGGGCTTGAGCAGTACAGTGGTGGCGTAAGATGACAGGAACGACAGTGCATGGATGAAAAAGAACTGCTGTGGCCATCAGGTCAAGCGCATGACGATCGACCGAGGTGGAGCGTTCAGGGAGCGCCGCGATCGGAGGGGAAGTATTTCGGGACGGATTCCTCAATCGCCGTTGTGCAGGCGCTTAGCGTCGTTTTGCCCGTTCGGAGCGCTAGAATGGGGTACAGTGTGAGCCGAAGTAAATTCGGGAGTCCTGCGGAGGAGACCGTCCCCGATACCTGGCCGATTGTGGGCCCCACGTGGGGGCTCGTGCAGAGTCGAGGTTGGCATCAGCGGAGGAGTAAGAGCCGCTGGTGCTACTACCGATCCTCCGCCACTCGCTGGCCGCCAGGCTCCGGCATTGAGCTTTATCGGGAATACTTCGGTCTAGCGTACACGTAAACCCTGTAGTTAGCCGATTCTAGGAGCTTAGCCAATCCCAGACGTGCGAGCGGATGTAGATAGAACAGTCCAGTGACTAAATATTTCTTACATAGAGAGAGAGAGAGAGAGAGAGGAAGACGAGGAGAAGACACTCGCATCTACAACGCTTACAGGCCCGCCGAATAAACTGTAGCCAAGAGGCCTGCAGTTCGAGGTCACGAGTGATTTTCCCACGCCTCGCACACGCACGGTGCGGACATCTGGAAAGGCTGCTTTGGCGACGCTCGCTTTTGAGTGCGCCTACGAAGAGCGTCGATGAGCGGTGGATATCTGGCTCTCAGCACCGATCCGCCGTTACAAAATGATTGGGATTGTTGAGCACAACCTTCCAGAGCTAGGATTCAAAAATACGATGCAAAGCAAACGCTTGGAAATAAAGCTTTTCTACTCTAGCGGAACGGCAGAAATAATGTGCAGTTCCGAACGCTCGCCGCGGCTCTGAAGCTGGAGTTACATACAAAACACAGCACGTCGTCACGCGACCAGCGCTATACCTCAAGGGCGCGAGTGACTGGTTTTAACCAGCGCCTCCACGCATGACCTGTGAAGCGTCGCGGAAGCAAGTTCGAGGCATGCACGTAAACGTCGACGACAGTAGACCGCGATAGCAATCAATACGAACCTTACATTAATAAATAAACGCTCAAACAGCACAGCGGACCCAACAAATTTGATGTCGACTCAATATATCGTGTGCATGCGCATGCTTTCCGTCTGCCTCAGCACGACAGCAGGAGGCAGTGCAGGATCGTCATCGCTTCTGATGCCCTTTTATAAGATTTAATCCACGCTTCCGGTTCTTAACGATCGTAACTCAGGAATCCCTAATACTTTTTTTTTTAAACTAACGCAGCTTGCTCGATTAGCGGCCCGGCATTTCATTATAACGAGACGATAAACCCTGGTGCTCCGATTTCATCGAAACGACTGCCAGACTCGAGCTATTTGGCTGTACATTAGCGATACGTACCCTATATAAAGTAGCTTCCCAGCAAATTGAGCTCGTGCCTTTTCCTTTAGCGAAGGCTGCGAATTGTAGAATCCGCTGCCAGCTGAGTAGCGGCGATGCATATTTCATGGAAGCGCCCGACTCTGCTCGCCGCCGAGTAGCGTGCGATTCGTCTGCCGCCTCACGCTCGTCGCCGCGGTCATCTTGCTTTCATCTTACGAAGACATTTTGAGCCTAGTTTGGGTGACGAACTTTCGCTGTACATCGATTTGCCGACCGTGCGCCCGCGTTCGGCTAGGATGACGAATTTCAAGGGCTCCCTTCGAAGAGGAGTGACCATCTGGACAAAGCGTGCACCCGAGGCGGGTGCTCGCGACGCGCCTGAAGCATGGAGCCTCGTCGGCTTTGGGCGCTAGCGTGGGCGCCGCCTGTCGGCCGGTGGCACACTTGACCGATGCCGCTTCATAGCGGCAGGCGATTACCACCGCTTTTCAGCGTGCCGGACGGTCGTGCCCAACCGCGGTCGTTTCCATTCGCACTTTACTCTAGTGCTGGCTCTGTGAAGCTACCAAGCCTTGCTGGTGCTCTGAAGACTACGGTCCCATTCACTGCCTGCTGTTACGAAGTTCCTTTGGAATGCCTCCGTCTGTCTTAACCGCTCAGAGTTAAATAAAGCTGAGATTGTCATATTTGGATGTCTATTTCTTCTGCGCCGCCGGAAGCTGATCCCACTTGCGAGGTACTGCCAATATCGTTACACTATTTCATGCATAGTAAGTTTTTGCAGCTGGAAGCGCAGGTCAACTGTTGTATAATGAAGCAGCAGGCGCGGATAGCAGGCACCGGAAGCAACTGGCTGGTTTAACACCCAGGCTTCCAGGATAATCCAGCGAGGGCCGCTCATGCGCCGAACACGTAATAAAACTCGCGCGTGCTTATCTACATGTCAGTTTGAAAATTTGCCGACATCCAGGATTAAATGTTTGCATAGCAAGCGCTTGATTTGATGAGTCGCTGCAGCAGATTCCGACGGTTAAATGACAAATACAGCTTATTCTCGTCAGCATAAAGGCGATAGCATGCTCCATGGGCCTGAATCACTTTTCCCGAGGTTGAGGAAAAGCAAAGGACAGTGTATATATTCTCTGGCAGACGTTCAGGGATAGCATTAGCAACAGCTTCTATGCACAAACCAAACGAACGAACGAATCTTGCCAACACCCATTGACGAGGAAAGCTATCACTTAAAAGCTGACGGGAATAATCTGTACTTGTCATTTAACCGTCGGAATCTGCTGCAGCAACTGAGAAACCGAATGCTAGCCGTGCAGACGTTCGATCCAGAATGTCAGCAACTTTATCGACAACCGTCCGGCTTTTCCGTGAATTGACGGAGTCTTCTGCGGACATTACTACCCGAGAAAGTGCTATACAAGACCATATCTCCGCTCTGATATCATGGGCTTGGATTACATTTGACGATCGTCAAGAAACGGTAGCGAAAACGCCAGATGGCGAGTAGGAGTTTTTCTGGCGGCAATCTTATAGTCTCTCAACGCAGCTCCAATTTACCCAATACTTTCATAGAACCCTAGAGATCTTATCACTTCAATGAATCATGAGGAGGTAAAGAAGAAGCGAAGTCCGCCGCGTGAGTCCGTGAATGCAACTGTGTACACTCACCTGCTAACTGCTAGACGTCCCAGGAACCGTAAGAATAATGATATAAATTATATATTAACACAACATACTAACTTGTATGGCGTCTCCGTGGTGTAGCGGTTATCACGTCTGCCTCACACGCAGAAGGTCCCCAGTTCGATCCTGGGCGGAGACAGCTTTTTGAGTTTCTTAGTTTCTTGTTTACAGTTATTAAAGTAGCCAGTAACTACTAAAGCTTGTTTTGTATTTGTTTTTAGATGTGAGTGACAACCCAAACTCTTAATGAGTTCCTTCCTAACAGGCCTACTACCATCACTGGCTACTTACTCTTCAACGAACATGCTTTGTTTTTGTTTTTAGATGTGAGTGACAGTACAAATGATAGAAACTCAAATAAGCAGTTTAGATCCCTCCACTCTCTCGCTCCAGCCTACCCATTTGAATTAGTACCTAACCGGGCCTCCCATCAGCGGCTGCTCAAAAACGAGAAACTCAAAAAACTGTCTCCGCCCAGGATCGAACTGGGGACCTTCTGCGTGTGAGGCAGACGTGATAACCGCTACACCACGGAGACGACATATTAATGATCAAGTTAGTTTTTATTTATAAAATTATATCTCAATTCTTGTTCCTGTGACGTATAGCAGTCAGTAGGTGACTGGTCGTGGTCACGCCGACGTAACTGGCTACTTACTGTATTTTCGCAGGCCGTATTATATTATTGGAGTACACTCTAGCTTGAAGCAGTCTAGGCCCGTTTATACTTCGCGGCCTAATTATGGACTAAGACACCATACCTCTCTGGGTCAAATTGTACCTTGTCATATCAAATATTGTGAGCGATAAAAACACGAAAATTTGGGTGATGGTCAAAAAATCCGCGCCAGGGCTGTGTTGTGTGTGCCAGTTGCTTCTCGGCCACTGGTGTGTGACCAGCTCTCGGCTGGCGGTCGGACGGTTGGCTAGGTGTGGCCTTTTGTAACGCCGAAGGCTCGGCGGAGTAGGCTTGACCTGCCGCTTACCTAGCGGCGTAGCATTGCGCCTACTGCCGTTCGGTGCGCGCCTACGCGCAATAAGCTGGCCGCCACGAAACGAGCGTTTCTGGCGCCGACCTGCTTACTGTTACTGAAGGGGGTCGTGAGTCTGCGGTGTGAATTGGAAAGCGAGACACACAAATTGGGGATTTTACTGAACTTTATTCGCAAGCGCACAAAGTCGCTGCGCGTCTAGTTCAGCTTTATCTCCACACTCCTCGCACGTTCTCAACAGCACCAACACTCTTGCGGAGGGAATACTTCTCCACACGGAGCGCGAACCGGAGCCTAAACCCTAACCGGAGAGCTAGGACTCCACACACGCCAACTACGTCTAGCTCGCACCGGCAAATCCTTATGCCGAGACCGCGTGCTAGCGCGCACACACAAAACACAAAAGAAACACAAAATGCCAGCTCGGGCGCTATACGACCATATTCGGTGGAGTCCACCGAATCCTCCTAGCGCTGCTTCGTCCTGTTCCGTCAATCACTGGCGAACAGCCCTCCCTCCTCCCTCGCTTTCAGAGAAACGAGTCCGACGGCGTCGAAGCGCGGAGCCGGACCAAAGACAGAAGACCAAAAGACAAAAGACCCAGAGCGAGCGTCGCTCGACTTTTAAATACTAAGCTGAGACAATGGGGCAAGAGCTTAGTGGTATCGAGCCCGAAACCAGGGCCCATTACGGTAAGGAATTAATACCGGCTCTAGGCCACTGGAATGTCTCCTCTGTCCAGCTTGAATGGCGGATGGGTTCCAGACGATTCTTATTTGGACAGAGTGAAGGCGGAGGTTGACAAGCCAGCCAACATCTATCAGCAGCTTCCGCGGGTATCGGACTGCGAGACTCCACTAGCGCTGCTGCAGCCGGAGACATAGTAACATAACAGCTGCACATAACACTTCATTCGCTCCCCCATTCTTCTTTTTGGCACACATTACTCCGATCTCTCACCTGCCTAATCTTTTCTATAATTATTTTGAAATCGGAATATTGGCTACCCTGTGGCCGCCGAAAGTTCTCGGGCTCATTGTGTACGCTGTAGATTGCTCTCCAGCATAGCAATGCTTCTAGTCATTGTGACTATGCAAGTACATACTGCGTAATTCTGAGCGGACCTCGATTTAGAAATGATTCTCGAAAACCCACGATTCACTTCCCGGCTGTAAGAGTGGCAGCCTGCGTCTGCCGCTGGTGCGGGAATCTAGCTTGTTGGCTTTATATCCACAAAACCACGTTGCTTTAAAATTTGCTTTTTGTTTAATCTCACATTTGCTGGCTTAATTCGAGTTGTAAGTGTCCCGTATTTAAGATTGAAGACCGTAGGCGATCAATCCCTCTGCTCTGTAGGACCAAGGCTCTGGAACTCGCTGCTTCCGAACTCTCTTCGTGCTGGCGCCCGAGCCTCTGTCGACGCTGCTCCTGGCACTGTTAATGATGGCAGCAAGTTCACGCTTTTTTACAGCAGCAGTTGCAGAGTATAGGCATCGTCGCAGAGTAGAGACATCACCGTAGTATAGCACCATCTCTTGAGTGACGCTAGTTTCACGGCAAGCAAAGCAATACTTTATTAGCACAGTCGTCTTTGCGGTTCCCAGCCTATCTCTCAGATCTACTCCCCACCAGGCCAAGCATCGTACCAGCCGCTTTTCCGAATCCAAAAATTTACCAATACCTCGTACAAACCTCAAATCCTTTGGAGACCGTGCATTTAGTTCGTATGCTCCCAAATCCTGGAACTCACTCCCGACTTGCGTCACAACATCCACTGACTTGGCCACATTTAAAAAGAGCTTGAAAACACACCTATTTAGGACAGCATTTAGTGGGTCCCTGAGATTCGTCCTTGATGTGCTTATGCGTGCTGACACTGTGCATGCTGCCACTAACCACATTTGCATGCTGACCCTGTGCATGTCAACCCTAATCATGCTATTCATGTTGTTTGTCAAGCTCGATACCACTCGCCATTCAGTCGCGTTTCCCATTGCAGCAAATGTAAAGCGCCTAAAGAGAGATTGAATTCTCTGACAGCGCTTTATCAAGTGCATTATTATTATTATTGTTATTATTCAATGATCTTGACCGGCCAAGCGGTCAGGCACACATGCAGTCTGCAGGCTAAGCAATCGGAGTCACCGGCTTGGCAAACCTGCTTGCGCCGGCGATAGCCGCTGTGGAGCAGACCATGACCACAACTCAACTGTTTCTGAAAAACGCTTTAATTGATCAAATTGAAAATCTCACTTCATTTATACGCTTTTAAATATCGGCGCAAGTTCTTTGTCGGATATCAGCGGAGATTTGTTGAGAATGTTCTCTGTTTGGATAATTGCTACTGAAAAATCAACAATAATTGGAAGAGGTTAAAAGACCACAGTTAACAAACATTGTACTCTGCGTCATCTTTCAGATCGGGTGCATTCTGGCTCGGAGGGGATCAAGTTTGGTCTAGCCTATTATACAACCCTGGTATAAAGTCGCCTAAGAATAAAATAAATAAATCCTAGCGGATTAAGCAGCCTCTTTTTGTATAGCGACAGAAGAGCCTTTGCGGCAATCACCACCGGTTGCAGTGGCGATAGAGAATTGCCCACTGCAGGAATCGAACCCACGACCTCGGTATTGAGGTCGTGAAAGCAACCGCCTTACCTAGTGTGCCATCACGGCTCGCCCAGCCGTTTTAACTCCGATTCTAACTTAGCCAATGCCGTTTCGACCCCGGGTAGACTCTGGGCAGACTCTGGGAGGGGTATACACTTGCCCGTTACACCGGTAACAAGCGGTGAATGAGCACCAGAGCTCTTGCGTTAGGAAGGACTGAGATCGCAAGTACTTTCCCATCATGCCGACTGTGGTTCAGTTTATATTCATGTCAAATCAATCCATTGTAGTGTACTCATCGACATCCCCAGGCTAGAGAAGATGCAAACATGCGACCGTGATTTCATATGAATCTGCATTCAACCGGTCGTTCCGGCGTCTGTCAATTTAGAGGCTTACGTATAGTTACCGTTTCTGTTATGTCAATGACGACACCAGCGACAGACGGCGCTTCATTGTAACAAAGAATTTAACTATATTCGCGAGTCTAATGCCTTCGCTGCAGTTGAGTATATTTATAAGTGTGTACGTATGTATATATTTATGTTTATAAGTGCTACTAGTTTCAGGCGTTACCAGTATTCAGCGCACGTCGGTTGAGACCGACGCACCGCTACGAGCGCTGCGTTTGCGGCAAAGTTCTGACTGGACGCGAAAGCCGCACGCATCATTACCAGCACCCACGTGCGCCAAATATTCCAAAGATTGACGCAGGGCTTCATATTTAGGGCTTTGAGGCTTCACCCATTCAGCTCAAAGCGCACACTCACGGCTCGCTCGCAAGTCGGCGTTCTCATGAGAGCGTTGCCCGTGAGGACACTAGCATTTCGCCTGTATTGAAGAAATGGCAATTTGAGACCTAGTGCCTAGCACTTTCAAGGTGATGCGCGAGCCATGGTTGCTTCAGAGTACAGAAAGTGCGGCCATTTCTGATGACTCTTGCCAAATTACGTGTAAGCGAGGGCGCGGGGGTGGTGGGAAAAACAACTGACGTACTCGTAGCTGATGGCTTTCTCATCAATCTCTTCAGTGAGCCCAGTGTCTCATTTTTGTGCGACGTGTTACTTTAGTCATCTCTCGAAATGGTTCCAGTTTATCTGTCAACAGAGGTCGTGAATTATGGTCTCGCCTTTTTCCGACGAAGATAAAGACTTCTACGGCCGTTTGCACGCAAGAGAAGGTTCAAAAAGTTAAAACGACGGAAAAGATTACACACATTCTATTTACAGTCAGTCGCGAATAATAAAGAGTCATACTTTAAGGACGACTGATAAAAAATACCAGGTTCATAATACTTTTCAGGCTGGAGCGATTAGGACATGTCGAGCACACTACTCCGGTTGTTTTACTTACCGACGCCACGGCACAAAATCTGTTGCTAACTCTGAGCGGCATTTTCCCGACGCATGCACTTCCGCTCACGTGCATCGAATTCGCGACTTTCCGTGCCGCTATCTCACATCGACCGTCCCCTTCCGCAATAGGAGGCGGTAGTCGAAGTGGGCGGCCGGCTGAAATGAAACGTGAGTGGTGCCTCTGAGTTGGGCTGCTGCTGCTGCCGCTTGCGCTCACAGCGGTTACACAGCGAGCACGAACGTGCGGCATCCGCTAACGATTCTTCATCGAGGTGCAACATCCTGTTGTCGGATATCCTGACTCGTGCACCGGCCTGCTACCAATTATGATCGTACCAGTCGCTGTCCTATCGTCAGCGTCAGGTAGCTTTGTAATTGGATGGCAGTCCGCCGCGGAGGCTTGCGGATGCGTGTACTACGCTCGGACGTGGGCGCGTAGGTTATGGTGCTGCTGCTCTCATTTGCTCCAGCGTCGGCATCAGCGAACCTAAATCACTGCCAAAGAACCGCGACGGGAAGTGAAGAATCCCTGGACCGGCTAAGTAAAGGCCCGTGGCTCTGAAATTCAAAGCGGAAAGCTAGCTAAGAAAAATGTTCTTCAAAGTAGGCCAGACAGAACTTGGATTCTGGCACCGTTCAAGCACTTCTGATAAGTATGCGGAACGCTAACTCCTAGTAGCAGGTATTATACAGAATATTAGGTAGAAGGTATTACGTTTTATTATTACTGCTATTAGTTATTAGGTATTAGGTAGAAGCTATCGGGAGATATTTAAAATGACTTTAAAAATGCGACCGCGAAGAAAAGCCAAAATAAGTGACCTTTAAATGCTACCAACTGTTATCATTATAGTTTTCAAACGTATTTTCATGCTATCAATTAATATCGCTTAGACTGGTGTCTGCTTATAGAATATCTTTCATGAGAACTTTTCTTTAATAAAAAACGTATCGTTGTACATCATTTAATCTGTTATATGTAGGTCGTGCGCAGCTTCAGCTATTAGCTGCTTTTATTTTCAGGAATTGAAAATGAGACCTCTACCTGGAAGCCAGACGCTTTTGGTAATGCTCCAGACAGCGGTGCAAACCTTTAGTCACGTGTAACTATTGTAAATTCCTATAAAGTACAACTAGTGTCAAGGAAATAGGACCGAGGAGTCGACATTGGCAATTCAAGGTTCAAGTGGAGGAACTCCTCTTGGCTACGATGTTTATATGGGTCTTTCCCTAGGGGTTGGTAGCTGCTAGCTCTTCACGACCCGGGTCGTCTGTTCGAGTCAGGCGCTGCCGATATTTTATCGCCTTCTGCAAGCGATTGCCATAGACGTTATTGCCACAGCCCTTCTGCCGCTATAGAAATGAGGCTGTTCGTGTCAGCCAACCTTTTTTTAGCTTCACCTCACGAGGCTCAAAGTGCTCGAACAGACAGACCGACGGGCCGATGCCGGATCTATGGTGCCACGACCGTTCTGCACTTTCAGTGCAAATAATGTGGCCGTAGTCCAGTAAATGCTACCCACTAGTCAGTGGTTAAAAGAACGTGCATGGTTTACGTCAGCGTGCCTCTTGCCAGGTAGGTTTATAGCACCCTTTGACCTTTGGTCTAGCGGAAGAATCGCAAAGAGGCTCGATAGCAGGCTTAGGTCCAATTTTACTTTCCATCAGTCTGCTCGTTAACTTTGTAGCCAAGTTCCGCGGGTCAGAGGTTATTTCTCGCCAAGCCCCGCCATACTCCGGCCACGCTGCCGCTCGCCATGTCGCTGAGCTAGGGTAAGACGAGCGGCCGTCAATTTAGACCTCTCTATAATATCGCATGCACCAACAACAAAACGGGAACTAAACGAATCTACAGAGGAATGTCCTATACATGGTGAACTACAGAGGCGCGAGATGACGCCGCAGGCACGAACGAGCGTGTAAGTTTCTCTCAGTCGGCTTCCACGGTCACACGGTCGCAGGACTCCGTCCCACAAGTACAACCGTTAGCCGTAAAAGATCCGGCTAGCTGAGTAACTGCTTGGCTAGTCGGAGTCGACGTCCACCACAGTCGAGAGCTTCCGCCGAAAGACGCCTACTCACGGGGGAGGGAGGGCACGAACACTCTACACGGGAACGCGGAATATACAAGTCACAACAATGATCGTGCTATCCAGCTCCGCTCGGGCCTTGGGCACTCATTGCCTTGCGTGCGTGGCCCGCATCGCCAGAACACGCCTGCACGAATCCAGGTGCATAACTCGGCCAGACCGGGAGCCTCCAACACCACGACTTACTCAGCCAACTTCTACCGCGGAGCCCCGGTGACCCTTCGTCACCACACCTGCCATAGGCCAGACCCGGCCTAGCCGGTGACCCTGAGCACATTACAGCCGTCCCGTCCCAGCCAACCGAACCTAGCCTGCGTACAACTTAATTGCTGAGGTCATAGAGAGCAAATTGCTCCTCCTTCATTTGACCACGTAGTAGCAGCCCAAAACAAGTTCGCAAGGCTCAACTCCACTGACTGCCTTCAGCTGTCATTCAGTGCTTTATAGCATACTGGGCTTTCTTTGGCTCAGTGGTTTCAGGTGCTCGCACCGACCAAGGTGCTGGCCGAGATCGTAGGCTCGAGCCCCGTGGCATGTGCGAAGCGCCTGAGTAGAGATTAGGTTCTCTTCGAGCGCAATACAAATGAAATATATTTCCTATTTTTTTCTTGCCGATCTTTGCACTTGCTTGGACCTCATCTATAGCTACAGCGATACAGTCATGTGGTAAGCACAGGCCTTTACCACTAATCTAGTGTAGGCCCTCCTTTCGCTCAAGTCGCTCGAAATGTAAGCATTCGTACGTGAATAGATGAACGTCTTGGTCCGAAAGTGCATGCTAGGTGCTCGGCTGGGAGGGAGCACCTAGCATGGTGCTGCCTAAGTGCAAAGTGTGACCATTTTTCTTTGCACGGTCAAACACTTGCTACATGTTTGACTATTTATATATTATTTTGTTAAATACAGTGCAATACATGATACGATGCTAATTGCATTCAAGTTACTAGGATGGAAGTGGAAAAATCTGTCAAATGGAGAAGGCTAGCCACCGAAATTCAACGCTTTATAATAAAACCAACCTCTAGCTTTAAAGAATGGAATGAACTGTTTTGGTAAGTTGCCAAGAACTTCCAAAGTCTCTCGTTGAATGACCCTACAGCTGGTGATTGCTTGCTGCAGAATGCAGCTGTCAGCTGCAGCGATTAGCTTTCAAACTTAACTTCGTAATTGGCCTTTGCCGAAGAATTATTTCTCGCTCGATGCTTTGCTCGTGTTCTTAGCTCCTAGCTTAGTGAGTATGACGGAACACCCATTCCGGAATAGACCTATTGGTTACGATGTAGGCTCGCAAGGGATGCGCAGACTTTCGGTGATAATATTGCGAAAGTTTCGTCATTGGTGTCAAATCTTCTAATTGATTTACTCCAATCAGTTCGAGCTGTAAGTATATATCAATTTAGCCTAACCTGAGCTGAAGAAGCGGATGCGAACGAAAATCAAGGGATACCTACAAAACATATTAAAGGCAGTTTTCAAGTTACTAAAAAATCTAGCAGTGTATTACTTACCATTTTCTTGGCCACAGTATCTCTTGAATCAGTTTTTCTATGTCCGTCCATGTACCCTACATAAAAAGGGGTTAACAATTAAATACACGTTTGCAATTTAAGCGTATTTGTCCCTCTTCGGCACGCCTAAACTCTACTGAATTCACGAAGTAAATCAATTCCAGCGACGAACAGCTGTTGCATGTAATTACTGAAGCTTAAAATTTCCTTCTGCTATAGAGAGTTTTACAAAAACGCCACGTTGCCTATCTAGTGGAATCGTACACTGTGAAATGGAGAAAGTTTTCCATTAGCTGCAACCATGTCCCGATGCTAATTCCAACTCCTCTTCCTGAAAACGGCCTGATACAAATGCCACCCTACGAAGCAGGACACAGAGATTCTGAAGGCAAAAGCACGTCTAAGAAATATGTGCCACTTTGACTTCTGTCCCATTAAAAAAAAAATTGCAAACTCTTTAGTCTTATCAAGTGACCTGTGCGTCCATTGTCACTACAGTGGCTATAAATTAAAACCTATAGCCTTAGCAATCACAAATCCATTTCAGTGAGAAATGAAAACTTCAGAGCTTATTGCTTATCGGGCTCATCTATCACTGGCCGCTTTGCGTTTACTGTAATTGTGGCGTACCTACGTCTTATCCTGCGACCAAAGAGTTTCCACGGCTCTCTGCTGCAGCTCATGCTGGACGCCTGACATCGTCACGTGTTTAATGAGCTGGTGGAGAGCCGGATGCTCGCCAGTATAGGACAGCTTGTGGCTGCTGAACGAGAAGGACAGAATGACTATAGGAAGCTGGTGATAGCACTTCGGAATTCATACGGTATGTCAATCGCTGGCCACGACCTGTCACGTGACGGCCGTTCATGAACAAGCTCTGTCTTCGAATTCACTCCTTGTTGCCTGGAGAGGACTGCATACGGTCGCATTAAAGTTTCTGTGGTCTGCCAGCTAGAGATGCTGCTAAATTGGCTGCAACATGTGCCAGCCTACGATCTGGCACTAGGACCGTTCACGTCTTCTTGCACGAATACATTTCGCTGCTGACTAAGCCAAGTGGCTGGGGTCTGCTGCTTACCAATGAGGTCTAGTTATCAGATATTTGGTTTTTGCTTTACGCAGCTCTTGCTGCAGCCGAAATGGATGCAAACCACGTTCTAAAAAGTCGAACGGAAGTTCTATTGGCTTCACTTGTACTTACATCCCCAAAATAAAGCCAGATTTCTTAGTCATTCTTAAGCCCAACCACTTCCACCATCTGCCTGCTACAAGCCGATAACAGAAGCCTCCGGCTAAAGGGCTGGTAATTGGCTATCGATTGTAGCTATGCCAGCTGAAAAGTCGCCTGTGCAGAGACCCGTCTTATCTTTAAATGGCCACCATTCAAGCTTTGGCTGCAGCACTTTGAGTTTAGTCACTCTTGGCTTAGACGAGACAGAAGACAGGCTGCAGACCTTCAGCCAACGCTCCATGACGGCCTACGCCGATACTGCGTGCAGCTACTACAAAGAGCACGCTTACCAGCTTCTTGCTGAGAATGGTGTGCCTGCATACATTCGCTACGCCGAAGCTCCTAGAAGAAGAGAAGCGTGCTCTGTTTACCTCGTCGCACAGAGCCAGGATGTTGCCGTGCCCCATGTTGGCTTGCTCAAGCTGGCATTCAGCGTCAATCTGCTCTGCCAGAGCTTCTTTGAGCTTTGACTTACTGCTGGCTGGCTTGCTCTGAGCGAACCTGTGGCAGCGGCTCTTCCTGCTCTCCGTGCGATGTGTACAGACTGCAGTAGGGCATAGGTTCCAGGGCAGCGAGTGTGCTGCCACATAGCAGATGATGTAGTTATCGTGACGACCGCTTATTGATGGGAAGTTTTCCTGTTGTGCAGCGTGAGATTTACCACCAAGTGCTTAGCCCCTGGGTCTAGCTAATGGGCAAGGCAATTGGTCTTTAGGACCCAGCGTTTGGTCATCGTCAGCCAGTGTATGATTATTCCTTCAACCCATTCTGTCGCCATGGTGTACTGGAGTTTGCAGCACTCCTTTTAGTGATTAGCACGACGCTAGCCATAATTATCAAGTAGTATGTAGTTGTTTATATTTCTTTTTCATATCTTTATATTACTTTGGCTATGCAAACACCTCAACACTGCAAACATGCACCTATGCCTCCTCATTCCAGAAGTCAAGGCAATGATAATGCATACTATTGCCTCACCGAGGGAAAATCTAGTCATCGCTTGTACGTTTAGGTCCTCAAGCGGTGTGCCGATGCACTGCTCTCAGAATTTAAGGAGCCTATTCTATTGAAGTATGCACACATGATGGCCGATAATGAAATGAAAAGTAAGTCTAATGCCATCCGCTATCCTTACTTTGTCACCTCTACCATTGCCTCTGTGCTTAATTCTTATAAGCCCTCCCATTTTTTCTCATCGTTTTAAATGCCACTTACATTTCTCTAACGGTTCGCTTTTGAATGTAGCGGCTTTAGGACATTTTTTTCAGAGCTGCATATATATCTACTAAATCTTTTTTCTTTCGCTATCGTTATTAGACATTCGGTTGATGCACAGGTTCGTGAAGCCCGTAGATAAGTGCGTGGAGCACATGGCTAACGACCTGCGGCAGCATATCCTGAAATTAGGACTGGCTTCGATGATTGAATCCGCAGCAGTTTCGTCAGAAGTAAGTAATTTCAATTAAAATGCAATGTAGCTAAAGACCTTCTCACGTGGAATTATATTGCCTGAAATTCGCAGAGCTGATAGGGACCCCACAAGCCTACGAGTTGGGGTACGGGCTTCTATAGCTCCAAGCCGTGAAGCTATTGAGATTACTTTACCTCCTGCTGTCTGAACGGTGCAAACTGTGTGCTTTGTGCTGGCATACGCGTTTGGTCTGACACCTATGCCCTGTGCAATGTGCTAAAGCAGTTGTAAAAAAGTTTGCACCTACTTTCTTCACTGATTTTTCCTATTCTGACTGATTTGGACATTTCCGCCTCGGCACACTCCTCTTGTACCAATGCTTCCGCACGCTCGTAATGTTGCCTTTGCTTCTGCTTCCTGCTCCTTTCGTCCCCTTCCTGCTCCTGTCTTCCGCCTGGTTTCCCTCCTACGCCTTGCCTTTCTCCTCCTTGCCTCCTCCTGTCGTGCCTTGACTTTCGTTCGCTTCTCCTCTCGTGCCCTTGGTGTCTCTCTTCAGTCAAGGAAACGGCCGAACTCCTTGTCAGAGGTAATGGCTATTAGCATACATCTTTGCATACTTCAATTAAAGTTGGCACCGATTGATGCTAGACCAGGCTCGAATTTTGGAAGAGCCTTTCGGGATATCAACTCCGAGCTTGGTTCTGTGTAAAGCATCCACGCGCTTATAGAGGTCATTGCAGAGCGAGCGCCAGTCTCATACTGTGCTATCCAGAGCTCCGGCTTTCTCGCTAGAGCCGATAAGGATGCAAACTGTGATCCCAAATCTTGAGCTGAAGTTGTGTTGGCTTCTCCTGCGCCTGCATCGCAAAAGCAGAGTCAGATTCCTTATAGTCGGAGCACAACTACGACTGAAAGGAATGTCAGAAAAGATACGAGCCTTAGGCTTTATCATAAGATCGTATGCAAGTTTCTTTTTTTTAAGGATTGCGTGGTGTACGTACGGCACATTTTCAAGACGCTAGACACGGCCAGCCACTGGGTTGTCAATATTTTTAACGCCGACTATGCGATGTGTGAGGCTAGCAAAAAGGTACCTTTCCATGCCGGCACTTTGGCTCTTTGTGTTCCCACTCTCGACCGGAGATCGAAGTAGTGCCTACAAGAGCCTGGCAATAAAAACGACTGACGTGCAGACTTGTGAGGCTCTGGTCAACGACTCTTCCATTTTTACACCGAATGCTGGACCAAGGAAGAATAGGTAAGCTCTGTACTCATCACCGGGCTTTGCAGAAGTAATGTTCTCAGCTCATTTTACGCAGCATCATCTGATAAAAAAACAGAAGGCATCAGCCATAGCCATCCAAATTAAGGTTTCCTAACCGATATCAATTTTAACTTCCAACGATGATGGCAGGTAACCGGGAGCTGCAGAGTTGAGTCACTTGACAGACATAAATGCATTAAGGCATAGTGATGATGAGCACAACGGTATGAGGAATGATGATGCTTGAGGCCTCTCTGGGCCTCATTTTATATAGCCACGATGCCCGGCTGTAATCGCCTTTCGTACGGGGTTCGAATCCTGCATCTGGAAATAATTTATTTCCCAATGCAAGCAGTGGTGATAACCGTAAAGGCCCTTCAGTTGCTATATAAATGAGGATCTTACATCAGCTTACACTTAGCCTGCTTGTGTGTTGATATCAGTAGATAGCCAATCAAGCGGGCTGATAGAGTCAACTGCCCTATAACGAGGAGTTTCGGGTTCAAAACCCAATCCTCGAAGCTCTTTCAATATCCAAGAACGACCGAGGGAAAATTTCGTGAAACTAGCCATCACCGTTCAAGTCTAGCTATTGACTTAACCTGATCTACCATTTACTGTTTACCAAGTGGCCTTAAGGCAGGTCCTGGCCATTGATGTGGATGCACGAGTGTATGGTGCCACGAGTGCATGTATGCCGTTCGCGAGTTCGGGTGTGTGAGTGCAGGTGCATGAGCTCCAGTTTTTATAGTGTAGCTTGGACACTCAAAAACGGACCTAAGCAGCATATTAAAAATGAGTTACAATTCAAAGCTTGTTTCTACAATAAAAGCAAAATGCCTTCTGCAGGCCTGCAACAATCCATTGCTATTGCATAGCCACATCCTGGCATCGATTCAAGGGAGTTTTAAGATGCGAAGGTCAAATCCCATTCAGTACCTGAACCGGAAAGACTCACGGCTTGCCTGCACAACGGAGGGCTTAACTGGTATCTAGTGTGCCCAATCACTTACTGTAGTAGTAGCAGTGGTTACTGGTATAAACCTATAGTTACCAGCCTGTACGAGAATACTGCTTAGATACTAATGAAGAGAACCGACAACATGTTTTAAAAACAACTTTACGCAGACTTGAGCAATGGTATCTCGCCGGACACTCACCAAAGAACCTGTACCGGATCCAATTTTAAACTTGCGTGGCCCACGATTGCGATGACTTGGCTGCAAGTATCCTGCTCTCCAGACCTTGACACGTACCGGCTACCTGTGCCCCTTTGTAAACAAAGTGGTCTCTATTTTATAGTCAAGGCGCAAGTTACCGATAATAAAATTTTTAATTACGTATTATGCAAATATATTGTTATGCCACGATTAGCAAATGTTCGTAAAATGTGTTAACCGAACGGCCTATGGCTCAATTGACGTCATCAGCTAGTGCCTCACCCTTTTCGGCTGGCACCCGCTGGCGGTCCGAGGTCCATCGAAGGCTCCGCCCGGAATCGTGAAGCATCTGTCCGTCGGTTGGAGCCATCCACCTAGAACGTTGCATGTATGATCAGCTCCGCTGAAATGTATGTTGGGCCAGGCGAGCCGAGAGCATCGCCATTCGAATGCGATGCACGGCAATGAGAGAAGGCCGCGAACCCACGCTGCCCCCCTGGCGATCTCTCACACCTGATGCAGGGTGCCGTCGCTGCAAATCACAGCTTGCTACGTTTTATTTTGAAATGCTACCGAAAAGTAGTAGAAGATTTCAAAGTAAACTGTTTTCTGCTTCTTCAGCCACTGTTTCACATAGTTCCCCCCTCAGCGCTCCCCACCAGCACCTTCATTTTTTCGAGGTACATGCTCATTTATGCAACCTTCCTGGCTGACTCAGCCCCCTCCGGATGTATGTACGATGTACCTTGTATGCTGTTGCAACCCTGGTGCTCCGGCCATAGATCTTAACGTCGGTTTGCTTTGGCTCAACAAAGTGCTTGCATCGTAACACCGTCCACTTTCGTGAATGTGTCGCTACCAGATAACTCAATAAGCTGGAAAGATACTTTGTGCCACCGTGTATCCATTACCGCATGGATGCGGTCTCGGGGCGTTTTTTTTTACACGAGCCTTCTTTTGCTCTTTCTCATCCAATCCATCGACCATAACGGTCATGAGCTTCCTCGCGGCTTTTTCCTTTAGACTTTAATATACTGTCTTCCGTATTGTCGAATCGATCTTTTGCTGTGCGCGACTGCCCGCACAAATTCAACAATATTACACGATATTGTGGTAGCCCTTACTCAGAGGCGAAGCCAGGGGGTAGTAGCTGCCACCCCCGGGCCTGTTAGGTGGTAGCTGAGTCTGACACCGGGTTGGGCGGCCGGCCGCTGGCCCCTAGGTGGTTGGGCAGACTGCATTCTACAACTGTCAAAATATCACAAAATGGCATATCTGACTGGCCATTCCGGCGTCATTTCTGCCAATTTTCGCTTGCCGAAGGCGTTGGGGGACGCCCACCACCCCCACCCTGTAAGGGGGGGTTTCGCCCCCGAGACCCCCGTGCCACCCCGGCGCTTCAATCCTGGCTTCGCCTCTGCCCTGACTACTTCAGTTCCGACATTGTTTTTAATCGGGTCCCATAATTTAGCCAACACATTTTCTGTCACTCTACTTGATAGGATTGTTTTGAAATACACAGACCACTTTGTTTAATGATGGATAAGTAACTTCCTAGTTATAGGCAAACCAAGTGTGATTCAGAAATTGGAAAGGCCAACGCTCAAAATCGGCTCTGCCAGCATATCTCTTGTTGAATCTGCACGACAGCCATGTGTCATGTTTTAAGGTGACCTTTCATTAGACGACCACGTCAGCGTCACAATAAAGTCTGCCAACTTTCAGCTACATAACATTGCTAAAATTCGGACTTGTTTAGACAGGGATATCACTTCTAAGTAGGTCCATGCATTTGTGACATCCCGTCTGGACTTCTGTAACTCGCTGCTTGCTTGTCTACCAGCATGTGCAATCATGCGCTTACAGCTGGTGTACAACTTTGCTGCTAGGCTTGTCTGTCGCGAGCATCGCAGTTGTCAGATCACACCACTTCTCGCCGACCTGCACTGGCTGTCAGTCAAGGAAAGCATCGACTTCAAGGTTTTGTCGCTCACTTTTAGGTCCCTTCATCCTTTGGCTCTAGAGTACCTATCAGATCTATGGCCCCACACCAGACTAAGCATCGTACCAACCGCTTTTTGGAATCTAACTGTTTACCTATACCTCAAAGAAATCTCAAATCCTGTGGAGACCACGCCATTAGTTCGTATAATCCCAAAGCCTGGAACTCGCTCCCGACTTCCGGCACGACATCCCCTGACATAACATCATTTAAAAAGAACTTAAAGACTCACCTAATTATGTCAGCATTTAGTGGGTCCCTGCGATTGGTCCTTTATGTGCTTGTGCATGCTGACACTGTGCATGCTGCCACTAACCATACTTGCATGCTGACCTTGTGCATGTCACCCTTAATCATGCGATTCATGTTATTCATATTGTTTTTTAAGTACGATACCTCTATCCATTCGACCGTGTTTCCTTTCCAACAAATGTAAAGCGCCTAGAAAGATATTAATAATAATAATAATAATAATAACAATAATAACAATAATGCACTTGATAAAGCACCCTCAGAGAACTCAATCTCTCTCTAGGGGCTTTACATTTGCTGCAAAGGGAAATGCAATTGAATGGTGAGTAATATCATGCTTGATAAACAAACAAAATGAATAACATGGTTAGGGGTTACATGCACAGGGTCAGAATGCAAATGTGGTTAGTGGCAGCATGCAACGGTGTCAGCACGCATAAGCACATGAAGGGCGAATCACAGGGACCCACTAAATGCTGTCCTAAATAGGTATGTTTTAAAGTTCTTGTTAAATGTGGTCAGGTCAGGGGATGTTCTGACGCAGGTCGGGAGGGAGTTCCAGGCTTTGGGAGCATACGAACTAAATGCACAGTCCCCAAAGGATTTGATTCCGAAAAGCGGGTGGTACGATGCTTGGCCTGATGGGGGAGTATATCTGAGAGATAGGCTGGAGCCAAAGAATGAAGTGACCTAAAAATTAGAGACAAAACCTTGAAGTCAATCCGTTGATTGACTGGTAGCCTGTGCAGGTCGGCGAGAAGTGGTGTAATTTGGCAACTGCGACGCTCACGACAGACAAGCCTAGCTGCGGAGTTTTGCACCAGCTGCAATCGCCTGATCGCACATGCCGGTAGGCCAGTAAGCAGTGAGTTGCAGAAGTCGAGACGAGATGTCACGAATGCATGGACCAACTTAGATGTGGTATTTTTATCTAAAAAAGCCCGAATTTTAGCAATGATATGAAGCTGAAAATAGGCAGATTTGACTGTGGAGCTCATATGGTCGTCTAACGAGAGGTCGCTTTGGAATGTGACACCTAGATTTCGAGCTGATTCAACTGGAGATATGCTGGCAGAGCCAATTTTGAGAGACAGCCTTTCCAATCTCTGAATCACACTGGGTTTGCCCATAACTAGTAAGTTAGTTTTATCATCGTTTAGTTTTAGAAAATTTGCTGCCATCCCTGTGCGGATGTCATCAACGCATGCAGCTAGTGAGTTTAGAGAATTTGAGGTGCTCGAAGGCTGGGAGGGATCAAAGCAAAGGTACAACTGAGTGTCATCCGCATAGAAGTGAAAGCCTAGATTGTGCTTGGCAATCACATCAGCAAGAGGGAGAGTATAAACCGTGAAAAGAACCGGACCGTGCACGGAGCCCTGAGGTACCCCATTTTTCAGAGGTACTTCAGATGATCTTTGTCCATTCACGTCAATACTCTGGAGTCTCCCACTGAGATATGACCTGAAAGACTGCAGAGCAGTGCCGGTGATGCCCAGGCGAGATGAGAGGCACTCTAGAAGAACTTTTTGATCGATGGTATCAAACGCTGCCGAAAGATCGAGCTAAACAAGCAGAGACACTCTACCCATGTCTGCATTCCTAAGTATTCTCTCTCTAGGTGCTTTACATTTGCTGCAAAGGTAACTTGAGATATAGAAGCTTGCATAGCTCCTAACACCATGCACATATAGGTGGTTGCTTTACAGCACATGTCAAAATGAGACTACTACAGTCACGTGTGTGCAAGCATAGCTAAAAATGTACAGGTACTCACGTTCATGTGTATGCCCGCATGTGCGTGAAGGTTCTATTACAAAGCATCCTTGGGCAAGCAGATGAACAAATAGTTTAGAACAAACACGACTGGAAGAAAGGGTAATAGAACTGACCAAACAAAATTGCCCACATCATGTTTCACAACAAGTTATACCATACAAATGAGCAAATGCGAAAACACCACGGTAACAAGAATAGTTTCATTACTTTATCTTGCCAGGTAGCGAGGTAGCTAATGTAAATTGATAAAGATACCATGCAATACACCGAGTTTTGGGCTGTCTAAAAGAGGCATTACAAGGGGCATGGTGCTCTTAGCTCCGTGGACGAGGTAAAAAAACAGATATAAGGCAGGTGTTTCAAGACGATACACTGTACCACCTAAAGAGCGATTTTCTCTATAAAATTTGCCTGAATATTTTGGATGTCAAGTAATTCTGTCCTGGCAAGGAATTTTGCATTGAGATTCGTGTAGAATTCCTCTTACGAAAGTACAACTCCAACCTCAGATAGTTCACCCTCTTTTAAATCCTCTTGCTAAAAACTATCTTCTTTGGCTTGAGCACAAGTGTCTAACTGCACACTGGAAGCTGAAGTAGTTGCTGCCGTGCTCCGTAGTTTCATGTGCTGCACGGTGCTCTACTTCAAGCACATGTCACATGACCATTACATAATTGCTCCATGGAGTTCAAATCAGGTGACTGGCTGGGCCACTGCATTACTGCCACACTACAGCTTTTTTGAAAGGTACTGGGACATTACCTGAGGCTAATGACATATTAACGATGCTAGTTATGCATGGCAGCAGCAGATCAATGCAACGTAGGAGCAGGATAGTGGGAATCGGGTCCAGAAGACTTGTCTTCTTTGATTGAGACATGAACTTCAGGACTAGATCACTAGTGACCTGCTTAAATGTAGACATTGAGGTGCAGCCAGGAATCTGGGAGCAGCATTCTGGTGGGGATGTTGTCATCGCAGGGATGGATTCCCTGATCTGGTCTATCTTCTGCACAAAGAATCGATAGAAGATTAAGTTCTCTGAGGGCACTTTCTCAAGTGTATTAATGTTATTATAATGAAGTAGTGCACTTTCAACTATATTATTATGAGGTAGTGCACTTTCAACTATATTCTCGCATGATTAGACTGGCATTAGACTTTGTCTCTGAAAACTATTAGCTCTGTTGGCAAGACTTAAAAGTGACTTCTACGCAAGGTGAAGGTTGAGCCACCAGTAAAGTCTATCGCGGCTGTGGTCTTGCTCTGCAGCCAGTACATTCGTAGTATTGCTGGAACGGTTGCAGCAAGATTCACAGTGAACAGCATGAATTTCGAAATGCACGATCGAAAACGCGTGAATTTGTAACCCGCGGGCACGTTGCATCTTCGGCTTACAAGGTACTTACAAGGTTCAAGCAGCCCAAGTCCTTGCTAACTCAAAGGTACCCACGTGGCTACGCAGCTGTAGTCTCCCGATAAGAGTTGTAGGAGCGTGCATGCACTGGCCTTGCTTTTGGTCACGACTTACGAGTGCAGCAGGGAGAACCCAGGCGACGACGAGCCAACACTTAGCCGGACGCCCAGCTGGAGGGGGATGATGCCACTGATGGTATTACAGTCACCTGGGAATTAGAGGCCTGCAATAGCTTGCATCTAATTGACAAACCGCTATCAGGTTAGCTTGGCCTAAGGTCTTATGGCCAACTCATGTCCTTGGCGTGCGTGCAGTAAATATTGAATAAATAATTAAACATGACTAGTATAACGCAGTTGTTTCCATGGTGTAGCGGTTATCACATCTGCCTAACACGCAGAAGGTCCCCAGTTCGATCCTGGGTGGAAACAAGTTTTACTAGATGAAAACTTAGTTTTGCTGCACATTATGGTGCGATATAAGACAGTATCGATGAAGTCAATGTGCAGCGATAGAAGACGTCATATCAAACGTAAAATTGCGAGGACGGCACGTCTCGCCGTTACCGAAGCCCATATCACTATAGCAAGTAAGAAGGGGAGGCTCAGCCGAGTAGTTTAATTCTCCATATTTAATGTTAATTATGTTAGAGCTCCGTAGCATTTACGTATCTATTTAGAAAACGATTATCAAAAGCCCGCTCAGTAAGATATCAGAATTGAAAAAACGATTAAACGATCAGTTCCAACTATCGTATTGTCTTAAGGCCGTCATTTTTTGCGTAAAGTTGCCGTCTGGCACACCTGGCTAGTCTGTCAAGCCCTGTCAACACTTCCTGGTAACTACCTTTCCGGTGCCTGCTAAGACCAGAAATCCTGGTCGACGGCTTGAGTGAGACTTCTCTCGCTGTGCTTGTCGCCTTTGGTCTTCTCACCAGCCAGCTGGGTTCACATGATGAAAGCTGATTCGGTAATATGACGGCACAGCATGAAATCGAAACGAGTAACCGCTCGCTCGTGGCAATTCAGCCGATGCTCACGTCGTACCAAAGCGAACGTCTGCTAGCGATTGCGGTCAGCTGTCGCTTGTCAATTTCCTTACCGACCGCTCAGCCCAAGTGCAGGCTCTCATGTCTTGTGAGTTCGTGCAACTGCATCAAGCTCAGGGCTTGAATACCGTTTGGAATTTTGTTTCCGTCGCCTTGTGAGACGCCTAAAGGCACAGGGCGGCAGTGCGGTCCTACATAAATTAGTGCTGCAGGCTACTGCTGCTACTACTCGTTTCTCTCGCATATACATTCCGATAAAGGTAACGAGAGGACGTTCTTGAGTTTGGTACTTCGCTGTGCTCTTTCGCGTCCTAGGCCTACGTTGTGCTGACTGAGCAAGGAGCTAAAGCCAAGACAAGCGGCTTGAGGTAGCTTGCAGCACCACTGCTCGACCATTTTCAAAACCGGCTATCGAGGTCGCCAAAAGATCAGATGGCCAAGCAATCACTGCGAGCTGGAGCAGAAATGCAATTGATAAGGCCAACCCAATTCTTGTATACTTCCAAAGCACAACTGCTTAATGCAAATGAGGGCAGAAGATCGAGTAGCCTTGAAAGAATTAGACAAAAATCTATCGCTGTGCAGCACGAGCTACTATGAGGTGCAAAATGATCCAGGCTTTTTAGCGCTAATTCACTGCCCACTTCTCTTTTTTTGAAGAAAAAAGATTCTCAAAAATGCTTTCGGTGCAGGGAGAAGACAAGACAACATTGTGGTAGCAAATGTTTTAAAGATCAAAAACAGCAGGGGAAAAGAAATCAAGATGAAGCTAAGTTACAATGAAATTTGTGGAAGCAGGCGTGCGTTTGCTTCAACAGCTTATTACTGAAATTATATTCGAGGGTTAGAGGTTTTCACCACTTCTTGAGGATTTGATACCCTAAAGTTAATGGACATTTACGAGCAGCATACTTTAACATAGCGGACCGACAGCCCGTGGTGGCACATCGACTCCGTTCGGCTCTCTGTAACTTCAGATTCTCCGGTGTGATGAATATTCATCACCCGGTAGCCACACCAGTCGCCAAGCTCGTCCTCCTCAGGCCTACAGCAGGTCATCTTCGTGCTGCAGGAAAAAGTATCTCAAAAGGCATGCACGCTCACAGAGTGTCTATTAACTACATATGAATGAATAAGCTAATGCCTTCGCGAGACTTAATGGAAAAACGGAAAAACTTGGGTGAGTGCATAACCGGACCGGAAAGTTATGAAGATAGAATTAATCATTGGTGCCACATTTCGTGCTATGATGGTTTGGCATATGGGAAATGGGATTCATAAATAAAGACAATTAAAATGGCATCAACGTTTCCATCCAACTGGGGATTCATCACCGTCGGGATGAGTTGTTAAAGATTTCTAGAGTCACCTTGCCCTTGCTTGTCACCGAGCAATTCCAGCAAGGGGCAGTTTGGGGGCCTTTGACCTTCACTATAATGGGGAGCTGCCTGGGCAGTGTTGTGTGCGCCTGCTGGTTCTGCTGTAATTAGCGAAGCGCCTGACACTAGTGCACATGCCTCACCTGTGGCCAATAGTTAAGCCATTGAAGCAGCACAGCGTCAGGCCAATAATGCAGATTATATTTCATGTCGTTTGCTGCGATTGATTGGGCTTCCATATATGTGCCCGCGTGAGTAATAAAGTAGAGTCTCGTTTACCGCTCACGTTCGCCCGCTGTGTCTCTGTGAGACTCCCACAAGAGCAGCCGCCGCCGGAGCCAATGTCACACAACAGCAGCCGCCATCTGTTAACATCCATGCCGACCATCACAAACGACGAAATCAATTTATGAGCACCCACTGGGCTCCTGTGGACTAAAAAGACACGATTAGCTCCACTCGGAGCATAATTTATAGATCACCGGAAGTAACCCCACAGAAGGTTATCTAATCCTTGCATGTCTTGATGTTTCGGACATTGCTCGCCCACACTAAAAAAAATGAAACTAAGACTCGTGCGAGTTAATTTAGCCTGCTAATTTAAAGGCTGTATCCCTGCGGTGCACCGACAATTGAACTTGTGACTAAATAGATAAATAAATACTAGCTGATTTAACAGCCTCTTTTAGTATAGCGACAGAAGAGCCTTTACAGCTATCACCACCGCTTGCAGTGGCGCTAAAGGATCGCCCGCCGAAGGATTCGAGCCCACGACATCGGGACCGAGGTCGGTTTTTTATAAATCATGGGGTCAGCGATTCAGTACGAAATTTCCGAGCGTGGAAATGCTACTGTGATATATAGAAACTTTGAATATCGGAAAGTAATCGTTAATGCAAGCGGCACTACGAATTGGCTATGCTGCAAACACCGTCAGCTTGGTTGCAAGGCTCGTCTAATAACGAATGGCACTACAGTTGTTGGAAATTGCGCTCCAGAACACTGCCACGAAGGAAACATAGCAATAGCCCAGGCAAGAAAGGCTGTTGGTGACATGAGGGCCAAGATGTGCATGCTGCCACTAACAACATTTGCATGCTGACCCTGTGCATGTCAAACCTAACAATATTATTCATTTTGTTTGTTTTTCAAGCATGATTTTACTTACCATTCAATTGCATTTCCCTATGCAGCAAATGTAAAGCGCCTAGAAAGAGATTGAGTTATCTGAGGGCGCTTTATCAAGTGCATTATTATTATTAAGATGTCGGAAGTTTCTGTGACTCCGAGTGCAGTGCAAGGTTCTGCGGCTAGGAACTTATCTGATGACGTGCTAATGGCTTTACCGAAGAAGTCAACCTTGAATCAAGCAATGCAGTGGTAGAGAAAGAAGGACTTGTCCGAGGCTGACGGAACTTCACCACCTATACCCATAGACCTGTTATTTGACATCCCCCAGAAGTTCATTGATTTTATACTGTTCGACTCAGGACCAGCTGACAGGATCGCAGGCTGATTATCCTCGAAAGTAGCACCTTGCTTGACTCTCGCAGACGTGTGGCTAGCTGACGGTACGTTTCAAGTCGTTCGCTTACTTTTCTTTCAACTGTACACCATTGATTTTCAATTTGTCTCAAGACTTATCCCTGTTGGAATGTACTGCCTACTTCCAAACAAGACTCGCGCAATATACGATCGTCTTCTCGCCGAACTCAAGCGTCTCATACCTACTGCAAACCCTCAAAACATTCTCTACGATTTCGAAGCAGCAGCTATTAATGCTTCCTCTGCCTTGTACTCGACAGCTACAATTACTAGCTGTTACTTCCATCTCACTCAGAGCGTTAAAAAAAAGGTCAACGAGTTCGGAATGAAAGATGAGTATGAAACTGATGATGTTATCCGTAGTGCAGCTCGATGTCTACCAGCACTGGCACACGTACCGGAGACTGACGTCATCGAAGCATTTGAGCTGCTGTCCGACTCTATGCCATCACGTGAGCGTATGAACGAACGGATCTCATACTACGAACATACCTACATCCGAGGCAGACGTCTTCGAGGCCGAGGTGATAACTACGGCAGTTCGCTCTTCCCTGTGTGGATGTGGAATCAGTATGGGGCGTCAGTCGACGGTGTAGCTCCTACAACTAATGCAGTAGACGGGTGCCATTACGGGCTCCAAGCATTGTTACAGTGCCATCATCCGACGATGTGAACATTTCTGAAAGGGCTTCTCGTGGACCACAGTAAGCAGACTGCCTTGTTCTCACAAGGTACCACTGGCGTTCTTGTTGTCCAAGCAAAGAGATACCGCGAGCTTGCCGAAAAAGTTCGACGGGCATTTGAAGATTACGGTCGTACAGACATTTTAGCTTTTCTTTGTGCTATTGCATATTTGTCGCATAGTTAGTTGAGAAGCTACAGTAACATTAAAATCAATCTTATCTATGACGTAATGAACATTTTTTGATACAGTAAGAAGAAAAAACTGTTTTACTAATAATCCTGTTGCACAAATACAAAAAATTCAGACAGTCATGAACTCATTCTTAATAATTTGTATCAATTGTGTAATTAAAAATTGTGTATTATTCTTAAAAATTGACATATAGATCAATTGTCGTATTGGCCAGTTAGTACAGGCCAGTTGTAGTTGGTCCAATAGTCGCAGACCAGATGGTAAATAGATCAATTGTCGTATAGACCGGTTGGTACATACCGATTGTCATAGGGTCAGTAGTCGTAGGTTCAATAGTCACCCAACCATCCCATCACCTGTTTAAGAAAGTTAGAAGTAGTCTTTACTTTGATGTACAGCAATCTGTTAAAGATTACAAACAAACTAACGCTTATGCAGCAACCAAAGAGAAGTACATCTCATTCGAGACAAATGACATAATGTCGGAGGGGTATGGACATTCCCCCCCCCGAACTCCCCCCCTGACATTCCCCCCCCCGACATTACCCCCTGGGGTTGGACATTTCCCCCCCCCCCGTAGGACATTTCCTCCCTCCCGTATGGAAATGTCATGGTATAAATTGTTTTTTGCATATGTTGTAAAAGTATTATATATTATATAATTTATAACATATTCCTACATTAAAGTCATTAGAAATGCGGTCGCTGCGGCCCTGCTTTTCGGCAGACCACCAAGTGCAAGGTCAAAGCTCTACCCTCGGCGGCCAGCAGAAGACGCTCTAGGCAGCAGCCGCGAGCGCGTAGCAGTATCATCAGCCACCGCCGCCTCTCCTCCCGACGTCGTCCCTCGCCACTTCACGCTTCTACTTTCGCGGCTTTACTCTATCGAGGTTTTTCAAATATCTTCATTACAAAGTTGATCGAGATGGTGAAGATGATGCAGCGCGAGCTCGGTTGTCTGAGTCAACTGCACACCCCTGCATCACAATTAGAATTAAAATTTCTGTACGTATGGGCTGTTGGTCTATTTATTCGAGCACCCCCATAAATCCTTCAACGTCAGGTACAGCCTGATTGAGAGCAGTAACCTTGCTCTTCTTTGACCTGCAGTACAACTCTTCATCATCATCGAACAAATTGCACTATTTTCATAAGTTAGTAGTTGTGTGTAAAAAACTGCATGTGTAATTAAATGTGCACTAATAATATGATATTTGTAGCGTCTAATACGTCTTATTATCCCTTACTTTGCCTAATATATTGGGTAGTACGGGTGTAATGGTGACTAAAATGGCGATATTTCATGTACAGAGGGCTTTAATAATGTTAAAACCAAATTAGACGGTCGTGAACAGGTTTTCTATGCTCTAATTACGAAAATATTTGATTTATAAATGAAGAATCGTACTTCACGGAAATTCACCTAACACGGCAGACTCTGGAACCGATTAACCGCGATAAACGAGGGACGATTGCATGTATCTGTATTCTTAGTTATACATTCATCAACGTAGGGGGAAATGTCCTACCTGGGGGAAAGGTCCGGGGGGGGATCCCTAGGGTCCACCAGAGGGGAATGTCGGGGGGGGAGGGCAAATGTCCTACAACCATGTTTTGGATGCACCGTTTCATAACTCACAGGTGCTCGAGGCCAGTGAGACACTGGGACAGAGCCAATGCTGTAAAGAACTGGTAGCATTTTACCTTCTTTTGCACTGTCATTGAAACACCTGCTGACTTGATATCAAGTTATTATCAACCATTCGATCGTTTTTCCTTCGCAGCAAGCAAATGCATAGCGCCTAGAAAGAGATTAAGTTCTCAGAGTTTGCTGTATCGAGTGTTGATATTATTATTATTATTGATTACCAAGCTTCATGGGCTAAGTAAATGAAAGAACAGTCTCTGAGGGGTTCGGAATACTTAGAATACCCCAACCACGCGACCAGATACAGTTGTTCATTTGCTTTGATACCTCCCAGCCCTCCAGCATGCCGAATTCTCTCAACTCTCTTGCTGCATATATTGATGACATCCGCACATGGATGGCAGCAAGTTTTCTTAAATTGAATTATGATAAAACTAACTTACTAGTTATGGGCAAACCAGGAGTGATTCAGAAAATGGAAAGGCTACCGCTCAAAATCGACTCTGCCAGCGTATCTCCTGTTGAATCTGCACGAAATCTAGGTGTCACGTTCCAAAGTGACATTTCATTAGACGACCAAATCAGCTCCACGGTCAAGTCTGCCTACTATCAGCTACATAGCACTGCTAAAATTCGGGCTTGCTTAGACAGGGCTATTTGTTCCATGCAATTGTGACATGTCTTGACTTCTGTAACTCGGTGCATGCTTGGTGCAAAACTCTACAGCCTAGGCTTTTTCGTTCGAATCAAAGTTGCCTGCCAACACTGGCACTGGCTCCCAATCAAGCAGAGCATCGACTTTAAGGTTCTGTCACTCACTTTTAGGTCTCTTCATTCTCTGACTACAAACTACCTATCAGATCTACTCCACCTACCAGGCTAAGCATCGTACCGCCAGTTTTTCTGAATCTAATCGTTTAGCTACACCTTGCCCGACCTTCACATCCTTTGGAGACCATGCCTTTAGTTAGTAGGCTCCCAAAGTCTGGAGCTCACATCCTGCGTCACGACATTCCCTGACTTGACAACATTGAAAAAGAAGCTGAAAATGCGAAAATCTATTAATCACGGCCTTTGGTGGTCCATGTGATTCGTCCTTTGTGGGCTTATACATGCTGACACTGCACATGCAGCCACTAACCATATTGGCCCGCTGATCGTTTGCATGCCATCTCTAATCATGTTATGCTTGTTATCATTGAGCATGCTACCACTAACCATTCGACCATGCTTCCTTTGCAGCATATGCAATGTACTTAAAAGAGATTATAGTCTCTGAGGGTGCTATGCAAATGTATTATTAAAATTATTATTATATTACAGGAGGCACATGTGCCAACACTGGAGATTATACAGTAGCCCCTCCCCAAGATGAGTATGCCAACATCAAGCAACGTTGCTGACATATGCATTCTCATATGATAGCGATTGTATCCAGATGAACATGCATGCTCACACAAGGCACTGCTTGCCAGCGAGCGACGGTTGCTAAAAATGCAATCATTTATTAAGGTTCACTTGCTTGCAGCAGCACACTTAGTGGCAACTATCCTTAACATGTCGAATGACGGTGCATCATAGTAGGCCGAGCCAGCCTTCACGAAGCTCGCTGGCAAAGGGATCTAAAGACACTTTAGAGGCAGTCGGGAGTCGATAATCTGAGCCACACCAATGCTATCGATACTTCATGTAGTAATCGATGGCTGTAGAGAACAGGGCAAAGCCAGCAGCTCCCAGAAGACCGGCTTTGAGCCCGGCTACAAAGCACAGCAGCCAGCGTCTTCGCGGCGAAGCTACCGAGGCGACACCGAGCGCTGCCAATAATAACAATAACAATAATAATGTACTTTATAAAGCGCCCTCAGAGAACTTAATCTCTTTCTAGGCGCTTTACATTTGCTGCAAAGGGAAATGCAATTAAATGGTAAGTAAAATCATGCTTGAAAAACAAACAAAACGAATAACATGGTTAGGGGTGACATGCACAGGGTCAGCATGCAAATGTGGTTAGTGGCAGCATGCACAGTGTCAGCATGCATAAGCACGTGAAGGACGAATCGCAGGGACCCACTAAATGCTGTCCTAAATAGGTGTGTTTTTAAGTTCCTTTTAAATGTGGTCAGGTCAGGGGATGTTCTGACGCAGGTCGGGAGGGAGTTCCAGGCTTTGGGAGCATACAAACTAAATGCACGGTCTCCAAAGGATTTGAGGTTTGTACGAGGTATTTCTAGACTGTTGGATTCCGAAAAGCGGGTGGTACGATGCTTGGCCTGATCAGGGAGTATGTCGGAGAGATAAGCTGGAGCAATAGAATGAAGGGACCTAAAAGTGAGCGACAAAACCTTAAAGTCAATCCGTTGCTTGACTGGTAGCCAGTGCAGGTCGGAGAGAAGTGGAATAATGTGGCAACTGCGACGCTCACGACAGACAAGTCTAGCTGCGGAGTTTTGCACCAGCTGCAATCGCCTGAACGCACATGCTGGTAGGCCAGTAAGCAGTGAGTTGATGTTAGTTATGCATGGCAGCAGCAGATCAATGCAACGTAGGAGCAGGAAAGTGGGAATAGGGTCCAGAGGACTTGTTGTCTTCTTTGATTGCGATACGAACTTTAGGACTAGATCACTAGTGACCTGCCTGAATGCAGACATTGAGGTGCAGCCAGGAACCGAGGAACAGCAATCTAGTGAGGAGGTTGTCATAGCAGGGACAAGGCCAAGCAAAGGAGCAATCGACCCTGTGCGCTCACTCCTCAAGCTCAAATTCGTACCTCGGAAGCCGAGTAGTCCGCCGGTTATGCCGCCAGCCATGGTGCCATTAATCAGCTCACTTTTGCCTCGATGCTGCAAAAAGAAACCCGGGAAGAAAGCGTTCACGACGCCGTCATGTGGGGCGGTAGAAATCTCTGGCAGGTGGCTCTGGCAACGGCGGCAGCCTAGGCCCTGGGCTATCGAGGACCTAGGCCTTCGCAGCAATGCACTCGAGCGAAACAGGTCGGTCAGCTCATTGGCGAGTAGTCAAGCGGCACGTGCGTACGTCAGTGCACTGGAAGGCTCGATGCCTCCTGCGTTGCAGTCACGCAGCACACGTACTAGCTACCACTACTCGCTAGCAAACACGGGACGCCGCGCTCTGAGTGGTACACGCAGTGAGGCACTGAGGTCTGAGTGTGCAGAGGCAGTGTACAGAGGTAGTCGGCGATTGCGCCTGAGTGGTTACAGCGGCCTCCAAGCATGGCCTGAGATGTGAAACACACAACGACGGACGAACACTGATGCAAATAGTGTGAAAACGTTCGTGATACAGTTTGCACTCATAGGGAAGCGACATGTTACCGGAATGTAGGAGCACAATGTAAGCACGCGATATCTGCACGCGGAGCAGGCATGCACGCACACACCTGCACGCCACAGGAACCCAGACGGCCGCTTGTTTATTGCTAGGCCAAAATCAAATGACTTGCGAGTTGCACATACAAAGCAGCTACTAACAGCATACTGCCTTATTCTGCTATACTTCCCAATTTCTCTTTATTGTGTGAGACGAAGTCTGTTGGCTACCGAATGTGTACTGAAAGCCGCTTAGGCTATGAGTGCGCTACACAAAACTCTCCTGCGTAACACCCACAGTCTTAATGGCTTTGTGGAGTTACAGACGGAGATACGTTGCATTACACATGTATGTACATCCAAGCCACACACAAGTATCCGGTTCAGTTCATAAGCTTCACTGGTGCATTTGAAGCACGAGCTTCAAAGAGCTCCTCGTGGAGAAAACATCTTTGGAGAAGATCATAGCAAACAACATGATAACGGCCAGTTACTGCCACCATGGGAAAAGTAAAAATAAACATGATGTCTGCTGGCTTATGGCCCCATGCCAGGTGTTCCCTATAACAGATCACCAGTTTTTTCATCAGGCCTGTCTGTCAGGAGGTGTGATGGTGCATCAACAAACCGCACGATAACTACCACTTCCAAGTACGTAAAATACTGGCCACCCCATACCACAGCAGTGGGGAGTACAAAGCCACAAAGACTATGTGAGCATTACTCAGGAGAGTTTTGCATAGCGCACTAACAGCCTAAGCGGATTTCGGTAGCCAACAGACTTCATCTTAAGCAACAAAGAGAAAGTGGGAAGCATAGCAGAGTCACGAGAGCAGTTGAGGTAGGGAGTAGCATGGAAGTAGCAACTCAGGACCACTGAAAAGGATGAGCCATAGTCGGCAGCAGGAGAGTAGTTATAGTTGCATAAGAATCGTGGAAGTGTATTCCACAGTCTAGGACCTGCAGAGCAAAAGCTTCTGTCGCCAACGGTCTCTAAGAAGAGGAATGGAACAGCTAATTTATTGTCCATACAGGACCTGAGGGCACGAGGAGGCTGAAACTGGTGCAGCAGTTATGGAGGAGCCAAGCCGTGGCAGGCCTTGTGGGTCAGCGTAAGAACTTTGCTCGGTATCTGTTTATGAACCGGCAGCAAAATGCTCCTATAGAAAGTGCATTATAGCACAAGCTTCGACGGCACAATCCAAACGGCTACTTCACATAGATAATATGCAGATGAGGATACGTCATGCGTCATGTGTGGAAGCTTGCTCACGTGTGCAGTATAAGCAGGCGTGTGCGTAAGTGGGTTTGCATAAGTACATGTGTGCTTAGGTGCGTGTTTGTGTGTGTGTGCACACCTAGCAAAGAGAAGATTATGCAAAACTTGCATCCACCCAATAGCTAAACGTGCATTCTGCCTGACTGAAAAAACTCGAAGGAAAACTAAACAGGAAGCAAAAAACACCATAAATAAAATAACAAATAAATAAAAATAAAAATAAAACACCAGCAACACTGGGTCGCAGCGCTGGGTCTCCAGAGTTATTCAAAAACTTCAAAGTGTGAGGACGGCAGTCGTATGCTATGCAAGCAGAGCATCGATATAAGGCCTAGACGCTGAGTAGTGGAGCTGGGGCTGCGATCGAATGAAAACGATGCAACCGGATACTCGCAATGCCCGAAGCTCAGGCTTCAGGTTCAGAAAGGCTGACCAACGCTGTAACTGCACACGACCACTCGCACCGCGTGCACTTTAGCAGGTCGATGTGAAAAAGAAGACATGAGAAATAGTTGCACGTTGATGCAACCGGGTACCGGAGATGCAAAACCAGCCGGTAGAGTAAACAAGTAAAAATCACATCTACATAGAGGGAGAAGGGCCTTAGCAACTTTCACAAGCTTGCAGCAGGCAATGGAGAATTATCTTGGGAAGGACTCGAACCCACGACCTGGGCAAGCATCTTACCTCTGAAAAAACACTGTGAGGGAGCGTGACACAGGCGACTGCATTGGGCATTGGCCCAACGACGAATCAGACTGCCTAAGCAGCCGCCAGGCTCTCTCGAGCAGTCGAGGGGTGGACAATGGCTCGCCGTGAATGACTCGGCAGCCCCTCCCACACACAAATCCATGCATTGACGTCATCTATAAGGACATCCGCAGCTGATAGCTGTCGAGGAGGGTGGTGGTTGGAAAGAACGATGGCGATGTCCAAAAATGTACTAGAATGTGCAAAAAACAGAGCACGCAGGAAAAGACAGGGCTAGATCCCTCAACACCGGCAGCCGTCTAGATCATCGCGCACACATTCGACCAAATCTGGCACTAAACAAGAGACTTCCTTTCAGTGGCAATTCTGAAACAATATTCCAGCCTCCAGCTCAGCTAAATTCATCTCCCAGAGAGATTATCAGAGCTGCCGTATGCCACAGAGTCTGACAACCTCGTGCAATGCACAGTAGCACATCATGTACACCAAGCTGGGTAGCTCAAAAGAGCAGCACGAGTGTCAGGGATTCCGATGACAAGCCACATGTTTGGTATCGCCTAAAAAATCTATTTCTACTTCTGACATAGAACCTGGGAAGTCCCGTTGGAGGTGACATGAGTGCATAGGTAAAACTCCGGCAGCTAATACCCAGAAAATCCGGTCCAGTAATACACAAGCAAGTCAGAAGTAATCACGAAACGGAAATGTCTGGCAACACTACCTGACTGTGAGGATGAAACAACGGCTGGAAGCGAACCGATTTAGTCAACAGCGAACTCGTGCGGTAAAAATGCAAGCTTAGTTTACGAACGGGCTGGGCTGGCTGAGCTCTCGACATGGATCTGTTGCAAACGTGTCTGGATCGCTATTCTGAACGGCAGTACCACCCAAGCCGAGAAGCTGCGTCTCTGTATAGTTGGTTTGATCGGTTTAAAATAAAAGGGCTTACCTTGGAAATCATACAGAGAGTGTGCAAAGATAGCACATCCAGCGCGATTGCCAATTAAGATGGATACATATAAGCTGATTTATTGGCCTCATTTATATAGGAGAAGAGCCTCTAAGGCTATCACCGCCATTTGCAGTGATCGATAAAGAATCAATGCGTGACTCAAATGACCACTGCATGACTCGAACGCACGACCCGGGTCGTGAAGAGTGAGCACCTTGGCCCTGGGACCCAGGACAGCAGGACTGCCGTAGGAAGCTACTTACGCTCTCTATCATGCATTCGATCCCCGAAAACATGAATCCGACGACGGCGAAGTTCTTTCCATAGGAAAGAGATCTGATTTTCATTTCTTGTAAAACTTGCCTTGTCGTTGGGGGTCCAGTGGTTACGGTACTGAATGTTGACATCGGGTCAATCGCGGAAGAAAACAGTCCAAAGGCAGCACCAATGCCGAAGCCTAGAAGAATTAATGTCAAGCGTTTATAATTAAACCCAATAAATAATGGCTGATAAAAACGAACGCTCAGCAGCCACTGACCAGCGACCAGGCTCATTCCAGACTTAAAAGCACAGCTATCGAAAACCCGGTGGACCAAAATTTCCTCCTTCGGTTTTGATTCCTTGATCATATTCCACATCCCGACAAATTTTTCGGTCCGCTGCTTATTTTCACCCATAAGCCTCTGCATAATAACGTCAAAATCTTGCGCTTTGATGTCCTTCATGAAGTCGGTATCCCCATGGTCACCAGCACCGCCGCTGGCGGCGGCCATTTTCGTCGGCTGGAAGTGGTGACATTCACCTTCAGGCGCTTCCGGTAGCTTTTTTGATACCCGTCAAACTGATCTGTGAGCCACGTGTGCGCCACCAACCCAAATCGCCAATCGTCGCCGGACCTTAATAATTCGCCTCAATTTACCTGCATGCATAGGCCACCTGCCCGACGGTGGTAGCGCCAGAGCTGTTTGGGTCGTTGAGTCACATTACCAGTCCTCACGAGCCATTTCCGGGTCCATCAGTCCGCCCGCTTAGCAAACAAACATGCGCACCTCTGATTGTGCCAGTGGAGCCGACACTAGCCAGTACAACTCAATCACTGCTGCATCTGGCTATGGGGCGCATTCATGGTCCTACGTATTACGGCGTCCCCCTCCACCGGCGGTGCTAAAGCACTCAGCTGAGTGCCATTCCGAGAGTATTCGCAGGCGGTGCTGAAAGGCTGGCGGTCACAAGAGTTTATTTGTGGCTCCTCAATTATCATGACTAAGAAATCAACGCGCCATAATCTTCGGAAAATGTTATGTACAAGGGCGTCGGGCGATGGAATAATTAGTTTCGTGCCAGCGTCCATCCAATATAGTGTTGGATGTCAGTTATCGTGAACGTGCAATGACTTACTGTTGAGGCATGAGCAATGCTGACTACTACGATGTTCGAAGAACGCTTGCATATCGGAGTGCGTTTGACCTGCTCATGCGAATCACTAACCGCGCACAGAGGTGCCAATTCTGCTAGCACTGGGTCACGCAGCTGTGGTGTCCGGAGCCATCTACGAGCACAGCGTTTTCTGCGATAGATATTGTCCTGGAGCCACGGCGCGCATTAGGATTGAGCCCAAGACAAACAGTATATAGCAGCATCCAAAGGGTGACGTTTAAATCCCCTTTTTGTTGAAAAACCCTTGGCCGCTAAATGCCCAGAGGCTCGATGACCATTCCATGCGGTTACCAGGCATGCAGAGAGGGATTATGAGGCATCTGCGATATTTGGGTTGAGAGATTGCCGGAAAAACCTGAGCGTGTAAACTAGGATCCTCAGAACTCAGGCGCCGGAGGTCTGTATGCTGGGCAGGAAGCATCAGGGCGCCACGGACGTAAATCCAGCGATCAGCTTTCCAATCTGACTGGAATTTACTTGCTAGGTTTTAAGGTTTGCCACAAGAGTTTACCTCATGCACCACAAATTGTTGCAGTTTCTTTGACACAGGAACGAATTTAGGTACAGTTGGCTTGATATGCTGAAGTTTGCATGGTGTGATGTTCACCGCCTACTGAGCGGCCTGACAAAACCTTTCTTTTTAATCCGAGGACAACGACACGAACTTACAATACTTCCTGCCAAAAGTGCAAAAGCCAGAGGCCTCTATAGAGACGCTGAAAACCACTTTGTAGCCGTATTAGAAAAGCCTGAAGGAACGCGCCCGGAGAGGCGCGAAGCTCAACTTGGTTCTTCAAACCTACCTAAAACAATAACCTATCCAGCAACTTAAAAAATATGATTCCTTATTGCAAATAATGATATCATTCATGCAAACTGACAGTGAATGTATACATCGGTAAGCATGCCGTTAGTATCCAGTGGCAAAGTGGTGCTTTCCACTTGTTGTAAAACATCTTGGATCTGCAACACGCGACAAGCCTCTGGAGCCACTCGCAAACTGTATAGGTCTCCAAAGGGGATGGGGGATATTTTTTGGCAAAGAGAAGATATTTTTGGCGGGATATTTTTTGGCAAAGAGAGCTTGAACTGCTATAGATTTGGTTGGGCCAGTTCAATCCCACTTCTTCAGCCAGATCCACAGCGAATAGCTTTAGCCCCTGCCCCCCCCCCCCCATTGCCATTATCCCACATCACAGTGCCCCTGGATGCCCTGAACGTTGAAAGCTTGTTTACAGCACTTAGTTTTTTTTTATATTAACCCCCAACCAATCGTAACGATAGGGTTAAATACAAATATTATTTCTTAGATGCAATATTCCCAGTGAGCCAAAACAAGCGGAGGAGTTGCAGTTGGATGCGTGTAGCTTGGTCATACACTGAAATCGCGTATCTTCTCGGCTGCTTGCTTCAAGCATTTTCGCTTATAGTTTAACTACAATTTTGATGTACTATCAATTTGTTTAGTCTACGCTTATGCATAAAAATTTGTTAAAGCAAAAGTAATTAGCCTGTAGAAATATCTAAGGGAGTTGCCATTTATACTAGGATTATGGTCGGCATCGGCTGAACTTGCATACGTTTGAGATAGAGAGCGGGGTTAGCTGGGTAGGCGCTCGGGCGGCGGGTGATTGCCAGCGGTGTCTTGACGCCCTTGACCCTAGACAAACCTTGAAGGAGAAGGTGAAGGGGCGTGCCAGGTGACTTTGCCAATCAAAGCGTCCTCTCGCCATCTGGCGACTAGCCAGCTCGGACAAGGTCAAGTCTGGCCTCCAAGTTGGCCTAATCCTGGCCACGAATACGGTGGCACGATGCACAGTATAGGCTGCCAAAAGTTCAGTGATACGATAAGCTGCTCTGTGAGACGATGTATTCTTTGGTAAGCTTACGAAATTTTTCAGCACATGAAATTGCTGCCTAGTGCCAAATTATCGCCGTGAGAATTCAAAGCCATTTTCAAGGATAGTAATAGTACGAAAATTGTAAATTTAAATCACTTTGTGCTAAAGACCTACGTCATATGTTGGCCTCCAACTCCAATTCGTGAGTCCGCAATACTTCAAGAGAACAGCGCTTATAGCCGTGTCCTGGAGTACCGAATTTCTCTTTAGGAAGGGACAAACGCAAAGACAACTAAAACTCTTGCCATTTATTCTCAGCGGCATTGTAACCACGCAGAGAAGCTCGTCCCCCGGCTCTCTACCGGTGGACTGTGTGATGCAGTGCTGCAGCGCGGTTAAAACACAGGCGGCCACTACTGGGTGCCGAAAGCAACAGTTTATTGTGGGCCTGTTAGTAGTGGTTACGCGCCGGCGCAAGCGCTTTACGCGGCGCGTACCGGACCGACGGAGTTAACTGCACGAACTCCCGAAGCCCGAGTATAATAAGCTATCCTATGCGCGTCTCGCTAGCGATTGTCCCAACCCCGAAGGTGGGTCGCTACAGCACCCCAAGATACGAGCAGCTAACTGAATAGCCGGTAGAACACAACTGCGAAATTCAAGTTGCACTTAACTGTTCGTCGCCGTAGGTTCGTCTCTCGTGCTCTCGAAGCGTAGTCTCGCATCGACCATGAAAGCTGCAGCCTCGAGCTCTCTCAGTCGTCCGTCTCTCTCCTCTAAACTCCTGACCTCGCGCGTAGCTGCTATTTCTACTTCAGCATATTAGTCGGTGCACATCCTGACCGCACCGTCTGCACCAGGCTTCATTCTAACTTTAGCAGCTAGACCAGGAGCCGGGCCTCTACTAGGTATCCTAGTCAAACCCACTAAGACAAGAACATTAGTCGCTCCATCTCCTAACAGCATCGCCTGCATAAAGCTCTATTCAAACCTGGGCTAGGTGGATCAGGAGCTGGGTCTGTACTACGCGCCCTAGTCGACCCCGCCGCTAAGGCAAGGGCTCCCATCGCGGCTAAGCTGAGAGCTGCATCAGTGCAGCATTACAGCTAAACCTATCTATCTGCTTCGACGCTGACTCACCGCAGAAAGTACAGTCGTCCATGAATCGATTTTATGAAGCTGGAAGTTCTGTAGAAATGTCGAGCACTGCTGGTTTGTCATCGGACCGAACAATGTTGCGATCCTAAGCTGATGATTGGAAGATCTGAGGGATTATAGCGTCTCATGAAAGATCTCAGCATTGCCTTTCCTTATTCTTGCAGCAACTGCTGTAGTGCCTGACAGTTCTGAGTCACAAGATATGTCTTCAGCACGGGATCGTAAACATTTCGTAGCATAATTGCAAAACAATTACACAGCTGCAAATGGTGCGCAGATAATTAATATCTTTAGAGGGTTTATTTCTCTGATTTACTGATGAAATCGACCAGTTTAGCCAAATGAATTGCCCACCACTGTATTCTTATGAATAGAGTGGAGAAGTAAATGCTCTGTGGATTACTCATTTGAATAGAGCGCTTGAGTGAACTCGTACGAGTAAGTACAAATTTATTAAATGGTAATAATGCATGTGTGTGGCTATCCAAAAAGAAGCCGAATAACTCTTTAGTATGTACAATACTACATATAGCTGCTCAGGCACAGATTAAAAAACCACACTTTTATGGACGGTGGATACCGTCAGAATATTGGTATCTTTTTCCAAACTTAATGCCAAAACCAAAGGTGCTGTAATTCACGGATGCGCAGCTGCGGCTAAGCTGAGCACCGCGTCGCCCATCGACCATACCCGCCAATCAAGTGTAGCTAAAGGGTTCACGATCTCGAACCCGGAAATGCAGAAGAACAGGAAGTATGGCGGCGCCCTTGGTGTTGTGTCCGCTGTTCACTTAGAATTGGCTGGGTAGAATGCCCATTGCTCACGCTGCGCGACATGGAGTACGGCCGCCAGGATGAGTATGCGTGTTCTTTTCTATTGGCTAGCGCCTATGCTGTGTTTCGTCGTGTTAGCTTCGTGTCATTGCACAGCGAGTGGCACAAGTTGCCCTGTGCCCTTCGCGTGCAGCGGACTTCGCTTTCTTTCTCTTTTGTCGAATGGTATTTTTTAAACTGCAGTGCTCTGAAGTCTCGATGTTTAAATCCCATTTTGTTTCGCCTCTGAGAATTATCCGGATTGGCCAGCATTTTTGCGTAGCCTAGTTAGCGTTTGCGTCTCCCGAATCACTGATGCGTGTGTTCGCACTTTTACCAAGTTTGCTTTCGCCATTTCACAGGCCGCCGTGGTTGTGTTTATCGCTTGACAGGTTTTTGTGAGCTACCCGAAATTTGACCCCATTATTTGGGCCACAAAGTCTGAGCGGCTGAATCTCTTCAGCTAGCTTTCGCCTCTGCCCGTCCCTCTGGCTTCTATATGCCAGTGTAGCTAGCATACGTGTACATGTAGGCTGAAATGCGGCATCGGATCGCTGCTAGCACGTGTCTGTCAGATATGCCACTGTTTTTTTTTAAAGGCTTGGTGGTGCCCTACTTCTTATTAACTGCGTTGTAGACTAGTAAGCACTTACCGTGCAGTGCGACAAGATCAAGAAATTGACGATCATTCGCATCGCGAGTGCCTATTATGGAAGGGCTGCACAAATTTAGCTCTGACTTCCTGGCCCAATATTAAGTATGTCAAGCATGTGGCGCTTGGAGAGACGCACTCAGCCATTCTTACACACGGCAAGGTTTATTGCTACGGGTCCAACGATTTCGGACAGCTTGGCAATGGCTCCTATGGGAGTACAATCGAACCAACGGAGGTGAAGGCGCTTACAGGTAAACAGCACATTTAAACGAAATAGCACCTCGCTGGGCTTCGGCGTTCTGCGTTATTCTGTCTGCAGACCATGCATGCTTGGGTTTCCGCGAGCACCTGTATAACCAAGCGTCGTGCTAAAAGGGTTTGATTATTGCCACTTGTGACGCTGACCGTGTTGCTGGTGGAGTGCAATGCGTGGGCTGAGTGCCAATGCTTGCTTGGACCAGCACCAACATTCTCATTGGCCTGTTTTGAATGGCCAGCCCTCCCCCCAGTTTGGACAGGATCTGTTTGTGAATTTCTGCTTTTTAAGCACCACCTTGCTTACTACTCGTAAAGCTAGTAGAACACTTTAGTTCACTAGGTGCTCTGCTCCAGCAGTTCTACATGTAGCCGCAGCAATGTCGTGCAAAATTTTGCTTGGGTTCCTGAATCTCCTGTGTGACTCTGGGTGCCCAGTTCCTCGAGGCGCAGCTGAGCTGGTGAGCTGTGATTTCTCACTAGGTGAGGCGGCTGCTTTTCACGACCTCGTCCCCGAGGTCGTGGGTTCAAATCCTAGGAGGGGCGATTCTATATTGTTGCTGCAAGCTGTGGTGATTACCTTTGCCGGTCTTCTGCCGATGTGCAAAACAGGCTGTTAAATCAGCCAGGATTTTATGTTTGAGTGTCCCTTGGTGTTATCTGCCCCATATTGATGCCCTTCCTGGCTGCATTGAGCAGTGCAGCTACTACTGCTGCTGTCCAGAATGGCACAAGAAAGAAAATGCAATCCGATTTAACAGCCTCTTTTGTTTAGCGACAGAAGAGCCCATGCGGCTATCACCACTGCTTGCAGCAGCAATAAAGGATCGCCCATCGCAGGAATCGAACCCACGACCTCAGGACCGAGGTCGTGAAAAGCAAACGCCTTACCCGTGTATTCTGCTCTCCCCCATTTATGTTCACCAACCAATTGACACCACTCTTTTCCAGCATATGTGAAGGAGCATGAAAGAGATCTAGTTCTTTTAGGGTGCTGCAGAACTCTCATTATTATTATTATTATTGTTGTTATTATTATTATTACCATATCTATCTTTAGGTCTTGGTCCTGACCATGTTGCTGTCGGTGGAAGGCACACGGTCTGCTCGACTCACGAGGGCTCTGTCTACTGCTGGGGCGACTCGTCCAAGGGCCAGTGCGGCACGGGCGAGCTGGGCACGTACAGCGTGCCCACGCTCGTGCAGGAGTTCAACGTGGTCATGCGGCGGGTCGCATGCTGCAGCGAGGCCACCGTGTGCCTCACGACCGGTGGCGCCGTGTTCATCTGGGGCAGCGGCGCCGTGCTCGGACGTCCGAGGCTCGACACGCTGTCCAAGCCCATGCAGCTCACGTTCCTCGACTCGAGGCGCGTCATCGACGTCGCCTGCGGGTCGGACTTCTGCGTGGCGGTCGCCGAGAAGCTGTCGCCGGTCGTGCGGAAGTTTGCCCAAAAGAACAACTACGTGGTCGTGCACTGTGCCAGCTTGCCGCCGTCCGGCAAGCGCCGTGGCGGAGGCGGTGGCAGCAGCAGTGAGGCTGAGACCGCCATCACTGTCGGCGACGAGCGCAAGTCGGTGGCTAACACGTGCCCGCTCGGACTCGAGCTCGCCGAAGAGCACGTGTTCTTGGTCACCGGCGAGGAGCCTCGGCCCGGCGGCACTGCCGCCAATAGCGGCGACCAGAAGGTGATGCTCGACTGCCGTTCGCCGTGCAATGGTGGTGCAGCCTGTGGCCGCACTCCTCCCTCTACTTGTGTTGCCTGCCTCAGATGCAGTTATGTGTGTGACTTGAAAGTCGACTCGAGCAGCATCTTAGGCAAAGCTTCGACAGCAAATCAGTGACAGCTCGTGGAAAGGAATGATGCTGAGACCACCCGGTGCCGATGCTGTCACTGTCAGTGGAAGGTCACCTCTGCCAAGCCTCTAACGCATTGCAGCTAGCTTCGGGAGTTAAGGCAATGGGTGTGCAGGTCAGGTTTAATGTGTAGCTCCTGTCATGCACCAGGCATCGGGTCAAGGTTGAATTGATAGTAGTAGTAGTAGTAGTAGTAGTAGTAGTAGTAGTAGTAGTAGTAGTAGTAATGATGCTCAAGGATTCGAATGTCTTACGAATACCCGAACGAGCTGGTTTGCTGAGGCTAGGTCGTCGGCTTTCGCAGGTAGTGCCACTGTCATCTCACCTCTGATTTGCATTACTCAGATGTGCCGGTGCCTGTAAAGCCACGATGACTGAGCTACGCTTAGTCAATATCCACCAGCTGGAGTTTCGGTATCACAATTGGTTGATTACTGGCCCGGCAACCAGATGCTGGATCATTCCTTGATCGAGGCACATTTTTTCACTCTCAGTTCCACGGTAGATGGCCTTTGGTGGCTCTGCTCTCAAATCTTGCAAGCCTCTATGACCAAAGACCCGAGATGTCTGAGTGCTCAAGGATCGTGATCCTTAACCCAGGACAGCTGTCTGAGCCTCATCCAAGAAAGGGTGCGACGGCCGGGCAGCCATTATGATGTTATGACGTCGAAAGACGTGAAAGCAAAGTGCTAATTGCCTCCAAACTCAGCATCTAAATGCCTTTAATGGTCCACGGCAGCTTGGTTATGCAGACATGTAAGCCTGAGACCAGCCAGACTTTAATATGGTGCCATGTTTTTCTAGCACTCTATCCTCTCAGCTTAGTTGCAGGGCACTAATAATATTTACAAGCAGTGTTTCTGTCATAACTTTGTGTGTGTTTTCCTGTGTCGTCTAATTAATAAGTTCCCAAGACATTCTTAAGCATTGTCCCAGCCTGCACATTTTTTGAATAACAACTCTTGATGCCATTAGATGTCACTCAGCATCATTCTTTCCTAGTTTGGCCAAAGGTGAGGTGCTCGCCTTTGACAACAGCAGAGGTCGAGGACTCAAGCTCTGGAGTACATCTGAAACTCTTGGATAGAGATTAAGTTCTCTGAGAGAGCTGTAGAAATGAATTATGTAGGATATCACTTTTATGCTGACGATACTCAGCTGTATTTGTCATTCAAACCGTCGGAATCGGCTACAGCAACTGAGAAATTTGATGCTTGCCTTGCCGACATTTGATCCTGGATGTCGGAAAACTTCTTGATACTAAATGACGATAAAGCCGAACTGCTGCTCTTAGGACACCCTAGTCTGTGGCTGGATTAGAAGGCTTTGCTCTTCTAATAGGCGATTCTGTCGTGCGACCATCACCATGTGCTCGAGATAGCTACCTAAATTTTAAAAGCTTCATTCAGAAGACTGCTTCTACAGCTAGCCATCACGTCCGATCCCTATAAAAAATTAGGAGCTGTCTTCCAAGGTGGCTTGCAAAAAAATTAACTAGCTCCTTAGTTCTGTCTCGGCTTGATTATTGTAATTCCCTTTTTGCTGGGCTGCCAAAGAAAGCAACTAGGCCACTGCAGCTATGAATATGTCTGTCTTTGAAGGTGGGCTATGTCAAGGGCGCAGGCATCCGAAATGATTTGTCCAATCCTGTAAGAAGGAAATCCTCGTTATCCCAAAAGGACAGTGCTGCATCGAATCTTGCTCTTACGGCGATGCACGTGAAAAATGACCAAACCTCTGCCAGTCACAGTGCTGTTTTGGCATCTACTGCGACTGTCGATGCTCATGCTATGAGCCTACCACTGCCTGCAAGATCAGCAACTGGAAACACACTTGTTGCTGATCAGGATGCTGCTATGGCATACCTAAAGAAACAGCTCGGGGAAGTTGCATCATCTCCAGTGTCAACAGCATGGTATGTACTCTATGTGAAAGGAAATCGCTGCATCTCTTTTATTAAATCCCATCACAAAAGCTTATTCACGGCTCAAAACTAATTGAGTTGCCTGAGATTTGGATGGTCACGACAATTTCTGTGTAGCTAGAGCCATGCTGGCACCATGTTTTCTACTACAGTTAGCCCCAAAATTTCAGTAATAAGTGCCAGGATTGTATGTTTTTAGTGCAAGTTATGCAACCTTCTCAGTATGAAGCACACAGATTGTCCTAATAACCCTCTGTAGCCTTAGGCAATTGCGATCGTTAATGGAGTCTTGAGCTTTGCACAGAAGACAATTATAGCCTCTAGTTCTAGAAAGGCTACATGCATTTAGGTGCTGTTTGTTTGGATGTAATTGTCCTCGGAGCAAAAAAATGCTATCGGTTGATTGAGAGACAGGCCACAGAAGAGGTTCTTGACATATACTTGTTATTTAAACACTCAGCTGTCACTACTTAGCAACAGCAAATCGTCAGTTGTCAATGCTCAATATGATTGAAATGCCAATTCCGTGAACCTATGCACTCTTTTGTGAATTAGATTGTAGTCTGCTCAACTTAAGCTCGAGTGTCCTCACAGACTAAGCTGCCCACCGGCACTTTCCCTGCCTGCGACCTGCCAAACTTGACACCTATTAATCACCCAGCAGGCTTAGCTGCCAAAGGGATTGCCTGCCTCAGCTCCACCACTCTCAGTGTCTGTTCTGACTGTCGACCGTTGACTCACTCTGACCCACCTGACTGTGACCCGCTGTCCAGGGTTGATGGACGCTCCTTCTTCCCTCTTAATAATAATGTAATAATGTACTTGATAAAGCGCCCTCAGAGAACTTAATCTCTTTCTAGGCGCTTTACATTTGCTGCAAAGGGAAATGCAATTGAATGGTAAGTAAAATCATGCTTGAAAAACAAACAAAATGAATAACATGGTTAGGGGTGACATGCACAGGGTCAGCATGCAAATCCCTCTTAATAATAATAATAATAATAATAATATTGCACTTGATAAAGCGCCCTCAGAGAACTTAATCTCTTTCTAGGCGCTTCCACCGTCTGCATTCATAACTTGAATAATAAACGATGGTTTGGATTGATGCAGTGCGTTATCAATTTGACTTCAATCCCAACAGGATCACTTACTTGACTGCAAGGGTCGGGAGAGCAAAACTTTTACTCAGTCTTGTACTATTTCTTAAGTGGATTCCATGAGCTGCATTGGGCGGATTTGAACAAAATGAATAACATGGTTAGGGGTGACATGCACAGGGTCAGCATGCAAATCCCTCTTAATAATAATAATAATAATAATAATAATATTGCACTTGATAAAGCGCCCTCAGAGAACTTAATCTCTTTCTAGGCGCTTCCACCGTCTGCATTCATAACTTGAATAATAAACGATGGTTTGGATTGATGCAGTGCGTTATCAATTTGACTTCAATCCCAACAGGATCACTTACTTGACTGCAAGGGTCGGGAGAGCAAAACTTTTACTCAGTCTTGTACTATTTCTTAAGTGGATTCCATGAGCTGCATTGGGCGGATTTGAACAAAATGAATAACATGGTTAGGGGTGACATGCACAGGGTCAGCATGCAAATCCCTCTTAATAATAATAATAATAATAATAATAATATTGCACTTGATAAAGCGCCCTCAGAGAACTTAATCTCTTTCTAGGCGCTTCCACCGTCTGCATTCATAACTTGAATAATAAACGATGGTTTGGATTGATGCAGTGCGTTATCAATTTGACTTCAATCCCAACAGGATCACTTACTTGACTGCAAGGGTCGGGAGAGCAAAACTTTTACTCAGTCTTGTACTATTTCTTAAGTGGATTCCATGAGCTGCATTGGGCGGATTTGTTAAAATTGAGTTGCTTGGCGAGCTCATTGCATTCACTAAAACCCTGTGCTGTCAAACGAGTAAGTTTTTCTCATATCGTCCTGCAATGACTGAAATCAGCTTAGTAAAGCAGACTTGCTAGAGGCTCGGGTCCAGGTGAACCGCAGCATTGGTATTTGCCCGAGTTGCATTTGCATCTCCCACTCTGGATGTTGCACTGTGCTAGTAAGTGAATACAACGCCAGGGGCTATTATATGGCCATTATGCAGTCTATTCTTTTTCTATGGAAGTCAGGTGCCGATTAGGCCGTTTGCACATCGTGGACTGTTGGTGCAGCTTTAGCTGCACTCACATAAATTGGTTGCAAAGGCTTGCCCGTGTTGCCAAAGCCCGTCTCTGCTATGTAAGTGCCCTATTATTTTTTATGAAGCCTGATTTGAGAAACACTGCCCGGGGTGACCAAGGTTGGACGTCAGCTTGTTGATGTCTTAGCATCACGTGTTACTTTTTCTTTAAGTTACTGCCTAGTCACTCACTGGAGTTTAAATTTAAAAATGTTTTTGGTATGTCTCCGAATGATGTTGCAGGCTGTAGTGTCTAGTCGTGTGACATCCCATAAAAAATTGGTGATGGGAGGCTGACTTCCTTAAGTTTGCTTGATGGGGTGGCTTTGCTTAGTTTGACTGATGGTGCTACGTCTAATGTACGTCAGTTGAAAGTTGTAGTCACGGGTCACTGATATCTAACGTATATTGACTAGATAATTAATTAGCAGCTAGTTTTTTGGATAGTCTATAGATCTGGATGCAAATGAGTCAGAGCTACTATAAGACGAAGATGTTGCAAATATGCAGCATCATCTTTAGAAAGGTCTATTCAGGTGCCTGCCACATCTCAGATTCAGATTTCAATATTTAGAGTTTATGATGACCACATGGCACCACTAGAGATATATACATATATAATTTAAGTTATATATATATATATATATATATATATATATATATATATATATATATATATATATATATATATAGCTTAGTAGCTAGTTGTGAGATAAATATAAATAAATAAATAAATGAATAAATAAATAAATAAATAAATATATATATATATATATAATACACACACATGCATGCTGACCCTGTGCATGTCACCTCTATCCATGTTATGCTTGTTGTCGTTGAGCAAGGACATTGTTACATTGTTACCACTAATAATTCCATCATGCTTTTTTTGCACCAACTGTAAAGTGTCCAAAAAGAGATTGAGTTCTCTGAGGGTGCTATGACAAATTTAATAATAATAATAATATTATTATTATATGAACATATGAGCATAGATAGAATTAGCAGTTGACATTGCAGTGTTTGTGGTTGGTAGACGTAAGCCTTTTTGGTAAAAATAATAATAATAATAATGCACTTGATAAAGCGCCCTCAGATAACTCAATCTTTTTCTAGGCGCTTTGCATTTGCTGCAAAGGGAAACGCGATTGAATGGTGAGTAATATCATGCTTGCTAAACAACATGAATAACATGGTTAGGGGTGACATGCACACGATCAGCATGCAAATGTGGTTAGTGGCAGCATGCACAGTGTCAGCACGTATAATTTAATTTACTGACCTTACTACTCTGTACCTGTGAGCAAGTGCTACTGGTGCTCGATTGGCCTGATGCTGGCTAGCTGACTAATACCAGCTTGGGTCTTGAACCCTCAAATATGCCTAAGACAGTTCAGCTGTTGTTGTTATTGTCATCACATGCCTGCTGAGGCTTTTTTTATTGTAGGCCAAAGGAAGTGCTAGCTGAAGCTTCATGAACCGATCTTTTTTTTAAGTTGCTGTTTTTCTTGCACATGCTTGATTTTTTCTTTTGCTTGTTATGTGGTGCCCTGCTATTTACTCTTTAGGAGCAACCGTTGGCATTGGTAGATAGCTACAGCACGACACTAGCTGACACGTACGACGAGTTTGCACGTCTGACTAAGCGCACTGTGCGCCCTTGCCCAGACGGCCTATGGTTTACCACACACATTAAACTAGGCAGTTCTACTAAGCGCAAGCTTGAGAAAGCATACAAAAGATCAGGACTGACTGTCCATCGACAGGCATATGAAGACTACTGTAGGTCGTACCAATAGATCCTAGCAAAGGCCATGTCTAGCTTCTATAAAAACATTGTTGAATCACAGATGCACAATCTAAAAATGCTGATGTCGACGATCAACCATCTCCTCAACCGCTCCCAGATTAGCTCCTTACCTGATGATCCTTGTGATGATCTAGCCGATCGCTTCTCTCGATTCTTTGTGCAAAAGATAAACAAGATCAGGAAGTCCATCCTTGCGATGACAACATTCCCACTAGAATGCTGTTCCCCGATTCCTGGCTGTACCTCAATGTCTACATTTAAGCAGGTTACTAGTGATCTCGTCCTGAAGTTCATATTCCAAGCAAAGAGGACAACAAGTCCTTTGGACCCTATTCCCACTGTCTTGCTCCTACGTTGCGTTGATTGCTGCCTTGCATAACTAACATAATTAATATGTCATTCGTCTCAGGTCATGTCCCAGCACCTTTCAAAAAAAGCTGTAGTCTTGGTCTAGTGCCACTTCTCAAGAAAGTGACACTAGACCAAGAGTTCTTGAGCAACTACTGCCCAGTCTCCCTTCTACCATTCCTATCAAAGACACTGGAACGGGTCGTGGCGGACCAGCTGAACTCATATATTGAAACTTCAAACCTTGCTAGTAAGTTCCAGTCTGGTTTTAGAGCTAATCATTCACCGAATCAGAATTGCTTAGGGTATACAATGACCTACTTAGGAATGCAGACATGGGTAGAGTGTCTCCGCTTGTTTTGCTTGATCTTTATCTGCAGCTTTTGATGCTATCGATCACCAAGTTCTTCTGGAGCGACTCTCTTCTTGTCTGGGCATCGCTGGCACTGCTCTGCAATGGTTCAGGTCCTATCTTAGTGAGAGACTCCAGAGTATTGATGTGAATGGACAAAGATCATCCGAGGTACCTCTGAAATATGCGGTACCTCAGGGCTCCGTGCTAGGTCTGGTTCTTTTCACGGTTTATATTCTCCCTCTTGCTGATGTGATTGCCAAGCACAATCTAGGCTTTAGCTTCTATGCGGATGACACTCAGTTGTACCTTTGCTTTGATCCCTCCCAGCCTTCGAACACCTCAAATTCTCTCAACTCACTTGCTGCATGTATTGATGACATCCACACATGAATGGCAGCTAATTTTCTTTAACTAAACGATGATAAAAAACCAACTTACTAGTTATGGACGAACCCAGTGTGATCCAGAGATTGGACAGGCTGACTCTCAAAATTGGCTCTGCCAGCATATCTCCAGTTGAATCAGCTCGAAATCTAGGTGTCATGTTCCAAAGTGACCTCTCGTTAGACCACCATATCAGCTCCACAGTCAAGTCTGCCTACTTTCAGCTTCATAACATTGCTAAAATGCGGGCTTGTTTGGATAAGGATACCACGTCTGGGTTGGTCCATGCATTTGTGACATCCCATCTTGACTTCTGTAACTCACTGGTTGCTGGCCAACCGGCATGTGCAATTAGGCGTTTACAGCTGGTGCAAAACACTGCAGCAAGGCTTGTCTGTCGTGAGCGTCGCAGTTACCACATCACACCATTTCTAGCTGACCTGCACTGGCTACCAGTCAATCAAGGGATCGACTTTAAGGTTTTGTCGCTCACTTTTAGGTCGGTTTATTCTTTGGCTCTAGCCTATCTCTCAGATCTACTTCCCGCCAAGCCAATCATCGTACCACCCACTTTTCGGAATCCAACAGTTTACCAATATCTGTACAAACCTCAAATCCTTTGGAGACCGTTCATTTAGTTCGTATGCTCCCAAAGCCTGGAACTCACTTCCGACTTGCGACAGAAGATCCCCCGACTTGACCACATTTGAAAAGAGCTTAAAAACACAGCATTTAGTGGGTCCCTGTGATTCGTCCTTGATGTGCTTATGCATGCTGACACTGTGCATGCTGCCACTAACCACACTTGCATACTGACCCTGTGCATGTAACCCCTAACCATGTTATTCATGTTGTTTATCAAGCATGATATTGCTTACCATTCAATTGTGTTTTCCTTTGCTGCCAAGGTAAAGCGTCAGAAGAGATTGAGTTCTCTGAGGGCACTTTCTCAAATGCATTATTATTATTATTATTATTAACCATTAATTTTGATTCTTTACGTGCACCTGTTTGTTTCGCCTAAGCATTATATTGCTTGCTTGTGAATATCAAAATATCAATATCGCGGGGTATGCAATTGCTTGTTCGTGAATATCAAATTAAGAATATCATTGCAAAGAGCTGTTAGCATGTGGCATGAAGGCTGCGTACTCATTTGATCCACGTGTAGCCTTAATTATTTTACGAGCTGAACGTAATCCAGGTATTGAGAATCGGCATTTGTGTTAACAACCTCATGTTTTCTAGATTCAGGTTCTCGTTAGGAACCATAGGAACTTCCTCTGACCATGCCTTGTAACATATACATAAATTCCCACCTGTTGGAACTCCAAAGGAGGGCAATCAATTAGTTAGCCCTATTAACAAGATTAATTGGTTGTTGAATGTAAAAGGCATGAAAGGGCTATACCCTTCATATTTCGACAGGCTCACAGCAGCAGTATTTTGGCTGATGTAATGAAATGCAGACTTGATTTCTAGGGATTCGGTGAGCTCATCGCTTAGTACAAGCCAAAGTGGTGAAACTTCAGACAACAGTCGGCATGGAGGCCCTCTTCTGTCCAGGCTGGTCTCTTCCGGAACATCTTCTGCAGCTGCTGTCATGGGTGGCATCTCTTCAATGATTCACGACTCATTAGTACCAAGCCTCAGTAAATTGCCTCTTATAGATCGGCTTAACTTCATGAGCACTCAAGAGACCAATCAGGCCTTGTTCTCTCTTGAGACTCCAACGTCTGCTGGCAGCAGCACACCAAATGAAATGCTGTCAGTTTCAGGAGGTTATGAAACTGGTATGTGTCTCGTTCTATGGTCCTTTTTGGCTCTGGGCTCTTGCCTGACTTGGTTGTGCCATGTGTGCATGTGTGTGCGCTTTGCTTATGAATGTGACCTGGCTGCAGCCTCTTAGACTAGAGCGCGTGTAGTAGCTCTCTAGGCTCATGCTCCTACTCTTGATTGGCCTTGACTGGCAGTGACCTTACTTGTGCATGACTTGAGTGTTTTACTATAATCTTCACGTCCCGTTTTTTCCCTAGCCCGTGTCCTTTGGTGCACTCGAAAAGTAAAAAGACTGAAAACCCTTGCCTTTTTCAGGTGATTTTTGTTGGTATCATCCCTTTTTTTCAGCCCTGTGGTAAGGTGCTTGCACTTCACGGCCCATTTTGTGTGTTTGTGTTCTGCAACAGGCAATGCAGTATAGATGGGCTGATTCGACAGCCTCGTTTATATAGCAGCAGTTGAGCCTTAGTGGCTGTCAACCCCCTTGCAGTGGGAATAAAGGATGAGATCTGCTGGGGAACTCGAACCCATGACCTGCTCATGATGTCCAAGCATCTTAACCCCTAGACTAAGGCCCAGGGGTAACCTTTTAATGCCCTCTGGAAACGGGAGGATAGTCGCAACGTTCATTCCGATGCCTTATCTGCCTGATGATTAGATCTTAGGCGAGATTTACTTTTACCTTAATAATTGGGACGTCCTAACCATGCACTTGGTTAGTTAAGTTCTAGCGATGACGGCCTGTGCTAGCCTGGGGTTTTAGAACATTATAGATGAAAAGCTTTACACCGTGGCAGCTGTCTTGTGCTTTCGCTGTTTTTAAATCTGGGCTGCTGCATTAACAAGGACGTACAAGTTATAAAAGGCCTTACAAGTGTCACGTATACATACTGCTTATTGTAGTCACAGTTGCTGTAGCTGATAGCTTGCTGCTGATGCTTAGTTGGACACACATCTGTTAGCAGCAATCTTTAAGCAAAAGAAGTTGAATGTGTTGAAGTCTTTGCATGCGTGCTTTGCTTCGAGCCATGGCTTGTGCTGTCTCTGACCACTATCTGATGCCTAGTCGTCGAATTTTGGCCTAGGTTGTTGCGCTGTATGTGGACGATAGTTATAGTTCCGATGCTCTACTGACTTTACTAGGAACATTGAGGGTAGGGCTGTACTATCACGGCCAACGCGGAGAAGGCCGTGGCGGTGATCGGATCAAGCTTTAATTAACATGTAGCACTCTATTGATCATGATTATTTCATAGAATATGCACCGCTTCTTTTTTTGCTCACCTAGATACTAACTTGCATTTGCCTTAGCCAGGATTTTCATCTGACGAGGTAAGGGCAGCACAATTTTTATGTAGTGATGACTGGACCCACAACCAATGAAAAATTATAACATAAGATTATATTGTATTTTTTGTTTGACACAGCCTCATCGCTTGCTCATTGAGTGAAATTAAAGCATACTTTCTTCGTTGGTGATGGTCGTGTGGCATAGGAATAGGGGAGTCAAGGTGCTCGACTCTAGCGGCTCAGGTCGTGTGTTCGAGTACTGCTATATGGAGTCCTTGATTGTCAGCTGCAAGTGGAGGGATAGCCACTAAGGCTGTTCTGTCATTATATAAACGAGGCCGTTGAATCAACCTGCTTACTTTGCTTTTACTTTACAAGCTAATCAATTTAAAATTGCAGGATGTGGCTAAGCCAGTAGCTTTTTTATTCACTGCTCCTTCAGCCCATGGGCATCGCTGAGCTCTTCCAGCAAGCTAGAGTTTGACTTGTTGTCAACCTTGGAAGTTGTATCTACGACTTCCGATGGCAGAAGTTATGTCAAAGTCACATAACGATCACATAGTCACATAACAAAGTCACATAACGTCACATCGCGAAACCTCAAGACCCTTGACATCGATGCTGTCCGTGCGAGAATATCTGCTTCACCTCTGCTGCTCAATCCTCCCTCCGATCTGTCATCATTGGTAGATAGCTTCAACACGACACTAGCTGACACGCTAGACGAGTTTGCCCCTCTGACAAAGCGCACTGTGCGCCCCCGCCCAGACGGCCTATGGTTTACAGCAGACATTAAACTAGCCAAGTCTACTAAACGAAAGCTTGAAAAAGCATACAAAAGATCCGGACTAACTGTCCATTGACAGGCATATGAAGACTACTGTAGGTCGTACCAATCGATCCTAGCAAAGGCCAAGTCTAGCTTTTATAAAAACATTGTTGAAACACAGATGCACAATCCAAAAATGATGATGTCGACAATAAACCATCTCCCCAACCGTTCCCAGATTAGCTCCTTACCTGATGATCCTAATGATGATCTAGCCGATCTCTTCTCTCGATTTTTTGTGCAGAAGATAGACAAGATCAGGGAATCCATCCCTGCGATGACAACCTCCCCACTAGAATGCTGTTCCTCGGTTCCTGGCTGCACCTCAATGTCTGCATTTAAGCAGGTCACTAGTGATCTAGTCCTAAAGTTCGTATCTCAATCAAAGAAGACAACAAGTCCTCTGGACCCTATTCCCACTGTCCTGCTCCTACGTTGCATTTATCTGCTGCTGCCATGCATAACTAGCATCATTAATATGTCATTAGCCTCAGGTCATGTCCCAGCACCTTTCAAAAAAGCTGTAGTCAGGCCACTTCTCAAGAAAGCGACACTTGACCAAGAGAACTTGAGCAACTACCGCCCAGTTTCCCTTCTTCCATTCCTATCAAAGACACTGGAACGGGTCGTGGCGGACCAGCTGAACTCGTATATCGAAACCTCACACCTTGCTAGTAAGTTCCAGTCTGGCTTTAGAGCTAATCACTCCACAGAGTCAGCATTGCTTAGGGTATACAACGACCTACTTAGGAATGCAGACATGGGTAGAGTGTCTCTGCTTGTTTTGCTTGATCTTTCGGCAGCTTTTGATACCATCGATCACAAAGTTCTTCTAGAGCGCCTCTCATCTCGCCTGGGCATCATTGGCACTGCTCTGCAGTGGTTCAGGTCCTATCTCAGTGGGAGACTCCAGAGTATTGACGTGATTGGACAAAGATCATCTGAAGTACCTCTGAAATATGGAGTACCTCAGGGCTCAGTGCTAGGTCCGGTTCTTTTCACGGTTTATACTCTGCCTCTTGCTGATGTGATTGCCAAGCACAATCTAGGCTTTCACTTCTATGCGGATGACACTCAGTTGTACCTTTGCTTTGATCCCTCACAGCCTTCGAGCACCTCAAATTCTCTAAACTCACTAGCTGCATGCGTTGATGACATTCGCACAGGGATGGCAGCAAATTTTCTACAACTAAACGATGATAAAACTAACTTACTAGTTATGGGCAAACCCAGTGTGATTCAGAGATTGGAAAGGCTGTCTCTCAAAATTGGCTCTGCCAGCATATCTCCAGTTGAATCAGCTCGAAATCTAGGTGTCGCATTCCAAAGTGACCTCTCGTTAGACGACCATATGAGCTCCACAGTCAAATCTGCCTATTTTCAGCTTCATAACATTGCTAAAATTCGGGCTTTTTTAGATAAAGATACCACATCTAAGTTGGTCCATGCATTCGTGACATCTCGTCTCGACTTCTGCAACTCACTGCTTACTGGCCTACCAGCATGTGCGTTCAGGCGATTGCAGCTGGTGCAAAACTCGGCAGCTAGACTTGTCTGCCGTGAGCATCGCAGTTGCCACATTACTCCACTTCTCACCGTCCTGCACTGGCTCCCAGTCAAGCAACGGATTGACTTCAAGCTTTAGTCGCTCACTTTTAGGTCCCTTCATTTAATGGCTCCAGCCTATCTTTCAGATATACTACCCCATCAGGCCAAGCATCGTACCACCCACTTTTCGGAATCCAACATTCTACAAATACCTCGTACAAACCTCAAATCCTTTGGAGACCGTGCATTTAGTTCATATGCTCCCAAAGCCCGGAACTCCCTCCCGACCTGCGTCAGAACATCCCCTGACCTGACCACATTTAAAAGCAACCTAAAAACACACCTATTTAGGACAGCATTTAGTGGGTCCCTGTGATTCGTCCTTGATGTGCTTATGCGTGCTGACACTGTGCATGCTGCCACTAACCACATTTGCATGCTGACCCTGTGCATGTCACCCCTGACCATATTATTCATTTCGTTTGTTTTTCAAGCATGATTTTACTTACCATTCAATTGCATTTCACTTTACAGCAAATGTAATGCGCCTAGAGAGAGATTAAGTTCCCTGAGGGCGCTTTATCAAGTGAATTATTATTATTATTATTATAACAGTTTTGATTTGCATGACATGATCTTGTGACTCATTCGAGGAGAAAACAGGTCCAAGCATCTTGCCAGTGAAACCGTCTGCTCAATTTTATGTCCACGACTCGATGGTCACCATGCACGTTTGCATGTACTACTCGGTGGTGTTTTGGATGCCCAACGTAAATCCTATGTGTTAAGCTATCTCTGTGTACACGTTCCACACAAACAGATGCATGCATTAATGTGTGTCGATATTTGTGTACTTGTGTCTCTGTCTTGGCTTAGTATGATATCTCTGTTTTAATGTGGATGCATGTTTTGCATGATACCTCACGTGCTCACTTGAGCAAATGTACACACACACACACACACACACACACACACACACACACACACACACACACACACACACACACACACACACACACACACACACACACACACACACACACACACACACACACACACACACACACACACAGAGAGAGAGAGAGAGAGAGAGAGAGAGACACACACACACACACACGCAGAGACACCGACACAGACACAGACACACACACACATACGCAGAGACACAAACACAGACACACGCGCACACACACACACACACACACACACACACACACACACACACACACACACACACACACACACACACACACACACACACACACACACACACACACACACACACACAACGACGCACATCGACACACACACACGCACACCAGTTTTTGTGCATGCACTGGTTTAGCCCAGTAGTTAAGGTGCTTGCCTTTAACGACCAAGGTCAAGGTGAATGTATTTGATGACGGGGCAACGAACTCCCTGGCATATGTGAATCGCCTGAATAGAGATTAGGTTCTCTTAGGGTGCTATGCAAATGAATTATAAATGTTATATTTTATATACTCAGACAATAAATATACACTCGCACGTGCGTGCATCTTCTGTATGTGTGCATATCCACACATGTGCTGGAGTTTTTGCATCTGTGTGGTACTTGTGTATTGCACAAAGTAGCGGGTGTCCAGCCTAGTGGCTGAAGTCTCTAGTCACACTAAATTCAAATCTTTTGGTGATTGGGCCTTCAGTTTCTATACACCAAAGGTCTTGCTTCCTGCTTCTGTCGCCACCTGCATTGACTTGGCATCATTTAAGTCTCAGCTAACAACGCATCTGTTGAAATCAGCTTTCTCTCTGCCCCTGCAAACCTTTTTTGTTCCCGTGTATTTTGTATCTTTACTTGTGCATAATTCAGTGTACATTACTAAACATAGCTCCTACTAAGTAGTGGCCTTAAGTGTACACTGATGTGCTTTGACATGCTGGTCCTAGCATGATACTTGTATGCCTTTGCTTGCTTGTCCAAGCATGATATCGTGTTTGTCAATTTTCAACTAATTTAGGTTATTGATTCTCTCGCAGAAAGGTGTAAAGTGCTTGGGCAGAGATTTATTCTTCTAAGGGTGCTATACAAATTACTTGGTTTTCTATTATCATTAGATTGTAAGGTAGCTCAAAATTCACTCTAGCAGTGTTACTGGAGCAAACAGTAAAGGTTGTTCGGCTTGGTTTGATAGCAGCTATATTAAATGTATGCATTGTAGAGCAGCATTCCTTTGCTGAAGACGGAGCAGTAGAGGTTCATCTGTTGGATTCTGAATTTCAGTTCCAATACTTCGATATACCTGTTAGAAGAAAGCCCTAGTCGCTCTGTACCTCAAGTGATAAGCAATTGACTGCTCTATACCTCAAGTGAGAGGCCTACAGAAGTTTTTCTTCTGTACATTAGCTATATTCTAGTATTTTCAAACACAGTAGCATGACAAGTGACGAAGCCCACGTGATTTTTTCTTCAGCTGCATGCCAAGCTCTTTTCGTTTTTGTCTGGCAGCAGGTGCTGACTCGACTTGAGTGAACCCATCCTGCATCACTTTTGTTTTTCCTGAGCCGAGGAGCTGTTTGCAAACTGACTGACTATTCAACCAACGATTGCAAGCTGAGTTTTTTTGGCAGTCCTAGCATAGAGCACTTCTTAGTAAGCGAGTGAATGAGTATGTATGTACTTTGTGTGTGTGTATGTGTGTGTGTGTGTGTGTGCGTGTATGCATGCATGGGTGCCGGTTTGGGATGGTTTTTAGATGTTCATACACTGCAAATGTAGGTCTGTGTCTGTTGTCTATGCTGATCAGATTAGTAGAGTGTTACTCTGCTTCTGGATGTGCCAGTCACGTTTATGGACTAGTTCAAGTTGTTGGATTGGAAGGCATCTGTTCTTCTTTCCTCGTCACATACCTAAGTGTAAGCACCCTCTCAAGGGTGCTTCCAATTAAAGGAAGTGCCTCGTAGGGATTCTACTGAAGTCTGCATAAGGTATAGGTAGAATAGATAGGCATAGGTAGGATGCAAGTATGTAGTCACCCCAGCAAATTGATGTTGGCCGATCTTGCTAGCCATCCGAACACTAAACCAAGATAAACCATTTTGTGCCTTAAGAACACTGGTTTGTTCTGGCTATGTATGCAGGCACAAAAGGCAACACCTACTATGTGCCCTGCTTCCCTCCCAGCAAATTCTTCAATCTGTCTTACAGAAATGGTCGTTTAGGCCGTGAATGGTAGATCTCCCAAAGTGCTCCGCTGATACAGTACAGTTCTTGTCGCATGCCGACTGTGGCCTTCAGCATCAAAGCATTAAATTATCAATGCACGTGTCCGGCACTGTCATATTGTTCGTGAGTTGATTTGTCAAGACTTGCCTAGTCAGTAATGAGCTGCATTTGTTCGGCAGAAGCATTGGGCGATCGGGGATTTCTTCCCTTTAAACCGAAATAGTACCCACGAGTTGAGCTTTACCAGCAGGTTTGTGGCTCCCATGACCTGGCTCCCCCACTTTTGCATGTATTGTATGACAATAATTTTATATTATTGCAAAAATGTGACAGACAAGCAACTTGACTGCCAAGTTCAGCAGAATGCTGTTAAAATGATGTACGTGCACATTTACCTGAATCGACAGCCCCTTTTTATAGTGAGTTCACCCAAGGCCAGAGTATATTTTTAGCCGTCGATTGCCTTGATCGAAGCCGTGTTTTGGCAGGACTTTTGGCTGGTCTCAGGCTTTGTACTTGCAGTGAAGCTAAGAGTCACATTCTCGAGTTCCCGAGTTAGGCTTTGTGCTGTCCGTTGCTCAGGTCTGTGCGCAGCTCGAAAACGCAAGAGTAGTTCCCTTCACAGCCGACGTGCTCCGCTTTTTAGGTGAAGCCTTTGAAGGTGCCAGAGCTTCAGAGAGTCGGTCGCTATCGGCCAAGAGGCTCGTTAGTGATCCTCCGTCAGAGCTGCAAAGCTTAGCACGTGTGCCAGGTATTTATGTATTTCATGATTGCTTGGGCGTGAGCCTCGTGGAGGCTCTCGCGCCAGCCAGTGATTCCCTCTTTAGCCTGCCATGTATGGGTTTTGCTATCGCAGATCATTCTAAACTCACTTGTGACCTACGTGTTTCGCTCAACACCGAAGTCTGCTCTTGGGGAAAAGGTCACCACGGGCAACTGGGCCATGGTGACACCCTCGACAGGTAGGTTGTAAAGGGCGCAGCTTCAAAACTGCACATTTGTATTGCACTGGTAGCTGCCACAGGCGCATTGCTCAATGCTCTTTGCAGGTCACAACCGTGCTTCATTGCTAGTCTCAGTGAAGAAAATATCGTGTCGATATCTGCTGGATCTCATCATGTGCTGGCCCTTGCTGCAGATGGTCGAGTGAGAGAGCTGTACTTCCTGCTGCTTGCAGCCCGACAGCATATACTTATTCTGTTTGTGGATCTGTCATTTCGAGCTGCATTTTAACTCGTGGCCTCTTTTTTTTTTACAATTCATAGGTTTTTGGATGGGGTGACAACTTGCATGATCAACTTGGCCTTAGGAAGAAGCAGTGCATCCTTGAGCCACAGCTGCTTGAGGTAGGTGACAGAGAGAGATGTGTTGATCACTCCTGCTTCTTTTGCCCATCTCTTCTCTTCCATTCTCTGCCATCCTGCTCTCCTCTGGCCTTTTCTGTTTCTCTCTTCCTCGATTCCTCCTCTTTCATCTTGTTTCTCACTGCTGTCTCATCTCTGTCCATATTAGGTTGACAAATCTCCCTGTTTTCCAATTATTTTATTTCATGTTGCAGCCGGTTAGCAAGACATCCCTCATATCTCGTGGCAGTAGCTGTTCTATGTGCACATCTTTTGCTTAGGTATCTTACTTATGGGGTGGCACTTGCTGATATCACGACTCCATCAGGCTGTCTATATCCCGTTGCAATATGCCCACCGAGTGTGTTCTTTGTGCCACTGTCCCTACTTAATAAAATTGGCTGAGCTCTAAATATGTTTGCTTGTAGGTGGTTCAGTTTCCTGTTTCGAAAGTTGCTGCCGGAGATCGGCACTCGTTGTTTCTGCACGATCACCCTCGAGATGCTAAACCTTGTTTGTTTTACACTGGTAGAGATGGAGGGTGAGTAGCAGCAGCTCCCTGCTGCCATTTGTGCCTACTTCGCTTTAGCGACCAAGGTTTCAGGACCAACATTTTTGTGCTCAACTGAAATTTGGCTTGCATATACTCATGCTATGTGTGGCCTTGCATATGTTAACATTAACTGTGGTTGTGCATAATTTTGTTGTTGATGCAATTGATCAGGATTTTTTTAGCATTAAGGGTTCGGTTTTCTCATTCAGTAAAGCTAATTTCAATTGATTAGTTCAGTAGACCAGTGCCGTGTGCTAATTTTGGCTTAGGCTGTAACTCACAATATCCGAGAAAAACAGGTGCCAGACACCCACTAGCAAGTAAGGAGGGTAGTGCTGGCCTAGTCTGACTTGCAATTAGAAGTATTTGGAAGCCTCTTGTAATTCTTAAGCAATACACAGGCATCTGGACTAGGGTGATGAGATGCGATAAACAGTCAGTAGCTCCAGCAAGGTTTAGTTAGTTGTTAGGTAGTCAGGGCGTATACCTTGGTTGCCATGGTTTTTTGAAAGCATTCTCTTATTTTGCTGCTGGGTTTTCCGTGCTTGCACGATATCGCTTGTAGCCTGCACGATATCGCTTGTAGCCTGCATATCAGTAGTGCGTGATCAACGCTTCTTTTGCACTGTGGCTGTGGAAATCCGTTTGAAATGTGAAAGAGAAGTTTTGGCATAAATGCTAACCTTTAGTTTGGTAACTCGGATTTAAACCCGAATGTAGCCGTACTATCATTCCCTTATCAAAGAAAAATACGACTGAAGGTTTTTAGGACTTCATTCTTAGGATGGTACACTGGTTTCATCTTTATTTACTTTTATTGAGTTATTGAGCCAATCCATACGCGCACACACACACGTGTACACACACTCTAACACACACACACACACACACACACACACACACACACACACACACACACACACACACACACACACCAGCCAGAAAAACCCCGACACATTGAAAATCAAAGTGCAAAGTCAAATATTTGAGTGCTTTATTAACTCATAAAGTTTCAGTCTCCCGTGACAAAAATTTTAAAAAAGAAAAATCGCACCAGATCTAGCATAAAATTCGGTTCTGTGTCCAGAAGATGAAAATTTGAGTGCACTGTGACTTTAGGAAAACTGTTAAACACAAAGCACAGTAGTGCAACTGTACACCTCACACTTTATGCAGAAATTTTTCCGGATGGCAGATGTTATCAGTCTGCTCTCAGCATGCGAGAGCGAGACTGAAGAAGGAGACTCCGGAAGACTTGCTCACTAGGCTGCTGCACGCCAGCTACAATGGGGCCATAGAAACGGCAGAAGAAGCAGCATTGCTGCAGTAGAACAAAACGAAAAGAAATTGTTCGATGAAATTTCTTTTCCTCGCATTCTATTGCAAAGCAAGTAACTGGTACTCAGTTCGGTGACCAATTACCATCTGTTTCAGGGTGTTCAAGCGTTGTGAAGCAAACGAAGAAATTGCAAAGGAGGTGGTGTAGTGCCTAGGGCACAAGCTGCTGGAATGCTACGGCCGCCCTTTGAAAAACCTGTTAGAGTTCATAGCTCTGTGAAGTGCTAGCATTTCACTTTCCAGTTTCAAATATGAGAGTGTACAGTGCATTTACATATGCAAGTTAGCAAAGTATCTTACCTTTGTGACATTACACTAATTATTGCTGTACCATCGTAGTAGTTCTATAAATATAATGCTAAGGATATAATGTGAGTGTGGTGTGAGTGACTGTGACAGAATTACTAAGTAACAAACCTAGCTTTTTTTGGGGGGGGGGGTTTGGCCAACTAAATTTCACCAGAACGTAGGACTCGCACAAGTTAGCAGTATTAGCAACAATCTTGCATGCAACTACCTTGGTTTGATTGCCAACTGCAAAAACATGCAAATTCACCCTTGTTTTGAGTATCTGGAACGACTTTTGACTTTCAAAATAGTTGACATTTTCCAAGGATATAATTTTGTGGCGACTGTGTAGTAAGATTTAACAGTGGCATCCTTTTTTTTCTATAAATGCATCACCAACCGTGTTGGGAATTTTCCGGTAATCATTAGGGTTTTGAAACGTGCTATTTTGAGCATGCTCAACCGCTGGCATGGCTTGTTTATGATTGATGTAAGAAATTTGAAGAAGTTGTAGAAAGGAAAATACCGCCCAGCAGTGCTTTTAGATAGATAAGGAAACAAGGAACTAAAATAGTCTTTAACTATTTCCCAAGTTCTAACTCTCTAGGTTTCGCCAAATGCATGTAGTAAATCGAGCAAAATTTTCATAATCGCACTTGAAACTTTTTGAAACATGCAAATCGCCGTGGTTTTGACTCGTCAATCCTTGGCCAAGACTTTTTGAATTTTTGGTAGCTCTCATCTGCTTGGCCACAGCTGTCGAAGACACTTTCGGCTCCCCCAGAAAGAGTAGCTCGTGAAATTGTTTGACAGATCTTCCTTCGGTCACTGTTGCGCAATAAATACCTGCTGCTATGCATTACGCTAGACTGCATCAATACTCTGGACACGGGACTGCTGCATTGGAGCAAGCAGTTACGGGTTGGATTAAGTCAGCCATAGAAGTTCGTTCAAATATGCCAGCCATGGGAATACCCTAACCTGCCGTGAACGTCGGGAGATCCACATTATACTATTTCTCTCTTTTCTCTGACCTGCATCGGCTCAGCATATCGACTTCAAAGCTTTTGTCACTCACATTTAGATCCCTTCATTATCTGGCTCTGGCCTACCAATCGGAAATGCTTGACCATCAGGCCAGACATCGTACCACCTGCTGTTCTGACTCAAGTAGTTTAGCTGTACCTCTCACTTCAAAAAGTTTTGAGACAGTGCCATTAGTTCATGTGCTCCAAAATGCTTGAAGCCGCTCTCGTCTGACGTCGCGACGTCCCCTGACTTGATGTCATTATAGAAGCTAGAAATGCACCGGTTCCTCCAGCATTTGCTGTGTCCCTATGAATTGTCCCTTTCGTGCTAATGCATGCTAGCACAGTGCAAGTTACCACTAATCAATTGACATGCTTTCTTTCCAGTATATGTAAAGTGCCCAGAAAGAGGTTGTGTTAGAGTTGTATAAGAATGTCATTATTGTTATTACCGGAAGTGGATGAAGCACTCCAATGTGTGCAATCGAGAAAGAGCCTCAAAACTATTCTGCCGTCGTATTTAACAGTATTCTGCAAGCAAATTTTGCGATAGTGTTTACCTTTTCTTCCGATTGCATGAAGTCGATGTGTTGTTCCCGACACTATGAAATTTGCTTACGTGTTAAAGTACATTGAATGCTAGGCTTTGTGCCTCCAATTGATGTGGTTCTTCGCCCATTCAGCCTAATCTGCTTTATGTAGCTTGCTCAGCCCTTGCAAGGCACTTTCTAGGCACTCGTGGAAGGATGTTCTTCTTGTCAAGTCGACAAAGCACCGTTTGCCTGCTATCTTGGTTCCCACTAGCATGTTCACTGACCGGGCTTGCTTGGTTAAAGCAGCCTTCCGATAGCCACCCTCAGAAAGTGGTCCTCATTGCTCATAATCTTATTCTGCGTGCCAGGTCTGTGTCAGTTGTCATTTAACTCCTGCCAGCATACATTGCTAAGTTAAACTTGACACAACCTCCCCCCTTGCCAAGTATGCAAGTAGTCTGCCCATTTACTAAAATCTTGTGTGTGAGTTTTTTTGTGTCTGTGTTCTCTCGAGCTCGCTTGCTCTCGCTTGCTTGCTTTTCTGGGTCTCCTATTTGTGGTGCACCGGTTTGCCACGGGTGTGCTTGTTACTGTTTTTTTTTTATTTAAGTACTCTAGTCGCTAAATGGCCAGTTACCAGTGCAACAATGTCTCTCTGATTATTCTCTAACTTTGTAGCAATATTAACTTTCCTACGTATATACCAACAGGTCTTTAAACAGTAGTATAATTAGTGCTAATTGTTCTATCATCGCAGTGGAGAGCCGGGTCATTAAGTGTCGTGTGCTTTTTGTTTAGGTCTTCAGGCTCAACCGTTGGTGTCCGTATATCATTCGTTGATAAGGTACGTTTGGTAATTAATTTCGGAAATGCCGATCTATCTCTAGCTCGCACGCGCAATTCACGGCTAATGCTATTTTACATTTGAGCTTGTTCCTGCGATCGTTTCCCTTCCCGACTCTGTCTCTTAAACTGCCCCGGCTGTATCGGCTCTTCCATTGTCTGCGTTGCCGTCACTTTCCTATCCTCTGTCTCGGTCGCTGTTTGCGATGGTCTTCTATTGTCTCCCTCTTTCCATCTTTTGCATTTACTCGGCGAGTTTAAATCATTGCAGGGCATTCTTCGAGACCACAGGTGTGGTGTAATGCCTTGTCTCATGGAACGTGTAAATACGATTACTTTCACGATGGCTAAGCAAGGTTGCCATTGAATCAACGTTATTTACAAGCACACCTGAGCTTAAGACGACCTGCTAAAGTCTAAAGAGAAATTCCGTCCTTGCCTGTGTACCGGGCAGTCATAGTTACCCAAGTCATTACCCTCGTATCTATTTGATCATTAGTATCTTTGAGAACCTGTTGATCAACAGTATCAATCACCCCAGTCCTTATAATAATAATAATAATAATATTGCACTTGATAAAGCGCCCTCAGAGAACTTAATCTCTTTCTAGGCGCTTTACATTTGCTTCTTAGACAAAGCTGTCAGATGCTCATCACTGCCGTCCAACTGGTCGGCTTATACATCAATTGAAGGCCGTATTAAGAAGTCTAAAAAATCCTAGCTGATTAAACAGCCTCTTTTTGTATAGCGACAGAAGAGCATTTATGGCTATCACCACCGCTTGCAGTGGTGATAAAGAATCGCCCACCGCAGGAATCGAACCCCCGACCTCGGGACCGAGGTCGTGAAAGCAACCGCCTTACCTAGTGTGTCATCACGGCAGCAAGGCTAGTTTTCAAGTCCCAGAGGTTCGACCACGTGTCTCCTTTGCCAAAAGGGCTAGGATGGCTGTGATGTGGCTTTGGTGATGCTACTTTATTAGTCCAACCTATCCGAACCAGTTCGGATAGGTTGGACTGAGAAAAGAGCATCTTTGGCAAGGAAGGTATTTTCATGCAGATCGAATCGATGGCCAGGGTCGGAAGGCCTCATTATTTATAGATTATTCTTGACACCAGAGAGGTCACTAAATGCAGGCTGAATGAGATCTGCATATAGTCAGATGGTTAGGTGTGCAGAATTTTCTAAAAAAAAATAATAGTTGACTGCATGCAATAGTTGGAGAATATTTGATCGAATGTGTGATTTTGTTGTGAGTGGTGCCATGCACATAAGCGACAAGAGAACAGAAAATCAGTCAGTGCACGAAACTCAGCACTCGAGGAGTCAGTTGGGTCGTCGAAATGACTGTTAAATCATTCAAGTTGGAGAAAGGACGAATTTGGACTCACGAAATATAAATTATATGAGAAAGATGTAAAATAAAAGAAGGCTTGATACCTAAGGGGGGGCAATATATTACTGCCACAACTAGCAGCTTGCTGTCTGGGTGGCACGAAACAAAAGATTCAAAAGATTGCTTCGAGGGGACTGCAAACGATTGGAAATTCAGGCAGGATCAAGTGACAACAGCAACTCCTTCATTAATTTTGATTAATCTCAGTGTATCCAAATAAGAAAAGCCTCTCAAGGTGATGTCAGTTATGATCCGGCAAGTAGTCTAGCATAGAAGTAGCAGCTCAGGACCGCTGGAAAGGATGAGCCGTAGTCGGCAGTAGGAGAGTAGTTGTCGTTGCCCAAGGAGGTAAGCATATAAAAAGATTTTTGTGTGGAAAATACACAGAATTAAGTAATGTGTGCCGTTACGTGTGTGCGAATGTATAGTGCTAAGTTATGTGCGCAGTTACAGGTTCGTTGGTGGATTTTATAAACAGACACACGGTGTTTTCCATGTAGAGAAGACAAGCCTTGGCTACAAACCATGAGCATCCCATGTTCGAGGACTTGCTCTGAATGCCTCAATATAACTCGAGCCTACGAACTTCAGCCATTTTATTTTGGCCGTGGAGTGTATGTGACGAGCTCTGGGGTTTGGATTGGTCTGCAGGTCTAACATGGAGCCAACAAGTAGAAACAGATTCTCCTTCATGCGAGTCTGCAGACTTGGCTCTCCCCCCCACAAAATAAGGTGACGTATGGTGACGTAGTAGCCCAAAACAGAGTGAAATTGGTCCAAAGTTATCGGCACCGATTTATGAGGGAAGTCGCTCGTATAAATGCAGCTTTAACTAATCTCTGAGTGTAATGAAGGCTTTTGGTTTTTAACGAGATGGTTATTGCAGCCCCTTGAGTTTGTGCATAGTACCACTCAAAGTTCTTACGCTGACCCACAAGGCCCGCCACGGCTTGGCTCCTTCGTACCTAGCTGAACTGCTGCATCAGTTTCAGCCTGTTCGCGCCCTCAGGTCGTGTGTGGACAATAAATTAGCTGTCCCATTCCTCCGCTTAAAGACAGTTGGCGACAGAAGCTTTAGCTCTGCAGGTCCTAGACTGTGGAAATCGCTTCCACAATTCTTACGCAACGACAACTACTCTCCAACTGCCGACTATGGCACATCTTTTTCAGCGGTCCTGAACTGCTACTTCTATGCTACTCACTACCTCAACTGCTCTCCTGACTCTGCTATGCTTCCCACTTTCTCTTTGTTGCGTGAGACGAAGTCTGTTGGCTACCGAATGCGTACCAAAAGCCGCTTAGGCTGTGAGTGGGCTATACAAAACTCTCCTGCGTAACACCCACATTGTCTTCAGGACTTTTTGGAGTTACAGACGGAGATACATTCTGTTACATTACATTACTCATGCAGTACATGCACTCTAGAAAGTCCTGCTGTACATATCTAGTATTCACGACTTTATTGAGTTTCGCAGCTTGTTGCACATACGCTTGCTTATTTGGAAGGAAGTCCTAGTGGATTTGCTGCCATTTGCAGATGGACAAGGCAGCCTGACTAATGCTACTGCTTTATTTGAATCCAGCTTAATAATGAGAGGCCGTGTTGTAGTCGGGGCTCATAATGGACGTATTTGCTGGTGATGTTTGCGACTGCTGTGCAGTGGTCAACACCAATCCGTCAGCTTCCGATCTGTGCTTCGAGGAGATCAAGATGGCTGAACGCGATTTTTATAAGCAGTTAACTGCTGTTGCTAACATTGTTATCAAGACGATAATGGACTCAGGTACGATCACTCTAATTTGCTTCTTTTCCTTGTTCTCCCATAGCTCGCCCTTGGTATCACTATGATAGTGGGAACCCTAACATTTTTCCACTGAATATTAGGTTTAGTTCCTCTTTTACTACAAGGAAAGCTCCAGTAGATAGCTGTTTGCTTTTGTATAGGCATCAATTCTCTTATTTTATAAAGCATATAAATGTTCGAAATATCGGATGGAAAGCATCGAAAAAACAAACAAACTGGTAGTGCAATTCTCACAACTTTGTGCAAATATTAGCATGTTGGCATACCTTTTGTCGTTAGGACGATATTTACAGTAACTATGTTACTAAAAAAAATCCTAGCTGCCTAAACAGCCTCTTTTTGTATAGCGACAAAAGAGCCTTGACGGCTATCACCATCGCTTGCAGTGGCGATAAAGGATCGCTCACCGCAGGAATCGAATGCACGACCTCGGGACCGAGGTCGTGAAAGCAACCGCCTTACCTAATGTGCCATCATGGCTAAAGTAGCAGCGTTCTATTGTGAGTAGGTTTATGGGATTCACATCAAGTTTGCTGGGTCATGTGGAGATGAAAATTAAGCTACTTAAAATGTGCACACTTCAGTATAGAGTCAAACCTAAATAATCTCATTTTAATATGCATATAAATTCGCTGTAATATATATTGCTATCCCTCACAGCCTCTGCTCCATCAATGTGAATTGTCTTTAATTTCTGTGTGCATGCTGAGTGTGTGGATGATGTGACTAACCAACTGACACCCTCTTTTTCAGCTTATGTAAAGTTCCAGAGATTTAGTTTTTCTCTTGGGTTGCTATATTAAGGTTAGATTAGTATTAATATTGTAACTGTTAGCTAGGAAATATAAGATGCGACAATCTAGTATCATGCAATTAGTAAGCTATGAGTAAGGAGGTCAAAGTTTTAGGTTTTCGAGCATTCGCCTGGCACTAGATAACTTTTGCACTTGTGAAGATTGTCTTGCATTACCATTTTATTCTGAATCATGTGTAAATATATCGGTGTGTGCGCTTGTCATCACGATGTTTCTTTGTGGAAGTTTGGTAGCAGAGTGATGTAAATAGGAATGATGTACCACATTAATGGTAACGAGATGATCCACACTAGCATATCTCATAAATGCATCGGAGTTTCGACCGTAGGATTGCATGCGATATGGGAGTGCTTGGCACACTACGTTTTTGTTTAATCTGTTTATGGCATCGCCACGGACCGATTTTCCCTAGCCTTCCCCAGCTACTATTGTGTGCTGGCTTTTGCTTATGCTTGTCGTTCCGAAATGTTCACCTCCTGTCTGCAATGGCTTTTGTTTGTTTGTGTTTTGTTCGGTTGTACAGCTTTAGTGTTTTGACTTATTCAGATGTCTTCAATGTGGTGGACAGATCAGCTTATGGTAGATCATGGCGAGATGTCGTGGACAGTTTCTATGCTCTGGTTAATGCAGTGCGTCTGGGCTAAGTTTTTTGCCAAGGTTTAGCCGGTGGCCCCCTGTATCTCACTTACTTTTGAATAACTTATAGACTTTACACAGCAAAGTTTTTTTTAGGTTGGCACCAATGTGCAGCTGCTGGGCCGTGCCAGTTCGGGGTCAGCCATGGCGGCTGCAACGTCGAATGTGTTTTTTGCTGACAGCTACCTGGTGCACTTTGAGAAGTATTCTGGCTGCTATCACAATTTCATGGCCCTGGATGGTGTGGCCTACTTGGTCGGAGTGTCGAGGTAGAGGGTTTCTTTTGCTGCTCCCTGTGTATGATATGGCAATTGCATCTTGTGATGGTGATTTCATCTGGTGATGTCTTGTGATTGCATCATGTTATGCTGCGGTGATTGCACCTTTTCATGCCCTGCAGTTAACTTTTCTTACCGTGTCTTATCATAAATTTGGACTGTTTGTGCAAGCCGAGAATAGATCAACCCAGTGCCGGTTGTGGCGGTGGTGATGCAGCTGTCAGATAGCGTGTCTATTGCGACATTCTGTTACGACTGCATAAAACTAGGAGGACTAATTAGTTTAACACGCCACTGGGTCTGCTGTACTCTCGAAGCCTGAACGTTAGGAGCATAGTTGAATTAGGTGGATGATTAAGTAAGTTGCAAGGAGTAGGGGGCAGAAGGACGGATAGTTAGAGAGAAAATGCCCGAGTTAGCATCATGAGACAAGATAGCATTGTTGCCTAGACATTTCTTTTAGAATGGGTGGGACTTATGCATCCTTGCTGCAAAGGGCAAAGTGTCGGTAGCTGACAGCAATCAGACAAAGGATGCTGCTAATTTTTTTGGGCGAGGACCCGAGCAGCCGCTGCCAGACTGCATGCTGCTTGCTGCTGCTCCTGCAGCTGCATGACCAGTGCTTTTGCTCAATAGGCATGCCTCTGTCATTAACTGCCTGTAATTGGAACCGGTTTCAGTGCCATACTTCGTGGAGTTCGTGAGCAAATGGGCAGCCTTCTGGAAAGCTGCCGCTTGGAAGGAACTAGTGGTGACATCCAGGCCTGTCTTGCGCTACTGCTTCAGTTTCCCCTGCGACGTATTTCTGAATATCGCCATGCTCTGGAGAAGATGTCACTCACACTGGAAGTAAGTATTAAAGGAAAAACTGTGCTTTTGCTCCTCCACTTGGTTTACTTCCATTGTGTCGGTGCAACTCAAATTGCTGCTGCTGCATATGCATGATTTCGCCGGATGACACATGCCTGCCCCGAAGTGGCTGCACTCGTTTGACACGTTCCTGCTGTGCTCGGGTCATGTGCCGTGTCGCGCTAAGATGCGGAATCGTTAGTTTTTACCTCCGGTAATGGGCGTCGTTCCTCTTATTAGAACTCGGAAGTTTTGTCGACTGCCCTCTTTGCTCTGTCATCTCTGGAGGCTTGTCTTACGTCGGACTTCAATTCTGCTCAGATGACACAGATTTTCTGGGACAAGTGTCCCGAAAAGTTGGCGGTGGGTAGCAGAGCGCCGGTGAGACGCATCGGTCGCTGGCGCCTCCGGTTGTTTGGGCATGCCGATGCCGCCGTGCATCAGCCGGAGTTGGTCGCCATGTGACTGCTGGCTCGCGTTCGGTCGAGTGGATGGCATTATCGTAATGCCCTCTTCCCCGTGTGTGCACTCTTCGCAGTCGTGTTCGCCAGGCTTAAAGAAATCATTCAAGGACTCGCGAATGTGCTGATTTAGCCATTGATGCCTTGTAAGCAGACCTAGTTTCAACAATGCTAATAATGAGGGTAGTTATAATAGTAATGCACTCGGAGTGCAAAGTTGGCTGAACAGTCATTAAATTAGGCGACCTTCATAAAACCGAGCAGATTAAAACGTACAGTAAAGTGGCTTATTTTTTTTATTTTATTAAAGGCTGAAAGTTGTATTCACAAAGTCAGCCTAATTAGCTGCCGTGCATTTGTAGGATAGGCAGAGCAAGTTTAGGCGCTGTACTATAAATACGCGCCAACTATCTGCCTCCAGGTTCCAATCTGTGCACTGGCTCCCATCGACAGTTGGCCCAGCCGTTTTTATCTAATCAGTTGTATTCTCACTGTTACAGTCATTGTCAAGCCAATGCTGTCTTGCAGCTCTGGAGTACGTGCCTTATTTCTCGCCTTGCATGCCGTTCAGAGTGTGCTGAAGACGAGTGGTCGGCGAATCGTCACCGACAGCAAGTCGGTGCCGCTGCAGCTGTACGGCGCGGCCAAGCTGTCGAGTCACTGGTTCATCTTGTTCAGCGACGTGTTCGTCCACGTGCAGGTTCGACACCGCACCGCCACTTGTCGGTTGTTACGATTGGACTTGTTGCGGTGGGCAGCCCTTCGTGCCGAAAATGGCTGCTTGCACGCGATCCCGCAAGCATTTATATCGTGGTATTTTGATGCAGATGCTAATAGTGTGCCAACAGTAGCTCGAGTGGCAATGCCCTTTGACTGCGTATTGCCGCCAGGTGGTCTGCTCTGCTGGCCAGTTTTTAAACCCGGTCAGCTGCTGATGGGCGCAGTGTGTGCTGTACAGCTAGCCTGCCTGCGCTTTTGTGTGCGTGTGCGTTTGCGTGTGTATGTGTTCGTGTGCACATGTACGTGTGTGTGTGTGTGTGTGTGTGTGTGTGTGTGTGTGTGTGTGTGAGCACGCATGCCTGCGCACATGTGTGCGCCGTGCAACTAGGCGTGAATAATGTTCAGCAGCATGGTTAGCAAGGCGTCGTCTTCAGCGTCACCAGTATCCACCCTCGCACTGTTTTAGCCGACTCTGCATCCAAGCGAACTCGCTGCTGCTGCTGCTGCTGTTGCTGCCCTTCGCTGTGCTCACGACTGTGACTGTTTACTCCTGCTGCGCGCTTGTAGAGTGCCGCGCATCGCTGCTATCCCCTGCTCACCGTCTGGGTAGAACAGCTGCCCGAAGAGGATCCCGTCAGGTAAGCCTAGTGCAACTCCCACATCTGCCCATTCTTTCTGTTTCTGCCCTGTTTGTCTTTGCCAGCAGATGCTGGCTTGTTTCCATGCTCACATTTATCAACCTGATTCGGGGGTGCCCATCTACTTGCTCATACCACTGGTGAGTGCAGCAGCCACTGCAGCAGTCCTGATGCAAGGCTGTCGGAACGGAAGAAGAAATTACGCCTTCCTTCACTTCCGTGCTTCTCCACTTTGTCGTCTGCACTGCAGTGCTGCCACAATGCAACGCGACCCGGGCTGTCCCCGCAATGCAATGCATGCTCTGAGAGCTGACCCTTGCCCAACTGTCCATGAAATGCTTGAAGATGACAATATCTTGTATCGTACGTAGCATAATATAATATGCTTTAGCAGGTTAGGCTTACGATTGGTAATGCCAGAAGACGTTCTGGTGTTCCAAGCAAGCAATTCGACCGAAAGGGTAAGTTTCTTTTTTGTTTTGCTGTTTTTCGAAACGTTCTCAAGCCTTAGCTGCAACTTTGGAGCTATCTTAACTTTGTTTTAGCTTTGCTTCGAAGTATTATCTGGTCACCTATTTCATGGAGGCCTCTGGTATGTGCATGCACTCATGGGATGCATATTGCATAATATCACATAATATTAATTGTATATACCTAATTATAAAATCGGAACACATTTGACCACCCGTGTGTTCAATGCATTTACATGTATGAAATCACCTGTAAATCGTGCAACGTTGGGTAGCACTCCTTCAGTGTGACCATCTTTCGATTTGCTGTAGGCAAAAATTTCACTTAGCATCCTGCGACTAATCTTATGCAATGCCGTAACTTATTATGCCTGATTGAGCAGGCATAGTGTAACTGTTGCTAGGCCATTGAGTTGTGCATGCAGCAATCAAAGGTGACGTGAGTATGGAAGCAGGTTTTTACAGAAATCGTTCTTAGATCAGGTGTCTAACAAGTGCTTATGTTTGTTTCCCTGACTGACAGCTCCTAACTCGGTGCTGCACATAAGTGAACTCACAGCACCGTGTCTGATTGCTTGACTTGAGGAAAAAATATCTTTAGTAGAGCATGATAAGGCTTTTGTCAAAACAGATTGGTATGTGGTTTTACTGCATATTTAAGAAAAGATGCCTAGATGAAAAGACCGAGTTTGTTTTGTCTGGGTCGATGGACATTTTTATTCTAAAAAGTAGGGCCCGGAGCCAATGCTTCCAAAGCAAAAGATGAAACTGCCGTGGAAACTCTGTATAGGACATGACCTCCATCGGACGATTGTCAATGGTTATAGAGAGGGTATGCTTATAGGAAGTCTGCCACTTATCCAGCGTGCCACGAGCTCTGCCATTTATTCCATTTCGTGTTTTACCCCAGCATGCCTAGGACAAATGAGCAGCAGCAGCCATTATTGCAATATCGAGATGCAAATCCAAGCATTACACAAGAGTTGCTGAGGTAATGCACCAACGGCTCGTTAATGCTGGTACAAAATAAGGGTCCGAATATGGTTTGCACAATCGGAAGCAGCCATAGTTTTGCGCCACGGCCTGTGCCGGTGCATCACATCCTGCTTGGGTCACGGATTGCAAAGCTGCCGATCAGCTGTCACAATCGTCAGCCAATCAGCATTCAGCTTTGCATATGTCCATTTTTGCGGAGTTACAGACGGAGATACATTAAATCTATAGAACACAGTGGCCATACTTCAAAGTGTACTTTCTTTCTACAACTTACTGCCATTTCCAATTCTCATCTTGCGATAGCAGTTTGTTGAATATGGTTTACCTTTTTGGATGTCTTATGGCCTACCTTAACACAATATAACCTAGTTTTTTTGCCTTGTGGTTTATATATTATCTGCTGGCAACTAGTTGACTATATTCGCAGGTATTCACACTTACCGACCATCAGCACCAGAAGCAAATTTGTGACAAAAATCCTTACAGAAATTGCATTCAATAAAAGTTTCGTGCTGCTTTGTTCGATATAGCTTGAAGTAAATCAGGGACATAACAGTAGACGGCTGCCCAATTCATCTTAAAAAAATTGATGCAAAATGCAAGGCTCCACATCAATCAAAGTTGACTTGATAGAGAACGACGTTTTCTTAATGGCACGACAGTGATTCAGATGACGATATTTAAGCAAGTATTTAGCAGCACTTCAAGGGACCATGACTGCCGGCCCCCTGACTTGCGATGGCTCACTACTCACAGCTGCACGTGCAGTTGTCGTGCTTGTAATTTGTGTCTGTTGTCCTAATTTTTCAAGTACTTTAAGTTATTCTGTTTTTTTATGTTTCCGCCCAGTATTTGGTATCACATCCAGCTCAGAAGGGACAGCTGTATGTTTTACAGGGTATTATGCAGTCTGCCTTGCAAACAATTTTGTTTTGGAAATTGTAATGTGTATAGTGAGATTAAGTAAACTTAAACACAATTATTTGGATGATATAGATTTGCTCGATTTGCAGCTTTTTTGTAACCTATGGATGTAGGTGGTATCTGCGAATTATTTAATTACTTCAGTACACATTGCAGCTACAATGATAGAAGATTTGAACAGTATGCATAAAATGATAAAAAACCTTTAAAATCCTATAAAAATATGGTTGGTTTGAGCCAAAATGGATCTTCTAGAAACAACTCCTCAGATTAAGCCGGCAGCCTAAGGCTGCGCACAAACCCATTGTGCCTTATTGCCAGGAAAACCCTATCAGTCATGCAGAAGGTCGTATAGTTGTCAGTCTTCGTAAGAGGTAAACTTATAGCACTGTACGAGGTTGTACACTGAAATGATACAATTGCTCTTTATCTATCAATACTGAAGAGTTCAGCTGTGTACAACGTAATGAAGGTGGCAAAGATTGGGAGCCCTGAAAATGCCTCTCGATCGTGCAAACCCCGTGCTACCTCTAGGCAGGAAAACACCATCCTAAAGTGGGAGGCATTAATGGACCATTTTGCTTTGGCACAAGCTAATGCTCAAAGTCTTTAAACATAGTCTGGGAATCGAGTTTTCGGTTATACCGTCAGACGGCTATTAGATGAGGCAGGTCTGCATTCTCGAGTTGCAAAGAATCTTTGCGAGAAGATTATGTTAGGCTATGGACAGTGGCCGAAGGCTCGGATTCACTAGACTGCTGAAGATTTGAGTGGAGCCGTATGGAATGACGAATGTAAATTCGTGCTCTTTTCAAACTGCAAGATAAGGCTTTACTTGGGTCGGCTACCCAGCAAAGCGCACCCTCCCCAATGCCTAAAGCCAACGGTCAAATTCCACAAAGGTGTCACGATATGGAGGCACTTCACATTGCACACCAGGCATCATGACCCAGGACCTTTATTATTTATACCTTCTTTGGAACGTCAGACTCTTAAGTTCAATAGCACTTCGTGGACTTGAATATATGTTCCAACACAACAAGACCCAGAAAACTCTGCCCCCAAACTCAAGAATTTTGCAGCAATTTATTTGAGTTTGGTTACTTTCAGGTGGTGGCTATGGACTGGCCAAGTCAGTTTCCGGGCCTTGAACCAATCGCGTATTTGTGGGATGAAGTCGAGTGACAGTGAGGGTAACTGGCTGTATTACACTCTGTGATGTGCTTTTTGAGAACTCAAACCGAGCCCTGGGTAGCACAACGGCCGATGTTTGCGAGCATTTCATGAGCTCCGTGGCTGGGCAGGTCTGCAGGGTCCTTTCGAGTAAGGAAGGTGCAACGTCACACTAACTTTACTTTGATAAATTAAGGACGATATTGCAGGAATATATTATTTTCTAATTGCAACCAGTTTGTATACCTTTGGTCGCAATGTTGGGTATCTACTTAACACACAGGCTAGTGTTCAGCCAACATTGTGGCTACCCCAGCCGTTCAGATACTTATGCATTTGAGTGTATAAATTGATCATGCATATAGTATGATTGTACTGTAGATGTAATTTCAAATGCATATAAGATAAATTTAGTTAGCATGTTAAGAGGGATACGGTTGGTCAAAAGTTGATTGTATGGTTGGAGATGTGACTTCCTGGATGAAAAATCAGATCAAAATTCATTTTAAGCCACAGCCAAGAGTTTTTCAGACTTAATGCTCTTAGATCTGTGACACCTAGAGCAATGTTAGACAAGTGGTAAGACTTGAGTTTATTTGCAAAGTGTATGCGAATTTGCAGCTGCTTTCTCTGAGACGTATCGGAGCTGGATTGAGATAATGCAATCTCTTGTCAGCATCAAAAGTTTGGTGATGCTTCGTGTCTTTAAAAACTAGTAGAACGTGCCATATTTCTTTTTATTTTCTAGACATTTGGCCTTTCTTACATGCCATGTTGTGACCTGTTTGAGCAAGAATTGAAGGAAATATTGACTGAATTAGCAGCTTTATTTATATAGGGCATGCGAGCCTTTCGTGGCTACTTTTCCGAATGCAGCAGGCACTTGATGATTGCCTGGTGCTGCAAGACTTGAGCCCACCACATGTGTTGCTAATATGAGCACCTTATCCTTGGGCTAAGTGGGGGGGGGGGAGAGCCTCCACTGTACACTTACTGGTCACTGTCTGATGTAGCTGAAAAGTCAACCAATCAAGTGCATTATTATAACCGGTGGTATGGCTTACCCTGCCTGCCTTGGTTGATACCTATTACTTAGCTTATACTGTCGTATTTGTACTGGTGGTTTTGTGGTGTGGTTCAGATGGAGTTTACTGTCAATGTACCCTGTTTAATTATGTGTAGGTACTGTTCTGCTATTTTATTTGCAGCTCTTGGCATTGGATTCGCTCTGCTTCTTTTTCCAGGCCGAATGGGTTTTGAGATTGCACGAGGCCATCTACCATTGCTGCCATCAGCGCAAAAAGCTCACAAGTGGGAGTAGCAGTAGCAGTATAGTTGGTGGCAGTGGGCCGCGTGGCAGGTCACACCAGCGCTCAGCAGCAGGCTCTAGGCACCCTGGTGGTGGTGCAGCTGTCGGCAGGCCTCTGACACTGTCACCTGCCACTCGGCAGGCGAGCCATACATTCGCAAAACCAGGTCGCCTCTGTGGTGCAACGTATACCGGTGCATGGAGAAGTGGAAAAGCTTGTGGTGATGGTAAGATCGTTTACATCGACGGTTCCGAGTACCGTGGCAAGTTCCGAGATGGAGAGCATTGTGGGCAAGTACTTGTTCTTTTTAAGTGGTGGCTAGCGTTACGTATAGCTTTATTTCTTTAAAAGGCCTAAGACTCTTAGCTTTGTTCATATGCATCGATTGCATTCGACCATTGTTAAGAGAGGTAAGAAGCATTCGGTTGCCGGTTATGCATATTGGATGTCATGCAGTAATGGCAAGAAATACCTGGGTGTTTATTTTAGTTTAAGATTTTTATATAACTTTGTTCTGTTTGATTATTGCATTTACATAATTGTCACATTTCAGTAGCTCTGATCTGTATCCGACACAGTCTGTGTAGGAACCTATTTGATTAGCCTTTGTAGGAGGCTAAACATATATCACGAGTAAGGCGCTAATCTACACCTTTTAGGTACACCATAATAACACCCTGTCTAGGATAAGTTTTCATTCAGCTAATCAATTTTCATTCATTCGGTCCTGTGGTCTCTCTCTCTCTCTCTCTCTCTCTCTCTCTCTCTCTCTCTCTCTCTCTCTCTCTCTCTCATAAGACCGAGTGTTTTTGCCTCAGCAAGTAGCTGGTAGCTGTTCAAGATTTCGTTACTGTTTTCCCCAATTTATTTTGCTGTTTCAAGTGGCTAGTCAGGCCCTGTTGCAGTGTAGTCGAGATCTCTTTCTTGTTGCACGAGCATCAAGTCATCCGGTTTGTTTGTGAAGTATTGTTCCTGCTTAAAGCCCCTCTTGCACTCGGGCTCTTTTGAAATCAAGCCAGGTGACTTGCACTCCTCTGCCGCTGCGAGTTAGTGCTAGGCTAGTGGTGGCTCGTCCGTGCAGAGGCTTGTGTGCTGCCACCTTGTGGCCACTGCCGGGTGACATCCGAGCGTTGCCTTCGGCTGCAAAACGCTCACAGCCATGTTAGCTGCCTCGCCCCGGCAGGCACGCCCCTTGCCTTGCACACCCAGACTAGCTCGGTATTCTCCACTCTCAGCGCCGGTGTCCTTGGCAGACGGGCTGAACGGTCGCGGCTGCCTAGTCACCGTGTGCAGCCTCGGTTGCTTGCCGCAGTGCCTACTCGAAGCTGCAAAGACTAAGCTGGAGCTTGTGCTGCGGTAGGCGCACCCACAACCCAAAGGGCTTTCGGTGGGCGTTCGATAGCCAACAGCTTTTGTTGTCTCGTGCTGCCAAGTCTAGCCGCATTGCCGAATCAGGAGGTCAATTGAGCAGCAGCAGCAGCAGCAGCAGCGAAGCACGGCTGGAAAGGCAGCCTGTTGCCTCAGTCGGCAGCGAAAGTCTGAGCAGAAGCTCAAAAAGAAGTGTTGTAATACTATACGATGCAATGCACGATCCACCGTGCAGAAGCAGCAATCGCCAAGTGGCATTGGGCGAGAGAGACTGGTCAGTCATTCTCTCGGTTAGCCCATTCATTATCTAATAGTTGCGACGCCATGAGGGTGGTGGCTTGAAAAATCGCCGATGTATGCATTTGGACGGCGGCCGTGGTGCTTGGCTTAGGCAGCAGTGTGCCTCCTCAGCTGCCGCCTCCACTTGCTGCCTGTCCCTAACAGTAGGTTGCCGCGCGTGCTTGCTCGTTGGCTGCCCGGCTGCACATTGCTGCAGGCTGTGCCAAGCAGCGATCCTCACGCTGGCGTGCATGGATGCCTCCTGTGCCCAGTGCTCAAATAGGGCTCGGTGGTGGCATTTTCAGGCCCGGCGTCTATCGGCAGAAGTTGGCAGCCGGCGGAGAAGAGCTACTGGAAGGAGACTGGAAAGACAGTAAGCTGGATGGATACGGATGCGTCAGGTGAGCTCGCTCCTCTTCGACACTCGCTGCCGCAGGCCGAGCCGTGGTCGGCGGCGAACCGCCCGAGCGACAGGAGCGCGGCGGCGGCGACCGCTTCTCTCGTGTATCGGTCGTGGCTTCTGTGGCCTCGCAACCTCTCGGTCCCTCTTCTCCGTCCTCTGTTGCTTGCTGGCAGCGGCCGATTCCGCCGCCGCCGCAGGTACGCTAACGGGGACACGTATGAAGGCCTCTTCAAGGACGGGGCGAAGCACGGGCACGGTGTGCTCAAGTCCGGCTCGGCTCGCGCGCCAGGCCTGTGGAGCGTCTACGTCGGCGAGTGGCGTGCCGACCGAAGGCACGGCTATGGCGTGCTGGACGATGCCGCCCGAGGTGCGTCGCCAGTGGGCTTTGTAGGTGCCGATGGGATGGCGCCGATGTCGCGGATGGGGGCGATAAGTCTGCACCTGCGACGGCGGCGGCAGCCCCTCACTCTCTGTTTCCCTCCCTTTCTCTCTGTCTCTCTCTCTCTCTTCTCTCTCTCTCTCTCTCCTCTCTCTCTCTCTTCTCTCTTTCCTCTTTCTCTCCCTTTGTCTCCACTCTCTTTCTATCTCTTTCTTTCCCTCTCTCTCTCCTCACCCCCTCTCTCTCTCTCCCCTCTCTCTGTTCTTTCTCTCTTCTCCTCTGTCTCTCTTCTCTCTTCTCCTCTGTCTCTCCTCACTCTCTTCTCATGGCTCTCCTGGATTGCTGTAGGCGAGAAGTACCTCGGCCAGTGGCTCGACGACAGTCGGACAGGTAGCGGTGTGCTCGTGGCTCTCGATGGATCGTACTGCGAGGGCATGTTCGTCGGCGGCAAGCTCCTTGTAAGCAGTGGCGTCTGCCAGCCGACGTCACGCCGCTAAGCACTTATTGTTTGTTTGGCTTACTTGAGGCTACAGTGCTCAGACGGCAATCACGATCGCTGCGAGCACGAAGCTAGCACAGCATTGGCAGTCGAAGGCTTGCGTATCCTAGTTGCTGCCCAGCTCTGTATCGACTCCATTTTATTTTATCCTTGGTCATGTGCTTGGGTGTTACTAAGCTGTGCGCATCTTGACCGAACGAAAGAGTGAAATACTTTTGTACAGCGCCCCCATGCACTTGTCTTTTTTCTGTGTGCTTTGAGTGCTTACCTTTGCATGATTTGGTGCATCATACTAGCCAGCGGCTGTGAATGCCTTCGTGTGAGCATTTGCATGTTTGTCTAAACGTGATACATTTTTTTGCATGCCATGCTTTTCATTAATTATTGGTTAGATCTTATCGTGCAGCAAGTTGTATAGCACAACGATAGAGATTTGGTTATCTTAGGATGTTGTGCAAAAGAGATGTTATTATTTTTATTATTCAAATATCTTTCTTGTGGCTGGCTGCTTCAAGCTCTCTCTCTCTCTCTCACACACACACACTCTCTCTCTCTCTCTCTCTCTCTCTCTCTCTCTCTCTCTCTCTCTCTCTCTCTCTCTCTCTCTCTCTCTCTCTCTCTCTCTCACTCTCACTCTCACTCTCTCTCTCTCTCTCTCTCTCTCTCTCTCTCTCTCTCTCTCTCTCTCTCTCTCTGTTTCTGCTATTCCACATTCACCGGAATATATTCACACTGTAACATCTAGTGCTTAATTATTGTTCACTCCATTTTGCATCTGTGTCTGTTTTCGGCAGTATGAAGTTGCACTTTAAGCTCTTGCTATTCCTTCATGAAAAGGCAGAAAGTGCAAAATGGTTGTGTTACCTGCTTAAGATAGTTGGGGGGTTTGTGTGAGCTTTATTAAATGTAGCCTGTCTTGTGAGCATTAAACACTGTCATTGGCCGACCGCTAAGGATACACAATTTCGTAGCTAATTAAAAGCAATTCACGAGGCAGATTTGGGGCTATTATTTCTTGTCAAAATAATAATTACCTTCAACTCACTGTCGGCTTATCTTGCAGGGCCATGGCCTGATGCTTACAAGTGATGGCACGTCATATGAGGGTCAATTTGCTGGCAGTACCGAGATCAACGGCAGGGGACGACTTACACTCGCAAACGGTGACTACATTGATGGTCAGTTTAATGGATCTTGGTCGTCGGGGCTCAGGGTGTCCGGCACGTTTCACAAGCCATTAGCCGGTGATGCAGATGTGGGTATGCACCATCAGCACTTGCCGGGATCATCCTTGCCAAGGTATGGCAGGTGCTCACAGTCGCAGCACGCTCAGAGTAATATCTGCTTTGAGTTCTGCCCTATTTTGCTTTGTTGATAACTCGGTAGGCCTGTTCAGCAACTGGCTGGGTATGAGCAAGCAAAGCTGAGTCTGCTCGTGTCTTTAGGTGATGTTCAGCTGTTATCACTCACGAGTGTGGTCTTCACTCCTAGTACCGCACTTAAAAATAGCACACTTGCTGAGCCCCGAAGCTCAAAATGCTACCACTTGAAGCTGGTAGCTGTCTGTAAGTACAGTGGTTCAGCATGACAGAATTTTAGCATGACCGAATTTTAGCAGAGCCTCAGCACTTGAATTCGTGTCTGACCAGCACGTGATAGCACTAGCGGCAACAAGGGCTAGTCGTAGGATTGCACTTGATAGGTGTTCAAATAAGATAAGTGTTCAAATCTCTTACTTACCTTTGGCAGCTAGCCTCGGTGCTGTGCAGTGTGCGTAACACTGAAAGATTTGCTGCTATTTATCTGTATGATGCACCCCAAAAATACGTGGGTAGGTCGAAATGATAATGATTATAATAAGTTCGTTTGTATAGCACTCTAAGAGAACCAAATCTCAGTCCAAGCACTTTACAACTTGCTGCAAGAGAAGCATTAGCCAATGGTTAATGCTGTACAGGGTGTTAGGCTTAGACAAACATGCAAAAGCACACAGGTGTCATGCATAGACAAGTATGCAAAAGCATAGAAGACAACGAGTGCTGGCTAGTATGACTCGTGGTTAGTATCATTCAAAGTTGAAATTGTTTGGAGGTTTAATTAGTCGAGTTTGTACATTTCCGCTAGTTAGATATTCTTTGGGACATGCAAGTTGGTAGTCGTATAATGTGGAAATAATTTCTTTAGTTCGGGTCATGCCTCCTGGGCCACCTCGCCACTACACTACCTCTTGTAACAGCATCGGAAATGCTCCTATTTTAGAATGCCCTAATACCGGTGCACGTCAGTGTGTGTGTGTGCACTGAAAAAAATTAAAGATCTGAATCGGCAATCTCTTCTATTGCATCAGAAGAGCCTTGATGGCTTCTTTAGGTGCTTGGTACTTCGTGAACCAGGTCGTGAGTTCAGTCCTGCAGCAGACAATCTTATGTTGCCCCAGTCTTATATTTCTCAATGTAAAGGGGCGATAGCCACTAAGGCAGTAATGCAGGCTGTTGAATCAGCCGATTTTTTCTGTACTTTTACTTTACTTGTAGTCCACTTTTGGGCAATAAAGTATTACCTATGGTGGGACTTAAACCCATGACCCAGATAGAGCATTAAGTGCAAGCACCACACCACTGGGCTAAGATAGTGAGGCACCAGAACTCAAATGTCCCATGACGAGCCTTAAATATGGTCAGAATATTCAGCATGGAACAGTAGGGAGACTCACGTCAAACCGTGTTTTTTGGAGCATAGCTGGATGATATAACTGTTGCCAGCCAAAGAAACTGGCTGCTTAACAGGATTACTGTGTGCTTAGGATCTGTATATTTTGAATCCATTTCTGTGGCACTGAATAATGAATTGCTATTTGGCCCATGCCTTCAGTAGTCACTTTACAGCAAATGTAAAGCGCCTAGAGAGAGATTAAGTTCTCTGAGGGCGCGTTATCAAGTGAATTATTATTATTATTATTAGTAGTAGTAGTTGAATGTCTTAAATTTTTGTAAAGTGCAGGTACAATGCAGTGCATGAATCGGGTGACGTATCATAGTCGTATTCCGATCAAGTCACAGAGTCAGCATTGCTTAGGGTATACAACGACCTACTTAGGAATGCAGACATGGGTAGAGTGTCTCTGCTTGTTTTGCTTCATCTTTCGGCAGCTTTTGATACCATCGATCGCAAACTTCTTCTAGAGCGCCTCTCATCTCGCCTGGGCATCACTGGCACTGCTCTGCAGTCTTTCAGGTCCTATCTCAGTGGGAGACTCCAGAGTATTGACGTGAATGGACAAAGATCATCTAAAGTACCTCTGAAATATGGAGTACCTCAGGGCTCCGTGCTAGGTCTGGTTCTTTTCACGGTTTATACTCTGCCTCTTGCTGATGTGATTGCCAATCACAATCTAGGCTTTCACTTCTATGCGAATGACACTCAGTTGTACCTTTGCTTTGCCCTCCCAGCCTTCGAGCACCTTGAATCCTCTAAACTCACTTGCTGCATGCATTGATGACATCCGTACATGGATGGCAGCAAATTTTCTAAAACTGAATGACGATAAAACTAACTTACTAGTTATGGGCGAACCCAGTGTGATTCAGAGATTGGAAAGGCTGACTCTCAAAATTGGCTCTGCCAGCACATCTCCAGTTGAATCAGCTCGAAATCTAGGTGTCATATTTCAAAGCGACCTCTCGTTAGACGACCGTATCAGCTCCACAGTCAAATCTGCCTATTTTCAGCTTCATAACATTGCTAAAATTCGGGCTTGTTTTGATAAGGATACCACGTCCAAGTTGGTCCATGCATTCGTGACATCCGTCTTGACTTCTGCAACTCACTGCTTACTGGCCTACCAGCATGTGCGATCAGGCGATTGTAGCTGGTGCAAAACTCTGCAGCAAGGCTTGTCTGTTGTGAGCGTTGCAGTTGCCACATTACTCCACTTCTCGCCGACCTGCACTGGCTACCAGTCAATCAACGGATTGACTTCAAGGTTTTGTCGCTCACTTTTAGGTCCCTTCATTCTATGGCTCCAGACTATCTCTCAGATCTACTCCGCCATCAGGCCAAGCATCGTACCACGCGCTTTTCGGAATCCAACAGTCTACAAATACCTCGTACAAACCTTAAATCCTTTGGAGACAGTGCATTTAGTTCGTATGCTCCCAAAGCCTGGAACTCCCTCCCGGCCTGCGTCAGAACATCCCCTGACCTGACCACATTTAAAAGGAACCTAAAAGCACACCTATTTAGGACAGCATTTAGCGGGTCCCTGTGATTCGTCCTTGATGTGCTTATGCGTGCTGACACTGTGCATGCTGCCACTAACCACATTTGCATGCTGACCTTGTGCATGACACCCCTAACCATAGTATTCATTTCGTTTGTTTTTCAAGCATGATTTTACTTACCATTCAATTGCATTACCCTTTGCAGCAAATGTAAAGCGCCTGGAAAGAGATTACGTTCTCGGAGGGCGCTTTATTAAGTGCATATTATTATTTTTATTATTATTATTATAAGTCCGTGATGGCACTGACTTCTTTGAATATACCCTGTAAATAAATTTTAAGGGATTGCACAAAGGCGACTGACATTGAAGCTGGGGATCTATGCAGATCTGAAAATATTTGATGACATTAGGTTAGAATGTGGGCACACCTTAAGCTCACCTTTAGAGTAGTGTGTTATCATTTACGTGGCTATGAATGTGTCACCAAATGTGGCGCAAAATTGGCCAAGTGCATCGTTTAATTGCTACTGCAATTTTACTCGAGTCGTCGGTGGGTCGATCGATGGTTTTTATGCTTTTCTGTCTGTCTGTCTGGCTGTGTCGTATCCTCGAGCTCAGTGTATTTTAGTATGGGTCAAAATCTGTGTTCGGTGTGCAGTAACACTTTTGAGCTTCTAACCTGGAGACACTGTTGGCAGTCTCTTCGATCAACTTTACTGGCTCACGACTCGGAAAAGTGAAGCAATGTAGCCGTGTGTGGGGGGATCAGCTGCCACCACAAATCCGAACCGAGTGTAGATTTGGTACATTTTTTGATAGTCCAACATTCCTGTTAGTGAGCACTATTTAATCTTATCCGAGCAATCATCAGTCAGTGTGCATGTAGGTAGAAGGTCTATGATTTGCATGATCTCACGACAATTCTGTGCTATTTCTATGCACCCATTTGATGCCCAGAAGACAAGGAAATCCCGGTGTGTGACGATGCAGATCCTTGTCTTTACCGCTTATCAGGAATCAATTTACGTATTCCCTTCCATTGAATAATAATAATAATACATTTGGTGTAGCTCCCTCAGAGAACTCAATCTCTTTCTAGGCACTTTACATTTGCTGCAAAGGAAGCACGGTCGAACGGGTAATGGGAGCATGCTAAATGACAGCAAGCATAGCATGGTTAGAGGTGACATGCACAGGGTCAGCATGCAAATATGGTCAGTGGCAGCATGCACAGTGTCAGCACGCATAAGCACATAAAGGTCGAATCACAGAGACACACTATATGCTGTGATAAATAGATGCATTTTTAGTTCTTTTTCAAGTGTGGTCAAGTCAGGGGATGTCGTGACACAAGTCTGAAGTGAGTTCCAGGCTTTGGGAACATGCTAACTAAAGGCACGTTAAAGGTTGCCTTAAGCAGAAACTCAACTGCTCAACTCGAACTGCTTTTGTTGAGTGCACAATAGTTCGGCTATTGCCCAAGTACGCGAGAAGAAGCCGCTTGCTGGCTTCCGATGCGTTGGAGTGCAGCCACACTGTGCTCAGGCACACAGAATTGAACTTTGCACGCGAAGATCTCGTGCCGGGCGGGTCTGGCCGGGTCAGGAGCTCTGTGCAACGCACCCAGACAGAAAAGGGTGAGACGGCAAAAGCTCGGAGCAGCACAGCTGGACAGGCAGCTGATGGCTTATTTCCGGCATGCTCAAAGGGCTTAGAACTAGTTTTAATTCTCTGAGGGGGTATATATGCTTTTATATCACGTCATCCTCGTGCGACCGCCTCCATATCTGAACTATTTCTTAATCAAGCTTTGCACCCTACTGCATGCTCTTCTGAGTCAAGAATTTGTTTAGCTGAGCCTCTAACCAACCTCAAATCCTTTGGAAATCGTGCCGGCAGTCCATGCAGACAATTAAAAACAAGCTATACGTGCACCACTCCCTCTTCACATTTGCTCGGTCCTTTCGTATTCTCTTTTATATGCTTATGCGTGCTTGCACGTGTGCTGAGACTGTGCATGATATCTATCACTAGCTCATTCACATGTTTCCTTTCCAGCATATGTACAGTTCCTTGAAAGATATTTAGTTCTCGTGGGGTGGTTTACAAATGTCTTGTCATTACTATGATTACTGTTATATGAACAGATGTTATTAGAATATCTAATAGTTGACGAGTGGCCGGTCTTGAGTGAGTCTTGGGTGCTATCGCTTTCGCATTTGCAGAACATTTGGGAAGTACAGCGTTCCAGCTGAAAGAAAATGGGGGGAGCTGTTCCGATATACTCGGGCTATGCTCGGATGTATCGATGATAGGCCTGTATCAGTGGATAAAGCTTGGGAGAATGTGGCCATCCGCGTTGTGGCCAGCAAGCAGCGACAGCTAGCTGCAGAGTGGTGAGCATGACGTCGCCCGTGGTCTTGCTCGTCTCTTTGCTCGCTTGCTCGCATCTCGTCGATGGCATACGCTTTGCCCTTGCTCACTGGATTGCGTGCTCTTGACTTCTCTTTGGCCCATGTGCTCGATTTGACAGATTGTAGCCACCCACATCTGTGTCTTAGCAGTGAAATTGCAAATGTGAGTTCAGCTCTGCCATTGCACCACTGCATTAATTCGTTTCAATTCGGTTCAATAACCTTTGCTATGCATGTCATCAAGCGTCCATGTTATCCAACTGAAATCAGAAATGAACCCCTGCAGTGGCGTACAAGCAACGTTGAACTCGTATTTTAAATTTCCTGCTGATCCGTTAGGTATTGGCCAAGTTACGGAACTACCAGGTGCAGAGCTACACTGTAAATGAAGCTGTTAAAGAGTCGCAAGCATGTACCTCAACAAGATGCAAACATGCTCCTTGATGTACGAAGGTTCAACTAGTTATGACAGTATATGATGCAGAGATGGGAAAACATTTATGTGTGTATATGCTGCTACCGGTAAACTTACGGTTTAGACGTGCTTTGCATAATGTTTTTTTAACTCGTACTCTGAGAATGTGGAAATCATCAAAACTTACTATCTCATTTCTAAAGTGTTTGTCTTTTGAAAGGGACTATACACAGCAGTTCAATTGTTGGATCGATCTTCTCAGTATTTCTAGACATTTATCATTTATCACGCATGTAAACACTGTGGATATTATCTCAATGTGGAGTGGATAAAGAGGAGGAAGCTGACCGGGGCACGCAATCTTAGGTGACGATCTGTCGGTCTGTGAGTCATTGCAGCCGAGCATATTTGCAGCTATGTGCTTTTGTGAATTGTCTATGAGACCAGAGGCAAGGCATCTATTTATATGCCTAGTTATTCGCCAAGGGCTGCATATTCAGAACAAGCCACGTGGTCAGCTGCTGCATGCCGACGTTCATTTTTACGACGTCCATTTTTACGACGGCTGCTTTATCTGAGCTGATCTGCTTGCCAGAGTACAGGTGGAAAAGCGAGAAATGACGAATTGATTATGAAATATGTCGGTATTTTGGGTCAAGTCATGCAAGTTACAAGCACAGCAGTATGCATTAGCCCTGCTAAGGCATGCCCGTGAGATGAGTAATTGGCAAATGAAAGGGGCGACAGTCACAGGCAAATCTTACTCAGTAGCAGTGGCATGCTGTTAACATAACTGGTGTTTTATTAGGTACACTCGCACGGATACAGTGCCTACTATTAGCTTAAAAGTTGCAATAGTGGATTAGGCAGCCATTCTCCTGCTTCCCATTTTGCTTCTCGTGCCGAAAGTCGATAAGCACGATGACAAGCATAGCGATTTACTTTCTTTTCTGTTGAACGTGTTCCTTTATTAGCAATCTGGCCGAAGCGGCAGGTTGGCCACTGGTGGTGCAGACGGCCCCATCCTTTCCAAAAACAAAGGTGCAGAGAGATGCAATGAACTGCTTGTGTAAACTATTTTCTGTAAATTGCCATACTTTGAATGCCCATTTTTGAGTGTAGCCTCTTTGTGATAGCATTTAAAAAGTGGACATGCGTGACTCTGCACAATCGTGCTGCTGTGGATTACGTGACAGTTAATTGGTAGCCTAGGTTTGCCTGTCGTACGCGGGCGGTATATGATGCACTGTGCGAGGATACGTCGACTGAGGACAGATTGCTTTGAATGCAACTAGCCACGAGGCCAAACTGTGTTGCAGTGCTTGCAACTCATGCGATTGTTGACGATTGGTGCCTGTTTGGCAGAGCTGGCAGTGCCGTTTGGAATTCTTGGCCAACTGACTCAGCCTCGTGCGTAATGCACGAATTTGCATCTCAATACTCGTGTGGCTTGCGAAGTTAAATGACCGGGTGCGCACGTGTGAAGTCACGAGAATGTTTCCCATTTAAAGTTATGTGTCCCTGTATGCTTGTATCTTCACTTGCTGGATGCCGCGCACATTATCGCCTCTGCACTCGACGACTCGTCGGATGCTGGCCGGCACCCTTCCGAGGTCGCTGTGTGCAGCAGTCGCTGCTCGAGCGGCGGGCCCACTGGGGCCGCAGCTCCTGGTCCCGGCATACTGGCATAGAGTTTTCTTGGGCAGGCAGCAAGCTCTGGAGGTGTTTGCACTCGCCACTTCTTGTGCAGCACTCTCGCCTATTAAGTTTTCCGGTCGCCTCCTCCATCCTCCCATTCGCTATTGGATTCTGTCTACTAGCTGAGGTCTCAATGCTGGGACTGTAGGTGTGATTTGCCCGGTGGCGTCTTTTCCTCTGCCCTGCGACGGTGTCGCCACCAAGCAGCAACTGCATCTTAGATGCTGTGCTGACAGCTCTGCCAGCGAAGTGTGGTGGCGTCAGCCAGCCAGCCAGCTGCCGTCGTTTGTGACCACTCGCTGTTGTGCTTGGAGACCGTTCGGGCATGCGCATTGTGCCTGGCGTGCCACCGCTGCTTAGCGAGTGTGGCTTGGTGTGCCAGCCATGTGGAAATTGCTTGCATCCAGCCTCGAGGATCCAACTCAGATAACCTGGGTACTGCAGTGCATTCATTTGCCCTCCACTGTTGTTGGCCACTATCTGCCGTGCCTGGCCCGCAGCCACATTGGCTCCCGCCGCAGGATTGCTGCTGTTGCTGCTGCATTCCACGCTCTGTGCATACACTGTTGCAGCAAATCGAAGCATCTGGAGGATTTGGAAAAGATCCCATCGCGCACTAGCACTGTGAGCCTTACACGAGAGCACTATGCTGAGATACAAGATTATTTGCGCAAGGTAAAGGTTACCAATCGGACCTGTCGTTATATATGGTATAACGACAGGCAGCCTTTGTGCTCCACGGCTGTGGCCCCCCACGTGATGAGCAGACGTGACAGATGTCCCCTGCATGGATCTTTGCATGCCTCGGAAGTGCTTCGACCTAGACTCTCCCCGCAAGTGTTACTTCCATGCTAGTGATCTGTTTTGGAGGCTCGGCTGCTGGAGATGCTGAGTGTGCACAAGTGCACTGAAAATAATTCAGCTCCTTTTCATCCGCGTAGTATGTAGCACACACCTGCCCAGGTCTTTGTGCCCGGCGTTTCTACCCAGACCTTTTTATCGGGCTTATTAAGCACTTACTTTCAAACGTTAGTGCAAGCATGCTGTTGCTAAACCAAGTTTGACGTTATGGCCACACCTAAAGCTAAGTCGTTGCAAACATAAACAAGCATGCCTAATCATGAAAAGCATGCCGTAACAACGAAAAGCACGTAACCATAAAAAGCACGGCTCGGGACTGCAAACTTGTCGTGTTGCAATGGTTTTTATTTTAAGGTCAAGGCAGCTTAGGAGTATTGTTTGCTGGTGACGTTCGAGCCTTCGGTGTGAAAGCACGCGGCCTCTGTCCAGCTTTCATCCAGTAGTGCACCTGCTACTGGTGTGGATAGCAATGCTTGATGCATAGCTACGCTGCTATTGCATTTTCTAAGCGGCCATAATCGAACAGCCAGACGTTTGCAACGGTAGACGTAGGCATCGGGGCATGCCCTATCGGAAGCCGAGCGCTCTCAGAGCATCGGCAGATGCTTGTGGTCGTTGCTCAACCCTCAAAGTTCATATTCCTTTGAGAAGTTGTAGCATTTCAATTTTCAATTCCAGCTATGAGAGTGCATCTTAAAGCAGCATACGCAAATTAGTGAATTATCTCCCTCTTTCCATCTTTTTTTGTTTTTTTCTTCCAAGTACAGTTCTGTCACGAATTGATTGCTATTTGATGACATCAAGCCAATTCGTCAACCCCACAACTTAAAAAAATCTTAAAGGCTTATCGGACCATAAGTCTTGAAATGGCGAGGTCTAAGGTCAGGAGTGGACTCGGAAAAAGCTCCCGTTTGCGCCCTTTGAATCTTTGAAGCGGTTTCAGTTCGCGGCTCTCCATAGAGATACAATTGCCGCCGTCTCAATTGCTGTGTGCATTGTCACGAGAGCGTGCAGACCAGCGCATGGATCGTAGTCATTCGGGGGGAGGTGTGTGAGGCACAACAGCAAGGCTGTCGCAACCTGCGGCTGCACCTGCTCCTGCCTGTGTAATGTAATGTATCTCTGTCTGTAACCCCGCAAAGTCATACAGATTATGTGGGTGTTACACAGGCGAGTTTTGTATAGCGCACTCACAGCCTATGCGGCTTTCGGTACGCATTCGGTAGCCAACAGACTTCGTCTCACGCAACAAAGAGAAAGCGGGAAGCATAGCAGAGTCAGTAGAGCAGTTGAGGTAGTGAGTAGCATGGAAGTAGCAGCTCAGGACCGCTGAAAAGGATGTGCCATAGTCGGCAGTAGGAGAGTAGTTGTCGTTGCGTAAGAATTGTGGAAGCGGGTTCCACAGTCTAGGACCTGCAGAGCTGAAGCTTCTGTCGCCAACTGTCTGTAAGCGGAGAAATGGGACAGCAACTTTATTGTCCATGCAGGACCTGAGGGCGCGAAGAGGCTGAAACTGGTGCAGCAGTTCAGTTGCGTACGGAGGAGCCAAGCCGTGGCGAACCTTGTGGGTCAGCGTAAGAACTTTGCTCTGTATCCGTTGATCGACCCGGCAGCCATCCTGGCTCTTTTAGCACAGGAGATGCATGTTCAAACCGCCGGTACTTGAAAACTAGCCTTGCCTGCCTATGATTTTCGTCCTTTTTCGCGATTGGCAATCTCGGGAATCTTCTAGCTGGAAAGCCTCGCTAGCCCGTGGCACCAGCTACCTGTACGCTTTCGCTCTCGACAGGCGTTCGACAGCTCCTGTCATCCACTGGGCCAGCTCTTGCGCAGTCTGGTGGACGTGTATCGTGCCACCTACCTCGGGGCCGGAGCTCAGCCCCACCTGCTGCATCATGCCAGGGAAGAGGCCAAGTCGCTCATGCGAAGGCTCTACGGCATTGTCAGGTAGCGCCGCGCTAGTCGTGCGCAGCGCGGCCTGCTCCGCTGCTCTCTGCGAGCCCTCGGTCGTCGTGGTAGCGGAGGCGGCTTTGTCATCCGTTCCCGTGATTGCTAGAGCTGAGATCCGCAACTTGTAGACTGCTGTTTCCGAACTTGCCCGAGAATGGCGGCCCCTGCTTAATCTCGTCTGCGCCGAGCGAAGAAAGCGGAGCAAGTGGCGGGGCTGCAGCGTTTGCTGGAGAAGCAGCCGCTCTCAGCGATGCCAGCCTCACGACGGACGACGGGTGCGCCGCCGCTGCTGCAGCACGCACGCACGCCCTCGAGCGACAGACTAGCCGATCGCCTTGTACCCGCCACCCTCGCTGCTGCTGCTGCTGAGAGCCTCGAGCTGCAGCCATTGCCCTACGCTCTCTCGATCTGCTAAGCGGGCGTCTCGCCTCAACTTTGCAGGTCAGTGGCATCCTGGTCTCTGCTGCTTCATCCTGTATTTTTGCCTAAGGTTTACCCGCCCTTGTTTTCGCTCTATGCACTGCAAAACGAGACCGAGGACGAGAAGTATTGGCACCGAGTCGAGCGTTTCAACAAGCAGAGCGATGTGGCCTTGATGGCCTACCTAGGCGTCGACGAGTGAGAGCTGCTTGCCGCCCCTCCCTCTCTCTCTCTGCCGCCCCTCCCTCTCTCTCTCTCTCTCTGCCGCCCCTCCCTCTCTCTCTCTGCCGCCCCTCCTTCTCTCTCTCTCTCTCCCTCCTCTCCTTCTCTCTCCACGGAGGCCTGGAGACTGCCTCTGCTGCCGCCGACTGGGTCTGCGCTCTTTCCGAGTCGAAATGGCGAGCGTGCTTGCACCCGGGCGCTGCTCGCTATGCGCGCGTGCCACCCCGTGGCTGCCCTGGCAACGAACGTGCGACCCTGCCGACGCCGCATCTGCCCGGACCCGGTCTGCCTGGATATCTGCTTCCGGCATCCGTTGCTGCTGCCGCGAGGCGGCACACGACGACCGGCACACAGCTCGCGTGCTCTCTCATTGCGATTCGCTAAAATGCTATTGTAGGAAATTTTGGTTTCTCAATGACGCCCTGACCAGCTGCTCAGAAGAGGTACTTGCACGTGCGCCCGTGTGTGCAGCCGTTGCATCCTCGCTGCCCACCACACATTTCCTCAGTCCGGTTGCCCTGTTGGCAGTTTGATTGCCTGGGGCCTGGTAAGATGGCTCTATGGCTGCCTCACGATTCGAAATTGTAGAGGCTGTCGCTCGCGAAGGATAAGTGCTATCTCGTGCCGATTGAGGTGCTGCAGCAGCTCACGACGGCCTTCACTCCGGCAGAGAAGCTGCTCGTTATTAAGCAGACCTTCACTGAAGTCAACAAGGTAACTGTTCTTTTGTGGTCAAGGATACCGTCTTGTGCTGCTGTGCGATTATCTGTGGGCCTGCTCGCTCTGCTTAGCACGTATAGCAGATTCATTCCGTACTACGAGCCGCACTATAGAATCGGCCTTAAACGTAGCACTCCAACCTATAGCAGATAGGTGGTATAGGATTTGGGTCCGGTGACAAGAGTCGGCCAACTCATCATGACAGAGGCGTCATCAAAAACCTCAAGGAAGCTTTAGCCTTTGTTCTTTAAGTGGCTGCCCTGCTGCCAAAAGCAATCGATTCTAGGCAGAACTCTGGCACTAGGAATCGCAGCATCGTTGCAGCAGGTCGGTGCAGGCATGCTGTTTTCTTTATCCATTAATCCCCTGCAGAATTCTGACACCGGGACAGCAGAAGCAACCTTTAACAGTGACATGCTTCCGCAGCTAGCCATCCCGCCCAATCCCGGTCAAAGGTTAGAGACAGTCTACCACGGTGGTTTGCTAAAAGTCTGACTAGCTCCGCCCTAATTCCATCTAGACTCGACGACCGCGATTTCGTTTTGTCAGGGCTACCAAAAAAGCCATTAAGGCTCTGCAGCTGATAATGACTATCGCTGCAAGGTTAGCCAGCAAAACTCCGAGTGTGTGTCCTCCTGCTAGTCAGTGCTAGGAAGTGTCAGGAACCGACCCTGAACCACATATAACATACTTGTTGCATGTGACTGCTTGATGTGGCATACGAGAAAATGTGGAGAAATTCTGTTTTGCAAGTGCAGTCGTTGTTGTTTGTAGCTCGTGAAGCAGCACCTGGGTCAGAAATTCGTGTGGACGATGGACGACCTGTTTCCTGTCTTGCAGTTTGTTGTCATCAGAGCGCGTATTCGGCATTTGGGAGCTGAGATACATTTTACTAACGATCTCATGGACAGGCACCTTGAACACGGGGAGATCGGCCTCATGTTTACCACCATCAAGGCTTGTCACTTTCAAATACAGACTGAAAAACTTGTGTGACACACACACACACTCACTCACATTTGGCACAGGAAGTGCTGTTATCGAGGCCGGGCTGGCATAAGTCTGAAGTTACAAATGACTTTCTCCCGATATATTCTTACATTCCATTTCATAATCACTCTCAGTGCAAGAAGCCTTCGGAAAGAAAGTCCATTTGAATTGTGGCTACATGCTTACAACCGCAGGCAGAGTGAATCCAGTCTCGGCATTCATTCATCCCGTTCAACCTCCTGTAGAGAGCTCCATCCATGTAGTACATGCTCCTCTTCTTCCTCCCCCTTTTTTGCCAGACAGTTTCGCTCGGCATGGTCGACTGATGAGCTAGCTGCGTGCTCTACGTGTAGAAAAGGTTTAATATTTAACCCTATAAACATACATCAAATTTTCAGTGCTCTGCAGTTGCAGCAGGTAAATAAATTTGCTATACAATAAATACACGACCGTGATCCTGTGGCAACCATACCAGTTACACTGTACACATGAACCAGACACAGCGGCCAGACATGAAGCAGCTGTGGCGGCCCTCTCAGCAAATGATGCAAACAAAGTCCATCTTACGAGACTGGAAGATGCCTCCAAAAAAAACAATAATATCCACTAGAAAAGACTTGGGCCAAGTGTGCCGCTGCCACAAGCATTCGCAAACGTCCCTGGCGCTGCGCGCTTTGAACGGACATGACAGACAGCACGGGAACGATGGATGAGGGGGCCGCCGCACGGCGTGCACGCAGTGTTTCTGGCGATCACTGCTGCGATTAATTGCGTGCACGTCTAAGCGGTGGGCAATTCGACGTCTTGCCAGAGGGTTCGAGCAGCCTTGCTGCGCATAGAGCAACCAACGTCACGTGCCACGCCCACGTGGGGGCACTCGCTCGCTAGTTCCGTACAGCCAGCAGTGGCGTTCAGACAGCTGTGAGCGGCAAGCTATGTAACCAGCCACTGCCAGATGAGCCGCTGCAGCTGCTGTCAGCTGCCACGGCCGATCCGAGAGGCATCGTCCGATGGCAATCGTGGCCACAAGGAGGAGCGCAGAGGTAAACCTTCGGAGCGGCTGCCAGTCAGCTCGGCTCGAGAGCTCACGAGATTATTGCCTTGTTTAGCCTCTTCAGAGTGGTCAGCCCGTCCAAGCTGTTGTATCTCTTCAATCGCACGGAGGCGTTTCTCATTTTATCTTCGTACACGTTGGACGTGGCCTGCCAACAAAGCAAGACGCACACTTTCAGGCAGTGACGTCGGTACTGCTCGGCGGCCCTGGATTGTACGGCAGCGGCTAGGCTGCAGGCGGTGTGGCTGCGACTGTCGCCGGCACCTTAGCGGCAGGTGCTCGGCGCATGCCGCCGCCAGCCGCAGGCTGGCCCGGAGTTACAGAGCTGCTCGTCCGCTGCAGAGCAGAGCGTGTAATCTGCATCCTACCCCCTACCTCTCTCCGTGGACCTGTGGCTGGGCTGCTACAAGCGGTTCAGCTTGCTTCAGCACCTTAAGACCTCGACGTGTGCTCTCATCTAGTAGTGTGCTGCAGCAGCCAAGTCTGCGTAGGCACCAGCGTAAGTCGCAACGGTCGGGAAGGGGCGCGATGACACAGCAGGACGGCTTTCAAGCAGCTGTCAAGTCATGAGACAGCCGAGCCAGTCTACAGAAACAGCTGGACACGTCCATCTGCTAATCCGACTAATCCGCTTATCCGGTCTTCTAGAGTGCATTCAAAGCCTGGCCGGCTTGCTGTGCAAAATCGCTAGCCAACAGCCTTTATCTCACACAATGACAAGTAGAGAGATGGGCACAGTCGAATTAGTGACGAGACCGTAAAGAAAGAAAGTACCCAACGAGCAGCAGCAGCAAAGGAAAGGGACACGGAGCTCCAGCAGGAGACGAGACAAGCATAAGGCTGCATAAGAATTGCTGCAAAGGCGAGCTCCACTGGTCAGGACCTGGAAGCACGCCCTGCCAACAGTCTTCAAGCGAAAGACAAGAGCACCAGGAGTGTGCTGCTCTGTACATAGGGAAGGAGAGGACTCACACCCCCATCGCCGCCAGGGGGCTGCACGATGAGAGCTTGCCCGAGAATGGCGGCCCAGTCTCGGCTTAATCTCGTCTGCGCAGAGCGAAGAAAGCGGGGCTGCAGCGGTTGCTGGAGAAGCAGCCGCGCTCTCAGCGATGCCAGCCTCAGGACGGACGACGGGTGCACCGCTGCTGCTGCACGCACGACAAGACTAGCACATCTCGAGCGACAAGACTAGCCCATCTCGAGCGACAAGACTAGCCCATCTCGAGCGACAAGACTAGCCCATCGCCTTGTACCCGCCACCCTCGCTGCTGCGTGCAAGGGGCTGCAAGAGGAGGATGTTGCTGCTGCAGGGCAGCTCAGCTCAGCAGTGGGATGGCAGCGTGAGCCGCAGCTGCCCCTCGCAGGTCGGATCGCCGCGGCCTTGACACTGGGCATTGTGCGCCGCTGCCCACCTCCAGCTTGCGTGCTCTGTCCTTGCTCAGCGGCTCGAAGGGCAGGCTCAGATCGTGCGCTGCAGCCAGGGCTCGCAGGTCAAAGTAGTACTTGGCGTAGACGCTCGACGGCACGTTTATGTTGAACTGCAGCATCTCGAGGAACGACCGCTCCAGGGTGTTCCTACAAGCGCAACACGCTCGATGATAATTCTACCTCGCTAGACCTTCCTTTAATCAGCTCCACGACCACAACAGTTTCCACTCTAATGAAAGCATTCCTATAATGCCCTTGTTTGTCTTCGAATAGCAGGCAGGCACTTCTGCATGCACCACAGCCAAATGAAAATGGGTTAGAGAGAGAAAGGTAAAGGTGAGTGCCATCTACAGTTCCAACAAGCAGATACGGCCAAAAGCTTATTGCTATGCACTGCACGAACTAAAGCACCACCAGACTCTTTTTAACCAACTATTTTATCTGGTCTTAGCAAGTGAATTCCAAGTGAATTTGGAGTCTCTCACTCTAACCCTTATGTATATGTATATCCATCTGTAACTCTGCAAAGACTAGGTGGGTGTTACGCAGGAGCGTTTTCTACAGAACACTCAAAAAGCCGAAGCAAATTTCGGCCTGCATTTGCAGCCTTCAACTCATGTAACAAAGTGAAAGTGAGAGGCATAGTCGAGTCAGGTGGATAGTGGAGGTAGCGTGGAAGTCGCAGCTCAGGACGGCTGAAAAGGATGTGCCATAGTCAGCGGCAGGAGATTGGATGCCGATTCGTAAGAAATTGTCAAAGTTAGTACCACAGTCTAGGTATCACAGAGCAAAAACTTCTTGTCACCAACGGTCTTGAAACAAGGAAAGAAACTACTAATTTATTTTCTATAGAGGCATGAGGGCATGTGGAGGCCCAAACTGGTGCAACAGTTCAGCTAGGCATGAAGGAGCCAATACTCGGCAGGCCTTGTGGGTTATATAACCGACATCCGTCAAAAATAGCCATTTTTGGCCGTATAAATAGAGTAACTAGTGCAGGGAGAGAGAGAGAGTGTGTGTGTTCACGCCTGTTGTGAGTCTGTGCGTGTGTGCACGCGTGCGCAATGAGGGTGTGCATGCATGTGAGAGAGATAGCGAGCTAAAGAAGACCACCGTTTATGAAAGACACTTGCTAAACTTAAAATCGCAGCCATAAGTGCAGGCAACAAACTAGCGAGCCAGGCAGAGGCTTACATATCTTCTACGGTGAGATCCTTAATGATCTGGCAATAATCCACATTCCACACAGCCTGGTCGTCCCATACTTTCGAGGCCAGCATTATAGCACCAAGAGTGACCCTTTTCCAATTGGCTGGACACAGGTCGAATTCCGAGTATGTAAGCAACCTCTCTAGGTAAACCTGTAAATGAAACGAACAGCTGTGGACGACCCAGACACGGAGAGCGCCAATGGCCAGTTTGCGCTGCTCACTGCATTTCACTGCAGCAGCCGCACGAGGATACTAAAATTCCATCGTAATGCGAATGGATAGGCGGGAAAAGCAAACCAACCAGAGTGACGATGGCACACTCAGCAGTCAGCTGAGCTTGGTTAAAAAGTGTTCTAACGAAACGGTATATGGCCTTCTGTTCCGGATTCTTCTTGGCATAATCATGGGGCACTGGGTCACGCTGGAAAATAGAAAAAAAAACTTGTAACTCGGATCTTGAGCCTACACCGTCAGAGGATAACAACGTAGCAAAACAACCGGAAGCAAACAGCAAGGCACCAAGCGAACTGCAAATGCTAGTGATTCCCATGCACAAGAACACTACCAATGTAGCTAAGTGTGATGTGAATTCGACCAAGATCTTCCTCTCTCTCTATTATATATATATATATATATATATATATATAATGGATATAATAGAATATATATACTTTATATAAATAAATTATATATATATAATTTATTTATATAAAGTCATCCCTTGTTTTCTGCCGCTAATCGGTTCCAGACTCTGCCGCGATAGGTGAATTTCTGCGAAGTACAATTCTATATTTATAAATCGAATATTTTCGCAACTTGAGCATAGGAAACCTGTTCACGACCCTCTAATTCGGTTTTAACATTATTAAAGCCTCCTGGACATGAGATAACACCCTTTTAGTCAACATTACACCCGTATTACCCACTATATTAGACAAAGTAAGGGATAATAAGACGTATTAGACTATACAAATATGTTATTATTAGTGTACATTTAATTATACACGCGCAGTTTTTACATACAACCACTAACTTATGAAAATGGTGCAATTTGCTCGATGGTGATGAGGTGTACTGCACGTCAAAGAAGAGCGAGGTTACTGCTCTCAATGAGGCTGTGCACCTGACGTTGAAGGATTTGTGAGGGCACTCGAATACATAGACCAGCAGCCCGTACGTACAGTAATTTTAATTTTAATTGTGATGCTGGGGTGTGTAATTGACTCAAGACAACCGAGCGGGCACTTTATTATTTTCACCATTTCGATCAACTTCTTTATGAAGATATTTGAAAAATGGCGATAGAGTAAAAGCCGCATAAGTCGAAACGCGAAGCAGCGAGGGACGACTGTATATATTTTGCTTAGTTTCTCTCGATGCTTGTGTCTCTCTTCACCCTCACGATCTCTCTCTTCACCCTCACAATCTATATCATATCTCTACCTTTACCCAGATCTCTCACTTGCTGTGCTGCCTACTTCAACATATTGCCCCGGAGGTAATACTCTGAAAACCTAGAGCCAGAGATGTGGCAAAGTGGATTGAGTGGACCATCTTTGCGACCAGAAGGTAGACACTAAATCTCGTAACCAAGACTCAGCAGCAAACGAGAAGTGAAGCTAAAATGTACTCACAGTTAGCGGATGAAGGCCCTCATCGAATATCTCAAGCATGGATGCATCCCAGTGCTGTGCATTGTCGCTCTTCCTGTTTTTTATGTGAAAGTAAACTGCTAGGGCTATTGCCTTTATAGTGTTCTTTAGGTTAGGCTGGCTGACAGTCGAGTCATCAATAAAAATCGTTGAACATGAACTGTAGCGTTTCAGAACAAACGCCGTGTTCCCAGCTCCGGCTGCTGCACCATTTGGCTTGCCTGATGCTTGACTCTGAACATGCAAAAAATTACAATTGCAATGAACGAGACGCCATAATTATGAACAATGCAGAACACATCGAATAGCTAATAACCGATCGCGAATATGGACTTGGCACGACATTGTGATGCCAAGCTTGGGAGTAAGAGAAGCTGCATGTTGCACAGAGCACGGATCGCAGAGCGCACGCACACACTTACCTACCCATGCGCGCACGCGCACACACACACACACACACACACACACACACACACACACGCACCCACACACACGCACACACCCACACGCACAAATACGCACACCCACACGTGTGCTAATAATAACAAATCATAGCTACATTAATCGGTGAACTGCTTGCAAGTTTCCAATAGCTTCTGCAAGCTATGCAGAGCTAGGTAATAACGCCGAGCTGGTTTGGTCCAGCGGCTAAGGTGCTCGGCCCCCCCCCCGAGGCACACGTGAAGTGCCTGAATAGAGATTAAGTTCTCTTGGGGCGCTATACAAATGAGTTATGTGTATGTATATATATATATATATATATATATATATATATATATATATATATATATATATAACAAAGCAATGAATTAGCAGCACACTGGTTTGATCGCTATATGCTGCTACACACACATTCGACCATAACCAAACGAATTTACGAGGGTGAATAGGTACAACCACCAAGCCGCAGTCTTGTCAGTTGATTGACTCGCTCTTCGTCGAACAGCACTGAAAACATGCATATGAGGTGTTTTAATAATAATAATAATAATAATGTACTTGATAAAGCGCCCTCAGAGAACTCAATCTCTTTCTAGGCGCTTTGCATTTGCTGCAAAGGTAAACGCGATGGAATGGTGAGTAATATCATGCTTGATAAATAACATGAATAACATGGTTAGGGGTGACATGCACAGGGTCAGCATGCAAATGTGGTTAGTGGCAAAATGCAGTGTCAGCATGCATAAGCACATGAAGGACGAGTCACAGGGACCGACTAAATGCTGTCCTATAAAGGTGTGTTTTAAGCTCTTTTTAAATGTGGTCAGGTCAGGGGATGTTCTGATGCAAGTCGGGAGGGAGTTCGAGGCTTTGAGAGCATACGAACTAAATGTACAGTCTCCAAAGGATTTGAGGTTTGTACGAGGTATTGGTAAACCGTTGAATTCCAAAAAGCGGGTGATACGATGCTTGGCCTGGTGGGGGAGTCACACACGCACGCACACACCATGCACAAACACGCCCACCCACACGCCCACCCACACATAGGATTGAATGTAATATTTTCTATCATCAGAACTAAGGTTATACATGCACTAATTGGTACTCATATCAATAGGAGGTCGGACCACCGCTGTTCTTTATGACCATGTATTTGCCAGGGCGTTGACTCGAGTCAACTTTTTATCAAGCCGACCAAAAAGCTGCTCGGGGAAAGACGAGATGCTGTTCTCAGCTCTATGTGAGTACTCCAACCTGTCACGCAGATTCTCAATAGGGTTGAGATCAGGAGATCGGCTTGGCCAACTAAGGATCGGACACCTGAATCGGCGAAGCATGGCTTCGTTGCACTTTCAGTATGCTTGGGATCATTAACCATTTGCAAACGTAGTCCTCTCCGACAAGAGCTCTGGCATAGGGCATGCCAACATTTTTGACGGTGTCTGTGAACACGTTTCTGTTAATAGTCCCATTGATTCATGTCGAGTGCCTACCCCGGAAGCCGAAAAACAAGACCAAACAAGCACACTTCCACCTCCTTAATTGAGGGTAGATTGCCAGTAGTCAGGGTGGCACTCTTTGCCTTTTCTTAAACTGACAACATTCCTCCACTTGCCATCTCCGCGGACCACGAATTTGCTTTCATCAGTCGATAGAACACGGCTCCAGACGGCAGCTGTAAAGTGGGCATGTTTTCGGGCCCACTGCAGACTGGTTTCTGTGTCTTTCGTAAATTAGGGCTTGACCTTACTAACTCTTCAGTAAATGCCGTGCACAGTAAGCCTCCTACGAACCGTATCAACACTTACAGCCTTGCCCGTGGCCTCTTCTAAGGACTTGGATAGATAGCTCGATGTGGCGCTTTCCTTCGACCCAGTGCAGCCAGTTTTAGAAGACGGGTCATCTTTTTTTGTCGTCAAACATGTGCGGCGGAGTGTGGTAAGACGTCCGTCCTACTACCCTGAAAATACTTCAGGTTATACCTAATCAATCACTCAGACTTAAACCATGCTTCCGTGCCAACTTAAATATAAAAAAATTCTAGCTGATTTAACAGCCTCTTTTTTTTAAAGAGACGGAAGTGCCTTTACGGCTATCCGCACCACTTGCAGAGGCGATAGAGGATCGCCCACAGCAGGATTCGAAACCACGACCTCGGGACCGAGGTCGTGGAAAGCAACCACCTTACTTAGTGTGCCATTACGGCTCACCAGCACCTTCCCGTTGCTAAGACCCATCTTGTGATAGGCGATAATTTGGCCTTCGATTTCACTATTTAGCTTCTTTGTCTTTCCCATGGCAGATAAGCACCGTATGATCAGGAGCTCCACACGCAGGAGGCGCAGAAAAATCATTGGCCGTTTGGATTGCAGGGTCGATAATCGAACTGCAAGTCATGACTCAAGTTCCACTATTTATAAAGGTAATATACCGTTCCAGGTCACCGAAGTGTTCTTGTTTGTTATAGTTAGCGTAGACACGGCCATCACGACACTGGGTCCATTTTTTATGTAAGCAATCAGGTTTACGTAAAAGTTGGCCCACACCGGTGGGGGACGTCCGAGAGTGAATAGTTACTAAGTAGACGGTGTCTAATGCACCTTGTAAATACTTTTGCGGGTGAGTGTACGTGTGTGTATATGCGTGTGTGTGTGTGTGTGTGTGTGTGCGCGCGTGCGTGCGTGCGTGTGTGTGGACAACTATTTTGGTCTCTACAAAAATAAGTCCATCAGCAGAGGCCCATAGTGCACAGATGCTGTATACTATCGCTGCTAGTTTACATGCAAGTGAGAACCTGCATACACTGCTGTGCTGCATGCGACCGAATAGATTAAATGTCACGTGAAGCAATCTGGCCTTTTGTGCCTATCGCCCTCAAGTGCATGTTGTGAAATACATGACTTACATGGTTGTCATAATGACTTTTTCGCCTCCACCGCCGGCTTGGTACATCTACAACGATATAATGCAGATGTAATACTGAGAGAAATATGAACAATGAGGGCGATCACTGCATGAAAGCAGCACGAGCAGAGTGCTCACATCTGCCTAGTAGGTACACGACATATTCTCGAGCCCAGACCGGCACTTACAAATGCGCAGGCACTTACAAATATGCAAAAAAGTCTAAAGAGCACGACTATAGATAATACACACTTGACTGCGTCGTTATGACACTGCAGAAGAAGTGCCTGAACAGTGGAAAAGAAGCATGCAACTGCCAGGGTGGATGCAGAACCAGAGCCCAGTTACGGGTTTACAATGAGCTTCCAAACAATGCTGATTAAAGTAGGGCCTCTCTGTTAGTCCTCCCAGATCTCTCAGCAGCATTTAACACAATTGACCACGAGATATTTTAAGAGCACCTCTGGAAACGCCTGTGTATCATTGGCCCAATGCTAAACTGGGTCAGGTCCTATTTGAGTGAGAGATCTTAAGAGTTTCGATATACCGTATTTTCCTACGTATAAGCCACTTAAACTTTTTAACCAATTATTTTATTCAATAACTGAATGAACTACACGATATCAAGGCTCGTAATAATCACTCGTGTCACTATCACTTTCCACTTCATCAGTAATGGTGACGATACCCTCTATCCATCTTCCTTGTTTATACAATAGGCAAGAAATTTGATGGAAACTACATTATCATCATTGTTGTCGTCACTCTCTTAATAGACTTAGTCATCTTCCGGTCCGTCCATTTCCTCTGAAATGCCAAAAATGCATTCAGAATGCATTCAAATACCGGAAATACATTCAAAGCAGGTAAGTTGTTTGGGGCAATATAGAAGCAAAGTAACCTCCCCTGTACGTAGATGGGAACCGTTGACTCGGTTGCTGAAGAATGCAGTTTTTTTACTAAGCCAGATGTAGCAAACTACAACTTAACTGCAAAAGTATATTGACAGATTGTTACAATTTAATAATTAGTGTAGCTTAATGACTTACTCGAATACTGTGGCATTAGCAACAACCAAACTCAGATCGATGGACCAGGTTCGTAGAAACCTTTAGAGGGCAGTGTAAAAGCCCCTCTCTCCATTAGCTGACCCTAAATTTCGGAGAAAAGAAGGGAGCTTTTACATGGTAAAATATAATAAATTGCAGTCAGTCGACCGGGGAGCCCTTAAAGTAAGGGTACCTCAGGGTTCGATCTTAAGAACCATTCTTTTTGCTATAAATATTGTCCATGCAGCCCATGCCATTGACAAAAAACTAGCTGATTTAACAGCCTCATTTGTATAGCGACAGGAGAGCCTTTACTGCTATCACCACCACTTGCAGTGGCGATAGAGGATCGCCCACTGCAGTATTCGAACCCACGACCTCGGGACCTAGGTTGTGTAAAGCAACCGCCTTATTACCGCTTTCATTTCTATACCGATGACACTCACCTCTAACTACCCTTCAAGCTTCAACCCATCTTAGGCTTGCTCCACATCTGACTCACCTAACACCCTAGCAGCCTGCATCAATGACAGCTTGATTGGAAGATTTCGCCGTCAAGATTGGAACATCTAGCATCACTATACTGACGTCTGCCTGTAATCTGGTCAGGCTATTGCAAAACGACGGATCTTGTGATGAGCACATTGCCTCCACTGCTAAATCGGCCAACTTAAAGCTGAGGGCGGTGCCAACATTACGGCCTGCTTAGACAAGTGTAGGTCAGCCAAACTAGCTCGTGCATTTGAGACATTGCATCTATAGCAACGAAATGGGTAATCATCAGAAGATTACTGCAATTAACTTCATTCAGGTCTCTAGGCCAGCTTCCTTAATTGCTTCCAACTGCTGCAAAACTCAGCAGCTCATCTGATCTGTCATCAACAGCATAGCTCACATATCACATCACTTCTACATGAGCTTCAGTGACTCCCTATCAAGCACTGAATCGATTTCAGCATCACCTCTCTGGCCAGCTGGTTGCTTCATTCACTCGCACCAGCCAACATATTTGACCTCTCTGTTCCTCCTGTGTTGGCTTCCACTAACTGCATTGTTCCTCGTACTAAATTGGAATATTTAGGTGATCGGGCCAGCAGTTCATTGGAGCTCGCTTCCGGCATCTATCACCACCTGCAATGACTGTGCATCTCGTAAGTCTCAGCTAAACAAGCATCTGTTCTGATCAGCTTTCCCGAGCCCGAGTGAACTTGTCTTTTAGTTCGTGTGACTTCGAGTGATTATATGCGCATGAGTTCATTTTTGTTACTAAACAGGGGCCTTAATAGCCAGCAGCCCCACATGTCTTTTTGTGTGCACTTGCATGCTTATCTATGCAAGCTACCTTGCATTTCAATAACCCTTGCTGCACTTGTAGTGTGTTGTAAAGTGCTTGGACAGAGATTTGGTTTTCTCAGAGCATTACAAAAACGACAAAAAGTTGTTTTCTATGACTCCAAGCGTATGCAGTATGTATGTGGTCGCCCCGATGAAGGTTTCAAAGATCATTGATTTCCGAAACGACTGCAAAATTTGGTAGTAAATAGGTCATGAGCTTGGGACGGTTTGTGGTGGTGAGCTAGGCGTCCTACATAGGATAACTGACATCGTGATGAAGCTTCACGTTTATTTAGAATTTCTCCAGACTGTGGCAGTACCTAGTGCAATGAGGCTTTGCAGAGATAACTGCACTATTCAACAGGACGATGACTCTGTAGGCACACGGCTAACCAGGTTTCATATTTTTTCCACAGTTCCATTGAGTTTTGAGTGAGAGTCCATAACGATACTGGAATAAATAGTATTGTCCATCTGGTACCTGAAACCATACGGAGCATCTTTTGGACGAAGTGGATAGAAGGCTCTGAGCACAGACAGACCTTATCACATCTGAAGGTTTGCATTTCTCCAGTTTACAGCTCGTTTGGAGAACGAAGAAACCAGATATTAACTAACGCTTTTTACGAAGGAGCAGGGCTGACTGACAGGCGATTACAAATCGTGGCTATGCGACTTCCTTTTAGCACTACAAATTAACAAACTCGTACCGATTCCATACATCTAAACTAGTCTCATTTACATATCCTGCATGATCACAGCGCACTGCAGTGACGTTTTCACGCCAGATTCAGAACTTTCCGAAGTTCAGCCGCAGCCAATATAGCCGGCCGGCCTGGCTGATAGTTTCATGCTCCAGTGTATCAACTGTAGTCGAACCGACTGCAAGCCAGCAGTGAAAGGAACTGCATCGGCGCAATGTCACATACGAGCCGGTGCAAAGACGGTCAAATGCGAGGCCATATTGCTCGCGACAAGGTCTGCAGCACCGTGACGACGCATCACATAACGACGCATCGTCGTGTGCTCGGCCACCTTCGCCCAGTGTCTGCCCCAAGCTCCAATAAATTCATCAGCGAATCAACAGCCAGAAACCTGAGCTGGGCAACTGTGCAGCTGCCACTCACAACCACTTGCCGCCGGGCAGCACAGCAAGTCGCAGTGCCCCTAACGCCAATGGGCAAGGCGCACTTGAGCCACGCAGGGTGCACTGCGTCCAAAATAAACAAATAAATAATAAAATAAATAAAAAAATATAAATATAATAATAATATAACAAACCTGAGCTGGGCAACTGTGCAGCTGCCACTCGCAACCACTTGCCACCTCGAAGCACAGCGAGCAGCAGTGCCCCTACCGCCAATGGGCGAGGCGCACTTGAGCCATGCAGGGTGCACGGCGCCTACGGCGCGAGCCTGCAGCTAGCTCACTGCCTAAGCTCTTACTCTGGCCAATGGCATCCGTCACTGCACACGCGATCTCGGCTATCATTTCTACACCGACTTCGCCTAGCTCTACCAGCCCGTCGACCCTTCTAAGCTTTGCTCAGCATCCGACGTGCAAAAATTCCCTGGCAGCCGACATAGACGACATTTGCTTTTGTTTTCGCCTGCCAGCCACGAGGGGCCAGGCCAGCGTGTGCAAGCGGCGGCGCCATGTCTCGATGGACGGCTGCAGCTGCCACCGCACCACCTGCTACGTCTGCCTAAATAAAACGGCAGTGCTCCGTCCGGCAGGATGCAGCAGCAAAACAAGCCCACGTTCGGCTTCTCAGAACGGACCGTCGAAGAGAGACCGCCCGAACGTTGCGCCGGCTGCTGCATTCTGCTGCACACAGCAGCCCCCCCCCCACACACACAAAGAAAAACTTGAGCGCAACTCGGCACACGCCCTCCCCGACTACCTAAATCACGTCCACGATTTCCACTCAATGGCAACATCTTCAATCCTTCAGCAAATCCTAGCACATCCTTTCCAGCCGCACTTCGCTGCTACTACGGAGCCACTCAATTTTTCTACTGTCCTCCTGACTCAGGTCACACTTACTCGTTGTTGCATGAGACAAAAGTCTTCTGTTGGCTACAATATGTGTACCCAGAGTCGTGTTGGCTTTCAGTGTGAAATAGAAAACTCCCCGGCATAGCTGTCATTTATTATTTGTGGCTTTGAGGAGATACGGGCAAAGATGCACACAACAGATAGACACCAGCTGCTCGCGACAAGGCAATAAAAACGTCGATTCGCACCTCCCAGCTGCCTGTTACCTACAGTTTGGCCCTTGGCCTTCGGAAGTCTGCCCATCTCTCTGTCTCCTGTCTCTGTCTCTCTGTCTCTGTCTGTCTGTCTGTCTCTGCCTAGTCTTCTTCCAGCCAGTCTTTCTCACCGTGGTGAGTGCAGTTACTTGTTCAATCGAGTGGTATCGGTATCCTATTGTCCTCCGTCTTCTCGGCACATCTATCGCTGTACGTCAGCAATCCTCGGCCAACCCGACCAGACTCCTAGCTTACGCAGGAACCTCTTACGGCTAACCAACCTGGCTGCGACAGCGACCAAACCGAGGGGCGCGGTTCCACCAGGGTGGGACTTCCCACTCTGTGGGAAGTGCTGCCCCGGCCGGACACGGTCGTGGCCAGAACTGGTTTTAAGGAAGCAGCACAGTGCAGCAGCTGCTGCTATCACTCAACAACTAGCACTGCATACAGATCGTGCGGTCGTATTGCGAACGCTGGAGCAGCGGTTTCGGAAGCAAAGAACAGCCACAGACAAAGAGCACGCAGATCAACCCACCACAGCTAGCGTTAAGGTGCCACCTTCAAACACAGTAACTTCGAGACCACGCGCTAACTGAAACAACAGCCATCGGAGGCGTCCCCACCCACCCACCCCACAATGACCGGCACCGAGGTAGCCCGAGTTGTCTCAGCGAGCCGGAGTAACCAGCAGCAGCACTCACCTCGCAGTTCGCTCTTGGACCTAGCCAGAAACAGCGTGCTCGCCGTGGGATGATTTGAAGGGTCGTCCGGGATGTCTAAAGGACGCAGACGGTCATAAGCACCCGCAGCCGCGAGACGCTGCTTAGCTGTCAGCAGCTATGGCCGCAGGCCGCGGTAGGCATAATACATTCCACGAGGCGAAACAGTTCCTCGAGCGGTATTAACCAAATTAATAGGGAAAATGTGCGCCGAATCAATAATCGCATTAGACTTTCGCGCGCGCGTTCGCAGACGCGACAGCGAGCCGCCCACTCAGCCAGCCGAAGAGGCGAAATCGGCTCCAGCACGGCCGCGGCAGCTATCAGCGGCGCACGCGCGCGCGCGACGACCATTGCATCGACGCGCGCGCGCGCAGGCAAACCAGGCGGGCGGACGCGCCGCACCGCCGCGAGCACCTGTCGTCGGACAGCCACAATGACGCGAACGCGTCGCGCCGGCCGGCGGCGCAGCTACCTTCGGGCTCGCGCTCGCTGATGTGCTGTAGCGTTGACGAATTGGCCGGCGGCGACTGGCGGCGAGTCGGCTCAGCGGTGCTGCTGCTGCCGCCGTGATTCGAGGCGTACTTCTCGGCTTTCCGCTCCTCTCTCGAGCGAGAGGCCCGCAAGCAGTTACCCATGGAGCGGCTCGGACCTGCGCTCGGCCACGGAAAACGAGCTGTCGCCCAGAAGACCAATGCGAACACTGCGGCCGATATCCTTGAGCAGTATTCGCTGATGCTTTGTCATTCACAGTAGCCCTTCCGCGCGCTGCGCCATCCGCTCACGCATTGCTAACGCAAACCCGAGCCAGTTAGCTCACACAAGGCCAGCCTCGGTCGACCATATTACCATCGTTTCCGGTTGAGCTCTCTTCCGGTGGCCCAGCTGTTGAAGCGAAGGCGACGCGCTCTCGCGGGGTCCCGTCATTGCGTGAAACTCATAAGTCAAACACTGCGCCAGTTTTCACCGGGATCGCGCCAGTTTAGTATTCAACTCTCTGTACTGCATCTCTTCTTAATATATCTGCTGAGTACCGTGAGACCTCGCGCGCCGTCCGATTTAGAGTCGCCGGCGTCAGCAGCGTACAATCTGAGCTCTTCTCGAGGAACGCAACCGAAAGCAAACGTCGCCATAGTGATGACTTGAGAGATCGCCGTACAGCTGCCTCGTACGGTTCTGCCTCTTCCCGCTCGGCTGCCTCGTATGGCTCAGTCGGTCAGCCAGTCCGGTACGATCAGCGAGCTTGGATCTTGGCAAAAATCGGGTTTCATTGAATTTCTCCTGCCGCCCCTTGTGCGTGCGGCGCCACCAGCTCGTCGGCTGCTGCCCTTCCCACAGCGGCTGCAGTCACAGAGTCCGCAGCACTGCTGCTCAAGCGAGTTCGTGCGAAAGACATTCTACACCACCATCATTCAACCTAGTGCTCCTTTGTCTTGATATTCCTATCTAGAAGCGATGGCGAGAGGCAAATTTAAGACTTATCTCGAGGAAGAGCTGTAGGGGCTGGCCCCCGAAGCCTGGGGACGTAGCATCGACGGCGTACGACGAGCTAGCTCTCAGCCAGCTCATGTGTGTGACTAGCGGGAAGCAAAGGCCGAAGATTCGCGATCCAGTCGTTCGAGAATGTTCATTCTGACGCACGAACCACCGGCGGGATTATTAGATTAACAATAATGATGCATCTGTTATAGCGCCCTCAAGGAACTAAATCTCTTTCTAGGCACTTGACATTTGCTGCAAAGGAAGCACGATCAAACGGTTTAGTGGTAGCATGCTCAATGACAACAAGCATAACATGGTTAGGGGTGACATGCACAAGGTCAGCATGTAAATATGGCTAGTGCCTGCATGCACAGTGTCAGCACGCATAAGTGCGTAAAGGACGAATCACACGGACCCACTAAACGCTGTGATAAATAGCCGAGTTTTTTGTTTCATTTTAAACGTGGTCAAGTCAGGGGATGTTGTAACTCAAGTCGGAGTGAGTTCAAGGCTTTGGTAGCATACGAACTAAAGGCACGGTCTCTAAAGGATTTTAGGTTTCTACGAGGTAAAGGTAAACAATTAGATTCCGCAAAGCGAGCGGTACGATGCTTTTCCTGGTGGGGGAGTAGATCTAATAGATAGGCTGGAGCCAAATAATGAAGGGACCTAAAAGTGAGCGATAGAACCTTGAAGTCGAGCAGTGGCTTGACTGGGAGCCAGTGCAGGTCAGCTAGAAGTGGTGTGATGTGGCAACTTTGACCCTCACTGCAGACAAGCCTAGCTGCAGAATTTTGCACCAGCTGTAAGTGCCTGATTGCACAGGCCGGAAGACCAGCAAAGCAGCGAGTTACAGAAGTCGAAAGGGGGTGGTATAAATGCAAAGACCAGTTTAGATATGGTATCCCTGCCTAAACAAGCCCAAAATTTTAGCAATTTTATTTAGCTGAAAGTAGGCAGACTTGATTGTGGAGCTGATGTGATCGTCCAATGAAAGGTCACTTTGGAACATGACGCCTAGATTTCGTGCAGATTCGACAGGAGATATGCGGGCAGAGCTGATTGTGAGCGTTAACCATTCCAATTTCTGAATCACACTTTGTTTGCCTATAAAAAGTAAGTTGGTTTTATCATCATTCAATTTAAGCCTAAGTCCTTCTTGAGCACCTCTCATCTTGCCTGGGCATCACTGGCACTGCACTGCAACTGTTCAGATCCTATCTCAATGGGAGACTCAGTGTCTACGCGAATGGACAAAGATCATTCGAGGAACCTCTAAAATATGGGGCACCTAAGGGCCACGTGCTTGGTCCTGTTCTTTTCACGGTTTATACTCTCCCTCTTGCCGATGTAACTGCCAAGCACAATCTAGGCTTTCACTTTTATGCGACGGATACTCAGTTGTACCTTTGCTTTGATCCGTCCCAGCTCTCTAGACCGTCAAATTCTCCCACCTCCCTTGCTGCATGTATTGATGACATCTGCACATCGGATGACATCAAATTTTCTTAAATTTAAATTAAATTGAACGCTCAAAATTGGCACTGCCAACATATCTCCTGTTGCATCTGCACGAAATCTGTGTCCTGTTCCAAGGTGACCTTTCAGTAGACGACCACATTAGCTCCACAATCAAGTCTGCCTACTTTCAGCTACATAACATTGCTCAAATTCGGGCTTGTTTAGACAGGAAACTACATATAAATTGATCCATGCATGTGAAAAAATCCGTTTCGACTTCTGTAACTCACTGCTTGCTGGTCTACCAACCTGTGCACCCAGGCACTTACAGCTGCAGCTAGGCTTGCCTGTCGTGAGGGTCAAAGTTCCACATCACACCACTTCTAGCTGACCTGCACTGGCTCCCAGTCAAGCAGCGCATCGACTTCAAGGTTTTGTCGCTCATTTTTAGGTCTCTTCATTCTATGGCTCCAGCCTATCTCTCAGATATACTCCCCCATCAGGCCAAGCTTCGTACCACCCGCTTTTCGGAATCCAGCAGTCTAGAAATACCTCGTACAAACCTCAAATTTTTGGATACCATGCCTTCGGTTCATATGCTCCGTAAGCTTGGAACTCACTCCAGACTTGCGTCACGACATCCCCTGACTTGACCACATTTAAAAATGAACTCAAAACGCATCTATTTATCAAAGCATTTAGCGGTGGTGATTCGGTCTGGACAGTCGCCGAAAGTTCTCAAACCAGATAAGATATTCTCGTAAATTTATGGACTACCAGTGAGGACTACGTCTATTCAAAGTCTGAGTATGAGCCAAATAATCTATATTTTCAGCATGCCTTTTTTCACCAGAAAACCCATTCAAGGACAGCGATTTGAGTTAAGCTTTGCATTTTGTTGCCATCTTTTATCCTTCCTCGAACCATTGCTGTCTATTTTCCTGCTAAACTATTTTTCTTTTAAAGACTCCCTCGTTGGCGATGGGACGTCTAAACCCCTCCTTCAAATGGTTTAATATGAATTTGAACACAAAATATCGCAACGATACAGTGAACGGGCTAGTTTAGACTCTGGATCGCTTGTTGGGCGTAATAATAGGCGCCGCAGGAGAGGCAAAAAACAAAAGGATAAAGACAATTTGGGGCATTGCAGTCATTGCCTGGGTTACGGCGCACGCTTAAATATCATTGAAGCCTTCGAGATTTGGGGCTTTCGGGTGTGCTTGAGAAACAGAGGCGGTGCCTTATACTCGCGTCGCTACGGTGCACAGTAACATAAGCAGTGCTACTGACGATATAGGGAGTTTAAAGCTTTTTGAGCTTTTTAAATTCTCTGAAAGTTTTGTACTTACTAAGAAATTCTTCATAGCGTTCAGTCAGCGTTCTCTGAATCACCTCAAAATTTTATCGAACCAGGCTGTATTTTTAATCTGCATCGCGCTACTTTCCGGTTTTTCTGCCTGCACGTTAAAGCGCTTGCAGTGGGTGCAAAACACTGCAGCTGGTCTGGACTGTAGTGAAAGTCGCAACTGCCGCGTAGCACCACTACGCATCAATCTGCACAGGCCGATTGAGCAGCTTATCGACTTCAAGTTTGTATAACTCACATTTACGTCTCGTTATTATCCTGTTTCGGTCTTCCAATTTGACACACTTCCTAATCAGGCTACCTATTGTACCAAATATTCCTTTGACTCTGGCCGTTTAGCTGTGCCACTAACTAGCCTCAAATCCCGAAGAGAGTTGGCACTCGAATCCTTTGCTCCAAGGCCTGGAACTCACTGTCTACTATCTTCACGACATCACCTGACTTAATAACACTTTAAAAGTAGGTAAAAATAAATTTGTTCAGCGTTCCGCCTTTGCTCCTTTCGTGCTCCTTTCGTAATGTATTACTGTACATATATATATATATATATATATATATATTATGCACATATACTATACATATACATATACATATACATATACTACACATACATATATTATAATATATGACATTATGTATGTACATTATATTATATAATATGTACATTACTATAATATGCATGTATAAATGTGTGTACTGTAATGTGCACCTCCGTCTGCAACTATACAAACTTGCAATGACTCAGTGGGCTCTACGCATGGGAGTTTTACATAGCGCACTCAAAGCGTAAGCGGCTTTTGGAACGCATTCAGCTCAGTTCATACGCAGCAGTTCAGCTAGTTATGAAGGAGCCAAGCCATGGCGGGCCGTGGTGGGTCAGCGCAAGAGCTGTCTCGTGTGTGCTTGCTTGTGCTTACCGACATACTGTACATGCTATCGCTGACCAATTGACAGGCATTCCTTTCCAGCGAATAGAAAATTCTTAGAACGATACTTAGTTTCTCTTGATGCCTATATGAATTTTTCTGTATTTCCGTCGTCGGTCGACTCATAGTACTTGAAAGGAACAGGGACATTTAGTACGCGATGACTTGACGATGACCTTGCTGAAAATTTTGTGTTCAGTGTCATCAAGTTCAGGTCAGAACACCCAAGAGAATTTCCCGAATTCACTCCTTGGTTGCTGAGATTGCAGGCGTCGTGGCAGTAGCGACATTTCGGCGGCGGCGGCGCGAAGGGTGGCGTTTCTTGAGAAGGGTTGCGTTTCTTGAGAGCAGCACTTGTCATGTTCTATTATCTTGATATCGTGCTTCTCGTAGCACTGCGGGGTGCCAAATCTTTTGGTTAGCGTCATTTGGTTAACAAAATATCCTAGCGCTGGCAGAGATATAACCACGGAAACTTATCGCCATGCTGCATAGATGCCCGCGTCCGTTTTCGCTACCTTAGCTCGCTGTAGTAGTAACGGGTTCCGAGATTAACCTCGAGTTAGCTTTGGCCACTATCTTGGAGCTACTGGTGTCCTTGCCAACCCACAGTTGTGAGCCTTAAGTTGTATCCTGATTGGCGTAGTTCTGAGGGAAAAAATAACCTTCGGAATTTGGGTTCTATCGTGTTTTTTCCCAGTATATTAGATGCGTTGATTCGCAAATATCGAACCCGGGTCAATATCTGCACTGCCCCCGTATGCTCCACCCGGGCCTCCATCAAACCAGTCCATGCTGAAAGCGTACTCTCTATCTCAAACGCACTCTCTATCGTAAACTATCCAGGCGCTTTCTCATACAACCGGCCTCAATGAAATGGCACTGCCAGTGGCCCCTAACCCTAGAAGTAGGTCATTTTTAGGAAAACTTGCATGGATAATTACATGAAATTCTGTGAGTAAACTCGACACCCTATTGGCTACTAATGTAGAACCACAACAACATCATCACGAAGCTGATTTCGGAAATTGCAATCGGATTGAATCGGATCAACATTTTTTGTGGGACCCGTGAGAACTGCCGTATTTAGTCACCGCTAGCACGGGAATACAATGGCTTACCCATAAGCTGCGCTGCCTGGACCTTTGCCGAGTAGTACTATCTTTGAACTTCATGACTCAGGTTGGGATTCGAGTTGAGCAGTAGGCAATCCTTCATTGCCCCCTGCAAGCTCTAATAATAATAATAATAATATTGCACTTGATAAAGCGCCCTCAGAGAACTTAATCTCTTTCTAGGCGCTTTACATTTGCTGCAAAGTGATACGCAATAGAATAGTAAGTAAAATCATGCTTGAAAAACAAACAAAATGAATAACATGGTTAGGGGTTACATGCACTGGGTCAGCATGCAAATGTGGTTAGTGGCAGCATGAACAGTGTCAGCACGCATAAGCACATCGAGGACGAATCACAAGGACCCACTAAATGCTGTCCTAAATAGGTATGTTTTTAAGTTTCTTTTAAATGTGGTCAGGTCAGGGGATGTTCTGATGCAGGTCGGGAGGGAGTTCCAGGCTGTGGGAGCATACGAGCTAAATGCACGGTCTCCAAAGGATTTAAGGTTTGTACGAGGTATTTCTAGACTGTTGGATTCCGAAAAGCGAGTGTGAGTGATTTGAATCCATGAAGTTTTCGGGTGAGACCAGGACAATTGATTCAAAAGACTGCTTCGAGGGTACCGCAAATGGCTTGAAGTTGAATTTCGAGCGCACGATCATAGCAACTCCACCTCCAGTTTTGATTGATCTAGGGGTGTGAAAGAACGTGAAACCAGATGGAGTAGCGTCTTTAATTGTCGGGCAGTTTATCGATTTCAGCCAAGTTTCAGTTAGGGCGAGCAGGTCGATACCATTTTCAGAAATAAGGTCGTTTATTACTAGAGGTTTATTGCACATTGAGCGAGAGAAGCTCTGAAGATAGATAGCCGTTTGATGCTATTAAATGAGGCTGGTGATTCAGCTAAAAGTTGCTTTGCTTTTGCTTAATGCCAGAAGGTCTGGCACTTGTGAGACCTTGCTTATTCGGATGGCTTTGGGGCGCCCTGGACTGACAAAGAGTACGATACTGTCCCTGAGTCATAACCCTTGGGGAGCATCTCTCACTTTGTGAACCAGATCGTGCGTTTGGGGTTCGAGTCTTGCAGCAGACAATTCTGAACTACCCTTTGCCAAGTGTTAGTGATTGTCTGTAATGCTATAATTGCACTATGTAAGTTAGGTTATTAGATTATTAGATCTTTACTTAGCTTTTTAATTTAGTGCTTTGACTTACTTTATAGGGCTCTATGTGACCCTTAACATAAACAAACCCAGGGCACAAATAAAGTTAACCATGCCTCACATTAATAACACACACGTAAGTGCATGCATACACACTGTACGAGGTTCGTTATCCGTTGCTATTTACTATTTTATTTGTTATTATTATTAAATTATTATACGTGAATGAAACACATAATTAAACCATGCTTCACTAGCAAGGACTACTGCGAAGCCATAGTGCTTGCAATGGGCATTATGATGTGGTCTTCCTTGCTATTACCAAATCTTTACTGGTGCGATAATTGCCCTTGAAAGTAGATATCCTTGATTTAGTAAGCTCGCCACTCGAAATAGGCGCGGCAACGCCATTGTTGTAAAGCTTAGCCGCTACGAGAACCTAAGTAGCTAAGTATAAGTATGGATGGATACAGGCGCTGTTGACGTAAAAGTAGGCATCCAGCCATTTTTTGGCAGCACATCAATGACCGATTTTCTTCATCAGCTCTGTTTACGAAAACGGAAGCCTCTTGTGAGCATCGACCATTTTGGTTATCATTTTATTCCAGCTGAATGCTCAGGTACTGCACGGATACGGTACGTACATTAGAAAATTTATTTTGGACAGAGAGGTCCTGGAGTCTTAGCCAGTGGTGAGTAGGCTCAAGAAAAATTGCACCTCTGCAAACGGGAAACGATGTGTTTAGAGGCAGGATGTTTCTATTTTACACTGAAGGAAGGGAGAGACTCCAGCCGATAGTCAGCGTCTTATCAGCGTCCTGACTGTGCGTCCTGAGGGACGCTGCATGAGTCTGAGCTTGTTAAATATTCAAGACATTTGCTTGTTATGTGGAAGGTTCTTCATAATCAGCGGGTCATGCACCGGTGAGTTAGCCGTTACTAGGCGAGTTTATCATTGAGTGACATACCGTACGCCAGCCGCTGCTCGCTTTCGGTGCGTCCTTGTCATGTCAAGGCATCAGCAAGGCATCAGCAGGCATCGGTCGTCCAGGGTAGTCGGTTGCTGCTACTGGCCTGTCGTGAGGCGCACTGGTGTTAAGTGTGCTAAAACTCCGCTCGTATCCTCGGTCTGCAGCTGATCTGTTTCGCGGCTGATACAGCTGATGAGCTCATTTGATAAGTAGTACTCATTTTTTTATTCATCTTCTGCTCGCCACTTACGCTCGTGTATTCATTCACCCTCATGAAGCACTTTCGCGCGCACACGTTATTTAGGGATAAGAAACCTATGTGTGGCTATGTAGGAGCAAGACAGGTGGGTTTTAAGCCGAATTACCCAAGAGCTGTCGAACCTGCGACTTTGTAGCTGAAATGTAAGAGTATATAAACTGTGCTTGTCTCACCAGAGAGATGCAAAGTCGCCTTCGGGTCCTGCATGTTTAGTTACGCTGCTCTTTTAGAGCACCTACGGAAACGATTTATCTCTTTCGTAACTTTCATTGAAAGTTACGAAATCTTTCATTGAAGTTACGGAAACTACATCGTTCAAACCTATTTCTACGCTATATCCCGTACATATGCTATATCTTTCAAACTTATTTAGCACCAGGAATGGGAACCTGTAATGAGGTGTAATTTTTTGCGACAGTGGCTTTCAGGGTTTCGAGGCTCCTACGCAGGACGTAGTGCTTACTTCTGACACTTGACCCTTACATGGCCAATATGACGAAGTACGATACGATACAGCTACATCGATTTCTCCGCTTCTTCCCAGAAGCGAGTATTCAGAATTAGTAATGGAATAGTATTCATTCGTTTTCTAGGCAAAACGTAAAAGGCGATGCATGCCTGAGCAGCACGCCGCACAATCATCGCCGCACGACCATCGCCGACCCTTCGGGTTCCAATACGCTTTATGACAGAGAGATAATTTCAAACCATCCCACAGATTCTCCAGAGCAATAACTTCAAAAAAGCCCGTAGTTCACGACCGACTGGCATCGCGTCATTATCCCGATATTCTTTAATTCAAAAAGAAGCTACAACGTCATCTGCTCCTCACAGTCTTTGCTCCGTCCGAGTTAATTTTCCTTTATTTGCCTGCACATTCCAAAACTGCGCAATTTTGTCAAACCAATTAACATGCTAACTTTTCAGCATGCTTACAGCGCTTTGAAAGAGATTTGGTTCTCTTGAGGTACTACATACATATTTTGATATTGTTATTCATAATATCCGTGAAGCCAGGCACTTGACCTCCAACACACAACACTTGACCTCCGCTACTGACGACATGCACCTTAAACATTTGCGTGACCATACCTAAAAAAAGTATGACAATGTATCAGCGTTGAAGCATATATTTTTGTGGTTTGAACGTGTGTATTCAGCAATAAAAACTGAGATCGACACGCCGCTAAATTAAATTGCATCGCCGACTTCCTTTCTGCTTCTGTTCTGTCTAGGATGACGCCAGCTACCGAAAACTGGTGAGACGTCAGCAGCTACAGCCTCTGAATTGATGATGCTGAAGCCACAAAGAATCGGCGGCAAATGATTAGGAGGCGTCGCCATAGCTGAATTGTAACTGACGCTACAATAATGCAGCCGATGACTCGCTTTCTTCATCCACCACCGGAAGACTATCGCCATTATCGGTCGAGGTCGCTCTCTTGGTAGTGTGGACTTGCGGCAGCGGCTCCGTCAGTGCAGGTATCGGTGGCAGGGCGTTTGTCGCCTCTTTGCTAGGGTTATTTTTAATAATAACAACAATACACTTGATAAAGCGCCCTCAGAGAACTTAATCTCTTTCTAGGCGCTTTACATTTAAACTCTAAAGTGGCTCCGGGCTTCAGAAATGCAGTATGCAAAGTTTTCCGGAGCAGCGGCTTCAAACTTGTTCTGAAGTGAAGCGGTCGCGTTCGCTTCAAGCATTTTGTTGGGGAAAAGCTACCGCTGTCGGTAAGACATCCCTCAGGCGCTGCCTAAGGAATCGAGCGAAGCTACAGGAACAATATCCAACGTGACACTAATTAAATCCGCCAAAACTAAAAGGGTTCAAAACCATCACAGCGAAGGAAAAATGCTGGATACTGCCGCATGGAGATTGAAAATCCTATGCCACAGTGAGTAAAAAGAATTCACACTGACCGATTATAAGAATTATACTATATAAAAAAGGTCGACGCCACTTAAAAGGAAGGAGACGCATTCGGTCTCACTCTTTCTTTGTAGCCGCCGTCAAGAAGAAGTCGGCCATTTATAAGAAACATTTGTTGGAGCCGCCGCTCCTGAGAGCGACGGTGGCTTCAAACATTTTTTTACAGAGCAGAGCGAAGGTGGATTAGACCTTTGTCAATGTCGGATCTGTGTCTCCTAGCATTTCTTTGCATCCGGCGGAAATGATGACGGCAGGCTAAGGTCGGTTTGCATTTCCAGCTCGTCTAGTGATCGCGCTGCCAGTAATCGATGGCAAGACAAAACACTACGACGCACTGTTATCTATTGCGCGTTGCAGATTCTGCGCGATATTGGGGTTGCCACACGCTTCCAGCGCTGAGCAACTTTCGGTTTCAAGATCGCAGTATTGACCGTATTAGCAGGCCAGTCCTCTACCTGAGCCCGGCTGTTCAAGAAATGCTTGCGCTCTGGGCAGCAGTGACTCGGCAGCCGGATTTGTTGCCGGTATGCACTGCTCTCAGGCTCCCAACGACACTCCGATGGCCCCAAAATTGTTCTTTGTCAGCCATTCGTCGACGAAGGTCACTCATATGTACAGTGCTTGCCGATACCGGAGTCGATACCTGTCCATTGCGGTCACTCGGACTTGCTGCTATCGTTTTGGTGTTGGGCACAGACTCTTCATCAGATCCACAACAATTTCAGATACACTAACCCATCAGGCAAAGCATCGTACCACTCGCTTTTCGGAATCCAACAGTCTAGAAATACCTCGCACAAACCTTAAATCCTTTGGAGACCGTGCATTTAGCTCGTATGCTCCCACAGCCTGGAACTCCCTCCCGACCTGCATCAGAACATCCCCTGACCTGACCACATTTAAAAGAAACTTAAAAACATACCTATTTAGGACAGCATTTAGTGGGTCCTTGTGATTCGTCCTCGATGTGCTTATGCGTGCTGACACTGTTCATGCTGCCACTAACCACATTTGCATGCTGACCCAGTGCATGTAACCCCTAACCATGTTATTCATTTTGTTTGTTTTTCAAGCATGATTTTACTTACTATTCTATTGCGTATCACTTTGCAGCAAATGTAAAGCGCCTAGAAAGAGATTAAGTTCTCTGAGGGCGCTTTATCAAGTGCAATATTATTATTATTATCCACGTCAAGGAAAGATGTCTTATACCAAGACACCGTCTCTAAGATGCCGCTGGCGCTGTGCATAGCCGTAGTATTTACAATCTGGTGGTTCATTGCCACGATTTCATTGCCAGAGTGGCATGTATTAAGCACCGACACAAAACACTCAGGAGCCGACGTATCTTTCATCTCTAGACTCCCAGCGAAACTCGAACCGTTCAGCCCGGCGTCTAAGGTACGTCTCTGCCGGCCCCAACTTATTAGTACACATCATGATCACAGGTGAGCCAACGTGCCTCAGCGACGAGAGCTGACCTTATTCTTCAATACTACATCCAGCAGGTCGGTAGGAAATGTAAGGTATTACTTTAACGTAAAATGTTACATCACTTGTGAACCTGCTTCGTTGCTCTTGACCAAAAGCAGGTCTCTTTCGCAAAATTCGAAGTTTCCAATTAATATTGTGAAGCTGTCCGTTTTTCGATATGAATCTCCCAAATGTGATCTCAGAATCTGTCGATTATTTGGTTTGCCTTCCATGTATTGAACTGACTATACGGTCGTAGCTAATCATGGAGGGATGGAGGTTAGAGGTTAAAGCGGGCTACTGCAAGCAACCGAGAGCACCACTACTATTTGTGTGAGTGTGAGCCACCCCAGAAGACCATGCAGACAGCATGGCTGCTTTTTTCAAGTTGCAGGAAGACACACAGAGGAATCGGGCGAGATAATAATACGATAATACGAGCATAATAATACGAGCAGCCAAGCGAGCTGAGCGTGGACAGTAAATTACTTAATTACTGTCACCCGCCGCAGCTGTAATATTGACTCTTCGCAGACTAACGCATCTGTCGCTGTCATGTCGCTGTTCTATCGCTGCTCTGTCGCTGCCCACAATGACTGCTTCCAATAAAATTGAAGATTGATTGTGAATTCATGTAATGAACCGACCAATTCACTTTTGCCTCGGGAATAAATAAGCTCAACGAGTCCTTTAGACTGTCTTTCTTAAAAGCATAACCGTCGACGGTCCATTCAGTGTTAGAGTGACGTTGCATCAGATCATGAGGACTAACGTAACCACCGCCTGGAAAATAACTGGCCAAGTTGTATCTAAGCAGCAATAGTTGTTGGATCGGGCGCAGTATGTTATTATTTCCTTCATGCTTCATGGTGGTCTTGAGAAAAGATGTTGAAAAATGTCTTGTTGTTGTTGTTCGATTGGACACAGTGTTTCAAGCCCAAACGTGCTACCTACGACGCACTTCACTACAGGTGCAAACGGAGAGCACATTACCTTGAGACTTCTTGCAACCCAGAAAAATTACAAATAACTCAAGAAACTTTTCACAGCTGAAAATGCAGTTCACTAAACACGTAAGCGGGTATCTTTACAGAAAGAACGATCACAATCCACCGATGCAACCAATCCTTGCTTATTAAATAGCTTTAGGTAGAAAAACATTGGCCAAAAACAAAGAATGGATAAGAATGGAACCAAAATCAAGGAATAGATAATGCTGGTATCGTGGAGCATTTACAAGAACACAGTAAACAGACCAATGAAAAAACTCATTTTTTCTTCCCAAGATGCATGTCGGTCCATATGAATTTTCCTTAATGTGCCTACGCGTGCTGATACTGTGCTGCATGCTATCACTAAACAACGGACATGTTTCGCATCAACCGCGTGTAAAATTCCTAAGATCAATTTAGTTCTCTTAGGATCCTATACGAATACCATATCATTAGTATTATCATTATTATTAACGTTGGCATCGTTGGAGGTGTTGCATTAAACTCGTTATAGCATCGCATCCTTTTATATAAAACTTAGCCCTGCCATAACCGAGATTTGTAATGCTTCTTTGGAAAAGGGGGTCCTCCCCAAGTCCTTCAATCGGCAATCGCTTGACCGATACTTAAAAAGCCAAATTAGATATAGAGCTCCTTGCAAACTATATATAGAGCTCCTTGCAAACTATCCCCCAGTTTCCCTTCTTCCCTTTTCTCAAAGATTACTGAAAAAATTGTCGCTAAGCAGCTATTTGCACGTATTGAAAAGAATGAAATGTCACAAGCATTTCAATTGGGGTTCAAGAGGCAGTACTCCACTAAAATTGTTCCCGTTTGTGTTAACAATGACATTCTATGCGGCAACTATGGCAGGAATGCCACTTCCCTAGCTCTACTGGATCTATCAGCTGCCTTCGACACCATTGATCAAGATGTCCTACTTGAACAATTGAGAATAACAATCGGTCTGGCAGACAATACACTGGTGTGGTTTAAATCGCACTTGTCTGATCGTGTTCAATCCGTGTCGTGTGGGGGTCAGGTCTCACACACGAGGCGGGTCACCTGCGGAGTCCCTCAAGGGTCCGTCCTCAGTCCCTTGCTGTTCTCCATTTATACTCAACATCTGGAAAAATGATTAAGGCTCATGTAATAGGTTATTACTTTTATGCTGACGATACTCAGCTGTATATGTCCTTCAACCCGTTGGAATCTGCTGCAGCAACTGAGAAACTGAATGCTTGCCTTGCCGACATTCGATCCTGGATGTAGGAAAATTGCTTGAAACTAAATGGCGATAAAATCGAACTGATGCTCATAGGACACCCTGAGCCTGTGGCTGGATTAGAAGGCTTTGCTCTTATAATAGGTGATGTTGTTGTATGTCTCGGCTTGATTATTGTAATTCTTTTTTGGCTGGGCTACCAAAGAAAGCAACTAAGCCACTGCAGCTAGCTATGAATATGGCTGCAAGGCTAGTTTTCAAGTCCCCGAGGTTTGAGCACGTGTCTCCTTTGCTAAAAGAGCTAGGATGGCTGCCCAGCTGATCAACGGATACAGAGCAAAGTTCTTATGCTGACCCACAAGGCCCGCCACGGCTTGACTCCTCCATACCTAGCTAAACTGCTGCACCAGTCTCAGCCTCCTCGTGCCTACGGGTCCAAACAATAAGTTAGTTGTTCCATTTCTCCGCTTAAAGACCGCTGGCGACAGAAACTTCAGCTCAGCAGGTCCTAGGCTGTGGAACTCACTTCCACAATTCTTACGCAACGACAACTACTCTCCAGCTGCCGACTACAGGTAATCCCTTTCAGAGGTCCTGAGCTGCTACTTTCATGCCACTCACCACCTCAACTGCTCTTCTGACTCTGCTATACTTTCCACTTTGTCTTTGTTGCGTAAGATGGTCTGTTTGCTACCGAATGCGTACCGAAAGCCGCTTAGGCTGTGAATTCGCTATACAAAATTCTCCTGCGAAACACCCACTTAGTCTGTGTGGCTTTGTGTTGTTAAAGATGGGGATACATTACATGTACATACATACGCAGCCAAAAACCAGGAATGAATAAGACTTTAAGCGTCTAGCTAACTGGCAAGAGTGTTAGCTGAACCTGAGTTATGATTTAGCATTCCCAAATATATCTTTTGGGTTAGATTGCTCCGAGCATTACCAATGCATTCTAATGGGTTAAGATGGAGGCTGAAACGGCCGCAGTGAGCAGGTGCTTGGATTCTGTGCTGCTCGCATGGGAAGATTTCAAGTTATTTCGGTTTATGTTTAAATCGGTTAGAGAGAAAGGCACCACGATAGGTCTCCACTGTTTCTATCCTAGTAATTCATTGTTCAGTCATATATCTTGTCATATCTCCTTTCGGACAACTAAGAGACATTAAGTGTACGATCAAGGCTCTCACTGGACAGTGAGGGTATTTATCCCTCGGTGAGCCGTGATGGCACACTAGGTAAGGCGGTTGCTTTTCACGACCTCTGTCCTGAGGTCGTGGGTTCGAATCCTGTGATGGGAGATTCTTTATCGCCACTGCAAGCGGTGGTGATGGCCGTAAAGGCTCTACAGTTGCTAAACAAAAGAGGCTGTTAAATCAGCTTGTATTTATTTTTTATTGTATCCCTATTTTCACTGCTCTAGCTATTTGGGCTCAATCTACTTGATCTGACGAATATGCGATCAAAAATTCATATTTATCAGCGGTGGTCCTAAGTTTTTCGTGGTTGCTCACTCTCGGTAAATGCACGGACGCCTACGAGAAAAAACGCTGACTAATCTTGCTGATGACAATCATTCAGCGAGTACGTTGGCCACGATGCGATATGCACGGCATTGGCCACGATGCGATGATTGCGAGCTGAGATGCTGCTCGCCAGACATGCTCTATGCTAGAGCTTAACGACTGTCTCCATCCTCGTGGTAAAAGCTCGATGGAGTTGGCCTTTAACCCCAAGGATTAAACCGTCGTTGGCCTTTGACCCCAGCAGTCTTCCTGACATTGCTGATCTTCACATCTTGCTACTTGGGAGGCTTCACATCTCTCTAAAGCGTTGCTACTTGGGAGGCTAGCAAAAGTTCCTATGAACTTTTAAAAAGCACTTGTAAAGTGCGTTGAATTTGAAATTTTCAATCGATTGGACGCCACCGAAACTATTTTAGGTAAGGGAGAATAAATTTAAACTTTCTGCTCCCGTTGACCAGTCATGCAGCCATGTCCAAAAGTGACTTCAACCCTCCTGCTTAATAAACTAGAAATTTTTTATTTGAGAGCAAATAATTGGTTCGTAATTTTTTTTCGCATGAAATTATAAAGTGCGGTAACTACTTTCGAAAGCCGCTGCTGTGAGCCTGACGCGTGATAAATACCTGGAGACATATTTGATTTAGGTAAATTTGATAAATGAAACCCTTGTTCCAAACCTACAGGTCAGGAGTTAATTGCGCCGATCACACTTTTCCCTTTTCTAAATTTAGGCTTAGAAATAGACGCTTAGAAAAATTCAAAAATAAGAATGACATTAGTTCTTTTCATTAGTGCCCTGAAAGAGAGCATCAGAGACGCAAAAAATCATCGAAGCTGCTTCGTCGGTGGCGGCTACGGAATGATCTATTTAAAAAGAAACTGAAAACGCATCTTTATATGACAGCCTTTAGTGGTTCCCTGTGATTCGACATTTATCTGCGTATGCCTGCTAACAGTTTGCATGCTGCCACAAACCATACTTTCTTGCTGAGCCTGTGCATGTCACCTGTAACCATGTTATGCTTGTTGTCATTGAGCATGCTACCACTAATCATTCGACCGTGCTTCCTATGCAGCAAATGTAAAGCGCCTAGAAAGAGATTGAGTTCCATGAGGGGGCTTTATTAAGTGTATTATTATTATTATTATTATTATCTTCATCGGAGATTATTTTTGTTTCAGTGCGGCGGTTTCGTAGGCTATTCCTTCATTCGGTCTTTTTGTGGCGGCGTCTTATCATGAGAAACTTTGTGCTGTTTGCTGTTCAAATTTTCTGTTATGAGATTTTTACTGAAAAAGGAGCTAGGTTCAGGCTGCTTCCAATTTCTCAAGGATTGATGTTTCGAATCATTCGGGCTTGCAGACTAATGCTAAGCACCTACTTTCTCTCCCGGAGAAGGTGATGGCCACCTTGTTGTCCAGAGGGGTTGCGCGTGGCTCATTTTTAAAATAAGCAATCGTTTATTAATCAGCGCTTTTGGTAAGTGACGTTGGTGAATTGAAAGACTCTTATCGGCCGTTCCTTGGTTGTTTTGAGAGGTTTCATTCCGTTTGACGGTGGCATCCATTGCTCGTGGAAAACTTGCCATCTCATAAGCCGTGTCCGTCAGCAACAGCCGTCACGTGATTTTTGGAGGCCCTCTGCCACTTGACTTTAATGCCCACTGCAGCCAAAGTTGATAGTTTATTTTTTTGAGTTCCTAATTGCTATTTACTTCAATGTGAAAAATAAATAAAAATAAAAGTCGAATATTTAACTCTGTTTAATTAAAAAAAGAACACTGTACACTTTGCGGTTCGCAAAAGCTTATATCAATTTAGCTCAACTTTTAGAAAGCTTTGATTGGAAAAAATGGATAGCATTGATAATCCACACGGCCTCCGCTGCGCCCTAGTTGAGTGTAAACGGGATTCAATGAGCTTCAATTTACAGAAACTGTACTCTCCGCTTGAAATGCTCGCTGACATTAAAAGAATGATTTGTAAAGCGACCTTCACATTCTGGAGAATCTCTTCAAGGCCGCATTCAAAAATGCAAATGCAATGGTGGCAATCGACTTCTAAGTTGCCGCAGCAACTTAGGAGTCGACGGTTTCGTAAAATAGCATAGAAGCTAACGATAGTATTATTGCGGATTGCAATGTACTTCAGCCTCGTCTATCTGCAAGACGGCGTCTCATGCCTCATGTACAGTAAGTAAATATAGTGTGAATAGGCAGGGGGTCGCCACTCGCCCTAGCTAGACTCTTCCCTACGGGGTGGGTACAGGTTAGCAGCTAGGGTTTGCGTTTCTTATTCTTATAACTATCCACTGGACAGTTGACCTTGAGAGTGTTTCAGTACTTGGAAAATTATTTTCACATTCCATAATTTCAAGTAATCGTCTACTGTCCCCTTAGGACTGCAATGGCACAGCAAAATTTATCCAACCAAAATTCGACATTTTCCAGATTCTTGTGGTAAAGGCAGACCTGAACTCGCATTTCAAATTTCAGTCTGATACGCACAGTATTAGCCTCGTTATGGAATTTACAAGGAATCAAGCAATACTGAAGATGAAGTCATATAAAAGTCACAAGAATGCACCTCAAGAAGGTTCGATGCATGCACCTCGATGCACCTTAGAAGGTTAGGATGCAAGCTGCATGTGATGCAAAGATTGGTAATTTTTTATTTGTTAATACGTAACTTCCTGTATACATCCGGTCAGGCATGATTCGCATATTCATTTTTTCTTTAATGTGTAAGTCGTCAAAACGCCCGATCCATTTTTAACACGTCGTTTAAACGGGTGCCCTAAACTGATGCGTGCTCGTCAAAGCAGCACACCACCAATGGTTCTACGAACGAGAGACGCTTCCACTAACTAACTAATTGTGCTTCCTCTGCTCGCCACCACAGAGGCTCACCTCCGTGGCAAGGTGAGGCTGGGAACAGATGTCCCCGGGCGCCAAGGTCATGGGGGCGCCAAAAGCAAAGTGGACTGTGCATCTTTTTAAAAAAAATTTCATGTGAAAATACCAATATTGATTTCAAGCAAGGCCTTGTTTCAATGGACTTGATTATTGCTGGCTGAGCTAGTTAAGCATGTTTGCAGACTTAGGCCAAGACAGGCTGAGCTGGCAGTATCTCCGTCTGTAACTCCACAAAGTCATAAAGACCACGTGGGTGTTACGCAGGAGAGTTTTGTATAGCGCACCCACAGCCTAAGCGGCTTTCGGTACGCATTCGGTAGCCAACAGACTTCGTCTCGCGCAACAAAGAGAAAGTGGGAAGCATTGCAGAGTCAGGAGAGCAGTTGAGGTAGTGAGTAGCATAGAAGTAGCAGCTCAGGACCGCTGAAAAGGATGTGCCATAGTCGGCAGTAGGAGAGTAGTTGTCGTTGCGTAAGAATTGTGGAAGCGAGTTCCACAGTCTAGGACCTGCAGAGCTAAAGCTTCTGTCGCCAACTGTCTGTAAGCGGAGGAATGAGACAGCTAATTTATTGTCCACGGAGGACCTGAGGGCGAGAACAGGCTGAAACTGATGCAGCAGTTCAGCTAGGTACGAAGGAGCCAAGCCGTGGCGGGCCTTGTGGGTCAGCATAAGAACTTTGCTCTGTATCCTTTGCTCAACCGGCAACCATCCTAGCTCTTTCAGCAAAGGAGACACCTGCTCAAACCGCTGGGGCTTGAAAACTAGCCTTACAGCCATATTCATTGTCCGCTGTAGTGGCATAATAGCTTTCTTTGGCAGCCCAGCCAAAAATTAATTACAATAATCAAGCCGAGACAGAACTAAAGAGCTAGTTAAATTTTTTACAAGCCACTGTGGGAGACAGCTTCTAATCTTAGATAGGGATCGGTTGTGATGGCTAGCTGTAGAGGCAGTCTGGCACACTCTCCAGAGCTCATCCGGTCCATGCAGCGCTGCTGACAGGATATCGTCTGCCGCTCACATGGACTGTTCGTCGCCAAAATAGTTATATAAAGTGATAAGTGAGAGTGCTTATTTTAGATTTAATCTTAGAAACGTTGTTTGCATTGAGTCCTTGCCGCAAGTAAGACGACGTTCCGATCTTTTTAGTCCAGCTGCCCTAAGGCTCAACCTCTTTCTCCGGAGACGTAGCCAATGGTGTGAGGGTCAGTTTTACTCCATGAACCGTCGGCTACTGTGCGCTTTTGTTTATTTTTGTCATTTATTTTCAGAAGACGTGAGAGGAAAGAAACAGAAAACAAAAACTTGAGGAGAACAAAGAAGCAAACTAGTCCAGCAAGGAACTAGAACATAAAATGTGGTCGAGGAGCAACACAAGTTTTCGCACGATGTGGAAAAGGGAACAAAGAGGCTTTTAGTGTGTGTAACAAAGAGGCTTTTAGTGTGTCTTAGATTCCGACTGTTAGAATCCTCGCTGGTCCTTCAAATCTCAGGAAATTAATTATGCGCGGGTCTGAAAATACGAGTCACGATTTATGAGCTGAAAATGGAAGATTCTTAATCAAATCTCAGAATATTTCGAGACCTAGAAGCACAGGCAGTAATCCAAGTTAAAATTTGCTCTAATAGATGAAATTTTTCTCAAAGTGGCTTATATTTAGGTTTATGTAATTGCAAGTGTCTGAGATGCTTGATCTTATTAAACAAATATTTTTACCAGCGGTTGTCCATTAACATGCCGCATGGGGACTTCATTTTGGTTAGACAAGGGGTTATAGGGCGTTTTCAGTGAGACCGCCTCCTGACCCAAGTATGCCAATAGGCTGTTTCAGGGCTAGCGCCAGCGAAACGACTGTTTTATCAAGCTGTTCATAACCGAATTGCATGTATTAATAGTAAGAGAGGACTAAACAATACCGCTGGGATTCCGTAGGTACAGGTGGAAACGAAATAACAAAAATGCAAGCGCTACAATTATGGGAAGGCCAGCCATCGGCTCCAGCAATCCTAGACCTTTGGTGTTATCCCGAAACACCAGTGTGCTATTTATTGTCAATGGTACGACTGAATGCGTAACAGGGATTCGTGCACGCCCTCGCACGGTTTAGCTCACCGAGGGCTCCATCTCAGGAGGCCCTGCGAACATCCTGCAAGGTGGTAGCATGGAATACGTGGGTACTCCACTTAAGTTCCGTGGCAGTCGGTTTCTCGCACGTTTTCAAATGTGGTCGGGTGCAATCCTGGAACGTTTTTAGACCACAATTTGAGATTAGCCGACTGACGGCGAGCAAAAAGGAATGCTTCGACTCGGCTCAAATCTGACAAAGTGACTCGGACCGAATCTGACCCAAATATTGACTTTTTACGGCTAGTTAATGTGCAGTTTATTATTGATTACTACTCTTGGGTAAAAAAAGACAGGTGTCGTCTGCCCTTCATAACAATGAATTCGACGAGATTCAGTGGGCAGTATGGTCAACACTGCAACTTATTTTCACACGATGTTACTACAAACCAAAGGTATCCAGTTAGCGTACTATTAGTCAAATGCTAGATTTTATATTCCTGTGTTCCCAGTTGCGACGGATATACGTATTTTTCCACTCACTGTCCATGACTGCCAGCTGGAAATTGATCAGTGCCTCTCGGCATCTCGAGGTAATATTGAATTATCCTGAGACGCCGTAGATTTTATCGAGTTGCAGTTTACTGATCACTCTCTGGTAAGATCAGTCTTGGCCAGCAGGCCCTTACAGTCAGTGGTTAAAAATTCGGTCCTTCCAACAGCAGGAGACTCGATCTTACGATGGACGCAGTCGTGACGTATTGGTCGAGCTCTTACACAGCGGAGCAAGAGCTATTACTTGAGCCAAGTAATTAGCGCTGCTTGAGCTATGGCTGAGGCGCGTCGGTCAAATTGAATTGAACGACAGCAACTCCAAATGCACACCTTACTCTCTAAACTGCTCGATTTGTGGACGCTTTCTCCTGGCCCGGTGTGGTGTCAGTTGCCGAAGATTTTTGTGTAGCTAAGATTCCGAGGCAGCTGACTTAAAATATATGATTCGTTTGTATAGCACCCTACGAGAACTTAATCTCTTTTCAAGCGCTTCACATATCCCACTGGGGCTTGAGATTACGACCGCAGTCAGCAAACACATTCACCTTGACCTCGATCGTTAAAGGCCAGCACCTTAACAACTGTTACCTCTTACTCGTCTCGTCAAACGCGGGGGAAGGACTTCTTATGCAGCCGTTGGACCATGTTATAACTATAGATAAATAAACAGATAAAGGAAAGTCACAGCTCTATATTAGCTCTTGAGCGACAGAAAGAGAGGACAAGAGAGCTGTGAAGGATAGCCCCTATTTACCATCGCCGGAAGCGATGCGAAAGCCGTCCTAGTGGGCATGCGTGGGCGCTCGGTCGCTTAGCGGCGTCCGGTGGCTTTGCGTGTTCAGAGATGGTCTCGAAACAGGGGGATGCAATAGACTTCGACAAGCTGGAGTCCAAGGTCAAAAAGGCCGTCGAAGACGAGAAGCTTTATTGGCTGCGAAATGATGCAAAGTTTCGTGCTGTAAGACAGAAAGTGGGCACCTACGACGAGTTCAGGTACGCAGTTGTTGGTGGCCGACACCTACCGAGTTAGCTTCACAGTCGTTCCAAAAAGACATCAACTGACCAGCGATTTTGAGCAGGCGGTAATCGATACAGATTAATTGCTCATGCATTATATTTGCGCTGCATCACTATAGTGTCAGCATTCCTGATAGCTCCCTCCCGCTTCGTGGTGCGATCACTTAGTTCGGTCATGGATCCCGTCATTTCCCTAGTACTAGGCTTTCCCACTCTCGTTGCGCATGGATCAGGATCATACTATCTTGAGTATTTATATTGCGAATTTCTGTTCTAAAGATCCTGATAACTGGCGAGACATCTCAAGAGAATCTGCGTTTTCATCGTAGGAAGCAACGCTCCTCAGACTTCCTCTACCTATCTTTTAAACCTGGATCCGCGTTTCATTTGCTTTTGCCTACCGAAGGCACAGAGATGCCAGCTGTGCCAGCTATAGTAATGTTTTTAAACCTATTTTATATCTGACTGTTTGATACTGAATTTCCATCTGAACAGGTGACTCTCGTCTGTGGAATACTCAGACGTAGTAGAAATTAAAGGTGACGGTGCAACATTGCTCTGTGTTCCGTTTGTTCGAGCAGGTTGATATATTGACCTCCCCTGGTGACTTTTTAGTGCATGCATGATTATCTGCTTGATTTGGTGCAGTTTTATGTTGAACTCGCTATTATTTCAACAGTAGCATCAAATCGACAAGGTTCGTAGTAATTCAGTTTGAAAGCTGTTCATCTATAGAGTGACTCAAACGCGAAAGTCTTGAAGGTTTTCAAGCTCTTAACCTAAGCAGAATTTCATAGCTGCTATTTAAAGAACAAGTGTAGTTTTAGAAATCGTTTGGTTGGCGAAAGGGTTAGCAATACGAAATAATGGAGTTGAATATATGAAGCTCTGGGGACAAGTCGTTGAGCTCAGAAATCTAAAACATTCACGTTATTGTCATGAAGATATCAGTGAGGAATAAGGGGTGAGGAGTACACGGCCCCCTTTCCTAATGAAATGGAAGAATACCGATTGATGAGTATGACGTCGAGGATACTTGGCGTCATTCATTTGCAAATCAGGGTAATGCGCTACTGCTTAACATAGACAATGTCTCATAGCCCAATTTTATTCTTCGGTTGCATCCGACAGGAATGCCCTTTGGGAGCATAGATGAGCATTATACTTGGATTTCAAGGACGGGAAAATCAGCCACTTGCCAGTTTTAGGACTGACCCTGCAATCTAACTTTCATGAGTAAATCTGCTGTCAGTATTTTCACCGTCTGTGGTCGAGCAGTGACACCTTTTATAAAAACCAGATCGGCACACAACTCTCTTCTGTGAGGGTGGTCTTATAAAGCACAAAGCCTAATACCAAGGTAGTCGTTATCATTTTTATAATACCATTCATCTAGTATTGAGATCTTCAGCTCTGCAAGACAACATGTGCCAATGGACTGAGTTCTACTCAGTATTTTCATTATGCACATTAGACTGTGTGCTACACTTAGGACTGCATGCCGTGAGGGCCGTGCCATATATTAATCTACCACTATGTGACCGTGGAACCACACTGCCACTAATCATATTTGCATGCTGACTCTTTGCATGTCACTTCTAACCACATTATGTTTGTTGATATTGAGAATGCTTCCATTAATCATTCGATCATGCTTACTTTGCAGCATATATAAAGTGCGTAGAAAGGGATCAAGTTCTCTTAGGGCGCAATATAAATGTATTATTATTATTAGATAATCCAGTGGTGTAGCTGGAGGAGCACCGCAGATGATCTAGGCCTTAGCATTACCCTGAACGACACAAAACCAGCTATAAGCCAAGATCTTTGCTTTTACTGGTATTCTGTGGATTGGTTTTAAATTTTATATTTGCCGACAGATGCATCTCAGGTGGTCCATTAGGTAGCTGGTGCTAACATTTTGCTGAGTATTATTGCCATGCTTACACAATCACCATGGCCACCACCATCCTACGGCTGCAGCCGAGCTCTTCGCATCAATTTACCTCTTTCAAATGGATTTTTTTTAACAGGGATATCGTGAATGCAGCTCATCTCAGACCATTGGATAAAGAAGACAGAATAAGCTTTGATCAGAAAGTTAAGCAGCCATGGAACAGTCACTCTCAAGGAGCAGGAAGTAATCGCGGCTATCAGCCCTTTGACAGAGTAACTGAAGATCAAAGTCCCGAGGTACCCGAGGTAAGATTACTTGCTGCAGGCTGGTGAGTACTAGTTATGCTGCAGTTACCCTTCAGTATTTTGATTCCTGCTGATTTTTCCTAATAAACCTGCTGCCATTGATTGACACACAACTTCCTGAGTTTGCATTGCTTCGCAACTATTGACACTTTCGTATGGCCATTGCATGAAGGGATATACTGAAAAACGAATGGTGCATGCATGCTAAGATTGTTAAATATAGAATGAGCAGCACGGTGCAGGAAAATTGGATGCTAACTAGGGGTTAATGTATTGGCTCACTCATGCTGCATGCATCAGGTCTACGAGCTCCGGTATCATCAGAACATGTTATTTATAGGTTCGTACTGTTCCTAAGGATAGTCATGGCTTCGTGAAGCATTGGAGGAGTTGTTTCGATATGCAGGACAAGATAACATGTCTGAAGCTTGTCGGAAGTGACAATCTACCTTCTCTATTTAAAGTGGAAATACCCTTCGGACTGCTGGGAGAGATTATAGCTGCTTTGTTTCACTGCTGTCAAACCCACGGCGTTACAGCTGATGAAGCTGAGGGCGTTGACTTTGCTGCTGCAGTTCTTGAAGGCCTAAGGGCGACGGGACGTTTCCAGCTAGCCTTGTCGTTCCTTTCTTCCAAAGAGGCAGAGCATCTAAAAGTTGTTATCGATCTCGTATCTGTCAGAGCTGCGGACAGAGCTACGGTACTCAGGCAAGCCTACGGCATCACGCAAAAAGAAAGTGGCTAATGGGGAAATGGCAGCTGAAAGCCTGCCCTCTGGCGTCTTGTCGGACTCGCCTGCCAACTAGCCGTGTGCTCCACCTTTGCCAGTCAATTGTTCTACTGTCCAGCCCTCTGAACGTTGCTATGGTGATCTGACCGATGCTACCATTTATGCTTGTGCTCCTTTGTTACATTACAGGCTTCCGTCTCATTCAGCAGCCAGTATTTGCACCTATGAGTATGAAAATAATTAGCATAACACTCTTGAAATCATGTCAGACCAAGCTCTTTGGCAGTAAAAGCGTTTTGCAATAAATACTATTGTTGTTGAAACAGATTGCCTGCAGAAAGTCATTGCTTTAGCTTTCAGTCTGACACGTACCAAAACCCCCGGGTCTTGGCCTACGGGTGCTTGCTTTTTTTTGACCCAGGTCGTGGGTTCGAGTCGTGCAGTGGGCGATTCTTTATTGCTCGCGCGAGCGATGGTCATAGCCTTTAAGGCTCCTCTGCTGATGGATAAATGAGGCTGTTGAATCGGCTAACCTTTAATTTTAATGTCATAACACAATCTCACCTATTACTGCACTCACACACACATATACACAAGTGAGCATACACACACACTCAATCAGGCTCGCATACACGTGGATGCCACATACATGCGAGTGCTCACTCTAATACTCAAGTATACTCAACTCCCTGCTCTCTCACTCCCCCTTGTCTCTTTATTCCCCACTCTCTCTATCAATCTCTTAATAGGAAAATAACAGTGACTGTTCCGTGGCTGCTTAACTTTGTTTGGGCTTTTTTTCTTTATCCATAGCCATTAATGATCTCGCTGAGGAAAAACATTTGAACAAGGTACTGAGACAATGAAGCTTTGGCTGCACAGGTATAGATTTGGATGATTGCGTAAGCATGACAACTCAGAAAAGAGTTAGCATCAGCAAGCTAGTGGACAATCTAAGATGGATCTTTTGGCAAATGCACTGGTTAAAACCAGTGCACAGGATACCGATCAAAGGGAGGATCCTTGCTCACGGCTGTATTCGAAGTTAGCACTCGAGGTCATGCAAGAGCGTTGACCAGCCATGCTGATTCTCTCCTCTTTCTCTCCCTCTCTCTCTCTCTTTCTCTCTCAATAACTCTCCCTCCATCTTTCACCTTCACTCGTACTTTCTCTAGCTACTGATGTTCTGTATCTGTTGATCCACCGGGAGCTATCATAGCTACTTCAGCAAAAGGATACACATGGCTAAACCTCTTGGATTTGTTGATAAACCTTGCTGCCATATCAATAACCAGCTGTGGAGGCTGAAAGGCCTTTTTTAGTTGCCCAGCCAAACTGAATTGCAGAAGTCCAGGCTAGAGCATGTAGGGGGTTGGTAGTGCGAAAGATGGCAGCACGACAAAGAATGAAGGTTGTCCCCCCACAAGCGAGCTGTGGTACTGACGACGACAGCTGTATTGTATCATACGCAGGCAAACGCGAGGCGAGCGAGCGTACATATGGATGAAGCAGTAGCCGTCGTGGAAACGTGGAAGCGTCACGGAAGCATCTCCGGAGCGTGCGGAGAGAAGAGAGAGAGCGTAGGATAGCACCCACACAGGCCAGTGGACAAGCATAAAGTCTCTTGCTGCAGCACTAGCCGGTCAGGTGACCACAGCTGACCTGTTGCAAATAAATCCAGCTTAGTCAGCCAATATTGTCAAACTGCAGCACCTAATAAGATGGTACTCAGCATGCTTGTTGGCCGGGTGGAGTGGTGTGGGTCCGGCTGGGGTAGAACAGCATTGTGGGTGTGGCCAAGCCCACAATCAAACCAAGAGTCCATCCCTAAGATGGCAGCATCCCCCCCCCTTGAATGATGCCCTCAACTCCATGTAGCATCTCAATGTCTACATTCAGCGAGGTCACTAGTAACCTCGTCCTGAAGTTCATATCCCAATCAATAGAAGACAACTAGTCCTTTGGACCCTATTCCCACTTTCCTGCTTCTATGATACATTGATCTGCTGTTGCCCTGCATAACTAACATAATAAATATATCATTGGCCTCAGGTCATGTCTCAGCACCTTTCAAAAGGCTGTAGTCATGCCACTACTCAAGAAAGCAACACTAGACCAAGAAACTTGGCGACTACCGCCCAGTCTCCCTTCTACCGTTCCTATCAAAGACGCTGGAATGAGTTGCAGCAGGCCAGCTGAACTCACATATTGAAACTTCAAACCTTGCTAGTAAATTACAGTCTGACTTTAGAGCTAATCACTCTACAGAATCAGCATTGCTTTGGGTGTACAGCGACCTACGTAGGAATACAGACATGGGTCGAGTATTTCTGCTTGTTTTGCTCGACCTTTTTCCAGCTTTTGATTCTATCGATCGCAAAGTCCTTCTTGAACGCCTCTTATCTCGCCTGGGCATCAGTGGTACTGCACTGCAATAGTTCAGGTCGTATCTCAGAGGAAGACTCAAGAGTATTGATGTGAATGAATAAAGATCCCTCTAGCACGTCAAATTCTCTCAACTCCCTTGCTGTATGTATTGATGACATCCACACATGGATGGCAGAAAATTTTCTTAAATTGAATTATGATAAAAACCAACTTACTAGTTATAAGCAAACCAAGTGTGATTCGGAAATAGTAAAAGCTAGCGCTCAAATTGGCTCTTCCAGTATATCTCCTGTTGAATCTGCACGAAATCTAGGAGCTCTATTCGAAAGTGACCTTTCATTAGACGACCACATCAGCTCCACAGTCATGTTTGCCTACTTTCACCTATATGACATTGCTAAAATTCGGGCTTGTTTAAATAGGTATACCACATCTAAATTGGTCTATGTACTCGTGAGATCCCGTCTTGACTTATGCAACTCACTGCTTGCTGGCCTAGCGGCCTGTGTAATCAGGCGGTTACAGCTGGTGCAAAACTCTGCAGCTAGGCTTATCTGTCGTGAGCGTCGCAGTTGCCACATCTCACCACTTCTCTCTGACGTGCACTGGCTCCCAGTCAAACAATGCATCGACTTCAAGGTTTTGTCGCTTACTTTTAGGTCCCTTCATTCTTTGGCTACAGCCTCCCTATCAGATCTACTCCCCCACCAGGCATTACTCGCTTTTTGGAATCTACCTGGCTACCTATACCTCTTACAAACCTAGAATCCTTTGGAGACCGTGTCTTGAGTTAGAATGCTCCCAGAGCATGGAGCTCACTACCGACTTGCGTCACGACCTCTACTGACTTGACCACACACATTTAAAAAGAAACTAAAAACGCACCTATTTATAAGAGCATTTAGTGGGTCCCTGTGATTCGTCCTTTATGTGCTTATTCGTGCTGACACTGTGCATGCTGCCCCTAACCATATTTGCATGCTGCCCCTGTGCATGTCACATGTTACTCTAACCATGTTATTATTGTTGTTTATTGAGCATATTAACACTAATCATTCGATCGTGCTTCCTTTTGTAGCAAAGCTAAAGCGCCTAGAAAGAGATTAAGTTCTCTGAGGGCGCTTTATCAAATGTATTATTATTATTATTAAGCTAGCAAGATATTTAACCAGCCACCGAGGTATGCAGTCCCTAATTTTTCTTAGGGATCAGAAGCTGTAGAAAAATAGATACTTTCTGCAGCATATTCTGATGGTTTAAATGAAAAGCCACTAACCACACTTGCGTGCTGACCCTGTGCATGCCACTCCTAACCATGTTATTCATGTTATTTATCAAGCATGATACCACTCACCGTTCGATCGCATTTCCTTTGCAGCGAATGTAAAGCACCTAGAAAGAAATTTAAGTTCTCTGAGGGTGCTTTACCAAGTGTATTATTGTTATTACTATTAAAAGTGAAGCTGAATATCGTCGGTATAGCAGTGAAAGCTGTGGCCAACGGACCCTTTGGAACTCCACAAGTCTGATGCATGAGACGTTAGCATAGCGCGGCACGGACTGAGCACGGTCGGATAAGTAGGATTCTAACCACGCCCTTTTACCACACCGATTGTCATTCTCAATAGTTCAAGTAGCTAATCGTGATAAATACTGTCAAAAACACTCGGAGCTGGACCAGGGCAGTCTCCGAACCTGTCTCTATTTTCTCTCTGCCTGTCACTCTCTATAGTGCTATATCTATTTTTCTCTCACTCCTTGCACGCAATTGTGGACCCAGTTTTGTTGTGCTGCTTATGCCTTCCCTTAGTTTGCTCCATTCCACTTGCATAGGCGTTTCGTCATTCTATCATTTTTGTTAAGGCTCGTTGATTGACTTTTTTTTATTAGTAAACCTTATCTCTTAAAGATCTCGGCGTTGCTTACCATTGTCATAGGAGCAGCTTGAAGGCTGCTGGTACTCGTTTACGGCCATCGGGTTTGCCAGTATTGAATGAGTATCAAGGCAAAAACCAAGTTCTAGCTTCTGATGCTGCAGTTGATAGTACATTGAAATAATGACCCGCGTATTTTAAGCCTCGGACTATATATGGACGATGTTCGATTAGCCTATGAGGTCTTTTAAAGCTTCACGTTTGACCTATCGGTTAGATGCCGTCAAATGGCACTCAAATCGTGACGACATTGTATTAAGAAACTGCTCACATGACTGCGTAGCTAAAGAAATACTATGTATTTTGTGGAATATTCCTGTTTATAATACATGCAATTGAGCTTAAGAAACTACCGTCATTTTGAACTGCTACCTTGAATAGTTGTGGCCGAGGGATGTAATCCTAGCTAGAAGCCGTTCGAGGGTTATGGTTTCACGGGCGCAGACAGAGTTTTGGCTGTGGCTATTTTGAGATTATGACGCCGTCGTTAGTTGCGGCAAAGGCCCGGGAGCAACGTTGAGGACGCCGGGCAGGGCAGACGCGTACTGGCCCGCTGCGGCGTCCGTGTGAATGAATGTCTTTGAGCCCGCTTCGGTGTGCGGTATTGCGTACCTGCCGCTTGGGGAATGTCAAACTACAGTGGCTAAACCAATACAATGTCAAGCTCATTGCTACTAGCTTTGAAATTAGCAAATTATCTCCCCTTTTACATTATTTTTTGACGCACCATTGCTGTACCGCTCTGTACCTATACTACAAGCAACACGAAGTCACGACGACAAATCGAACCAAGTGAAACGGCGGCGCCAGCTAAACCAGTCGGATTACGGCGGATGATTATTATTCGTGGTTATGCGATAATAAAAAATTTAATTCATTTGTGTAGCGCCCTGCGAGAACTTAATCTCTATTCAAGCGCTTCACATATGTCACGGAGCTCAAGCCCACCACCTCTGTTTGACCCTGGTCAGCTGAGCACCTTAGCCACTGGGCCAAACCTGCCGAGGCAATTGCAAGACATTCTTATTCGTATTCTTAATCAGTGCTATAATTCCACCAACATCTTTTATTCTCGCACTATTTTGTTCGTTAGTACAGTTAGTAGAGTTAGTTATTACTCGCGATTATGCAATTATAGGATAGTTTATTGCCGAGACCGTATAAAAAGTCGGCGCCCTGAGATAGGCAGGCAGTCAGGATTCTAGACTTGGGACGGACACTGGCATTGGGGCTGGTTTGAGCTCTAGGCCAGGGAGCCGTTTGGTGTACGTCACGGTCGCTGTTGAACGCCTGACATCGTCCGCTGGTGACGAATAGCATTATGGATACGGTCTTGGTATGAGCGCTTTTCGTAGCTGCCGTGTTTTGTGTTTACTGTTGGCACACCTGCGTGCATTGGTTCAGCATCAACAAGTATCCGGGTCACCGGTGTACGTCGCGTGTCGGCGGAAACTAGCCCCGTTACGACCGTTTGTTTGCGGCCTCGTTCTGACCGGGCCTGGAAGCCGCACCTGACACGTTTGTAACACTGCCAACGGATTAACAAAATAGCTTACCATAGGCTTAGCTACTTCCTTACCATATACTACGAAGACGGTACATCAACGAGTGTAAAATAACGGGCAGATAACTTGAGAATTTGCATATGTAGCTGGAAAATGAATTCTCATCGGAACACTTGAACATACAATGGCTAGACCTTTGCGTAATTACGAACATTACAGGGCTGGGGGTTCTGAGGGTGGCCACGGAATTCCGAAAGCTTGATCTCTCGGCACCTCAATCCCTTTGCGGTCGCGTTAAGCGGCGACTTCCGGCGCTTTCCGGCTTTCTCTTGGACCAGCAGAGTTGACGCGCATTGGAAAGCTGCCAGAATGCACGGATTATCGAACGGAAAGGGTGCACAGTGCCTGCTGCCTTTGGTTAAGCGACGGCTGCGCATGAGTAGAATCTGCCCCCGAGTCTTTATTGCGGGTCGGTATACATTTAACGACGCCGAGCTGGTTTGGTCTAGCAGTTAAGGTGCTCGCCCCTACGACCACGGTCTGACTGTGGTCGTAGGCTCGAGCCCCGAGGCATATGTGAAGCGCCTGAATAAAGATTAAGTTCTCTTGGGGCGCTATATAAATGAATTATTTATTTATTTAAAAGATGGTCAGCAGCACGTCCGTACGTTCAATCCACTCTACTCAATGCTCATTCGCTACCCGACGCTGACGAATACATTTCATAAAACTATGTTTATCTTAGTTTTGTAAGATAATTGGTAATATTATTTTGAAATACATTTTAATCTTTCCTCCTGCACAGGTTGTGCTCCTTTAACTAAGAACTAAGTGTGGGGCAGTAACTGGTTCGGCCTCAGCAGCTAGATCGTCGGACCCACCGTCCAAAGCCAAGTTGAAGCTCCTCGTGATTTTGCGTGGGTGAAATTTCCATGTAAACCCGCGGTTTCCGCCCGAGATTGTGGACCGGCGAGTTTTCTCTGCAAAATTATGAACAAAAAGAAGCAAGGCGAAAGCAGAGCGTCGGCGGAGCACCGAGATAGCAGCATAGCAACGAGAAAACAAGCAACAAAGGAAGCCACTCAAAGGAAGCCCTGCTGCCGAAACTGGTCGGAAATGTAGCATTCGACAAACTCTAGAGTAGGAAGAGACTGCAGAAAGAAGAAGCATCGCGATGTCAAGCTCAGCGAACGCTTTACTTGTGATAATTTCAAAACAGAAAGAGACTGGCGTTAAGAATCGAGCACTTCGCTACCCAGGCCGTGGCTTTGAGTCCTTGCTACGACAGTAGGCCTAGGCCGGGTGCACCAGCTAGGTCGGGCTTACCACTGGGTCAGCCGACACTTCGGCCTGCTTTGGAATGTTACCAATTTTTAAATTTCCCGCGAGTTTTTAAGGCAGTAAGCGAGTAAAAAAAAATATATAATTCATTTATATAGCACCCCAAGAGAACTTAATCTCTATTCAGGCGCTTCGCGTATGCCTCGGGGCTCGAGCCCACGACCTCAGTCAGACCTTGGTCGGGGCGAGCACCTTAACCGCTTGACCAAACCAGCTCGGCAGTAGGAGTAGTTGCTCATTTGGGAGTAGTTGCTCTTGGATGTCCAAGTTGCACTTGGCCCCTTTGAGGGCCCATTCTAGAACAAGCTGGAATGAACTGGGTGAAAGATAACATCGGGCGTCTGGCCGCTATTAGTCCGCTTAGGCTGGCGCCATGTAGGAGCCCGTAGAGCTTTCTTAGCAAGCTAATTTGTTCAGCAATCGCTTAAGAGCCAATAGCTCGTCACCGCCAGAAGGCTTACTTGTAACTAGATCTCCGAAGGGGCGCGGCACGGTATGCCTTCTAAGCAATCTTCTCGGGTCTGTATGCCCATCTAGGAGTCAGACCGTTAACTTTTACATCAAGCACGTATCTCCCAAGCTGTCACTCTACACAGCCACATAGGAGTAAGTTAGTGTTACCGCGTAGAATGTTTTCTATAGTGCACTCAAAGCCTAAGCTGCTTCCGGTGCGCCCAAAATGAGAGGTTAGCATCTCCTCGTTAAAGTTCTTCATGTTTCTTCTATAAACAAAACGGTAGCCTTTTCTCGAAGCAGGCTCGGTTCTTCGCGCCGAAAAAAATGCCAATGACTAGGCTCCTCAAAAAAATTGTCGTATTCCATTTTGGAAAGACTGAATACCCGCACTGAAAGAATAGCCGCCCAAAAACTTTTTGAATGCCATCTAAAAAGAAGGCTGATCCCCTGAACCCTTTGAACCCCTGACCCCCTTGCGTAGCGTGAAGCTACAGCCCGAATGTTACCTGCCTTGAAGTCCGACGAAACCTACTTGAAAATGGTGATCTCGTCTCTCTGGAGAACATCCTCACGAAACCTGCCACGAACGTGCACACCCAAGGAGTGCAGCTCTAGCATAAGTTTTCGCTTCATCCATAATAGAGTGGATGACGTGCTGTGCAGAAGAACCTCGAAATTAAGCCCCTCCGTAGCTACGGAGTAGCTACTGCTCTCTCAGTCTGGCAGCCCTTCTTTGGAAGCCCAGCAGCCGCTCGGGAGCCGCTTCTGGCCGCTTCTGGCAGCTTCTGTGGCTTTCGAGGAGACTCGAGGCTTCCTGTTACTGTGTACAGAACGACCGGCGGCCATCTTCTCTGCGACGGAACTCCGAATGTCACCACCGAGCAGGTAAAGATTTTGTCACCTCTGGGTTACCGGTCATATACTCTGAAAAGCAATCGCGATATCGTGAAAGATACAGCAAGGCGGCCCGAGTGAGACCGACCAGAAACGGTTAACATTCTTGGGCGACTTGCTGTAGCTAGCACCCGCTGGTTTCGACTGATTAGCAGCGATCGTAAAGGCAAAATTTCTAGAAAAGATTTAGCTGCCGGTTTCTAGAAGCTTTTGGTCAACACGCCACCCTCACCCCTCCCCGCCAGATAAAGACCGGAAATAGAGCGCTGAACGAGCTCGGCACTGAACACCATTTTAGCATTCAGCCTAGACCAGCTTAGAGGCCTGCACGGTAAGATACACTTCGAAGCAGCGCATCAAACTGCACCATTCTGCAGTTCTCTATTGATCCCTCTCGACAGCAATATGGTGGCTTCTTTTTAAAACAAACTGTGGTCTCTTGTGGAAAATTTCTCTTGATTCTTCGCGCCGATGAAGCACTACCCACTAAGATTTTAAGGCATCTGCAAAAAATTTCGGCAGCCGATTTTGGGAGAGAGCGAATCCCGTCTCTACGACGAAGCTCCGTCAGGAAGCTCGCTGGGACTCCGTTTAAAATGTGATCGGTACCTCCATTTGAAGAGCCTGCAGCTGCATTAGGAAAGGTCTCCGAACTACAGGCTTATTCAGCCCCACCTTGACATTATTTACCAAAGTTCCTTAGGAGAAACGCCACAGAGTTTCACGCCTAGGGCGAGCAGTGCGAAAAGAACTCATTAGCCTCTCAAAGCTGGTCTTTCCGAATTTTGTGAGAGCCGGGAAGCTCCGCTTCGCCTCTCATCAGCCTCTTCAGAATAATGATCAACTGAGTCTCATTCGTATAGCGGCAGAGGAGCCTTCGCGGCCATCACTCTGCTTGCATCAGCAAAAATTAGGATCGTCCGACACAGGACTCGAACACAATCTGAAAATTGTGAAGTCGAGCACCTTACTTTTCGGCCATTTTCCCCATAAAAAGAAATCTTATCTCATATTTGAAGAGCCTGAAGCTGTACACCGAAGGCATGTGTGTATTGCTCAACCGACCTTGGAATGACGCATTCTTTATATTGTCATTGTTATTCAAGGGTCGGCTGACTCAGCTGAAGCATTTATATAGCTGAGTGGCCATTACCCCACCCAGATCAACCTCCCTCCCACTTGTAGTGTGCAAAATGAGGATGACCCCTTGGACTCAAACCCACAATCAGGGTTGTGGGGTACGAGCGCTTTAGCTAAGCGAGCGAGCGATGCTTGAATGCAGATTTGGTTTAAGCAGCCTTGCCCGCCCCCAATGCCAGAGCCATCGGAAGCAGCTTTACAGCGAGCAGACGGCCTACACTGGCTGCAAAATAGCAGTTATCAGCGAGTTTAATCGTACAGCAGAAACAGCTGTGTGTTTAGCTTCCTTTTTAAATGTCGTTACATCGGTGGTAGTCTTGAAGCAATATCTAAAGTAGTGGTTTGCTTGTCAAATTAATCGAAAAGCCCTCAGAATCATGGTAAGATTGCACACACAAAATCACTGGTTTACGAAGAATCGAACACTGCAGCCCATTAGATATACTAGCTTTGCACCCGTTCACGTTAATAATGATGCTTGTATTTAAATAACGTTTGTAATACAGACATGTACATACTTATAGGCTGATATAAGATGTATGTGTGTGTGTGTGTGTGTGTGTGTACGTGCGTGCATCCGTGTGTGAGTGTGTTCGCTCGCGCGGGTGCGTGTGTATCTACACGTACACGGTACCAAATGAAAGTCATAGATTAGAAGTGGGCTACTTGTCAATGGCTCGCATCTTCCGGAGATTTCTCTTCAGCGGCGTCTAGATCGTAGTTTGCTTCTGGAATATAACTTTCGTTTGCGACTCCTTCGAGTATCTTCTCATCATCTACACTGCGATGACCGTTGGATTTCGTTGAACGGTTGATCTCAGAGTGTACCTATAAGGTATATTGAGTGCCCTTAGCAGCGTACTCGGCTTTATGCAATGCGCATGCGCGGCTTGCACAACAAATTATAAGATAGACCGCCGGCTCAATGGACACATACAGACTGAATTGGGTCTATTGGTAGGTAATGAACCGTTCGCTGCCCGCTAGGAACGCTAGATCGACGCCTGACCTCTGACTGCCAGGTGTAGGCATTTTACTGAGACGCCGCTCCGATAGCCTGCTGAGGCTGTTTTGGATTCTCGAGATAGGAAAACAGGTGATGACACGGACTCCTCCCTCCCTCATTACTCCAGTTGGACGTGTCAGCTTTGATTCGGGATCCTAAAGTTCCCAGTGCATTACTATGGCCGACACCTTCAACGGTAAAAGCTAATCTATAATTGCTCTCCCCCTAGCCCAGTCATAAGGTTGCGACACTTCCATGAATTTCCCTTCAGTAAATACTGCACATTTTAAGGGTACTACTTTTCGCCTGAACATTGTGTGACTTACGCAGCACGTCTTTGGCAGCTGGCCCTTCGATCCTTGCTTTGCCATTTCCATAGTATCCTCGCCAGTCCCGTCGTAGTCCTTAAGCACCGATCTCGCCAAGGACGCCAAGCAGCTGAGCCTTTCTATGTCTCCAGTTGGGTGAAGCTGTCCATGTCCAAACACGACCTTCTGGAGCTTGTCCCTAAAAGTTTAAAACATGACGACCCCTCAAGAGTAACAATGCAGTGCTAGGCGGCAGGTGCACTTTCCCTACTGTTTGGGCACATGCGAACAGCAGTATTGATGCGCCCATCTAAATCAAACGTTCATTCTATTGGAAATGGCTATTGTGGCTAGCATTCCTGACAGGAAAGATCAGCAGCTACTAAAAATGGTCGGGAGCCTGAGCGACAAAAAACGTGGAAAAATCGGTCTTTTAATTATATAAAGCCGTGCATGCCTTGCAGCAAGGCACATGGAAAATGAGACTTCTAATCTATCTAATTATCTACTGCGATAATAATAATAACCAGGAAAGGGAGCTGTCGGGCTGCAGCAACATCCTTAAACCAGGGGCCCGACCTTTCCTCGTCCTCCTCGCCCTCTATCTCAACGTCATCCTCCTGCAGTTCGTAGAGAGATTCCTGTCGATTCCTGCCTCTACAGCTTCGCGAGGCTAGGATTGAGTCGAGGCTCGAGATTATCGCCAATGAGCACGATGCAAAACTGAAGGAGTCAGCAACATCTCACTGATCTCTGGTAATCGTCCGCCGACGGGGCTCAGCAGCTTACAGCTTCCATTCCCGAAACCTTGGTTATTTGCTCACTCAGCTTATCCATACAGATTCTCATCAGCTCTCTTTCTCCGCCAGTCTACTTATCAGCGTTATGTGCATTTATCTCTTTAAGTAGTTAGTTTCGAACCGTTCAGGTGGATATCCTTTGAATAATAAAAGTTATTTACAGTTCGTGCGTACATCAATACTCACGTAAGCCACCATTGCTCGAAGCAAGTGAAGGTGCAAGCTGGTAAGGCTTCCTGCCACTACAGAAATACGGCTGCAGAATTAAGTTGCTCGCTACAAATACAGGCCACTGTACGTTGATTGATGGCGATTGAGTATGTATGTGCACCCAGACAGCTCGTCTCGCTCTAGTTGGACTGCTTGCTCTGAACAATCATCTTACTATCATCATCATTGTTATTACTACCATTACTATCTAAATGTCCCTTCCCATTTCGTGGGCTCGGCTGAGATGAGAACTTACGTGCAGCAGGCGATTGAGATGACGGCCACGAGCATAAGCATCAACAAGAGGGCTGCAATGCCAATTCCGATGGTGACCCACTTCAGCTCTGCAACGGCAGCAGATGACTACTACCGTATCGACTTCAGTCGTGGAATGCATTTGCAAAGACTTCATACACACGCACGCACATGTCGGAGATAATATTTTTCAGCAAATTCTCACAAGCAACCTCGAAAAAAAATGCAGGCCTACACGTATAGCCACATAAGAATTTCAAGTAAGCTTCAAACAATTAAATGAAAACACTTGCTATGCTAGCTGCATAGTTTCTATGTAAGGAAAACTGGGGTGCGATGTTTTATTTTACCAGTGGTGCATTTAGACGCAAAAACTTTTCTATGCAAATGCAATTAGCGCCTACTCTGTAACTTCAGACATTTGGTAGAATCGACAATCACTGCCAATAGGAGAAATTGGGTGTAGAAACGTTGGAACTAGAAATTATTGGCACGGACCGGTGGTTATCACTGGCTAAAGGAAATCATATCCAAATAAAGATCTACTCGCAATCGGAATGCGTTCAACTGAATTCGAAGGCATATCTACCCCTCTCCTCGTCTTACTGCTTGACCTTGTGTAAGGGCTATTACGCTGGTTCGGTAGGAGGCTACCCAAACGGCATAAATTAATTGTTTGACTTATCTGAATCAATCAAAATTCTTGGATGAATTTCCAGAACAAGCTCACTAGCAAGTACGTGTATTTTTATCACTATTTCGTGCAACTAGTCTTACGCTTCTTGAACTTTTCGATAAGTTCACAAGAAAATGTATGCTTAGATATAAGTACTGGTTTTTCAAATCCATTCATTAATTTGCTCCTTTTCTAGAAGCTTTCTACCCTGCTTTTTGTTTGCGTATCAGATCATTAACCGGCCACCCGAGACCAGTGCAAATCGAATTCCTTTGGAAGCATCGATGCATACCAACGATCAGCACGTCCTCTCGTGCCCCCTCCGAAAGGATCTCTGATTCTTCGAGATGACACTTTCTTCGCTTCTTTGCTGCCTCCTTTTCATCCATCGCGTGCTGGCTCAGTGCTTTTTCCTCAATCCATCTCCAATATCTCTTTGCCTTTGCAATTACCAATGATATCAGCATGTCTCCACTCAGCAATACCGAATAGACCTGTCAATAGCTTAGCCGTAATGGCTCACTGGGTAAGGCGGTTGCTTTTCACGACCGAGCCCCCGAGGTCGTGGGTTCGAATCCCGCAGTGGGCGATCCTTTATCGCTACTGCAAGCGGTGGTGATAGCCGTAAAGGCTCTTCTGTCGCCATACAAAAAGAGGCTGTTAAATCAGCTAGTATTTATTTATTATTTATAGTATCCAGAGCAGGATGAATATGGCATTAGCATATAAAAACATACCGTTGGATGAGGATTGTTGGCATAAAGTTTTGCAGTCTTCGCATATCGAATGATTATTATCGCCAGTAGCGATACACGCACTGCCGAATAAATTGAAAGCACACCAAAAAATAAGCTAAGCTAATGAGTCGGATCGCTGATGTTCGAGAGGTTTCAGCTAAGCTAAGCACCATCGAATTCGTTTCCGCTTACTTAAGGTTATCGTAGCCTTAAAAATGATTACAAAAAGAAAACAAGGCTGACTTGCTCAGTTTCTCATGTATTTCTCTTTTTTGCACCCCTCCCTGCTATCCAGTGCGTACTCACTTGGCAATCGATTTGCCAGAAAGTATTCGCTTCGATTGTCACGGTACCGCAGAGGTGCTCGTGGCTGAGTGAAAACATTGCTACTTCTTCTACCTACTATGCTAAGGCCTCATGCTTAGGCTGAGGTATCTGCCAGTGCTACACCGTTTTCAAATCGACGATGTTTCACTGCACGCACGAATTCGCATGCCTTGCAGAATGCAAACCGTGCCAACTTGAAGCTCGGATGGGTTGTACCCTAGCGAGGGCACGGGCGCCGCATTAGGACAAAAAATGTACAATCCTTTTTTGACCTCACGATATCATTGCAGACCTTCGAATTTTTTGCTGCTCCAGTGCCCGCAGTCAATGCCCTCGTATCCTGACAAGCACCTGCAAGAATGTGCAACAGCCACAGCTCGCACACGAGTTAGCCACAGAAATGTGAAGCCGGTTAGCAAGAGACTTCTGGATACAATTCACCTGCACACATGACCAGCGGCAGTCGGGAAACATTCGCCTGAGTTACGGCACGACGCTGCTTGGCACTTGGCTGCAACTCAAGAAGGATGAAAATTGAAATAGAGAGAGCAAGAAGAAGCGTGCGGACGAGAGAGAGAGAGAGTGAGAGAGAGAAAGAGAGCAAAACCTACATACAGGAGCATTGACAACACACAGTAAGCAGGCTCGTAGCGCTTCAGCTGTCAGTAGAGCGGACAGGGGTAGCAACAAGCGGAAGCAGACAGCAGCAGCAGCAGGAGGGGGAACGAGAATGGATTGCTGCTATCACGCCACCAGCAGAAGGAACGACTACAGGCTGCTGCTGCTATCATGCCTGCAAGACTGCGACTAATAATAATAATAAGAATAATAACACACTTGATAAAGCGCCCTCAGAGAACTCAATCTCTTTCTAGGCGCTTTACATTTGCTGCAGAGAAAGCATGATTGAATGATTAGTAGTCGCATGCTCAATAAACAACAAGAATAACATGGTTAGGGTCAGCATGCAAGTGTGGTTAGTGGCAGCATGCACAGTGTCAGTATGCATAAGCACATACAGAACGAATCACAGGGACCCAGTAAACGCTGTCATTAAAAGGTGCGTTTAAAAAAACTGTTAATGTGGTCAAGTCAGGAGATGTCGTGACGGAAGTTGGGAGTGAGTTCCAAGCTTTGGGAGCATACGACTGGCAGCAATCCAGCTCCTCACATGGTATTTCATGTTCAATGAGAGCTAGGATAGCTCTAAATCCTTGAAGTAAGTTGGTCTATCTAATGATCTACTGTGATAATAATAACCAGGAAAGGAAGCCTTCGGGCTGCAGCAACACCCTCAAGCCGGTAGCAGGACCCACGTCTTTCTCCTTCTCCCACTCTTCATCCTCCTCTTCCTCCTTCTCCTTGTCATCGTCCTTTTTTCTCCAAGAGATGAGCTACATTTCATAAATAATCCATTTTCGTCTCCTCTTCTGTCTTCTCCTTTCCTCTTTTCTTCTCACCTCTCCACTCCTCTGTGCTCCTCTCTCTCTCTCTCTCTCTCTCTCTCTCTCTCTCTCTCTCTCTCGCTTCTTTGCCTCTCTCTTCTTTGCCTCTCTCTCTTCCTTTCTCTCTTTTGTTCTCTCTCTCTCTCTCTCTCTCTCTCCTCTGTCCTCCCCTCTCTGCTTTACTCCCTTAACCTCCTCTCACTTAACTTCCTATTCCCTCGCTTCTCTACCCTCTCCTACACTTTCCTCCCCTCCTCTCCCCTCATTCTCCCTTCTCCTCACCTATCCTCTCAATTTTCCTCTCCTTCGTTCCCCTCTCCAATCCTCTACAGTCCTATTCTCTCCTCACATCTCCTTCCTTCCCATCCCTCGTTTCCTAGAAACTATTGAAACCACTTGCAACCACTACAGGCTTGAGTAATACCAGATTCCATTGCTATGCTGCAAACAGAATTTTATTTCGAAAAAAATTCCACATTGGCTTTTTGCACTCCAACTTGCTGTGGGAAGCATACATACTTAACTCAACCTTTCGGCAATGTTTGGTGGTTTCCGAATGCCTTCCAGCGATGCTACAGATTTCGCACAGTTCAGAAGCAACTGACTGAAAAAGGATATTTTGACCTAAGGGATTCAAAAACAACGACCTGATGACAAAGCGTTACCTTTACATGACTTGAGACTTTCGTCCCAGTTCTCAGACGGCAAACACTTTGCTAAGCACATCCATTGATTTCCAGGTATCGGGCGATATCCTTTTCTACACGTGCACGTAGTCATGAATCCCGAAGAATTACAGTAAGTACTGGTTGGCTCACATGGGTTTCCGTGCTCCGATCGGCAGAGCACGTCTGCTTCAGCATCTAAAAGAACGGTGAATATCCAAAGTGATCACTAAACTCAACATGGCGCTTGGATTAAGAAAAGTAAGAAAAGGGCAACCCACCGTAAATATATTACCAAATCCTGCTTATCTGACCACATGCAGATCTCATTCAGTTTGCAGTTTGTGCCCTCTTCCTCCTCCTCTAAAATCACCTGCGAATCGCGAAACCTCAATACCCTTGACATCTATACTATCAGTGCGATAATATCTGCCTCGCCTCTGCTGCTCAGTCCCCCCTCCGATCTGTCATCATTGATAGATAGCTACAACACGACACTAGCTGACACACTCGACGAGTTTGCACCTCTGACGAAGCGCACTGTGCGCCCTCGCCTGGATGGCCTATGGTTTACCGCAGACATTAAACTAGCCAGGTCTACTAATCGCAAGCTTGAAAAAGCATACAAAAGATCAGGACTGCCTGTCCATCGACAGGCATACGTGGACTACTGTAGGTTGTACCAATTGATCCCATCAATGGCCAAGTCTAGCTTCTATAAAAACTATGTTGAATCACAGATGCACAATCCAAAAATGCTGATGTCGACGATCAACCATCTCCTTAACCGCTCCTAGGTTAGCTCCCTACCTGATGATCCTTGTGATGATCTAGCTGATCGCTTCTCTCAATTCTTTGTCCAGAAGATGTACAAGATCAGGGAGTCCATCCCTGCGATGGCAGCATCCATCCTAGAATGTTGTCCCTCGATTCCTGTCTACACCTACACCTACGTCTGCATTTAAACGGGTCACTAGTGATCTTGTCCTGAAGTTCAAAGCCCAATCAAAGAAGACAAGTCCTTTGGACCCTATTCCCACTGTCTTGCTCCTACGTTGCATTGATCTGCTGCCATGAATAACTAACATTATTAATGTGTCATTAGCCTCAGGTCATGTCTCAGCACCTTTCAAAAATCTCTAGTCAGGCCACTTCTCAAGAAAGCGACACTAGACGAGCTCTTGAGCAACTACCGGTTTCTCGTTCTTTCACACCCCTAGATCGATCAAAACTGGAGGTGGAGTTGCTATTATCGTGCACTCGAAATTCAACTTCAAGCCATTTGCAATACCCTCAAAGCAGTCTTTTGAATCGATTGTCTTGGTCTCATCCGAAGAGAAGCTACCGATAGTGGCAGTAGTCTATCGACCACCAGATACCAAATCCTCCTTTATCTCAGATTTCTCCGATCTAATTTTGATTCTGTGTGCAAGAAATCGATCCTTCCTAGTTATGGGTGATTTCAACGTTCACTTTGATAACTTATCTAACGCTTTTAGCACCAAATTTCGTGCATTGACTGACTCATTGTCTCTTGTGGCTCATGTGCATAGCCCTACTCACATCGAGGGTCATACACTCGACCAGATCTTCTCATACAACTGCACTTTGTCATCACCAATTATCACTAAATCCTGCTTATCTGACCACATGCAGATCTCATTCAATCTACAGTGTGTGCCCACCTCCTCCTCTAAAATAACCCGTGAATCGCGAAACCTCAAGACTCTTGATATCGATAATAATAATAATAATAATGCACTTGATAAAGTGCCCCCAGAGAACTTAATCTCTTTCTGGGCGCTTTACATTTGCTGCAAAGTGAAATGCAATTGAATGGTAAGTAAAATCATGCTTGAAAAACAAACAGAATGAATAACATGGTTAGGGGTGACATGCACAGGGTCAGCATGCACAGGGTCAGCATCGATGCTGTCCGTGCGAGAATATCTACTTTACATCTGCTGCTCAGTCCTCCCTCCGATCTGTCATCATTGGTAGATAGCTACAACACGACACTAGCTGACACGCTCGACGAGTTTGCCCCTCTGACAAAGCGCACTGTGCGCCCCCGCCCAGACGGCCTATGGTTTACCACAGACATTAAACTAGCCAGGTCTACTAAGCGAAAGCTTGAAAAAGCATACAAAGATCTGGACTGACTGTCCATCGACTGGCATATGAAGACTACTGTAGGTTGTACCAATCGATCCTAGCAAAGGCCAAGTCTAGCTTCCATAAAAAACATTGTTGAATCACAGATGTACAATCCAAAAATGCTGATGTCGACGATCTACCATCTCCTCAACCGCTTCCAGGTTAGCTCCTTACCTGATGATCCTAGTGATGATCTAGCCGATCGCTTCTCTCGATTCTTTGTGCAGAAGATAGACAAGATAAGGGAATCCATCCCTGCGATGACAACATCTCCACTAGAATGCTGTTCCCCGATTCCTGGCTGCACCTCAATGTCTACATCTAAGCATGTCACTAGTGATCTAGTCCTGAAGTTCATATCTTAATCAAAGAAGACAACAAATCCTCCGGACCCTATTCCCACTGTCCTGCTCATATGTTGCATTGATTTGCTGCTGCCATGCATAACTAACATCATTAATATGTCATTAGCCGCAGGTCAGGTCCAAGCATCTTTCAAAAAAGCTGTAGTCAGGCCACTTCTCAAGAAATCGACACTAGACCAAGAGAACTTGAGCAACTACCGCCCAGTCGCCATTCTACCATTCCTATCAAAGACACTGGAACGGGTCGTGGCGGACCAGCTAAACTCATATATCGAAACCTCACACCTTGCTAGTAAGTTCCAGTCTGGCTTTAGAGCTAATCAGTCCACAGATTCAGCATTGCTTAGGGTATACAACGACCTACTTAGGAATACAGACATGGGTAAAGTGTCTCTGCTTGTTTTGCTCGATCTTTCGGCAGCTTTTGATACCATCGATCCCAAAGTTCTTCTTGAGCGCCTCTTGTCTCGCCTGGGCATCACTGGAACTGCTCTGCAGTGGTTCAGGTCCTATCTCAATGGGAAACTCCAGAGTATTAACCTGAATGGACAAAGATCATCTGAGGTACCTCTGAAATATGGCATACCTCAGGACTCCGTGCTAGGTCCGGTTCTTTTCACGGTTTATACTCTGCCTCTTGCTGATGTGATTGCCAAGCACAATCTAGGCTTTCACTTCTATGCGGATGACACTCAGTTGTACCTTTGCTTTGATCCCTCCCAGCCTTCGAGCATCTCGAATTCTCTCAACACTTGCTGCATGTATTGATGACATCCGCACAGGGATGGCAGCAAATTTTCTAAAATTAAACGATGACAAAGTTAACTTACTAGTTATGGGCAAACCCAGTGTGATTCAGAGATTGGAAAGGCTGACTCTCAAAATTGGCTCTGCCAGTTGAATCAGCTCGAAATCTTGGCATCATATTCCAAAGCGACCTCTCGTTAGACGACCATGTCAGCTCCAAAGTCAAATCCGCCTATTTTCAGCTTCATAACATTGCTAAAATTCGGGGTTGTTTAGATAAGGATACCACGTCCAAGTTGGTCCATGCATTTGTGACATCCCGTCTCGACTTCTGCAACTCACTGCTTACTGGCCTACCAGCATGTGCGATCAGGCGATTGCAGCTCGTGCAAAACTCTGCAGCTAGGCTTGTCTGTCGTGAGCGTCGCAGTTGCCACGTTACTCCACTTCTCGCCGACCCTGCACTGGCTACCAGTCAAGCAACGGATTGACTTCAAGGTTTTGTCGCTCACTTTTAGGTCATTTCATTTTTTAGCTACAGTCTATCTCTCAGATATACTCCCCCATCAGGTAAAGCATCGTACCTCCTGCTTTTCGGAATCCGACAGTCAACAAATACCTCGTACAAACCTTAAATCCTTTGGAGACCGTGCATTCAGTTCGTATGCTCCCAAAGCCTGGAACTCCCTCCCGACTTGCATTACAAAATCCCCTGACTTGACCACATTTAAAAAGAACATAAAAAACACACATTTAGGACAGCATTTAGTGGGTCCCTGTGATTCGTTCTGTATGTGCTTATGTGTGCTGATGGTCTGCATGGTGCTACTAACCACACTTGCATGCTGACCCTGTGCATGTCACCCAAAACCATGTTATTCATGTTGTTTATCAATCATGATATCACTCACCATTCGGTCGTGTTTCCTTTGTGGCAACTGCAAAGCCCCTAGAAAGAGATTGAGTTCTCTGAGGGTTCTTTATTAAGTGTATCATTATTATTAATACATTGGCATGCACTAAACCAGTGGAAATCAAAATGCCTTTGCCTATGCACTTCTCGATATGACAATTTTTGCTAGAGTGTGCTACACAGCCTAAATAAATAAATCCTAGCTGATTAAAAAGCCTCTTTTTGTAAACAGCCTCTTTTGTATAGCGACAGTAGAGCCTTTACGGCTATCACCACCGCTTGCAGTGGCGATAAAGAATCGCCCACCGTAGGAATCGAACCCATGACCTCGCGACCGAGGTCGTGAAAGCAACCGCCTTAACTAGTGTCACTGTTACTGTCACTGTATTAACTGCCATCACGGCTTACAGCCTAAAAACATTGAACATAAGTCATGCACCTATACAATTACACATCACACCAGCAGGACCTTGCTGCAATAGCACATTACAGCTAATTGCTTACACTTCACTGATCTACTACAATGCACAGTCGCATTGCTGACGTTGTTGAGTGCTGAGCAGACGAGATCAGAATTCTTTAGCTTGGTCTTGACGGCTGCCAGTACATGTATGAATGGCATTGGCAGTATTGGCATACTAGAAAAAGAATCGATCAATCATCGTTCTATGTGAGTATTATATGTACAAGCGATTACAAAACGGTCTTACCTTCATGACTGTCGGTACACTCAAGGCTGCCTAGTTTTCCCGACCGGCTAAGCTATGACGTCAGCTTGCTTTTCTGGGTTGAACAATGGGCAGCCCACATTCGAATAGCACAATGTGGTAGCTGCCAAAGGCAGAAAGTGCACTAGCAGTGATCTGATGCAGACCACTATGCTTCGAGGAGCAAAACATTGTATCGTCAGCCCCATACCGATCAACCAGTGAGATCACGCTGGTCTTTGTGCAATGCACGGGCGACATTGACAAAGTGAGACTTCGCAGCATTTAACCGTTTTGGGCATGCTTCGGTTCCGTGGTTAGTTATTTAGCTCGTCGTTCACAACATTTTTTCAAGAATACTTGTTGCAGTATAATAACATCAGGAGCCTACGGTATCGCCAGGTCTAAATCATAAACGAAAATAGCTGATATGGCTGATTAGGCTCGCCATCAGAAATGTCTACACGATGAAGAGCAAGCAAGCAGCCTCTTCAAGAACTCACTACATATAAAATACTCACAAACACACTCAAAGCAGAGCAAGCTGTTCCTAATTCTCGCATATGATACTTATCAGTCATAGCCAATTTAATACATCGTGTGTAACCGCTAATCCTTTCGAGACCGTGCCTTCAGTGCATATGCTTTCAACGCCTGGCACTTACTCCTGATTGGCGTTGTGACACCCGTAACTTGACGACATTTAAGAAGAAGCTAAAAACGCACCTGTTTCTGACTGCATTTGTTGGGTTCTTGTAATTTGTCATTTGTGTGTTAATTCAAACTGACACTGTGCATGTTACCACGTACCGTATTCACATGTTGACATGTGCATTTCAGCTCTAGCCATGCTATGCATATTGATATTGTGCATGTTACCACTAACCATTTGATCATGTTTCTTTTACACCATCCTTAAAGTTCCAAGAAAGAGATTAAGTTATCTGGTGGTGCTGCACAAATAGTTATTATATGAGTCACGGCAAATGCTCTACCGTTTTTGACAATTATTTTTAATCCGTCCTTATGTCTGAGATATAATGTGCAACTGAATTTCAACTTAGAAGAGTAATGATAAGCAATGCATGTTTGCTGTGTCATCGTACTGACCAGACAGCTTCAATGAAATGGCTGTGTAACCAAGACTGGCCTGCAGCTGAGCTGCCAGACAGCATGTGTGCAGGTGCACGACAACATTTGAGTCCGATTTGAAATGATAAAGCAGCAGCCATGCTGACATTTTGGTATAAATTGTAAATTACTCATGCATTGAGAGTGCAGATTAGTTTGTTGGCATTTTCCTGTGGCTACTCGAGTTTAAGCTATTGTGCTGAACCCGGATTACTCATCTAGGTCAAACTGATTGGCTTAAGATAGGGCATGCATGATGACAAGCAATGCGATGGCAGGAGATAAAGAGATTCAGACTGGGAGACATAAAGACAGACTGAAACTCTGTCTCTCTCTCTCTCTCTCTCTCTCTCTCTCTCTCTCTCTCTCTCTCTCTCTCTCTCTCTCTCTCTCTCTCTCTCTTTCTCTCTCTCTCTCTCTCTCTCTCTCTCTCTCCTCTCTCTCTCTCTCTCCCCGGCCACAGAACTTCACTGCTAGTTGGATCGCGATGTGACTTTCAAGTGCTAGTGCCGTACTTTGTTTCTCGAGACAGTTCATATGACTACACATTATATGAACATATTGCTCTCTAATAAAACGTGCCTGCAGCATCAAAGGAGACAATGCAATGTGCATGCAGCACGGGCATGCATCCCATCTTACAAGCAGCTGATTCAGGGAGCATATAATAGACAAACTTTATAGGCCTTTTAAGGCAAGATCTTTATCTAATTTTTTGTTACCATTTTACAGTTTCCTTCTTTTCTCCTGCAAATGCAAAATATGTCTGCACAATCCCAAAACAAATACCGGTTTTAGTATAATTCCTGCCGGAAATACTGGTGCAAAAACTTCTGTTAATTCACGAGTTGTTGCATGTTGTAGAAAGGCAAGAACGACAGACGCTAGCAATGCGGCAGTACAAATTCTGCCTTCGACACGTCAGTTGTATCCAAAAAAGGTTCTCAACTAAGAAATCTTAGCCATCACATACCGAAGATGATGGTCGCCACGTTCTATAAAAACATCCGGCGACTGTTGTTGCTGCTGCTGTTGCTGCTGCTGCTCCAGATGGATGACCTCCAGCAATACGAAGTTGGGCAAAGAATGATTGAGGTACTCCTTCAGCTGAAATAGTGGCTGGTCAGTTAGATTTTGACAGTTTGACTCAACCAAATGCATAATAATAATAGAAATACCCTACATTTTTTATTTAGAACCCTACGAGGACAGAATCTCTATTCGGGAGCTATGCACCTCAATGCAAGAGAGCAAGAGAAGTAATAACCAAGAGTTAGAGAGACAGCAAGGTACCACACCTAGCCGACTGCTCAAAAGTATGCAAGTATCATGCTTAGACAATCGTGCAAAAGCCCACAAAAGAACACTCCCAGCCACTTCTTAGTTGGGCCCCTGGTTACTAGCATGCACTGAATCTTGCACAGGTAAATGCTCAGATGAAAAAAGACCAGCTCACTGTGGTGCTATATTAAAAATAGCATGTTGCTCTTGGCCTTAGTCAAGGCATGCCCAGTTTCGTAGCATGCGAGCACACAAAAGACTATTCACTCGGTCGGATCAAAGGCTTCGAGGAACAGACAGGCTGTCCTACATTTTGAAAGTCATCAAATCAGAAGATGACACAATTTCAAAGCTACTTTGCTTGAACCTGCTTGCTCTGTACACAGATGCAACTATTGGTGGATCTGACAAGCGATCCCCTGCGATCATCAGTTAGAATTTGAGGTCTTTATGTATGTTGCACACAAAGCCGAAAAGCTGCTCAGAAAAAGGGAAGGCTTAGTTTGAAGGTAGACGATGATGATAAGAGATGCGCAAGATGAAATCTGCCCACAGAGCCAGGTGGGGTGATGTGGGGTGGATGCGATGCGGTGCAGTGGACGCGGTGCGGCGGGGTGCGGCGGGGTGGGCCGGGGTGGGCCGGGGTGCGGCGGGGTGCGGCGGGGTGGGCCGGGGTGCGGCGGGGGTGCGGCGGGGTGCGGCGGGGTGCGGCGGGGTGCGGCGGGGTGCGGCGGGGTGCGGCGGGGTGCGGCGGGGTGCGGCGGGGTGCGGCGGGGTGCGGCGGGGTGCGGCGGGGTGCGGCGGGGTGCGGCGGGGTGCGGCGGGGTGCGGCGGGGTGCGGCGGGGTGCGGCGGGAGAATTGTTCGGTTCTCTTGGGGGGTCTTGTAGTGCAGCAGCTCTCTGCACTGCAGTCGACCTGCCGTCAGGCTTCAGATGATGTGCAATGCTGCTGTCGATGGGGAGGTGAGGTTAGGAGTGGGTTACAGCGACAAGCCCAGATGGCATTGCAGACAATCCTAGCTGCACAGAAGAACTCCTGCGCCACCCATTTTGGTGGGTGACGCCACGGTTCTTCAGCAGGTCTGTCTGTACTACTGTCTAGCCGTCCGCCAATACCAGGGCTGGTCTCAGCAGCAGTCAACCCCCAGCAGAACACTGGCAGAACTAACGGTCGAGTCAATGGTGGCTTAGTACAGCTCTGCATGGAACAGAAGCGACTACGAGACCCATACAGCCAAGAATGCTAAAGGTTGCCGCTGTGTGCTCGGGATCAAGCTCAGCAGCTGCAGTCCACTGGTCAACTCTGCTCGCTCCTCAGATTAGAGTCAAGCTTGGAATATAGAGTCGAGTGAACTGCAATGGAGTCGCAAAATCTCAGCTTGCCTAGCGAAGGTGTGAACCAGTACACTCTGCCACTCGCCGGTCTTCAAGCAAAGAGAGCAAGAGACATCCAGCAAAGTTCCCTTGAAAAGAATATCACCCGCAGGAGACACAAGGTTGCAGTCCTTCTAGATCCACGTGGCTTTGCTGATTGATTTCTCAGCATACAAAAGCTATAGCCAACGACTGTCAGCCGACTGCATGGATTAACGTTTTTGCTCTTTCTCGTGAGAGCCAAACTTGCATAAGCGAGGGGTCTAGTGGGTCCTGAACCCCCCCCCCCCCCCCTAACACGGACCACCCTGAAAGGGTGTGCGTGGTGGCCAAGACTCTTGGTATCCCCGGTCAGCCCACACCCCCATCGATTGGCTCTACCTGGCAGGTCAAGGTTGGCCTCTTCTTGGCTTAATCCTGGCAAGACCTATGTGGTTGAACGAAAGCTTCCTACCTGAAGTTCTGCTGCAGCAGCAGTGACCTGTCTCGTGCAGTTGACCGGCTGTCTGCCGGGCTTCTCGTCAGATCCACAGCTCCAGCTGTCCATCGTTAGCCGTAGATCGTAGAATGTCGCTGAAACAAATCGGTCGTACGTCTTTCTGTCATATGTCCTCACACCTGAGTACAGTGCAAGTGAGCACAGCACACCGAGGTCTAAGCTGAAGAACTTGGCTGCTACCGACTTCGAGCGAAATGTCCAACCATTACAGAGTAGCGATTCGGTAATTGCATTATAAGCTGTTTCGTGGATGATCGATGTAAACGTCAAAGCCAATCTGAAATAGCTATCGCTAAGGGCCGCAACAAAGCCGAGCTGCAAAGTGTAGACATCGTAGCCATGCAATGGGCATATAGTACTGCTTGTTAATATAGCCACCGGTGCCCCAAGCTCATTAACTCGCCATCAACTTGCCACCAACTGTTAAGCCAGTAAGCATGCCCCCTTTCCCAGAAGATCATAATCTCTTCAGCCTGATTCCTCTTACTATTGGCCCTGGGTAAGAACAAGTAAAAGTAAAAGTCTGCTGATTTAGCAACTTTGCTCATTCAGCAGTAGAAAAGAATTAGCTGTATTGGCATTAGTATTTATATTTATAATATATTTATTGGCATCTGTAAAGTACCTAGACAGAGATTCTCATCTGTGAAGGTGCTATGCAAATGTATTATTACTATTATTGTTGATGTCACCCAGATGTCACCCAGCCTTGCAGTGGGCAATAAAGAACTGGCTTCCGACGGACTCAAAGCCACGATCAGGATCAGGGTGAAACGTGTGCATCCTATCCTTAAGCTGTGTTTACACGGTCCGTCCTGCTTCTGCCCTTTGCTTCAATCTTTGGTCCATATGTCACAAAACCTGGGGGCACAATCCTGGTCATATTGTCGGCACAATCTCGGCCAGACGAAACATGTTTGGGGGGACTGGTGTCAAGTACTGAATCAGAGGTTAGAAGCTCATTCTACTCTGCCGTTCAGGAGCCAGCCGTGCGAAATCAACAGGCAAAGCTAGCCACCGGAGAAGGGGACTCAAAGGTGTAACTGTTCTGACTAAGCTCAGGCCAAGTAGCAAGATGGCTTACGTTTGTAGCAGCCGCTGCCGCTCTCGTTCTTAAAATACGAATTCCAGCACTGACATGCGTCGTGCATCACGGTGCTGCCATCACTTGGCAAAGCCGGGTCGCTGCAGTACTCTCCCTCGCCGGTGCAAGCGCTCACGTTCGAGCAATTGGTGTTGCCTGCAAAGACCAGTAAGCGTGCCAGCGAGCAGTCGGGACTTTCAAGGATGCTTCTACATTCGTGCAATTGTAATCCCGAAAGCATGCCGATTATAGCTTGTCAACGTGTGTACAGAGGCTGAACTTTTGCAAGCGCACAGCAGCGAGCCCGTCTGAGGAACGGCACAGGGAGTCCGACGAGCTGCCGACCGAGCATCTGCCGAGCCCGATAGAGCTTCCAGGGCCACCAGGTAAGCAGCAGCTTCTGCTGCTCAGCTGCTATTCCATTCCCCCAACACTCGCGTGTTTTGTCTCCTGTTTACCTCTCGAATTTTGATGTCACCTTATATTCAAGCACTCTGTCTCACTCCGACGGTGTACAGATGTAAGTCAAGACGAAAGCGGAAGTTACCTTACTGAGTCGCGAAGCTGTGTATTATGGCATTGCTGTCCACCTGTGCCAAGCTGTCTACTCTTGAATGTGACCACCTAATCTCGACGTTCGGATGTCAGTTAAGATGCCTTGAGAACTCGAGTGTACGTATGTCGTTCATTAATCAAGCATTCGACTCGACAACCCGACATTGTGACAGCAGCTGGCCTCGAGAGCTAGTTACTATGCACGCCTGTTGCCGGGGGGATTATTTAGTTAGCCCTAACCTTGCTAAATCAGCCTGCATAGCCTTGTGGTCGGAAAAGGAACCGAACAGTGATCATGCCCACTTCTGGCATCACGGGTCATCTCAGATTACTCAAGCTGAGCGAAGAAACAGTGGTACGAAAATTTATCTAGTGAACCAAGAATCTGACAATTGAGTCTGTAGAGAGTAAACGTAAGGATGCTATGACAGCACAAGCCTCAATGATACCGGAGCCTTTTTCTTCGGCAGATGGACTATCGATCGGCATATACATAAAGTGCATGCACATCTATAGCTAGATCGGTGTACACTGCTGCATCAATTCTTATCACCCTTGAAGCCTGATAGCCCTATTAAATCTGGAACTGCCAAACGGACAGAAAACTATGACATAGCTTAAAATGTGCAAAGAAGTGAACTGAGATGATCCAATATCTTGTCAAGGAAGAATTCATTTCATGACGTTGAAAATACACAAAATGGACACATATCTTTTCGGTTGAGCATGACTGCTAGCCAACTTGCTTGGGAGGTTTCAGCCGGAAGTCCTGTGGCTGTATACACGAAATCCCTGCCCAGTTCACACGAAAGGGGGAGATGGGGTGACAGTCTGCAATTGTTTATTAAAAAATAAATATGCAGCAAATATTTCCGAATCTTTGTCTGCAAAGTGGATAAAACAAAATGCAAGTAAATTTCAGTAACGGTACTGATTTGCATAAGATTTTCTAAAGGTAGAAAGCTGCAGTTAAACTAAGATTGGTAAAACAAGTAACCAAAAGAACTTCAGACTATACTATTGTTAAAAGATTACATTTATTTTTTATCTCGATTTGCATATGTGACGACCCCTGTGAGTGCAAAGTGCAGCAAGAGAATTTGGCCACGATAGATAGCATTTTGATACATTATCCTGGATTTAAAGTCATTGTCTAAGCAAAATTCATATACCTGTATATTGCTCTAAATGTTCTACAGAAAAATGCTTATTTTTTCATTTTCAGGGGATGCCTTTCGAAAGCTAATTACGGCTTCAGGACATGAACAGAGCCACACCATTGCCCCCAACTCGTATATGCACTGGGAAACTGCTTACAAAAACTTATTTGGGTTGATTCTACATTTTGGTGAGCCGTAATGGCTCACTAGGTAAGGCGGTTGTTTTTCCCGACCTCGGCCCCGAGGTCATGGGTTCGAATCCTGCGGTGGGCGATCCTTTATCGCCACTGTAAGCGGTGGTGATAGCCGTAAAGGCTCTTCCATCGCTACACAAAAAGGGGCTGTTAAATCAGCTAACATTTAGTTTTCGAATGCACTAATTTTACTTTGTCTGTGCACAATGCCCTGGATCAGAACTTTTTGTAGGCTATCGTAGCTTTTAATAACTTGCCAATCCATCTTTTCTAGATATTTGGTGATTCCGAAGGTTTGTCAACAAATAAGCACCACAACGTATTACTAATGCACAGGTATATTAGTACGTGTATATATATATATATATATATATATATATAGAGAGAGAGAGAGAGAGAGAGAGAGAGAGAGAGAGAGAGAGAGAAGCTTCAGGCACTGATGACGGAGCTAAGTCTCTTACTTGAGAAGGCAGTCAATCAAATGCTAGACCCGTGCAGATACAGACCGGTGGCCACTTCTCTCAGGCCAGCGAGGCGGGAGCTCAAGTCTAAGTCTGCTGACCAGAGAGGCTTTGGGCAGCAGCACAGGCATGTTAATAGTAGTGCCAAGTGCAGGTGTGGCTGCAACAGGAAATTGAGGATACTTTTCTTCCGGTTTTCCTCTGCTGCTGGAAATTCTTGAGTTGCCACCAGAGCATCTGCTGCTGGTTCTCTCGGTCAGGGCAACCAAGCTTTTCAGACACAAATTGTTCTAGCTATGTCGACATATAGCAGCTTGTTCGGCAATGCATGACTGTGGAACAGTTGCCATTGCCATAGATGTTGTCCTGACATGACACCATTACTTCTCTGGCTGACTGGAGCAGCAGCAGTACAGGAGTGCTGTGTAGCATGGCAACACAGATGCAACAACCAGCAGCAGCTGGCTGATTCTGCAGCGATGCTAGATTAATCTTGGGTGCTGCCTTTTGCTTGACCGTTAAACCCAAGTCGGTAGGGACGAATTTAAACGCTGCGAAAGAATGTCTGAGCATTTTCATGAGCTGGCAGCACTAGCAGTCATTGGGGAACCGAAGCCGGTGAACAGTCACTCTTTGCCAGACGCTCAGCTCTTCCTTCGAGCTGAGCTGTTGCTGCTGCTCCGGCATAGGGATGCTTGACTTCGCATGCGCACACACGCTGCACTGCAGAGAGATTGTTCTCTCTGCAGTGCAGCGTTTATGCATGGCGCTACTGTGGCGCGAATCCACTAAGTGCTTACCTTAGCTGAACACGAGTGACTAGCTGTGCAAATTTACAGGTGGGGAAAACTTACCTGCTGTTCCTCAAGCTACTACCCAAGCAACCTGTTGGCTCCGATGCTGCACGGGATAATTGCCACTGGCTACGCATTCCAGCCAACTCAGCCCCTCAAAACAAGTGCAGCTGAGCCAACAACGAAGCAATGACCGTGATAGCAATGGTGGCAGCAGCAGTGGTAGCCGTAGCAGTAGCAGCAGCTGCTGCAGCGGAGGCAGCAGGAGGAGTAACGGCAGCGGAGGCAGCAGCTGCAGTGATGCTCACCAGCTGCCAAGCTGACTGCAGCAGTCAGCAGGATACCAGCTATAGCCTCTACGGAGGAGTCTAGCATCATTTTTCTATAGCTGCCGGTCTCACGAGCCGACGGAGCGTTGGCAGCCTGCTGCGGTGGTGGATCCTGCCGGCTCCCTCGGTGCTTGGCCTGCAGTCGGTGCAGTACTCCACTCGAAGTCGTGTAAGACTAGCCGGCCACGGTGAAATGGGCGACACCCCAGCCGAGCTAATGGGTCACAGGCTGACTTAGCTCCCAACAGCCTGGTGTCGCTCAATCGGCTGCATCCCATTGGTTGCCCAGTGGCAACCTTGGGCCAAGCTGCTGCAGCCGATGGTGACGGCAGCCGGCAGCAGGCAAACAAGAGACACCCCCTGGCAGCTGCTGCAGCTCAGACCGCCAGCCTGAGATCATTAGTTTTAATTGCCCTAATTGCCAGCGACCTCTGAGCCGATGTCCCCTGCGGTCAGCTTTCCCAGTCTCCACCTTCATCCTCTGAAAAGCCAGCTTCAGACGATGCCGTGCCTAATTTACCACAAGCAGACAAGAGCAACGTTGCACGGCTTGCTAAGCAGTTAGCGTTGGAAAAGGAGGGGAGAAGTGGGGATGGAGAGGGCAGGGCAGTGTAGAGAGAGGGGAGAGTAGGCAGGGGCTCATCCTGTCTGCTGCAGTTGCAGCTGTTCTCATCATTACATGGCATACGAAAAGCAAACCATCGGCAACTTCGAAAGACCGCCGGCGATTTCCTCAATAAAGTTTGAGCTCAGACCGATACTTTCCGATGGGTCAAAAAATGCTGCTTTTCCGCTTGTTCGTCGACCATGCTGATTTTCATGCAGCGATATGTACCTGGATAGGGATGAAGTTCTCTTACGGTGCTTTGCAAACAAACTACTGTTGTTAGTATTATAACTAACCATTGACCAGCACTGTTAAAATGGAGCCTCCTCCGATCACACAGCCAGGCAAAAACAATCCAGATAAGAGACTCGCACAAGTCATCAGTGCTCTGCTGCCAGGACAGATTTAATCGGAACAGAAAATTGGCTTTTCACTGGGTTCTCTGCTGCCAGCCAGAGCAATTAGCCTGGCTGCGATGAGCTACTGGCCTCACTATTGCATTGGGCAATGGCTGTCTCCGAGCGAGCTTGCAGCAAGACTTGGCATTTCCTCTAGGCTCGACGAGTGTGCAAATAGATGCCATCAGGTCGGCTTGCACATAATCTCTATCCCCCCCCAAGTTTTGCTAGTAAAATTAGCTAAAGAGATGCTGGGGAGTGGAGAACTTACAGCACTGGTTGGTGCTGACCTTTGGAGCCCTCTGGCAAAGCGATAGGATGCCACCAGTTTTTTGTCAAGTCGACCTTTGTTTGGCCACCAATCATCATGCTCCTTGTCCCAGCCAGCTACTTTCACTTCGGGGATGACTAATCAGTTAGCTATGCAGAGAATGGTATTCGCTGATGCTTTCCAACGAACTTTTGTACTGCTGCTCACACGCAGCTTTGCTACAGATCGTCTATCTCACTTGCTGAGTAGCAAAGCATCTACTTTTGATGGCTAAAGACCAGGATTCAGCACTGAAGTCCGACATGATATCCTTCTTTCTTTTTGTCATGCGGCCACAGCCCACGGGTGGGAGAGACGACCCATCCATCGCTATGCTAATAAATGTTGGCGACCTATCGCTTGCTAGCTCTCTCTCTCTCACACACACACACTCTCCCTCACTCTCACGCACTGTCTCTCTCTCTCTCTCTCTCTCTCTCTCTCTCTCTCTCTCTCTCTCTCTCTCTCTCTCTCTCTCTCTCTCTCTCTCTCTCTCTCTCTCTCTCTCTCTCTCTAACTCTGCATCTCTCTCTCTTTTCTCTCTCTCTCTCTCACTTTGTCCTTCTGTTTCTCTCTGATGAGCTAGGCTTCAGCATCAGGCCTAAATATGAAATAAGTAGATATAATTCATTTGTATAGCGTCCTGAGAGAACTTAATCTCTATTCAGGCGCTTCACATATGCCTTGGGGCTCGAGCCCACGACCTCAACCAGGCCTTGGTAGGGGCGAGCACCTTAACCGCTGGACCCAACCAGCTCGACGAAGCTCTCTCGTCAGCCACCAGTCTTAAAGCATCGCTATTTTAGCGAGCGAACTTAAGCTAGACAACGCAGTAAGTAGAAAACGGCGTACCCGGGGTCTTGACAGACTTTTGAAAACAAATTGTCGGAGTGGCGATACAACTTAGTGCCCCTCACCCCAAGCATAGCACCTGCTCTCATAAAATCGCCAAATGAAAATTGTAATCCTAGTGAATTCCTTACAATAAAAAGTCTCCAACAAGGTACATAATTTGGGTATAAATTGTTAAGTGTTCTGCAGTACCGACAATTTACAAAATTACCAGAAAACACCAAGTTAATTCACGTCGTTAGAATGAAGTGCCTTGATTGCCAATTCAGCCGCCCCAGCGACTGGCGTCACGTGTTCTTGACCCGAAGGTCCAAGGTCGTGCTCCTGCTGCTGGAGAGGTTTATTCGCTGGTCCAGCGACACCTGCCCGAACCTCGCGACCTTGCGGCGAAGCACGATGCGTCCTCTCGGCAGGCGGGCAAGTTTGAGGGGGAGTGAGATGGCGACTAATGCGAAATGCTGCCCTACATATTACACATGGCATACCCGCGAACAAAGCCGCAAAAACTCACCTTGGACTAGGCAGCACAGAGCCTACCGATACGATGACAGCGATCTGGCCGAATGACAAACGATAATGAGCTTTTATCTTAAATACGCGCGGGTACAGCCATGTACATGTCCACGCTTAAGAAAACGAAACTCCACGACGTTAGATGGCGTATACAGTAAAATCTATCTAGCCGAAATCAGAAATTTTTCTTGCCTCATTTGAAACAAGCAGAGCAAAACTCTGCATTTAAAATTTCCCTTCTGTGCATGAAGTATTAGCCGAGCTGTGGGATTTACAGGACACCAACCTACTCTGGAAATGAAGCTGTATAAAAGTCACAAGAATGCACCTCAACAAGCTTCACGCATATATCTCGATCTACCATGGTTCCACTAGGTGGAGCACAAGTCGCATATGATGCAAAGTTAGGTATATTTTGTTACTTGTAGATTTGTTTCTTCCAGTTTACATCCGAGTTAGACGTGGTTTGCATAACAATTTTTTCTTTCGTGCGGAAGTCGTCAGAACTTTTCATCCCAGTTCTAACATTTTTATCTTTCGTAAGGTACCCTTAAACAAATATTCGATTGTCGGACAAATTTTTATAAGTATTTTCTTGAAATTCCCCGTTAAACAGCCTGTACAGCTAGCTTTAGAAAGTCGCTAGTCTAGTTGCATTCCCTCTGAATCCTCGGCTTTGAAATGACGAGCCCACTTACGGAGGAAACACGGATGCAGCAAGAGATGTAGGGGCATGTATTAGCAAGGTGTACCAATTCTCCTGAACGGTCTTCGAGGAGTGGCTGAACACCCTAGCCCTCACCCAACTGGGCACTTCGTCCGAGAAAACACTATTGTATACGCGAATGGTATGAACGCAGCCTCAGGATCAAGACAGCATCCGTCCTTTCATCATGTACGTTGAGAACTCACAGCCGGATCGATGCTGGGGCGACCGGCTTCTCAGGTCAGAGGGCACGAGGCCTTCAAACCACCACTGGTGTGCATCATTCTAGCTACCGCGGTGGCTGGTATTCTCTGGCTGTGCAGTCCCTAGTTTTAACACCGGCGATTGATCCGATCGATCTAGAAGAAAGAAAACTCCTGGATCCAGTTCAGTAGCTCGGGATAAATCTAGAAATAATGCTCGGGATAGATCTGTATAGAAACATGCTCCGAATAAATCTGAAAAGAAACAGGTAGATGCATTGCCAGTGCTGAATTCGCACAGTTATTTTGACACGTTTGTAAGTTCTTTCGCTGACCCACAAGGCCCGCCACGGCTGGGCTTCTCCATACCTAGCTGAACTGCTGCACCACTTTCAGCCTCCTCGTGCCCTCAGGTGCTGTATGGACAATAAATGAGCTGTTCTATTCTTCCGCTTGAAGACCACTGGCGACAGAAGCTTTAGCTCAGAAGGTCCTAGACTGTGAAACTCGCTTCCATCAATCTTACACAACAACTAGTATCCTGCTGCCGACTATGGCATATCTTTTCCCTCGATCTTAAGCTGCTACTTCCATGCTACTCACTACCTCAGCTGCTCTCGTGACTCTGCTATGCTTCCCACTTTCTCTTTCCTGCTTGAAATAGAGTCTGTTGGCTCAGACGGCGTACCGAAAGCAGCTTAGGCTGTGAGTGCACTATACAAAACATAACATGCATAACACCCACATAGTCTTTGTGGCTTTGTGGAGTTACAGATAGAGATACATTACATTACATTGCATTGCATTACATGAATCGTGCAGTGTCTAACCGTGGTTTGGTTCTGCTGAGGTTTCTCTGGCTCTTGGCTCTCTGTACAGCTGACAGGTGGCATGCTTAGCAATGGTGCAAAGAACAGGTCAAAAACGAAGGAAGATGAAGACGACATTTCTAGCAGCTCGCTGTCGGATCAAGAAAGCATATTTCAGGTCTCTATTCACGTCTTAGGTCGCTAGCGAGAAAAACGTTCTTGCTTACTTATGCTTGACAGAGAGCCAGACTCAATTAGGTAGTCATGACAAGCACTATTTGATTACCACTGAGGAAGATCTGGCTTGGCTAGCCTACTGTAGTCATAGCAAGTTGATTCACGGAGCGGTCTGACTGGTTGATACAGTCACCGTCTGGGTCTCGTGATCGACCCAAGATGCACCCGTCTGGTCCAACGGAGCCAAAGAATAAAAAACAGGCACGCCAATAATTCGCTTAATAGCCGGCTCGCCAATAGCCCGCTGACCTAAGCCGTGCCAATAAGCTGCTCGTTGAAGCTTAATTGGGTGCTCGAGTCAAGTGGCAGGGTATTAAGCCTCGGCAACGAACACGGGCAACTGCTGTTCAGCGCTCGCAGTCTCGTCGAGAGCAGCAGCGCTTACTGAAGTCTGTCAGCATGGTGGCATGCTGGCACTTCCTCAATTCTTAGCATTACCTGAACCCACAAACGAGATATCTATAGGCCCCGATCCATCTTGGAGATATTCGGCACCGGCGGACAACACCCATGCTTCCACCCACTTAAATGCCCACCAATGCCACTAACGGACATCTCCGCGTCCATCCACATGCTTAAATTAACGTCCAAAGCTGAGCATCCAAACACGGATGTTCTCATTCGCACGTGCACACTTGAGGGGGAAACTAAAGTTCGTGGCACAGAATGAGTATGCTTGAACCACCAGCAGGAGAGCCGCTTCCTGCTGTCCTCGTGCGTCACGTCGGATCACAAGAGTTCGCTCGGGGATGATGGGGTTATTCGGAGCAACTAATCTAGTACAATGCTCACGTTAATTCTGTCGGTCGTGGCCGCTTTGATGCCAACAGCTGACTGTGACCACGGTCTAAAAACACCATCGCATCCGTGCTATATTCGCAGCACTATGTCAGGGGTCACAAAGAGATGCAAAGTTAGCAGGGGGCTAACTAGTATTTTTATTATTATATTTAATAATATTATTTAATTACTAGTATTGTTTAATTATTAATATTATTATATTGTGATTAGTGGAACACTAATCGCAATAGTATCATCAGACTTTCCCGGAGACTACCACGCTTGGACTACCACGCTTGGAGGATAGCTCTCTAAAGCTAGTCATGCGAGCCGTCTCCATGGAGGATTTCCAGTCCGGATGGACGGTGCAAAATTCGGTTCGGCGTCGGGCCTTTTGGGTGGGCGACCAAAAGAAGAATCCCCGCGACGGTATGGCTGGAGAAAAAACCTAGCCTTTCGAATCATCTCCGGAGGCTGCCAGACAGTGCCGACTACCGGATGCTGACAGAACAGCAAATCACCTAAGGGTGGAAGCAGGCAGTCCCAGAGTGAACCACAGGGGTCGGACGAACGCTCCATCGCTTCGTACGAACGCTCCATCACGTCGGACAAACACGGTGTCTCGTCAATAGGGCGTAGCCAATTTGTCTAGAGGGACCAAAAAGACTGCCAGTTCGGGAGACCTTAATAATAATAATAATAATAATACACTTGATAAAGTGCCCTCAAAGAACTCAATCTCTTTCTAGGCGCTTTACATTTGCTGCTAAGGGAAACGCGATTGAACGGTGAGTCATATCATGCTTGATAAACAACATGAACAACATGGTTAGGGGTGACATGCACAGGGTCAGCATGCAAATGCCGTTAGTGGCAGCATGCACAGTGTCAGCACGCATAAGCACATCAAGGACGAATCACGAGGGACCCACTAAATGCTTGTCCTAAATAGGTGTGTTTTTAAGTTCTTTTTAAACGTGGTCAAGTTCGGGAATGTTCTGACGCAAGTCGGGAGGGAGTTCCAGGGTTTGGGAGCATACGAACTAAATGCACGGTTTCCAAAGGATTTAAGGTTTGTACGAGGTATTTGTAGGCTGTTGGATTCCGAAAAGCGGGTGGTACGATGCTTGGCCTGATGGGGTAGTATATCTGAGAGATAGGCTGGAGCCAAAGAATGAAGTGACCTAAAGGTGAGCGACAAAACTTTGAAGTCGATCCGTTGCTTGACTGGTAACCAGTGCAGGTCGGCGAGAAGTGGTATGACGTTGCAACTGCGACGTTCACGACAGACAAGCCTAGCTGCGGAGTTTTGAACAAGCTATAATCGCCTGATCACACATGCCGGTAGGCCAGCAAGCAGCTAGTCACAGAAGTCAAGTCGGGATTTCACAAATGCATGGACCAACTTAGACGTGGTATCCTTATCTAAACAAGCACGAATTTTAGCAATATTATGTAGCTGAAAGTTGGCAGACTTGGTTGTGGAGCTGATGTGGTCGTCTAACGAGAGGTCACTTTGGAACATGACACCTAGATTTTGAGCTGATTCAACAGGAGATATGCTGGCAGAGCCAATTTTGAGCGTCAGCCATTGGCCTTCAGCCCATGTTCAGTGCTGCATCAGTGTCTAGAGAGGATTAACTTAGCGCTGTAAAAGGGGGTCGTACTTTTGGAGCTGCTTAAGACGCCCCTCTTTTGCACCTTAAAGAGTCACGCGGAGAAGTGAGCCCTCTGCGCCGATTCTTAGTCTCCCAAAGCGTAAGTGCAAACTTCCGTCAAGTTATGGATAGAGGATTCCGTGTAGCGCCTCTTTGGCGTGAAGCTTCCAGAAGCTCTTCTGAACGCTTTACGACAAATTAAGAGTTATATAGGACCGATCAAACATATATCGATGATGTGATTTCATTTAGTTGGTGACACTGCTCCTGATCGTTATACGAGTGAGCTGTGACACTCGATGTGGTAGGCAGTCGGGACGTACTATTGGTGATTGTTAGGACGAGGGAGTCGGGGAACTCCGGTGGGCGAGTGGGGCGAGGAGAGCCGGGCTTCGCCCTGCTCCGTGTGTAGGTGAAATAAACCTGTGGTGTCGCTCGTCGGCTAGCGTTCTGTGCCGTTCGCGACGATAACCCGAGCTACAGATGAGATATGTCTGTTCAAATGGCCTTTGCGAACAGATTTCATAGCAGAGGTCTTGATCTCCCCCTCAACGGCAAGGTTTATCCCCTCTTGCGCAGAAGTCGCGGCTAACCGCACCGGTAGGCGCGAAGGACGCGAGCCGGCAAGAGTCGCCACAGGGGCCCCAGCTTCACGCAACTGGCTGCTTCCAAAAAAGTAGTGCACCCGAATGGCCGACCGGTGAGTGCGCTCGAGGAGCCTTCGCTAGACGAGCGACGAGGACGACGCTAGACGTAGCGGGCAGAGAGTAGCGAGCGAAGTCAACTGCAGGCTGCACTGGCGTCTGTAAACTACTGGCGGCCGCGGAAGGGCCTAGCTAACTGTGCGAGGAATTGAAGATGACTGCCGCGTCACCTAAGCGGCTGCATGAATCGGAACATTCGAAGATTCAAAGACTGCTCCAACGCAAGTCGGCGGAGTCTGCAGTGCAAGTGGGCGGCGTCTTGCAAGGACTTGAGTTAAAAGCCACCACGGCGCGTTTGCAATACTAGTTTACTGGAGCGTGGAGTGCAGCCCTTGCATCTTAGCCCAAGGGTAGAGAGTGCTCGAACTTTACGACCCAGGGTCGTAAGTTCAATTACTGCAGCTGGCGATTTTTCATTGGCCACTACAAGCGGTAGCCATGGCTCTTCTGCCCGCTACATAAATAAGGTTGCTGAATAAGCTAGCCTTTACTGTTACTTTTGTTTTCATTGTATACGCCACAAGGAAAGGCATTCGCCGCATGCGGCCAGGCGGGGCGTTTATTTCAAATGGATTTTTACAGACGCACTTACGCTGATGAAATACTGATTCTTCAGTAAGCAAAGAACCACTGCACCGCATTGCGAAGGTGAAAAGAGACAGGCGCCTATACCCGCCCAAAAGCCAGAAACCGTCAAAGGCTGCAAAGCGCAGGATTATAAACAACATCTTGGGTTAACGGCAAATACCAGGGCCCGCGAGTCTCAATGCAACGCAAGCGCGGCGGAGGGGCGCGAAGTAGGACGGCCTCACGCCCTAGGAATATTTGACCCGGCTCGGGGACGCGGCCTATATCAGGCCGACATGGGCAGGCCCCTATCAACAAATTTCATCGCCCTTAAGGACATTTTTACCACAACCCTCGGCATGCTGTTCCTTTTCCACCAAGTAGCGATGACATCTGCCGATGGTCTTGCCGGTTATGAACTTCCAACAAGTTTCCTTACTCACTTCCGGTCGCAGTCGTGCGGGACGCGGCCGGAAGCTCGGGGTGCGCGCGCTTTCTTATACTCTGCTCGCTGTAGCACTAAAGCATTTCAGCGAGCGTTGCGGGGCCGCGTTGGTAATTAACCGCTCGATGCAAGCCTGTTTTCGGCAGCTACAGCTATAATTTGTACGACTATGGCTATACCGAAGCTGCGGAGTCGGAGCCAGTTGTATGACGTGCTTCACAAGGGAGCCGTAGTTTTTCTTGTGGGTCTCACCGGCTACGGGGCGGCCCTCACGAGCTACTACGCATACAAGCTCTACTCAGGTAACTCTATACGTAGCCACGGTGTTCTGAATATGTATGCGTGTCGCGCGTTAAGATTAATGCGTCCTGTAGACTATGTAGGATTCCCCAAACGGGCGCCGCTTGTAGAACTTTGTAGCTTAGTTTCTTCTAATTCTTCGTGCATGTCAACTTTGGTGCTAGTTGTAAATAATGACAATGATGCATTTGTATAGCGTCCTTAGAGAGCTAAATATCTTCCTAGACGCCTTTAAAATGCTTTTAAGGAAGCATTTCAACGTGGCTAGTTGGTTTATAAGTCACTGTGTCTGCACACATAAGTACACTAAGAAAATTCACAACGACCTAGCGAATGCTGTAACGAACAGATGCGTTTTTGAATGTCACGAAAATGCTTATATAATTTGCTCGAAAATCGAATGTTTATTTAATATAATTTAAAAGACAGCCGTGTTAGAAATGGGATCGGAAGCTCTAACGGCTTCCACATAAAATATGATTATGTAACATAAAATAAATATGACTATGTAAAGAGCGTTTTAACCGGATGTAAGCAGAATGCAACATATCTTCAACTAAAAATTGACAGATCTCTATATCACATGTGACTTGCATCCCAACTTGTCGAACCTTGGTAGATCGAGGTACATGCCTAGAGCTTGTCAAGGTGCATTAATGTGTCTTTAATGCTGCTGCATTTCCGATGCAGGTTTGTGCCGTGTAAGATCCATAACTCGGATAATACTTCGTGGATCAACGTGAAATTTGAAATGCTAGTGCAACTCTACCTGTACAACATCGGCTAGTAAAATTTCTTATTTCGGTTGGATACTGCGTCTGGGCTGAGTCTGCTGCTGGACTAGCACACAGCCCGGGGTTTAGGGATTCAGCACTTCCTATGCGCCGAGTGAGCAGCACTCCTGCTAGTAACAGTCATAAGATAATCCTGTGTATACAGCGATTCCCAAGCCACTAGCGTTTATCTAGCTATAACCTTTATCTGGCCAGGTAGGCTACACCTTCTTTCCTTACCTCAGGGACAAGCACAAGCTTGTAGTTCTAGACAGCTATTTACTCTGTATACACAACAAAGGTCACGTGGACCTTGAAATTTCGACCGCCCTTTGTGGTTGTGTCATAGTTTGACGACGATTCGGCTGGTATGGTTGCAACACGTTATTTATTCAGTTCATTTATTCGTTATTTATTTATTTTATTCAGCCAGTCCAGTCGAGCCTTGAATGTGTGGGGGGCGGGCAACTCTCAGGAGTCCGGTTGATTGCGGCTGATTTTATGTCTGATCACTTGTCCACTTGCTAAACTCTGCAGGTAAGACCTCGGCGAGTTGTGGTGCTTGACGATTTCGGCCGAGGTCCACCTCGTACCTGCTTGCATGTATGTTCTCGCCTTGAGCTGGGACCATGTAGTGCCTTCTTGGGCCATTGCTGCCACTCTGCTTGCAAGCAAGCCAAGCTGGGAACAACTGACGGACGGTGGTGCTGTCACGCTAGGTGCTGATGCACTCTCGCAGAAAGAAGCCGCACGAGTTCTCAATGGGCAACCATGCAGCTTAGTGGCTGGAGTTTGAAGTCTGTCCCCGACAGGGAGGTTGTGCATGGCAAGTAGAACAGCGCTCAGAGATTTGCCCGTGCTGAACACCTTTGTCATTGTTATCTTTGCCGATTGAACTAATCTCTCTGCTGACCTGGTGCTCTGACGAAAATGTGTGCTAAAGATAGTAAGCCAGGCGTCCAAATGCGGCACAAAGTCTCCTTAAACTTAGGTACTCGCTTGTAAACTGTAGTCCTACTCACTCCCCAATTCCTCTTGAATCCCAAAATGTGTTCAGAATGACTCGAGGGTATGCATGACGTCCTCAATAAATGCTGCCGGCAATTTGTCTGTGGTGCCCAATTTGCTGTAATAATCGAAAATTAAGGTGTAGTCACTTAATCACATTGCCACCATCTGGTGCAGATGTTTTGAGATTGCATGATGGCCTTTAACTAGCAAATGCATGTCCATTGGGGTTTGCTTTGCATGTCCTCTCATCATTCTCAACTCATCGTAGCTTATCCCTTGCCCTCGTGGAGAAAGCTTCGGCTACTGCTCAGGGATTTTAAGAACTGTTAAGGCTATTCGTAGCAGATATAACGAGGGAGATGGACCGTTGTTATTGAAAAGCTTTCGGTTAGCCGGGTAAGTATTCCTCTTTCTTAGCATGTGTGTTAAAATGCAAGTAGAGTTCAACTAGCAGCGACTCTTGTATAACATTACCGGGGACCTTTGGACTATCACAAATTAGTTTAAGCTAGTCTTCATTGCTGAAGAAACGACTGGCTTATGTAGGCACGTGAACCTCAACTGCCAAGGCCACATGCTTTAATGTCGACGTTCTGGGGAAAGATGTGTCAGGTCTTTCTATTGGAGATCATGCCAACGTTGCAAATTGACGTTGGCTGAGCCTCCTGGCCACATTTCTTCTGTATCGTTTTGTAGCTGCATTATTGATTATAGATCTGTTGAGCTGGAGTGTGGCAGACGAGGCAGGCCTGCTGCTGATGTGCTCCCAAGCGCCGACTAGAAGTTTGATTAATGAATTACCTCCACCCGAAAGGCTTTGTGTATAATTGCTTGTCTGACATCATTTTCAGAAAAGAAACCCCGTGCGAGACGGCTAGCTGAAGCAAAGATGGCAGCAGAGCAGCAGCAGGCTGCTGAACAGCTGCGGTTACAAGGTGCACAGCAAGCAGGGACTGACAATGCTGCTGTTATTCGTTAGACAGAAAGAGCAAGCAGTTGGCCTGCCGGTCGTGTAGAGATGGTGTCCCCAAAGACCAGCAGCAGCAGCTTGATGACTGCAAAATAGGCTACTGCTGCAGCCTTGAGCTTGTATATAATACTTATGCTGAACCACTACTGCAGATTGGCCGATCGCTTGTCCATATTGACCTCGGTTCGTGCATTCACTTTTTACTCTGTTTTGAGTCAGCACGCAGTATCTTCATTGCTACAATTGAATGCCAATAAAAACAGTGTAACAATAAAGTGGTCAATGACATAATTGAATCAGATTCTTAGTTATTATTATACACGTGTCATTGTAGCACCGATTGGCTCCACTCGTATTCAGAGCACTAGCCATTGCAAGTAATCACCAAACGTTAACTAAAGACAAATAATTATATTCATTTGTGTACCGTCCTAACGGAACTTAATCTCTATTTAGGGCGCTTGACATATGCCACTAGGCCGAACCCACGATCTCGGTCGTCAAATACATTCACCTTGACGTTGGTCGGGGCAAGCACCTTAACCAGTGAGCCAAGGTTATGTTTGATCATGAAGCTATTAGCCGGGACCTCATACTCGGTAATTTCACTTTAGGCTTGTTATATTTAGCAGTAAGATCGTACATTTCGTTGTCCATCCTACCAGTGCTTCCAGCCACTTCAAGGCCTTCAGATGGATGGAAGCTCACGAAACTTGGGCAGTCATTTTCTCATCATACCTGTGTAAGCATGGCTATCAATGCTCCCGAATACTTTGGAAGGGCTGCCATTTTCTCATCGTACCTGTATTAGCGTGGTTATCATTTTTGTAATAATTATGATGATAATACACTTGATAAAGCACCCTCGCAGAACTCAATCTCTTTCTAGACGATTTACATTTGCTGCAAAGGAAACACGACCGAATGATGAGTGGTATCATGATTGATAAACAGCATGGATAGCAAGGTTAGAGTGACATGCACAGGGTCAGCATGCAAGTGTGGTTAGTGGCAGCACGCAACAGTCAGCACGTACAAGCACATAAAGAACAAATGACAGGGACCCACTAAATGCCGTCATAAATAGGTGCATTTTTAATTTCTTTTTAAATCTGGTCAAGTCATGTGATGTCGTGACCCAAGTCGGGAGTGAGTTCCAGGCTTTGGGAGCAAACGAACTAAAGGCGCGGTCTTAAAAGGATTTGAGGCTTGTACGAGGTTTTGGTAAACAGTTGGATACCGAAAAGCAGGTGATACTATGCTTGGCCTGGTGGCAGAGTAGATCTAATAGATAAGCTGGAGCCAAAGAATGAAGGGACCTAAAAGTGAGCGATAGAACCTTGAAGTCGATCAGTTGCTTGACTGGTAGCCAGTGCAGGTCGGCGAGAAGTGGTGTGATGTGGCAACTGCACGTTCACGAAGCAGTGAGTTACAAAAGTCAAGACGGGATGTCACAAATGCATGGACCAACTTAGATTTGGTATCCTCATCTAAACAAGCCCGAATTTTAGCAATTTTATGTAACTGAAAGTAGGCAGACATGATTGTGGAGCTGATGGGGTCGCCTAACGAGAGGTCACTTTGGAACATGACACCTAGATTTCGTGCAGATTCTACAGGAGATATGCTGGCAGAGCCAATTTTGAGTTTCAGCCTTTCCAGTTTCTGAATCACACGGGGTTTGCCCATAACTAGTAAGTTAGTTTTATCATCGCTTAGTTTTAGAAAATGTGCTGCCATCCATGTGCAGATGTCATCAATACATGCAGCAAGGGAGTTGAGAGAATTTGAGGTGCTCGAAGGCTAGGAGGAATCAAAGCAAAGGTACCACTGAGTGCCATCCACATAGAAGTGAAAGCCACGATTTTGCTTAACAATCACACAGGCAAGAAGGAGAGTATAAACCTTGAAAAGAACCGGACCTAGCACGGAGCCCTGAGGTATCTCAAATTTCAGAGGTGCCTCGGATGATCGTTGCCCATTCACATCAATACTCTGGAGTCTCCCACTGAGATAGGACCTGAATCAGGTATCTTTTGCAATGCACCACCAGTTATGCCCAGGCGATATGAGAGGCACTTAAGAAGAACTTAGTGATCGATAGTATCAAAAGCTGACGAAAGATCGAGCAAAACAAGCAGAGATACTCCACCCATGTCTGCATTCCTAAATAGGTCGTTCTACACCCGAAGCAATGCCGATTCTGTAGAGCTATTAGCTCCAAAGTCAGACCGGAACTTGCTAGCATGGTATGAAGTTGACCTCTGAAAGGCATGACCTCTGAAAGCTGGCGAAACTATTGTGGCACCAGTGTCATGTGAGTGATATGATCACTGCAGGCTGGCGAAACTGTTGTGGCATCTGTCTCATGTTAGAAAGCGCACCCTTGTTGTACACTAGCGGCACAAGCGGGTGGCCTTAAGATTTCCATCAGCTCGGCATGTCTTAATTCGGAAAAAACAGATATACTTTAAACAGGGGTCTTTGCTGTATCAGACTCCGTAATCCACGCTCGTAAGAGCAGCAATTCAAAAAACTCTGCAACGGTCAGAAAACACCAGTGGCGCCCGACGAAGCGGATAGACAACAAATGACCGACCCGAGGTGTGTAGCGACTCTTGTGCCTCAGTTTCCGCATCCCGAAATTAGTTGCAGCCGGTTACTTTATCTCTAATTCTCTATACTTACTAAATATATCAAGACATTCAACTGCGGTGAAGTTGAATCAATTTTTAAGGGCTCGAATACCGTAGCCGAGAAACAGATGCGGAGTAGGGCCGCAATGCTGGTCCTCAAACGCTCGCAAAATCCATTGCGAGTTTCCGACGCTCGCTGCTGCCGCGGCCTTAGCAACCGTACGTGCGAAGAGAAAGCGGCAGAAATTAAATAAAAAACAAGCGACCAGGAAAAAATGAAGCCAAAAACTGTTGCTCAAAAGCACCGGAGAGAAACGCTCTGCATCCACGCGAGGCGGCTCGATTTACTTCCGAGTCTGACACAGCTTGCGCCTGTGCACACCCACCCTTCCCAGCGTCATACGCCGGTGTGGACTGGCACGGTCGGCGGATTGGGAGCGCTTGACCCTAATACTAGGGAGCTCGCTTACTTTCGCAGTACGGCGAGACTGGGAATTCCGTATGCATTTTTTGCACGAACAAATGGGTGGAGCCGGAAGTTAGCTAGATTTACGATCACCTTCACCTATGACCCACAGGGTGGAAAACGCCCAATGGCATCGGTACGCCCAGCACATGACTTCCACGGGCGCCATTTTCACGCGCGCTGAGGATCGCCCGGCGTGCTGGTGCCATTGAAGTCGTTTAGGTGGCGGCTGCCGTCCTTTTCAACGGTCGACAATGATAGGCCGCAGGGCGTTTGATCCCGTCGAGCACGGTCTAGATCCTACGTTCAGGCTAACAAAATTCGCCGATCTGAAAGGATGAGGGTGTAAAGTCCCTCAAGCAGTGCTGCTCAAACTGCTCGAGGGACTTCACAACGGGACTGGCGGCGGCGGCGGCGGCGGCGGCGTGCAGTACCCGTTCATCGGCGAGCCCAAGATTGGTTAGTATTGCTTCTAAATTGTTCGCTGCGTCTGCGGCCCCGTTGGTGCCGTCAGTAGGTCCTTGCTTGCGGTTCCGGTTTCGTTTGCGCCCGGGCGGTGGGGGTGCGCTGGCTGGCTGGCGGAGCGGCGGCGGCAGCAGCAGCGAGATCTCACGTTGAGGGGAACCGGCCTCGCGGTGGCGTATGGCGTCCGTCGATTAATGCATTTTATGTAGCGTTAGCGTCGTCTGATAGACGGCGGCACTGGGGCGGCGGCGGAGCCCGCGGCGCGGCCGCTTTCACGCGGTGTGCGTTTCGTTTTTGGTGCTAAGGCTCGTGGCGCAGCCAAGCCTTGATGCTTACTCTGCGTCTTTTTCTCTGCTGATATTATGGTCTCCGCCCTTTTCTTCGCTGATATTATGGTCTCATTCGAATCGGGAAGGGAGCGTTTGTCGATCGACCTAATGTCTCCTTCTAGGCGCTTTACACTCGACGGGGAGGAATATGTCTGCCCAACAGAAATCTACGGAACCCAGAGGGAGGGGAAATCAAAATTACACGAAGCATTGCCTTTCACTCAGAAAATTCTCAGATTTCAACCAAACATTCGGCAATTTTATTAACCCTTTAATGTATGGTCTCTGAACAATCTGATGTCAGATGAGGATACTTGTGTATATTTAGTTATATGAATTGAATTCCAGGCGTTGGTAGTAGTGTTGGTAATGGGCCGAGAAGAGGCTGTAGATGCATTTTTGGGTTTATCCACCTTGCTGTGTCGTTGTCGGGTGCAGAATGTTACATCAGACGTTACACCAGTATTTAAACACTAGGGAATGATAAAGAATTTTGGGGGGCTCTAGGGCCACGATTTTACTTGTTTTGATTTTGCGTGTGTGCACATCTGGTTTTGACGGGGAGAATACTTTTTATTTTACTCAAGTTGGCTGCACCAAATGTGCGACGTTGTTGCCTATATTCTTCACAAGCCGACACAGATCTGTTTTCTGCCAAGTGGGCATGAATTCACATCGAGACAGCTGAACGATTGAGTGCTCGTGGCTTTGTAGGCGCATTTGCCCTATTTTAACTTTGCTGTTTGCGAAAAGTGCCAACACAGTGGACTTCGATTACAGTTGAAACCGGTTAGATCAAACCACCAGTTCGATCCCGGCTGACCTCGTCGTGCCCTGCTTGTCGGTATAGCGCAGACTGCACCAGGCAGTTGCTCCAAGAATGTGCTGATGCGAGTCTGCTCTTGCGAAGTACCCGCATTTTGCTTTTGCCTCTCTGACCGGAACCGGTAAAGGTATCGAAACGTTTCGGGCAAACAGGCAGTGCTTCCTTCTGCAGCAATGATATGGCGGCAGTTTGCCGACGCTTGTGACTTGCCGCGCTAGCTATACTCTGCGCCGTCCTTCACCTGACGTGTAGGCATCGGCATGGACTCGTCAGTAACGCCTCTCAGACACGGTGGCCTGCAGTTAGTGCAGACCACGGACTTCTTCTATCCACTTGTTGATGATCCGTTCATACAGGTGGGTGTCTGTGTGTGTGTGTGTGTGTGTGTGTGTGTGTGTGTGTGTGTGTGTGTGTGTGTGTGTGTGTGTGTGTGTGTGTGTGTGTGTGTGTGTGTGTGTGTGTGTGTGTGTGTGTGTGTGTGTGTGTGTGTGTGTGTGTGTGTGTGTGTGTGTGTGTGTGTGTGTGTGTGTGTGTGTGTGTGTGTGTGTGTGTGTGTGTGTGTGTGTGTGTGTGTGTGTGTGTGTGTGTGTGTGTGTGTGTGTGTGTGTGTGTGTGTGTGTGTGTGTGTGTGTGTGTGTGTGTGTGTGTGTGTGTGTGTGTGTGTGTGTGTGTGTGTGTGTGTGTGTGTGTGTGTGTGTGTGTGTGTGTGTGTGTGTGTGTGAGCACAAGCTTGCTGTGCTCTTCCTTGTCTTGCCAGCGACGGCAGAGCTCGCCCGTCAGAAATGATGCGCGCGTAATGGGCTTAGGTTGAGCTTGGATCTTCGGTGTGCATGCGTGATGTGCTCGAGTAAATTGCAGTTGCACAGGAGTCCTCGAAATTTGGACTCACCATTTTTTTAATTTTGTTTTCGGCTTGGCTTTTGCAGGGCCGGATAACTTGTGCTAACGTACTCAGTGACCTGTATGCCATGGGCGTCACTGAGTGCGACAACATGCTCATGCTGCTCGGCGTGAGCAACAAGCTGTCAGAGAAAGAACGTGACGTCATTATGCCACTAATTATTCAAGGCTTTAAGGTACAGTGCATGGCTTGTGTGTTGCCTTTAAATAATGCCCGCTGAATAAGCTGGCAGCATCTTCACGAACTTCTCTGTCGGTACGTTCTATGGCAGCAGCGAGTCCATCCACAGTGTGAATTTCCCACTGGACTTCAGCGCTGTGCTGCACCTCTCAGCGCTGTGCTGCACCTCTCAGCGCTGTGCTGCACCTCAATGAACACCTTGAAGCCTGCCACTAGTGGCCTTGTCTTTAAGTTCGTCTCCAAGTCCAACTAGGATACTGCCTGCTAGACCATTTATCCACTGTTCTCCCTCCGTGGTGCATGGATCTGCTACTGCTGCCCTGCATAACTAACAAGTAGTGTGCCCTTAGCCTCAAGTCTTGTCCCTGTTTCTTTCAAAAAGGCTGTTGTCCGGCCTCCCAGTAAGAAAGCATATCTAGACCACAAGCAACCTCTCCCCAGTCTCCCTACTGCCTGTCCTCTCAAAGACACCGGAGCGAATAGTGGCAGGCCATATTAACTGTTATGTCCAAGCTTCTAACCTTTTCCTGCATCCCAGCACGTCAAATTAGACGATCACATCAGCTCCACAGTCAAGTCTGCCTACTTTCAGCTGCATAGCATTGCTAAAATTTGGGCTTGCTTAGACAGGGCTGCTACATCTAAATTGGTCCAAGCATTTGTGACATCCCGTCTCGACTTCTGTAACTTTTGGAGACTGTGCCTTTAGTTTGTATGTCCCATAGCGTGGAACTCACCCTCGACTGGCATCACGACATCTCCTGGCTTGACGATATTTAAAAAGTAGCTGAAACGCCTCTATTTATAACAGCATTTAGTGGTTCCATGTAAATCTTCCTGTATGTGCTTATGCGTGCTGATTGCATGCTGCCACTAACCATATGTACATGCTGACTCGGTGTGTCACCTCTAGTCTTATGCTTTTTGACATTGAGCGTGCTACCACTAACCATTCGATCGTGCTTCCTTTGCAGCATATTTAAAGTGCCTAGAAAGAGATCAAATTCTCTCTTGAGGGGGGATGCTACATTAACGTGTTATTATTATTATTATTTGAATCTCGACTCCCTTCCTAGCATGTATTGGTTAGCAAGTGTATTTACATCTTGGTGTTTGCAACCGCACACTCAACTCCAACCGGACGAAAAGCGACCTGGCACAGAAAGCGGTTTTGCATAACCAAGTGTTGTCCTGAGATGTTGTCATGCTGTCGGCTAATGGGTTCCTTTACCGGCCTGCCCTATGTACTTGGGGAGTTGCTATGATGCTGCACACGGATGGGACGGGTAGGAGACTGGTGATGGCCTTCAGCAAGTTGAGACCCACCGAAGTCAATTTCTCGGTATCAGTCATCATTTCAGACGTTCAGACTAAGATGGAGCAGTAAAAGGATGGTAGCAAGTGAACTGAACTGTTGTAGATTTGATTTTTCTAGCTACGGATATTGCAGCCGTCCTGTTGGTAATCCATCTCATTTTATCGGTCGTCAGTCTAGGCACAGGTCAGCAGTCTTGCCGATTAAGCGGCGTTAAGTACTTCTAAATCGGCTGGCTCTGCTCTGGTCAACTGGTTCGGATGGCACACACGGGAGAGACAATTCAGCCAGTCGTACTGGAAATAAGCTATGCTCTCACGTTGCCGTGGAGATGGCACAGATCGTCAATGGTGACATGGCCAGTACAAGATGGTATGGTTACTGCAACTGGTAGCAGTAACCAGTGTGCATGGTTCGGTGGGAACTCGCAAAATGAATGACAGACTGGATTTGTGTGCGCTTCGTTTCCCTACTCGCTGCACCGGAAATGAGGGGACTGTCACTTCTTGTCAGAGCATTTTTGCTTAGCAAGCTACGAACAGAGCAGGTAGTAAGCTTGCTCGTCTTGCGTGCTTCGGTAACTTTTGCCAGCTGTTGTGGATGTGAGGCATTGTGCGAGCAAATCTTCTCGGTGTGTCGTAAAGGCAAGTTCTACACATGGGTAGGAATGGTTGCTATGAACTCCACGGCTATACAGCTTAGCACTCTTGTCGGGAAATAGCCGTCCTGCTTGGGCTTTCCAAGTCCAAAGGGTGGGTTAAGGCGGTCGAACTGAACGACCCAGGTATTGGGTTTGAGTCCTGCCGGGGCTATTTTTAATTGCCAAATGCATGCAGTGGTGATAGCCGTTGAGGCTCTTCTGCTGCTATGTGGATGAAGCTGTTAAATCAGCCAAACTTCATGTGCTTTACTTTTGCTTGTTTTTTTTAAAGAAAAGCTTCGGTTAATGCCTGCTTTATTACTATGTTGACATAATTATTGTGCACGTGTACTGATAGAGCCGGTGGCATGCCTCTTCAGTATTGGTGTTATCGGCTGGTTCTGGCAATGTCACCGTGTGGCCCCTCGCGTGACTTAGTCTTTACCACATGCATTCTCTTGTGAGCTGGAGTTTTTTGCACGAGTAGAAATTATTTCTGACATTGTGATATCATTGACATGCTGAGCTATGAGCTTTAGGCTAAGACATGCTAGCAGTGTGCATTACCGCTGTCGTGGTACGATTATTCAATCCAATAAAGCAAGTGCAGTTCTGTCCAATGCAACTGTCTTTATATGCAGGACTGCGCAGAGGAAGCCGGTACCAGCGTGCAGGGCGGTCAGACTGTTATAAATCCGTGGTTGACTGTTGGCGGAGTTGCCACCAGCGTGTGCCACCCTACTGAATATATCATGTAAGTGAGCTGTTGTCTGCTGCTTGCAGGCTGGGGTGGGTACTTTGCTGTCAGCAGGCTGCTGGCAGCACGGAATGCTTGCCTTGCGATTTTGCTCGGTAGCAAACGCCTGTCGTCGTGTGTGCGCATGCCCAGCAGTGTGTGCGTGCCTTCGTTTCTGCTTTACTGAGCCGGTAGCTCGTGATCATGTTTAGTGGGTCAAGCGTGACTTGACAATTGTGGTGGCACCACCTGTCAGCTACAACATTGCGGAGCATTCGTCTGTATGCGCTAGCTACCGATTTAATTCATTGTAGCCATGCATTTAGACTGGACCGCAAGCAGTAGGCCCCCCCCTGTGCTGTCACGTCGTCTGCTGTGCGTACAATGTATGGGCTCAGGCTACGCGCGTTTGTCTCTGCTCCGAGGTATTTCCCTCCCAAAGGAGGAATTCGCCGACTGATTTTTTTCCTTGGTTGGAAACCGCGCCTAGCGATGCTCGGCAACTTGTTGGTTTGCTGTCTTGAGCGTAGCTTGCGTAGCTGCAAAAAAGTTTGTTGAGCACGCTGATCCTGCTCGGCGTTCAACAAAGGCTACCATTTCAGAAGTTTGCGATATTTGTCCCTTGCATTTCCGGCTTTCGGCTCAACCCTGGCTGTTCGGCTGCACAGGAAGTGCCTGCCTTAATAATGATAGTAGGACAGTGCTCACATTAGCCACCGAGCTTTGCATCTCCCTCCTAGCCAGCATCCCCTCGGCACTTGGGAAGTGCCTGCTCTAACTTATGCCGTTTACATGGAGTACAGCTTTACTTTTGCTTCCTGGAGTGGGGAGATAATGCCGTGGAATGACCCTAGGCTCCACAATTTTGAATTCCTTTTTAGATGAGACATTCGTGTGGACAGCACATGTTCAGACACTATCAGCTGTGCGTAAATTTGTTCCTTTGCAATCGAGCTGCAATGCTTGTGCGAACCACTTCTTGGTGGCTGTCTCGGTCACTGTCAGCAAGCCTAGTGGACCAACTCTGTATGCGCCTGTGTTCGCATGTGACTGTTTCGCTGACACCAAGGCCACCCTGGTTTGGCCCAGTGGTTAAGGTGCTTGCCCCGACCAAGATCGTGGGCTCGAGCCACGTGGCATATGTGAGGTGTCTGAATGGAGATTGAGTTATCTTAGGGCGCTATACAAATGAAATATATATATATATATAATATATATATCATGCATTTTCACTGACCGTTCAAAACGCCTCGATGTGCCGAGCAAGGGCGTTGGCCACCTGCTTTGTGCTGCCTCTCGGGTGAGAAGGTGAGGAAGTGGGCATCCCATGCTATCCCGTGAAGGGAGTGCACAGTTGGCCGTCTCGCTTTTTCCAGGCCCGACTCGGCTGTGCCGGGCGACGTGCTCATCTTGACCAAGCCCCTCGGCACGCAGGTGGCCGTCAACGCTCACCAGTGGCTGGAACAGCCCGATCGGTTGAACCGCCTGAAGTTGGTCGTCACCGAGGACGACGTGGAGAAGGGCTACCAGCGAGCAATGGCGAGCATGGCACGGCTGAATAGGACGGGTGTGTGTCTGCTCGCCTGCTCGCTTCCTTGCTCCTCTAGACTGCTGCCACGTACAGCTGACCGTCAGTGCGTTTTTGGTCGGCTCGCCTACGCCTCTTCGTCGTCGGAGAGACCGCGCACTTTGCAGCAACATTTGCTGATCCTCTCTCCCTTCTCTCTTTCTCTCTCTCTCTCTCTCTCTCTCTCCAGCCTCGTTTGCCATAGCATCCGCTCTCCCGCTGCAGCTGCGCGCCTGATGCACAAGTACAACGCCCACGGAGCAACGGACGTCACCGGGTTTGGCCTCCTAGGCCACGCGAGCAACCTGGCCAGGGTGCAAAAGAACGAAGTCAGCTTCGTCATTCACAATTTGCCCATCATCGCCAAGATGGCGGCTATCAGCAAGTCGTGTGGCATCACGTTCTCGCTGCTTCAAGGGGGCTCGGCCGAGACGTCTGGTACAGAGGCTGCGCTGCTGCTGTGCAAGCCCTTCCTCGTACCCGAGCTCGGTTGAGCTCTATATAAAGTGCCTAGAAAAAGACTTAGTTTTCCAAAGGCGCTGTATCAAATCTATTATTATTTCTATTCGAAACGCTCGCGTTGCTGATGAGCGCCATCGGCCCTTAGCGAAGCTCGTCGTGGTGGCCGTGGTCATCGTGGTCGTTGGTGCGCCCGAGCTATTGACAGCTCTGCCCTTAAAAATAGGGAGGGAGGAGTGGGGCAAAGGCCTAGCCATGCGTGCACGTCCTCACGCTCCCGTGACGGCCGGCGCCGCCTCGTTCGGCCGGCGGCCCTGGTTTCGTTTGCTGGCCAGTCGCCGTGTCTCTCTCTGTCGCTGCAGGCGGCCTTCTCGTCGCCCTGCCTCGCGACCAGGCCGCCGCCTTCTGCAAGGACATTGAGAAGCAGGAGGGTTGCCCGGCGTGGATCATCGGCATTGTGGAGAAGGGTAACCGGACGGCTCGAATCATCGACAAGCCTCGCGTCATCGAAGTGCCAGCAAAGGAGAGGGACGGCGAGCTGTGGTAGTCGTGCGATCTGCTGCCACCGCCACTGCACCGACGATCGTCCTCCGGCCCTTGATTGATGTCCTCCTTCTGTCGCTGGCTCGTCGTCGAGTGCGTGTGCGAGCAGCAGCCGGTTTCCAAGCGAACTTGTCAGGGCGGAAGTTACCCTCCAACTACCTCTCGGCGGCAGAGATGCGCGCTCATTCCACGCACGTGCACCCCGTCAGAGGCAGTGCATCAGTTGATAATCTATGGGGCCACGCGATGACTTTTGACCGCCGGCAGCCGGGGTCGTTTGATGGACCCGAGCGCTCGGCGAGAGCACGGCAGCGAAGCAGCTGCTGAAGGAGCCCAGCGGTCGCGTGATGCGGCCCTGATGAGCAGCAGGGCATGCTCCACGACCGCCTGCCTGACTCTTGCTTTCGCTCGCACATGTTGTGGGCCGCTAGGCTGGCCAGCGATCGCCAGTGAGCTGCGCCGCTGCGCTCCCTGCCAATGACTGTGCCCGGGTAGAACCCGTCCTAGCTAGGGCGGAGTGCCGGGCGCAAGACGTCCACGGAGGAGCGTGCAGCGGTCAGCCGCTATTGGCGATGTGCCTTGGCTTTGCCAGCAGCCTGGCCTACGACCCGGCCGCTCGGTCGGCGGCTGTACGAAGTGCTGTGTCAATCGAATCTGTTAGGCGACCATCTTTGAGAGTTTGATAAACGTTGGTGCTTTCGTCAGTCGACTAGGCAGTGATGAAGCGGGATTCCCAAGTTGTCGATAAGTTTACACTGTCGGCCGAGTTCGGGCAGCTCAGTTCTAGGACGCTAGCTGTGTAGCATGAACGCTGTTTGCAGTGAGTGAGTGAGCCAGCAACAGATTTGTACAGCAAATGCAGCTTAGACCGTCAGACAGACTGCTTGGCTGAGATTTCCTATCAGTGGCTAAGCGTTCGCCGTATTCAATCTAAATTTTCTGCTGCATAATTTTGTTCAATTCTCGTTATTATAAATAAGAACCATCCAAATAAGTAGCATCGGTATGGGGTAGAATGATCCTGGCCTGTACTAGAAGGCATAGTTGGACAGTAACGTGACCGGACAAGCCAAGCTCAAGACTGTTCGTTCTATTTTCAATGGCCCCTGATATACATGGATGAGCAACACCAGCGTGCTGGCTAGTAGAATACCATTACCTCGGCGAGGCTTATCGGATTGATTGGTGGGCTAACTACTTCTTGAAGCAACCAGATCAGACTATAGTTTGGCTAAGTGGTGCGCCTTATTTGGAGTGTGTCCGAAAGCAGTACACTCAGTGCCTGTGGACTCGCTTCGCTGAGTCATAGTAGAAATATAATACTGAACGTATATTGTCACATCTATACTCCCGGAAGTACTGGTCGCGAAAGACGACGCCGATTTATCTTGACATGTGGAAAGGGGGGTTCTCGCTATCGAGGCTACCGATATTCTAAAGTCGGCTTTGTCATTTTAGATTTGCTCGCAATGGTCAATCGTACAGTTATATGCTCGAGCACAATGCATTCGAAGTACCAACATTGGCGGACCATGAGTAGTACTGCTTAACGAATTAAATTCCTTCGCACTTTTGGGAAATTTCTGTCGCTTATCAAACCACGAGAGAAATAGGGCAGCTTTTCTCGTTACTTGTCCGAGACGATACCGCTGAGTATATCAGGAGTTAATGTATTGGCTTTAACAACGTCAACCATCGCGACAAGTAATGGAGAAGTAAATGAGGCTGTCCATTCAGCTTCAATCCTCTGCTCATACGTTTGCAGACTGCCAGGTTTTTCGAGCAAGCCTGTAGCATCCATACTGCTTAATATGTCAACAAGAAAGGGCATCTTTTAATTGCCTACTCAAAAGTGCAGGCTTTTTCATTTTTCGATGTCCACTAGAGATCATCTGCTCAGTCACGTGGATCGAAAGGAACGATATCTCCTCAACTCAGTGCACGCGACAGACGCTGCGACTAAGATGCGTTATTTGTCAATCAAAAGTCATTCAGCATTACTGAATTGCTCCAGAGAGCAGTGCCGACAGCCTGCATCTGCGCCGCTTAGGCAGAGCGTACCATTAATTACGGAAGCTTCATTTCGCTGGACGGGTGCCGCGACGGCCTCAGGACTTCGTCTCGCCTTTCTTCGGCACAGGCAATGCAAGTTGCCACTGGGAAACCTGCAACCATTCTGCTCGAGCTTCAAAACGGGGTGAGTGTTTTTTTCAACTGCTTCATGATCTTGCCGTCGTGGCGCTTCATTGGTGCGCAGCTACAAATGTGCTCCTCCAAAAACCTCCGAGGTACCTGCGACTTCTTTTTTAGGTTGGGAAGACACAGCAGCTGCTAGAGCGGCTCGTCTTCGAAGTACCATTTCGATTAATTAATTTCAAATGCAATTTGTCACGGTCGGCTTCCACGGCTGGGGCTAGAGCTAAACGCTGAGAGCGTAGACTTGTATGTGAAAGTATGGCCGACTCTCGATGGATGACGAGGTACTCCGACATTCGTCGGTACGCGTGCGTACATCGGACGGGAGGGCGGACGGATCGTTGAGGGCTACCCTTCCGTGCAGAGTTTTGGCTCTCGTAAAGTGGGCAATAGCAGAATCTCTTATAGAACAGCTTAAGCCTATAATTGGTTTTCCTCAGACTGGCTTTGTGAGCTCCAACTTTCGAGGCAGGCCGCATTCTTTGCACAGCGATCGGGCTCTCCAAATGAGTCTCTTCAAAACTCACTCGAAGTATGACGTCTAATGGCGCTTCCGAAGGGAGCTCGTCCGTGCTCTGTCTGACTCCAGTCACGAGTCAAAATGCGGTGTCAACACAGTTTCTTTAAAGGCGCTCAAGAGCGGCCAAACTCCATTTCCGGCTGAAATACCGTTTATTTTTAACTGTACTTTTATGGAGGAGGGACTGACGAAGCATCCGGCACCCGCCGCCCTGGTTTGGTCCAGGCGTAATAGGGGGCTCGCTTTCCACAACCGTAGTGATGAGCTCGAGCCCTGCAGCGTATATACGGATGTCATGCACCGGAATAGAGCTTAAGTTTTCTTGAGGCGCTATACACACGAATTATATTTTCACGCTAAGGCTCAGCGAGGCCAGTGCACGTGGGAATTCAGCAAAGCTTCCGCCTTTCCTAGCTCGGCTTTTTGACGCTGACGCTAAACAGCTTCTAGTAACACATTATACGAAACAGCATATCACAGCCTCAACGGCGCTTGCCCCCATACGTCAAAATTATCCTTTCAAAATGCTTCTAACAACTATTCGACCGGATAATGAAGCGGGCTACACACACGTGTTTCAAGTGAGCTCAGTTTAAACGGATCCCGGGAATGCACGATCGTTGGATGACAGATGCAGGAGCATTAGGTCGCCGTCTCATAAAGCGAAATCCGCAGCAAATCTCCCAAAAATCGACTTCTTCTCGAAGCTCTAGCTCGGATTGCATATTGCACTACGCCATTGTTCAGGTGTACCCGAAAGATCTCGCGACATCTATTCCCGCTTGTGCCAGTGCGTTCTCATGCAATCGACTGCAGCGATCGGGTGGTGGATTGCGGTATTGGCTAATTTTGCCGATGGTCTTAGAGCGCAGGAATTAAACAACTAATTTATTATCCGTAGAGGACCTGAGGGACGAGGTAGCTTAAACTGGTGCAGCAGTTCAGCTAGGTACGTAGGATTCAGGCCATAGCGGACCTTGAAGACCAGTGTAATAACTTTACTTCATATCCGTCGATCAACCATCGAAGCTCCTTCAACAAAGGAGACGCGTGGCTGATTCTTTGCGATTTGTTGACTTTGCAGCCATATTAATCACTAGCTGCAGAGACGTGCTTTGTGGCTTTATTTCGGTAGTCCAGTCAAAACAGAACTAGGGAGTAAGTAAGATTTTTTTAGCAAGCCACCGTGATAGAAAATCCTTAATCTTTGACAGGGATTGACTGTCATAGCAAGCTAAGGAATCAGTCTTCTTACAGAAGCTTTCAAACTTTAGGCTGATATCGAAGAGGGAACGCCTGATGTATGCTTCCGGTCGCACTACAGCATCGCTAATTAGAAGAGGAATGTCGTCTAGTCCAGCTGTACGGCTGGCGTGGCCTACGAGTAGGACTTAGGTTTAATCCTTATTCAATTAAAGGGAATTGGCAGACATTCGAGATCAAATGTCTGTTAGGCAAGCATTCAGTTTATCCGTTGCTAATATGCCAGATTCGGATTCTTTAAACAACAAATGCAGCTGGGCATCGTCAGCATGGAAGTGATAAACAACCCATTGGCCTGAATCACTCTTCCGAAAGGCTCGCCATCAATGTAGAAAGGACTGAGACCGGACCCTCGGGGATCGTCACATGTGACTGGTCTGCACGGCAGCCATTGATCGCGATCGGACAATTAGTCGGAGCATCGCACGGACAGGTGCGTTCCGGCTGCCCCCGGCTGGTGTACCCTCACTAATGTACAACTGCACTGGAAGCGGCACTAACTTCGGACCTTCCCCGACGGATAGCGCAGCATTAATTATGTCGAAGCCAACCGTGCATCGCCGATCGGTCCCCTCCCCGCTCTCACTGCAATCGGAGTCGAGGCAGAGCTGCACCCCGATGGCTGGATCGGAAGCTTTCGGCGATTTCGGCGAGCGTGAGTCCAGAACCTCCGCTCATACTAAACTAGTTTTTGATGGAGCGACAGATGGATCTTTGAGACTTCGCAAGAGGTTCATGACAGCTAAGTTGTTCATTTTGTTCAATCACTCTTCAACGCGACACTTCAAATGTTTCATGAGCTTGGTATTGATGTTGTGTGCGCCTGCTGCTTCTGCTGTTGCTATTAGCAAAGCTCACTGGTCCATGCCTCACCTGCGGCCAATAGTTACACCATTAACACAGCGAAGTCTACTCCTCACCTGTGGCCCAAAGTTAAGCTAATGAAGCAGCGCAGCTTCAAGCCACTAATGTACGATATATTGCCAACGTAGCTTCGGTGGTTCTTTTAGCTCTTATATACGTACTAGTTGAGGTAAATAAAGATAGTCTCGTTTGCTGCTCACACCCGCGCTGTTTCTCCGTTAGACTCAGCTAGAACTGCCGCCGCCGGAGCATTGTAATGCAACACTAATGTCATTATACAGGTTAGAGAGCTTGTTAAAAATGAATTCTGAAGTTGTGTCAGCGTTCATCAACGTTGCGTCTTCTCGATTTAGATTATCAACAGGTAATTTAACAGGTTCTATTTCCTTCAGAAGAGTTTGGAGAGCGTCAAAATTCAATGTCTCGATCATTTCAGGCGCCTTGAATTGGGTTAGCGGCTCGCGAATGGTAACTTATGTCTTTTCTAAAGGCTCTAACATTGCGGGATGGAGTTTCAGCACATCCTCACGTCAAGATGCAGTTCAGTCTCGCATCCGAACTCAGCTTTTACTTTGGACTGAAAGACATTATTTCGAATGGTTGACTTTTTGATGAATTTGACAAGCATGCGGGATTTTGTGAGCCGATCGTGGTAATCGACGACCTCCTCTAACGTACCATCGCTGATCACTTCCAACTCCGTACCTGCTTAAGAATTGCTCATTTAATTAATATCGTCATTTTCCAGGTTTAAATAGTTCGCGCCAGTACTATTCTTGTGAAATATGTCACATACTTAAAGGTTCAGACCGTGGTTTAAGCAGAACTGTTAGGCGACATCAATGTGGCTAATGCATTTCTAATTTACTGCAGCGCCATTCTGAGTGGATCCCACGAAATTCGTCTCAGTTGTTATTCCAAAAACGCTAAAACGTTGTTTCATTAATTCGAGCATATCGAGCGCAATGCATGAAAAAAATATTCTAGCAAGACCCGTCCTAATGGTTGGTTTATCGCCGCTATCACGATTGTTGACCCCGAAGAGTCGACGTCATCTCACGATTTTGTATTCCTCCACAGTCGTACTAAACGTCGCTCATCTTTCAAGTTTTACTTTGATGTTGGCATTCGTTTTATTTCTCTTTTCTTTGTAATCATCATGCGCCAGCTTCATTACATTGCTTTCATTCGCTGGAAGTTTGAATACGTCTCGTGAGATTGATTGCCATATATGCTCGTTTCTAGTGATAGCTCTAATCGTTATTCCATCAATAGCCTGATCGGTAACGATCTCCTTCAGACTCTTTTGATGAGGAAAATCAGCAATCGTTTTTGTTCTCTTATTAGTCACGGATTATTCCTTAGACGAACACCCTCCGCAGGCTTATCGAAATCTATTAAATTTATTTTCAGACGATTATCCAACATTGTCGTGTAGTTTCTAGAACAATTGATGATTTTATTGCATCATTCACATTGACCTACTAGCTGTTCTGTAATTAGATTTCTTCGTTTTGTTGTGAATTCCTATACTGAGGATGTGACTGAAAAGAAAATCAATATTTAATGATACAATAAGATCAATTTAGTTAATCTCTTACCTATTTTTTGGAAAATTGCACTTATATTTTAGTTTTTAGCCAATTTGATAAAATAACTATAACAAAATCATTAACACATTAAAAAACTGTTTTCCCCTGCATATTTCGCATCCATAACGAATGATGGAGCTTCAGCTGTAGTATCTTTTTGTCTAAAATTTCCGCTGTTTACTAATACTAATAAAAAGTTACCAGAAATTCCAGTTACAGGTGACAAACGCAAGGTCAGCTTACAAATATGGTTAGTAGCAGCACGAAGTGTCAGCACGCGTAAGCACAGAAAAGACGAATCGCAGAGACCTATTAAATGCTGAGATAAATAGATGCGGTTTAGCTTCCTTTTAAATATCGTCAAATCAGGAGATGTCGTGACGCCACTCGGAAGTAAGTTCCAGGTTTTGGGAGCATACGGACTAAAGGCACGGGCTCTAAAGGATTTGAGGTTTATACGAGACGTAGCTAAACGATTAGATTCGGAAAGGTGGGTGTTACGATACTTATCCTGGCGGAAGGAGCAGATCGTATAGGGAGGCTGGAGCCAAAGAACGAAGGAACCTAAAAGTGAGTGACAGAAACTTGAAGTCGATAGGTTCCTAAACTGGGAGTCAGTGTAAGTCGGTAAGAAGTAGTGCGATGTGGCACCTGCAACGTTCACGACAGACAAGCCTAGCTTCAGAGTTTTGCTCCAGCTGTAAGAGCCTGATTGCACAGGCCGGTAGAGCAGCAATCAGGGAGTTACAAAAGCCGAGAGGGATGTCAAAAATGCATGGACCAATTTAGATGGAGTATCCCTGTCAAAGCAAGCCTGAATTTTAGCAATGCTGTTTAGCTAAACGTAAGCTGACTTGACTGTGGAGCTGATGTGGTCATCTAATAAAAGGTCACTTTGGAACATGACACCTAGATTTCGTGCAGATGCAACAGGAGATATGCTGGCAGAGCAAATTTTGAGCGTTAGGCTTTCAAACTTCTGAATCACACTTGTATGGCCCATAACTGATAAGTTGGTTTTGTGATCACTTAATTTGAAAAAGTTTGCTGCCATCCATGCCATGTGCAGATATCATCAATACATGCAGGAATTGAGTTGAGAAAATTCGACGTGCTGGAGGGCTGGGAGGAATTAAAGCAAAGGTACAACTGAATGTCGTCTGCTTAGAAGTGAAAGCCTACTTTGTGACTGTCAATGACAACGCAAGAGGGAGAGCATCAAACGTGAAAAGAACCGGACCAAGCACAGAGATGTACAGGCGACGTTTGATTAGCTGGGACAGCTGTAATGTGATGTGGGTCATCGGCTGAACCGTGCCTGACCTTTAGGCTTGCCCTTAGATATGCGATGACGTTGGAAAGCCTTGGCTTTCGGGGACCGAACGTGGATCCGACGAGTCGTTGGTGTTAGACGCTCTTGCGCTCGCCCAGCAATGCATCCGGACTGATGTCGGGCATTCGCCGACAATGCGGCCACCCCAGCAAGGCAGTGGGAACCCGCAGCCGAGCAGGGCTGCAGATTAGCATAGTCGCCGTCATGGCTTGTATATTCTGCGTTACCCTGTAGCGTGATGCTGCTCCTAGTCCTACCTCCGTGAGCTAGAGCCCTCAGCGAGCTGAGATGTGCCGATCCAGTGAATCCCCATTACTGCAGGCAATGTCGTACCAATGCTGTCTTGTGTACCACCGAAGGGGCTCGGCGGAGTAGTCGTAACCTGCCGCTTACCGATCGGCGAAACCTACTGCCGGATGCCGTTCGGTGCGCGCCTACGCACGCCACGAGCAATAAGCAGGCCGCAACGAAAAAGAGCGTTTCTGGCGCTGACCTACTCGTCGTTACTAAAGGAGGTCGTGAGTCCTCAGCGGCGTGAATTGGAATGTGAGACGTACACATTGGGGATTTTACTGAGCTTTATTCGAAAGCGCACAAGTCGCTTCGCGTCTAGCTCAGTTTTATCCCCAATCTCCTCACACGCTCTCAACAGCACAAGCAGAAGCTCTTGCAGAGGGAATACGTCCCCCCCCCCCCCGCTTAGGCTACCCACTTCTATTATGGGGAGCGACCCAAATAAGACAAGGAGTCCGCACCGGAGCCTGGACCTGGACCGAAGAACTAGGGCTCCGCTTAAATAAATAAATAAATCCTAGCTGATTAGACAGCCTCTTTTTATATAGCGACAGAAGAGCCTTCACGGCTATCACCACCGCTTGCAGTGGCGATAAAGACTCGCCACCGCAGGAATCGAACCCACGACTTCGGGACCGAGGTCGTGAAAGCAACCGCCTTACCTGGTGTGCAATCACGGCTCACCAGTCCACGTTAACGGCAGGAATACCTCATGCACTACACCAAGCACTCTTGGCGAAACCACGTTCGCGCACACACACACAAAACACAAAAGAAACACACAAGGCGAGCTCGGGCGCGATGCGAAGACTCCGTCTCGTCCATCGCCCCCGGACAGCCCACCCTCCCTCCTCGCTTTCAGAGAAAACGAGATCGGCAACTACCGGCGACGGCGTCGAAACGGAGCCGAAGACGAAAAAGGAACCCCCAGCGAGCGTCGCCCTATCATTTATAAGTAGCCGAGATAATGAGGTTGACCAGCCAGCCAATACCAATCACCTCATGATCCTACTACGATGGCTGCGTCCTCTTGCTCGAGGCTCTAGGAGAGGCGTTTCCTGCTGAGCAGCTCTTATGCGCTCTAAAACTGAGTCAGGCCGGCACTGTGCTACACTTGTCTGCTACCCATATGAACTACTGTCGTCTTCAAGATTTCTATGGTCCGAGAATGTCCTCCCACGTCGCGGAGGTTGGTTTCGTGTTTCTGCATCCCCCGTAGCCTAAATAACAATAATAATAATAATAATGCACTTGATAAAGCGCCCTCAGAGAACTCAATCTCTTTCTAGGTGCTTTACATTTGCTGCAAAGTGAAATGCAATTGAATGGTAAGTAAAATCATGCTTGAAAAACAAACAAAATGAATAATATGGTTAGGGGTGACATGCACAGGGTCAGCATGCAAATGTTGTTAGTAGCAGCATGCACAGTGTCAGCACGCATAAGCACATCAAGGACGAATCACGAGGGACCCACTAAATTCTGTTCTAAATAGGTGTGTTTTTCTAAGTTCCTTTTAAATGTGGTCAGGTCAGGGGATGTTCTGACGCAGGTCGGGAGGGAGTTCCAGGCTTTGGGAGCATACGGACTAAATGCACGGTCTCCAAAGGATTTAAGGTTTGTACGAGATATTTGTAGACTGTCAGATTCCGAAAAGCTGGCGGTACGATGCTTGGCCTGACTGGGGAGTATATCTGACAGGCTGGAGCCATAGAATGAAGGGACCTAAAAGTGAGCGACAAAACCTTGAAGTCAATCCGTTGCTTGACTGGTAGCCAGTGCAGGTCGGCGAGAAGTGGAGTAATGTGGCAACTGCGACGCTCACGACAGACAAGCCTAGCTGCAGAGTTTTGCACGAGCTGCAATCGCCTGATCGCACATGCTGGTAGGCCAGTAAGCAGTGAGTTGCAGAAGTCGAGACGGGATGTCACGAATGCATGGACCAACTTGGACGTGGTATCCTTATCTAAACAAGCCCGAATTTTAGCAATGTTATGAAGCTAAAAATAGGCGGATTTGACTGTGGAGCTAATGTGGTAGTCTAAAGAGAGGTCGCTTTGGAATATGACACCTAGATTTCGAGCTGATTCAACTGGAGATGTGCTGGCAGAGCCAATTTTGAGAGTCAGCCTTTCCAATCTCTTAATCACACTGGGTTTGCCCATACCTAGCCCCCCCCCCGTAGTTCTGTTTGGCTACGCTGTTGTAGCCGGCTCATGCGGTATTGTTTTAAAGAGGTTTAATCAAACTGCCACTCGTCTTTCCCTAGCCCAGCGACTCGGAGAGCGAGCGGCAAAGTTCTTACGCTGACCCACAAGGGCCGTCATGGCTTGGATCCTTCGTACCTAGCTGAACTGCTGCATAAGTTTTAGCCTGTTCGCGCCCTTAGGTCTCGTGTGGACAATGAATTCGCTGTTCCATTCCTCCGCTTAAAGACCGTTGGCAACAGAAGCTTTAGCCCTGCAGGTGCTAGACTGTGGAACTCACTTCCACAATTCTTTCGCAACGACGACTACTCTCATACTGCCGACTATGGCTCATCCTTTTCAGTGATCCTGAGCTGCTACTTCCATGCTACTCACTACCTCAACTGCTCTCCTGACTCTGCTAAGCTTCCCACCTTTTCTTCGTTGCGTGAGGCGAAGTCTGTTGGCTACCGAATGCCTACCGAAAGCCGCTTAGGCTGTGAGTGGGCTGTACAAAACTCTCCTGCGTAACACCCACATGGTCTGTATGAATTTGTGGAGTTACAGACGGAGATACATACATACATACATACATACATACATACATACATACATACATACATACATACATACATACATAGCAGGAGCGTCAGGGTAGTGCTCGGCGGGAAGCAGCCGACCACCCACAGCTTGGGTTACAGATATTCTCCAGAGGACTGCATTGATCGATATCAAAGGTCTCGAGATTTTGCGATTCGCATGCGACTTTAGATGCAGAGAACGGGTAAGCACTGCAGACTGAACGAGGTCGGCGTGTGTGGTCAGATACGCTGAATTTGGTAATAATAGGTGATGATAGCAAGCAGCTGCATGTGAACTTCGGTCATGCGCGTGACTCTTGATGCGAGTAAGGTCGTTTTTGCTGAACTGGGCTCAAGGATACCGAGCCATAAGGGAGTCAGTGTTCGTAGCGTTTGCTTTAGAATGCCTATAACCCTTTTTCAAAAGTCAAATAAACATTTCTACGCTACGGATACGGGCTTGTTGTGTGAAGGTACGAGCGCTCTACAGCGCTCCCGAGTGAGTGCCGCTATTGTCGGCGCACGCCTGCATTGGTGATGCATCTGCAAGATTCTCGCGAGCGCTAAAATAATTTTAGTTTAGCTAAGCTGAAACTCCTCAATTCTTAAGAAAGCTGCGCAGTGCATTAGTTTGTTAGAAAAACGCCGGCGTTGCGCACTTTGTACGACATAACTGCGGCGGCGATGGGATGCTCGGTAGATATGCAGTTAACATTTCACACAGACTGATTCGTTCGATATATCGTATAATATCCGTGGAAATATTCACCAGAACAGAAAATTGCACAACTGAGTCAAGTATCGCGCTCCGAACAACGGCAGGGTGGCCTTAGTAGGTCCCGGAAGTAGCTTGTAGCGAGTCTTAATTTTTCTGCGGTATGGATGAGACCTCGGCGGCTATTTACGGTGGTTAGAATTGTGCCGCTTTAGAAGTCCGCCGCATTAGGATAGAATCAGTTTTCAATGAAGCGCCTCTTCCAACACTTTCCGAAGCGCAGAGCTCCGGTTGCACTTGCGTGCAAAAATGGTCTGGTACGTGGATGCCGCGGTTTTGAGTCACCGGTAGCCCCGTAATAAGGACATCTTGCAACCGTATGTTATCCGTATCTCTTTATTGTGATAGATACATGCTCAGCATAGCTCATCGTGTGTAGTCTGGAAACGATGCCTCGTTGGTCGCGTGGCTTGCTTTGTCGCTGTGACTTTGGCTATGAATTGATCATATTTCCGAGTGAGCACGGAAGTTCGCTGCGTTAGCTTGGTGAGGCTCATTTGACGCTCTTAGAAAGTTTGTATTTAGCTTCTATCCGGGAATTTCAACTATCTTGAAAAAGAACCCAAGCTCTTTGCATTACTCGTATGGCGCTCGTGACCTTGGTGTGGGCATTCGTCTGCCCTTGGCTGTACCACCGTGCTGCCCCCTCCCTGCCAGAAGCCGTAGTTGCAGAGTACACTAATCATAAGCAAGACTGTCAGGCTACCGCGGCAATCGTGTAACGCCTCTAAGTCTCCAACGTTCAATGTTGTACCCAGCTCTCTGTCAGGTGTTCAGTGCTTCCGTAGGCATCTACCTATTCGTTTCGTCTGGAGCCTCGGGCTCACTGCTACACGGGCAACGATTGTCGTGTTATTAGCGGTTCAATGTAGCTATTCAAGCGACTGTGACTGTTGAAAGAATCTGTGTAGCATTAGCTTTTGGTTTTTGCACTTGACCCAGTTGCCTGCCTTGCCCGTGCCTCGGAGTGCTTCAGCTGCCGTGCCACTTAGCCAGGTAGCTTGTCATGCAGGATAATCTTTCCAAGTTGGCCCGATCAACCGGATGCTTTGCCGGGCATGCCTTTAGCGAGACAAGTGGGCCGTTTTCTAGAGACACACTTAAGCAATTTAGCTGGTCACGCCTCGAAGGAAAGTGGTGCCAAAGCTCTTTGGCATCTCTTCTCCCTCCCGTGGATGGTTATTTGGGTGATCTATATATAATTCATTTCATTTATATAGCGCCCCAAGAGAACTTAATTTCTATTCAGGCGCTTCACATATGCCTCCGGGCTCGAGCCCATGATCTCAGTCAGACCTTGGTCGGGGCGAGCACCTTAACCGCTAGACCAAACCAGCTCGGCAGATTTGTGCTCGTAAAAATTTTTTTACGATACCAGACTTGAACCTTTGGCTGGTGTAATGTGCAACACACGACACTAGCCGTCCTTCTGCTCCTCTGGCTAAGTTCACTGTAGGCCTTCGCCCAGATGACCCACGGTTTACTGCAGACTTTAAACTAGCCCAGGGCTACCAAGCGCAAGCTTGAGAAAGCATGCACAAGATTAAGTCTGAAAGTCCACCGTGTGGCATACGAAGACTACTTAGATCATGCCAATCTATCCTACCGAAGGCCAAGGTAAGCCTCTATACAAGCCTAGTCGAATCACAGATACACATCTATGTCGACCATCAGTCATCTCCTTAACCACATCCAGTCAATGCCTTACCTAGTGATCCTTACCCACTCACTTACTGTTAGGCTCCTTCAGTGGTAGTGGCAGCAGGTGCTGGGCGTGCTGATTTTCTACCGTTCAGTAATTCTCCCTCAAGAAGATGACATTGGGCAGACTACTTTGCATGGTAAACCCAGGCTGGTGTCTTAATCTCAGACCCCGTTCTCGTTTCTTGTCCACGTCGTCAAACTGAGCAATCCTTAGCCTGAATGTCCCATTTGAATTACCCGTTGGCCGGCTCATTAGATCCGCAGAAACCTGTGGCTCCCGGGAGAGTACTTGCATTGCTGAAAGTGTTTGAAGGCATTTGTGGCACGTTCGTCGATGGTAAGGCTCACTTGTCTCTTTGTAATGCAATTAGCATCCCACTGCAGTTGGTGGACAAACGGTGCACACCGGCCTGTACCCTAGCTGCATGCATCGGGTATTCAAAGGTGGTCCAGTGGAGGACAGATGCATACCAAGCTGCACACAGGCCCCAATTCTGCAGTCGTTTAAATAAGGCGGGCTTACAAGTAGTGAACACGTTGGCAGTAGATTATTCGCTTATGCTCAAGAGTAGTAAAATTGTGGTTCTCCTATCACTTCATCACCAATCTACTGTTGATTACCTGTTGCTGGTAAGCAGAGAAGGGACGAGGAGACACCTAAGCTGCAACATAAAGGGGAATTGCAATCGAGACACCAGGGAAAGCAGCAGTGTCCTGACATTCTTCGAGCCACCGCGGTACGATAATAAACGGCTGTTGGAACAAATTGTGTCTGTGTGTCATCACTTAATTCTCTGGCTCCAGCCTACCTATCCGAACTACTCCCCCACCAAACAAGGAATCGTACAACCCGCTGTTCTGACTCGAATCGTTTAGTCATACTTCGTACGAACGTTAACACCATTGGAGATCATGCCTTTAGTTCCTATGCTCCCAAAGCTTGGAACTCACTGCCGGTGCACGTTACAACGTCCCCTGAGATGACGACATTTAAAAAGGAGCTTACAACTCACCTGTTTATTACAGCATTTTGGTGGGTCTTTGTGATTCGTTCTTCTTTGCATGTACAAGCTTACAGTATGCATGCTGCTTGCGGATGTTACCACCGATCATTTGATAATGGTTCTATACAGCATCTATTAAGTGCCTAGAAAGATATTCAGTTCTCCGAGGGTGCTATACAAATGTAATATTACTATTATTATTCCCTGTGGCGATATTGCAGATTGCTTCTCTAGCTTCTTTGTCAGCTTTGTAGATAAAATGTGAGTTTATACGCAAAGTAGCATCCCCACTAGACTGCTCTCCCTTAATTCCTTGCATCATCTCAATGTCTATCTTAAAGCCAGCAACTAGTGACCTCATCTTGATCTTCATCTGCCAGTCTATGAAGATTACCAGCTCTATAGACCCTTACCCTCTGCTCTCCTTCCGTGGTGCATAGATTTGCTGTTGCCCTGCATAACTATTATTATAAATACATCCTTAGCCTTAGGTCTTGTCCCTGCATCTTTCAAATCGGCTGTTTTGTTGGAAGGCAACTTTTGTTGGAAGGCCACTTTGTTGGAAGGCAACACTAGACCTGGAGAACTGTAGGAACTTCCTCCCAATCGCTCTACTGCTGCCATTTATATTATCAAAGACACTGGATCAAGTAGTGGCAGACCAGCTTAACTCTTACATTACAACTTCAAACCTAGCAAGTATGTAAGTTGCAGTCAGGTTTTAGAGCTAGTCGCTACCGAGTCAGTCTTCGGTGCAAGCAAATAACGACTTCAGGAATGCCGACTTGGATAGTCTGTTGGTTTTGCGGGATCGTTTGGCAGCATTTGAAACTATTGATCGCCAAGTCCTTCTTGAGCACCTCTCATCTCGACTGCGCATCGCTGGCATTGCACGGCATTAGTTCAGGCCTTATCGCAGTGGGAGATTCCTGAGCATTGTTTTCAACTGGCAACAGTCAGGAACCTCTACAGTGTAGGGTACCCCAGGGATCTGTGCTTGGTCTCCTTTTCACAATTTATACTTTTGCTCTTGCAGATGTAATCGTTAATCAGGATCTAGACTTTCATTTTTGTGCACATAGCACACATCGATAGTATACCTGTGCTTATATCCCCTTCCCTGCCTTCCAGCACACCAAAGTCTCCACTCTTCCTTGCTGCAGGTATTGCTGACGTTTGCACTCGGACAGACCACTTAAAATTGAATGACGATAAAACCAATTTACTAGTTGTGGGCATACTTTCAAGTTACTCAGAAATTGGAAAACCTAATCCCTCAAAAAATTGGTTCGACCAGCATATCTCAAGTAGCATCTGCACGAACTCTTGATGTCATATTCGAAAGTGACCTTCGGAAAGACAATCACGTCAGCTGCACACTCAAGTCTATCTACTTTCAGCTGTGCCGCATTGCGCAAATTCGGGCCGGCTAGACACGGATGCCGCATGCGAAAATTTGGGCTTAGACAGGGATGGTAAGAATACAAAATAAAATTCATTTGTGTAGCACCCTAAGAAAACCTAATCTCCATTCAGGTGCTTTACATATGCCGCATGGCTTGAGCACACGACCTAGGTCATCAAATGCATTCACCTTGACCTCAATCGTTAAAAGCGAGCATCTTAACCGCTGGGCCAAACCAGCACTTCCTAGTTGGCCCATGCATTTGCAGTATCCTGTCTCGACTTATGTAAGTCACCACGTGCAGTTCTTCCATCCTGTGCAAGAAGGTGCTTACAGTTGGTGCACAACTCTGCAGCTCGGTTTATCTGTCGTGGCCGTTGCAATTGCCATGTTATACCACTTCTCACCGACCTGCACTAGCTCCCCATCAAGTTATGTTGACTTTAGGGTTTCGAAAAAGTACTTGACTGGCCTGACAATGTGCTATGGATCAGTATCTTTCAGCCAAAACTATAGGGCTTAACTAAGCAGACTTTGTGAGCTTTGAAATTCAACTTGGTCGACCAAAATCAACTTCAGTAAACTGCTTTTTTGACGAATCAGGCAAGGTGCTATTACATGTCCCACACGGTTACCTGATCCGAACCCATGAACCCGTTACGGAGCATTGACTGGCGGCTGCCGAGGCAGGTGTGTTCGGCCTGACTTCAGTAGCCGACCTTTTCTGTAGCATTTAGTATCTCTAACATCTGGGAGCAGGCTACAAGTAACTTGTCTCAAAATTGAATGATGATGAAACCGGCTTAATAGATGGCAAACCTCGTGTCGGTAAATAAAACAGAAACTGGTTAGCCTGACCCCCAAATTTACCTCTGCCAGCCCATCAACTGTATTCTGTGCTGTGGAGTCTTGTTTTGCTAGGTTATCATATCAGCTCCTCATTCAAGCCTGCCTACGTCCAGCTACACTCATCTCCATTAGTATTTACTGTATGCATGCACCCATAACAATACGGCCTATGCTATCGTTCAAAGGCCCTTCAGGCTAAAATACACTGAACCATGGGTCTCAACAGCTGAACATTAAGTATGCTAATATTAATTAAGCTCATAGGATTATGTAAAACAGTGATACCGAACTTATGCTCACTACAAAGTAGGTCCACTTTGCCTATGAATGGCTGCCTTCACCTGGTTCTAAATGGTGTTTTTTGATGTCGATCCATATAATTTCGAGCCCCCCAACAAGTTATATATATATATATATATATATATATATATATATATATATATATATATATATATATATATATATATATATATATATATATATATATATATATATATATATATATATATATATATATATATATATATATATATATATGCATGCCCATCGAAGTAGGCAGATGGGAATTGCATATCACCCCCTGGTCTTACAGTCATCCCACATCATTGTGGGACTAAGTGAGCCAATCTATAACGATAACACTGGAGTCAGCATTTTTTCTCACCAGCTTAGCATTTGCTTTTTATCATTTTCTTGCTAAGAATCAATTGATCTCACCAAATACCTCTTGCAGACGGAATTTTCACGATGTGTAGCACATCGGGGTACACATTTTACTCCATAACGCCGGTATGAGGTCTCACCAGTTCAGTGGACAGACATTGGGGGGGGGGGTGGCACTCTATTTCAGCCGTAGCCTCTTATGTTATCTATGCTGTTTACTCAGCCTCAGAGCCCTCTTCCCCAGTCGCTGAGAGCTTCTTCTCTTCCCACTCGCTAGGCAAGTCATCAAGTCCAACTTTTGCCTGTCTAGCTTTCCTCCGGCAGTGGCTTCTAGTACATGTGAGAGCGTTGTTGTCAAGCTAGCCTTCTTATGGGAAGGTGCATGACTCATCCCTTAAGGGTTTTTGGGCTGTGGATTGTTTTTTGGGTCCTAGGCTGAATCAGCTTGACGTGAGCCCTAGCAAGGTGAAATGTCACCCAGCGTTTAGTCACCAAAGGAAGACAGTGAATGCTCTTTTGCTGATTCCTCGTTTTAAAAATGCTAACAGTGTGCTTTTATCGAGCTGTCAGAATTGACCCGAGTGGGGACATCGTGGGCACTCTCTTACTCATAAAAATGTTCACGGTGATGTTATATTCTGCCTGATTCTTAGAATAATCGCGGCTTTTGAAAATTGACCGGCTTTAGGGTTAACTTGGTCGACTTGATACATTTCTGCTAGCTTAGTGCTCTCAGGCAATACTTGGGATTAGCCATATGAATGCAGAGGTAATATCTGTGAAGTGCCTACTTCCTGCTCTGTTAGGCCACTCGAAGCTGCAACCACGCTGGAAATAGATACAAGTGTGTATTACATTATGCAAAAATTTGAGGCATGCTTAGGTAAGGGTAGTGCGGCCAAGTTAGTCCATGCATTTGTGACGTCATGTAGACTTCTGTGAGCAGGTCTTGGTGCATAGCAATAACATGACTTAAGACGGTGCAAAAGACTGCAGCTGGCCTTATCTGTCGGGAACGTTACCTCCGCTTTATTATAGCTCATTTCTTGACCTGCACTGGCTTTCCTTGAAGGGAGTGCATCAGTGTCAAGGTTCTGCCCATCGCTTTTCAGGTTGCTTCATTCTCTTGCTCTGGCTCACCTATCTGAAATACTTAATCTTCATTGAACAACTTTGCTCCTTAGAATGCTGTCGCGTTGCTGTCCCGATATCCAACCGCAATCTCTTTGGAGCTCCCTACCGACTGGCCGTTGAACTTTAGGGATTGTCTGCTGTAGGACCAGAACCTCGACATAGGTCAGTGTTGGAAGTGCGCGAGTTATTATCGAAAGTCAGTGGCATGCTTTGTTTCCAGCTTCTGTGAAGCTGCATACGAGATTTAGTTCTGTTTGGGTGCTATGCACGAGGGTTCTCACATTTGTTGACTGAGGTCGAAGTGAATACATTTGATGATGGAGCTCGTGGGCTCGAGCCCTATAGCACATGTAAAGGGCCTGGATGGAGATTAAGCTCTCTTAAGGTGCTATACAAATGAATTATGTATATATATATATATTTTATTAATGTTATTGTTAACCCTCCGTCTAAGGCTTGTAATTCGGGCCAACTCCCATTGCAAAGGTTGAGGTGCCATCCCATCCATGCCTCCCCCCCCCCGGCAGATCCCTCTCCCGGGGTGAAGGCTGCATATCAGCCGGCTACCAGACAGCAGACAGAATTTTTTTAACGGCTTTCATCTGCACCCCCCTGCCGGGGTGCAAAACTCGAAGAATCGTTGTCGAATCTAGCAGCATGCTGTGAGATGGTGTGAGTGCTGCTATGAGTGCTGCTATTATCACCTATCAGCAAGAGGCTTGCATCATCCACGACCTGCCCCGACATCAGTCATCCTTAGTTAGCGTGGCCGCCTGGCACAACGATGCTGCTACAACGATGCTGCTGCAAGGAACGATGCAAACGTTTCTGGGTGCTTTGGTGCGCCTCGGCGTTTTCCAAGGATCGATCACTGCTGAGCTGTTGCTGCGCTGTGGCATTAATGTGTGAGCACACAGTGGAAGTTTTCTCCCCCAGCTGGCTGTAGCTAGCTGCCAGATCTGGCAGCAAAGCTTGTCCGTGTGCGTGCTGGCACTCTAGCGTGTTGGCCGCGTGCTGACTGACTGTGGGCGGCACCTTTTTGCAGGCACATCAAGCAGCATCTGCCGGAGCTCGGAAGACGTCATTGTATGACTTCCACGTGAGCCAAGGTGAGTGCCATATCTTCATTTTGCGTGTGCCGGTGGAGCAACCCATGCACTCCGTGCCTCTGCCTATGTGTTCGCAACAATTTAAAAGAGGGCATTGCCCTTCTGTTTAGCTCATGCATGGAAAGGTGCTAGAAGGTACTCTTGTCACTTCATGATATGTTTTATCTGAGCAGTGAGATTAGGCATTTCCAGCTAACCTAAAATCATGCATACGTGCATACATGCATAGATATATGTAGTTTATTAACATTTTATTTACTGTTATAAATCACAACTAGCTAACATGCTCATACAAGAATGGATAGATCGCCTGCAAACCATCAGGCAAGTGTCGAACGGTGGGTGGGGTTGGGCAACACTGGCAAGTGTGTTCACGTGCCCTGTGGAGAAGTGTGCTGCCAGTGCAGCACAGGCAGATACACTCGGTCTATTCTTATTTATAAACAGCGCACAGAGCACAGTGTCCTCTTTACAGACGGTATTGTTTGAGGGTAGGGCTCAGCGGCTCCCCGTGAACGATCATGCATGCCTCTGCGAAAGGTGCAGCCGATTCTATGTCCATCCCTAGCCTGCCACCCCCCCCTCCGACAAGCTGTGGGAATGGCACCCAAGGCTCGTTCACTAGCTGGAGTTTAGCTCTAAACATGCAAGAGGTGCCACTGAGAGGACTTGCAATACTGTCACCGTCTGCAACGAGGCAATGCTGGTTGTTAATAGCCACTCTTTAGCCACTTTGACTTGGTAGAATTTTTAGGCGATGCGAACTCAATTCGTATTGACATTGAAGACTATCGTCGACTTCTTGGGGTTACGGCCTCTTCATTTCACAGTTTAGCTTGTCATAAAAATCGAAGGTACTTATCATGTGTAGAAGTAAGAAAGTAAAGGGGAAAAAACAAGAAAGATCAGCTGACTCAGTCGCCTCATTTCTGTAGCACCAGACAATCCTTGGCAGCTATTGCCCGGCTTGCTGCTTGCAGTCTTGTTATTGTTCATTGCTGGACTCGAAAAACCTCGACCTGGGTCAGTTAAAAAGTAAAAGTCGATTGACTCGACAAGCTCAACTTTAGAGCAGCAGAACAGCATTAGTGAGACTTTCACCCGCTTGTCGTTCGCTGTCCCTCTAGGCTTCTTTAGATAGCCAAAAGCACCGAGGACTATCCCAATGTATGGGTCGAAGAGATCAAGTGCAGCGGCGGCTCGAAGATGCCTGCCCGGATGTCCGCCTCGTGCCTTGCTTCATCCGGGTCGGTCGGCAGCACGGGGGGGGGGGAGGGGAGAGGATCGCTGCATGCTGTTGCTGCTCCTTAGTGGCCTGCGTGACCGTGGAGGAGATTGCTCTCCGATGGTCGGCCGTGTTTCGATTAGGGCATGGCAGCCGACGTGCCTTAGCGCCAGCGAGCTCTCATTGCCCGCTAGCTGACTTGGGCAGCTTGCTGCTCGGACATCCCGTGGGCATCTCTTGTCAGTGCGCCGCCACGTCGCTTGACCGTCAGTTCGGCTCAAGGTCTCCTCTAGGTCCTGCGTGCCCCGCCCGCCCTCCTACTCAGAGCACTGACGGGTGGCTCCTCACGAACGTTTGTGTTTGCTGCCTGACAATATGCTGCTCTGTTCGTGTCTCAGGTGGCAAGATGGTCAACTTTGCTGGGTGGATGATGCCAGTGCAGTACGACGATCAAACGATTGTGGCGTCTCATCTGCACACGCGTGAGCACGCGAGTATCTTCGACGTGTCTCACATGCTGCAGACGAAGGTGCACGGCAAGGATCGCTTTACCTTTATGGAGAGCCTTACTGTTGCTGACGTGCGAGGTGAGCCTCCTCCTCCTCCTCCCGTGCCGGAACGCTCTCGGTGCCTGCCGCTGGGGACACCGGCCGATGCTGGCCGCCATGCATTTGGACACACTTTCTTTTTGACGCACCGAGATGCCCGGGGCTCACATAGAGGGGCGACGCGACGTGAAGCTCACGGGCAGCAGCTTGCTGCTTGGGAAAAATCCCGTCCTGTTGTTTTTTAGTAATCACCCCACACAGTTTGTCAGATCGACGCCAGCCTGACCTGAAATATTCAAAAGCTGAGGCTGAGGCTGCCGTGCTCTTCCTTTTGAGTAGTGGGTCCGAGCCATTTTGCCTACAGTATCTCGGATGCCGTGTCTGTGCATATCACATCACGAATACCACAAGGCACCGCTCGGTCTGGGGCTAGGCTCCTAGGTCTCTCTCATGTGCTTGTGGTTTCGAGGTCCTGCTGCTTGGGCCGTCAGCTATCGACTGGGCGTCTTGACGCCAGAGCCCCTCTGTGTAGCTGCCGAGGTGCTCGAACGAAGCGGTGCCTAGCCCGTTTTGCTTTGTGTCAACCTGTGCCGTGCCCAGCTGTTTTGCAGTGGCCCCTAGGAAAGCGAGACTAGAAAAGTCGTTAAAAAATGTAGCCCCCTCGTCGATTGAGAAAGTCGATTGAGCACAGACGTAGTGCATCGACGATGAGACCGCCGGAGAGGAGGACGTTCTTGAGAGGGCCACTTGCGCTAGCAGCAGCAGCAGTGGCAATGTCAAGAGCAGTGAGGGTCACGGCAATACTCGCCCCTGGGTCCTAGCCCAGGAAGTAGGTAGTAGCTCACTCTTCTCGAAACAGGTCGTGGGGATTGAGTCCTGCATTAGACGAACGGCTGTTTTGCTGCTATATAAATGAGGCAAAAACAGCTAAGTTTTGATGCTAAAACAGCTAAGTTTTGTTATGAATTTTAATAAAGTAATTTTTAATAAAGACAAATTAAATTAAAAAAATAAATGTGAGCCCGTTCGCAGAGCGCTGGTAGATAGCACCCACTTGTCGGCAGTCGCCTGCACCGGTCCGGGTCGTCGTGCGTAAGAAAGCAGCGAAAATCGGCAAGTCTGCCTCTGCTGTTTTCACTTGGACGAGCTCAGACCAGTGCATGGTGCACACCTCGGCCAGTCGAACTCCTTGACGGCACAGCGAGCTCCCGGTGCATCAGTCGTAAGCGAGCCGCTTGCTTTAGAGGCGCCTTTTGGCTCGATCATGCCTGGTTGCGAGTGCCTTTGGCAGGCCCAGCGCATAATGGGCACGCTAGGTCGGTTCGCCCACCGTGCACTTGCATGTTTGATTGACCGCAAGTTCAGCATTGCAGCGGCATTGCCTCGGCTGTGATCGACAAGCACCGAATCCTGCATTGGAACTTGGTGGCCTGGGGTTGACTTGGACGTTAACCGTGCTGGGAAAGTAGTCAACTAAAATGACCGACCGCAAACAGCGGTATTGTTTGGTTTTAGGCTGCAAACTTTTTGCATGATTTCAGCAGTTTTAATATGTCTCAGGCCTGTAAGCAATGGTGTAACGTGTCACCTCTAACCATCTTATGCTTGTCATTGAGCATGCTGCCACTAACCATTCGATCATGCTTCCTTTGCAGCAAATGTAAAGTGCCTAGAAAGATTGAGTTTTCTGAGAGCGCCATAACAAATGTATTATTATTCTTATTATTAGTAGTACTGTTATGACTATTTTTATAGTAGCAGCTAGACCACCGGGCCAGAGTGGACTGTGGTGGGTGGCCGAGGGGGCCAAGCGGTGGTGCAACTAGTGCTGGGCAGTGGATGTCAGTGGATTTGCATGCTGACCCTGTGCATGTCACCCCTAACCATGTTATTCATTTTGTTTGTTTTTCAAGCATGATTTTACTTACCATTCAATGGTATTTCCCTTTGCAGCAAATGTAAAGCGCCTAGAAAGAGATTAGATTCTCTGAGGGCGCTTTATCAAGTGCATTATTATTATTATTATTATTATTATATTAACGTCTGCAAGAAAGTGCATCCACTGAACGTGCACTACTAAGGGGCTCCTGAGCCTTGGGGCACCGGCAGAAAAGTAATCTACAACAAGGCTAGCTAGCTGGGAGTGAGACCCACTGACTCTTACATCTTTTTGTAAACGTCATTACGTGACTTGGTCCACATATGTTAAGTGCCTAGAAAGAGATTAGGTTCGCTGAGGGTGCTGTATGCATGCATTACTACTACTGCTACTACTATTATTATTGTTTTTGTTATTGTTATTATTATTAGATTCGGTGCTCTACTCTAAACCAGCAAACAGCTCGGTTGATAGATTTGCCATGTCTTGTGTCCATAAGTCGGGCTGCCCAGTTGAGTATATTCCTCGTTGTTACAAGCAGCTCTTTCTCTCTCTCTCTCTCTCTCTCTCTCTCTCTCTCTCTCTCTCTCTCTCTCTCTCTCTCCTGAAGATGGCTGACCCCTCTCCAGAGGGTTGGGGGACAGTGTGGTACTGGTGCTATGGAGAAAGGAATGTGTGGCTACATGATGGGAGGCACGCTCTTGCCAGCTCTGGGAAGGCTCCGCCATGCAGAAGAAGCAGTAGCTCGGTTCCTGCCAAATTCCTCGCAGTAAAAAAATTCACGGCTCTCTTTCCAGCATTATATAAATTAAAAAGAAATTATGATATTGTGCAAGAACTTTCATCTAGCGATAAGCACTTGACTCCATTGGCAGCATTGCACCTCCAAGAGTTCTGTTGCAGTGTTCGCGTGTGAAATGAGGTTAAGGGGGGGCTTGTCTTTAACTTGTTGTGACAGCCCTCTGCACGACCTGTCGTCGGGCTGGGTAGCGCGACCGAGCAACAAGCTTGCTGGTTCCAACATCAAGCACTTTATTCCAAACCATGCCAGCCAAGCCCAGTCATCACACTCCAGACGGCTGCAGGCGTCGAGGGATCTAGCCCTCCCCTCCCCTCCCCTCCCCTCGTACTCCTTTGGCAGCCCTTATATTACATGCATGTGTTGTTTTTGCACTGTCGAGCTATTGTTGGTTCCAAACCCGCCCGACAGCTGGGGGCAGTTTGTGATAGATAGATGTCCCCACAGATGCTGCCAATGTATGGATTTGGGCAGGACTGCCGAGACATCATCAGCCCCCCACCACTCGTGAGCCTGCCGGCGGCTTCGGCAGTCTGAGCCCTCGTAGGGTCTCAGCCCTGTGCTCGCAAGCTACAGAGTCATGTTCCCTCACAATTGTCCACGTTCAAAGCAAAAAGCATCTGCTGGGTGCAAGCAGCCTCTTGGTGGCATGTCGATCAGATATGACTATTTTCTATTTTCTTACTCTGCAATAATAAGCATAAACTAAAATGCTTGTTTAAGGCACCTGTACTGTTACATGCTTCAGCAGACACTACTCTATAGTGTTATGTCCGCCTAACCCTCACTAATTCGGCTAGCTGTGCAGCGAGTGCTCTATGTGCGAACCCACCGTAGCTGACATTCGCACCGTTCCCTAACCGTTAGCAGAATTTCAAAATATCACTGGCCTGACCACAGAAATAAAGTTTTGTGGAACGATAGCTTAGCACCCCTCTCCTCCCAAAGGCCCTAGCCTCAGTCTTGGCAACCTAGAATGATCTGCACGGCTTATTGATCGCTTCATTCTCGGCCGTACACTTTTCAAAAAGGTGACAAATATTGTGGGTATAAAGTGGTAAATGGAGCCCTTATGCCTGAGCTGAGGCTTGAGTTGAGTCTTCATGGCCCCACCCCTTCTGCCAAACCCGCTGGCCAGGGGAAAGGGGGGGGGGTGGTGGTGGTCCTCTTACCTCCTTGCCTACAGGCCTAGCTAGGATGCTGCATTGTCAGTCTTCGGTCACCATCAAGCTCTCGCTAGTCAACACTGTTGCAATACCGCTGTATCTCTATATAACTAACTTACTAGTTATGGGCAAACCCAGTGTGATTAAGAGATTGGAAAGGCTGTCTCTCAAAAATGGCTCTGCTAGCATTTCTCCTGTCGAATCAGCTCGAAATATAGGTGTCATATTCCAAAGCGACCTCTCGTTAGACGACCATATCAGCTCCATAGTCAAATCTGCCTATTTTCAGCTTCATAACATTGCTAAAATTCGGGCTTGTTTAGATAAGGATACCACGTCCAAGTTGGTCCATGCATTCGTGACATCTCGTCTTGACTTCTGCAACTCACTGCTTACTGGCCTACCAGCATGTGTGATCAGGCGATTGCAGCTGGTGCAAAACTCGGCTGCTAGACTTGTCTGCCGTGAGCGTCGCAGTTGCCACATTACTCCACTTCTCGCCGACCTGCACTGGCTACCAGTCAAGCAACGGATTGACTTCAAGGTTTTGTCGCTCACTTTTAGGTCCCTTCATTCTATGGCTTCAGCTTATCTCTCCGATATACTCCCCCATCAGGCCAAGCATCGTACCACCCGCTTTTCGGAATCCAACAGTCTACAAATACCTTGTACAAACCTTAAATCCTTTAGAGACCGTGCATTTAGTTCATATGCTCCCAAAGCCTGGAACTCCCTCCCGACCTGGGTCAGAACATCCCCTGACCTGACCACATTTAAAAGGAACTTAAAAACACACCTATTTAGGACAGCCTTTAGTGGGTCCCTGTGATTCGTCCTTGATGTGCTTATGCGTGCTGACACTGTGCATGCTGCTACTAACAACATTTGCATGCTGACCCTGTGCATGTCACCCCTAGCCATATTATTCATTTTGTTTGTTTTTCAAGCATGATTTTACTTACCATTCAATGGTATTTCCCTTTGCAGCAAATGTAAAGCGCCTAGAAAGAGATTAAGTTCTCTGTGGGCGCTTTACCAAGTGCAGTATTATTATTATTATTATCACCCTTAAGGTGCTTTTTAGTTCAAAAGGCTTTAGACTGACGATGAAAATATTGTCCTTCCAATGATCTTGTATAGTTGTGCATCTGCCTTGCTTCTACACCTTATCACAGGTTCTGTGACTCCGTTCTTAACTTTATGCTTCTACCCTCTGCCACTCATCTGCCTTGCTTCTACACCTGATCACAGGTTCTGTAACTCTGTTCTTAACTTTATGCTCTACCCTTTGCCACTCATGTTGCTTCAGCTATACCATCCGCTTATGCTTTGTTGTGAGATGATTGGCCAAGGTGCACCCTTCAAAAGCCGCTTGTGTCTCGAATGCTATGGAAGACTCTGCAGTATAACAAAGCTGCACAGAGCTTGCCGATTCATGCACTTGTGTGCAGGCTTTGATTGCCAGACTGAGGCACTGGTTCAGCATTGTTATGCTTGTAGCTTGGTAATGTCTTTACAGCCTAGCTGCAATGCCATAACGATCTAGGATGACTTTCAGGTTCTGGTTATATGTGCATGCTCGGGATATGCCCTAATGATTGATTGGTGCACAAGTAAGCACAATACAAGCACAATATCCAGTCAGCATTCTGCTTGATGTTGTAATCGTATTCTGGTGTTTTTGTATTCTTGTATGTTTAGATTCGAAGCCAGGCACTTGTTGTGCGATGCCTTTATTCTGTCTTCCAGAATTAGAAATAGGAACTAGGGCAAGAAGTCAAAAGCAGAGAATTGTCGGCCTAGTCTCTCTTGCGAGGAGAGTGGTATAATTAAGCACTTGTTATTAGTCCCCGTGGATGGGCTAAGCTGACCTCACACTGTGGCATCTCTGTTTGCTAGCTTATCTAACTGATACTGCGGCTTACCATCACACTGATGGTCTTTCTGTCGTGGCTTACTGTCGTGTTTTTGCATAAGTTGGTACGAGCCATAAAAAAGCATTTCTGTTGAAGCTGTCTTGAAGCTATATCCACCTCACCACAGGTCAGTTGTTCACCTACTCATTAAAGATGGAAGCTGGCTGCTCGGCAGGTCGCCCTTGGGCATTTGCTGCTCTATCAGTAAACTCGTTGATGACGGCATCATAAGCATAGACCTACGATTGCAGCTGACGTGGACTTATCTTGGTCCCTGCTTGCAGTCCAGTGAAAAGCAGTATATGACATGTTCTTCTATACGTTTTTCAAGTTCTAAGCCGGAATCCATATGCAGTAGACCAGGTGTTGTAAAGGATACTAATAATTATTTTAATGGGACATATGTATAGTGTCCATAGAGAACTAAATATCTTTTGATGTACTTTACCAATGCTGCAGGGGAAACATATAAACTGGTTAGTAATAACGTGCACAGTGTCAGCATGCATAAGTGCAGACAGGATAATTCACACGAACGGATCTGTTGCTGTTAGCACTAGATGGGTTTGTAGCTTCTTTTTTATTGTCATTAAGTCAGGGAATTTTGTGATGTCACTCGGTATGAGATCCAGACCTAGGGAGCATATGAACTAAATGCACGGTCTCCAAAGGATTAGAGGTTAAATCAAGGCACAGCTGAACGATTTGAGTCAGAAGAGTGGGTGGAACTGTGCCCAGCCTGATTGGGAATAGTGCCGATAGGTAGGCCGGAGCAGGAGAAAGAATGGACCCAAAAGTGAGTTGACTGTGGCAGGACCGAGAACTCGATATGCGACTTGATGCGGAGTCATTGCATTTGTTTTTTGTTTGTTATTGTTTTTATTTATTATTATTTTTGTTATTATTTTTCCATTATTGTTTTTTCCCCAGCAGCTCTGCCTATGAGCAGACTTGGCTAAAAACCAAGGCACCCTGACCGTTGCAGACTTGGCTAAAAACCAAGGCACCCTGACCTTGTTCACGAATGAACGCGGTGGCATCATCGACGACCTCATTGTAATGAACGCCTGCGACGGCTACCTCTTTGTGGTGTCCAATGCTGGCTGCAGTGATAAGGATCTAGCGCATATGCAGGTACTGCTTGCTGCATGCTAGTGCCGTGGTGAAGCTTTCTTGACTTAAAGACGATTGCGAGCTGCATCTCGACCATGTTGCATAGATACGTTGTTGTGGCCTGAGATTGGGTCCGCCGCCGGCTTCTTTCTATGAGCCTGCTCACTCGATGGAATGCAGACTCGATTTTACGTGAATACCCTGCACCGTGGCTTGGCCGGTACCGGGCCCAGCCCACGAAGAAGTTCTGTCCAATCAAGTTGAGCTACAACTTTGCTCGGTCCCAGCTGGTCGCTTACTTGAGCTGAATGCTTCTTTGACTGGAGCTTGCGAGGCTATTGTGAGGAAATTCAGACTGTGTTGTGGGAAGAGAGAGAGAGAGAGAGAGAGAGAGAGAGGAGAGAGAGAGAGAGAGAGAGAGAGAGAGAGAGAGAGAGAGAGCTGCGCTGGAATCTTGACCTTTCAGAGCACTTTCTGCGTGTTTCGTCTTTTATGTGGCTTTTTTGAGAGGTTTTAGCTCTGGCAGTTTTTGCATGACCTCTTGCTGGCAGTGGCTTGCTGCCATTCAACGCCTGCCACACTGGTTGGCTGACCTTCGCGAGGAGCCATGCCACGGCCTTGCGACCATGCGCGCCTCCAGTGGATGATATCGTGCACATCTCGGCATATTTTGTCTGACGCAGAAATTGCTGTGCTATAACTTAATAGTGAATCGTGGTATTTTGGTTCTTTCTGGAGCCAGACTTTTTCCCTTTCTGGTCGTTGCCTTTATGTTGATCATCATAAATGCAAAGCTTGAGATGTCCCAGAAGCCTAAACTGCTGACCTGGTAGAGGTCTTTATTTAGAGCAGACTCCTGTTGTAATGCCGGCCGTTGTAGAAAACCCTACGGATTTAGCAAATTTTTAGCTTGGTTCCGGCTAAAGTCCTATCTTTGTTGCGAGAAAATATTTAGTCACAGCAAAGCCTGTTACAGCCAACCTCCTGCTATAACGAGCCGACATTGCAGTCCCAGACATTAAATTCTTGGTTCGGCTCCCGATATATGGAAATTTGGGTAATCTGTTTTAGTTTTCTAACCCGAGTCACGGACTTCTAACTGAAATTTGATAGGCAGTAGTTCATTTCGTAGCAGTAGTGTCACGGAGGAAGAAAAACCACAAAGAATGAAAAGATGGTCGTATTAAGCCAGTTAGATAAAAAAAAAAGGGAGGACTAGCTGAACTAGACAGCTAGCTCGCTTCGAGCAGAGGTACCCTGCAAGCTGCATGCAGAACCACTGACTATGAAGTTGGCTGATCGTGGTGAATGGCTAGTTCTTTGCTGAGAATCGTGTCAGTTTTTTCTAACGACAATAGTTAAGTGAAACAATTGCTGATCGCGTAGAAAGTGCTGGCATATGGGCTTAATGAGTCGGTGAGGTCTGCAAGGATAGCCAGCTGCTCACCAAAATCTTTAACCGATATGTGGAGCGGTTCTTAAAAAATCTTAGCGACTGTGTGTTTGAAGGGAGTTTGTCTGTGGCTGGTAGGCTTCATCTGGGGCCAGGCCTTGTGAACTTGTTTACACAGCGGCAAACTCTCTGTTCAGCTTTGTAAATATGGTGCTCTCCATAGTAAAAAAATGCCTTTATGTCTGTCGATGACCCCTGGGCCCTCAATATCAGCAGTAGCAGTACCTAAGAGTATGATTCGTACTGCTTACGGATTATCCACATCATTTTTTTTTTATTTTGCGTTAAGTACAACGAGCTCCGGATATAACGAACGGGTTGTATGGTCTCCGAGAAAGATTTTAATAACTATACAGTGTGGCCCCATGTTCAAGGCTTCTCAGCACCTTCTCGTGTATTGTAGTGGGCCTTTAGGATCTGTATTTCAGCACTCGACTAGTGCATTCCGATTCGCATGTGTTCATGCCTGTCACCAAAACGTGTGCACTAACGTGAGTCAAAAACCCACGGCACATAATTCCCGGACCGACCCTCTTCCTATGCATAGGTCTTAATTAAAAAAAAAATCCTAGCTGATTAAACAGCCTCTTTTTGTATAGCGACAGAAGAGCTTTTACGGCTATCACCACCGCTTGCAGTGGCGATAAAGAATCGCCCACCGCAGGAATCGAACCCACGACCTCGGGACCGAGGTCGTGAAAGCAACCTGCGTTACCCTACGAAATATATCGAAGGTACCACGAAAAGAAGTTACAGTAACACAGGGTAACTTCTAGGACAAGTGGGTCAATTCGCCAGAGCGGTAATCTAGAAACACCTGGTTAATGCACTGACTGGTGTGACTCACCAAGTTTCTTTTTACGTCAGCTCATCAGAAGACCTTGAGGCCATTATTTTCCATCATAGTATGTTCGTATTTTGACACACTCCTCACAACGTCAACTCACTGTGACTGACCTCCGGCCTCTTTGCTCAGCAGCTTGTCCCGGATGATGGACACGTCTGTCTTCGACACACGATCGACAGGGTTGATGAACTGGCCATGTGTTGCACACTCTCTCACAAGCTGCGCCTTTGTCAGCTCACGCTAATAGCTAGCACGTGTTCCAAGCCTGTTCAGAACCTGTTGAGGGTTGCCAATGCATCTGTAGCCTGCCTGTAAGTGCTAGCCTACCGCCGTACGTGAACGAGAGCGCACAGCTGCTTCAGCTCTGAGCTGCCAGCGTTGTTCTGGAAGCGATGCCCCATGCCCACTTGAACGTGGGCATGCCAGTGCACATCTTAGCTTTGCTCTGCTTTGCACGAACTCGCTCCATGTGGATGCATCGTTATCGTGCCGCTGCAGACCCGAGCTGCCGAGATGCGTGCCAAAGGACTCGACGTGCACGTGGAAGTGATGCCCAATGCGCTGCTGGCTGTTCAAGGTGAGACCCTTTGCTGATTCCATGCTGCCCAAGGGCGACCAGTTCTCTCTATAAGCTGCACTGGCACCGATGTACCCAGGCAACTAGTAGTAGATGCCTGTTATTGCTGTTCTGCCGTCACGATTCTGGTGTCACTTCTCCGGGTCTTGGCTCAGGGTCAAGGTGCTTGCACTTTGTGACCCAGGTTGTGGGCTGCTCGAGTACTGTAGCAGTGGCGGTGGGTTGGTTGGTGGTTGGGAGTGCAGGTTGATAGCTACCAACGCTCCTCTTCTGCTCAACACCAATAAAGCTCCTGAATAAGTCAACTGTTACGTTTTACTTGCTCGTCCTACAATTGACATAGCCGTCAGATGGTGTTAGCAAGGAGCAGGGCTTGCACTTTTGTCTCATCCTCTCCACCACGTCGATTGACCCCACTTACGTCATTAGGCCAGCCGTGAGGCATGCCTGGGTAGTCGATAGGCGCTGACGTGACTCGGCCGGAATGCAGGTCAAGCAGGACTCCCTTGCTTGCATAATAAACGGCTATGGCTGCCCATTATTATTCGTCTGTAGCGCGAATTCGCCGGATCGTGTCTGCCTACACTTTTTAGCTCTTGCACGGCTGTCTTGGCCTGCTTAGGTTTCGCTATCTTTTATGTCCCTCGAAATATGCTGCCCGTAGAGGGGGGAGCAGCTAGTGTCGGCGAGAGCTTGGTCGAGCGTGCGCAGCCGCTGCCTCTGCTCGATATTTTTGGTGTCGCAATGCGACTTTGGCGAAAGCCTCGTCCTCGGCTGCCACATCTTCCACATCAGACAGACAAATTAGAGTGAACGTGAGGGTACCTGCCGTGCGCAGGCCTGCGTAAACCCAATGCAAACAAGCAGCGGGCTCTGTGTTAAGCAACGATTGAGCTATGCTCTCCCCCAGAGAGAGAGAGAGAGAGAGAGAGAGAGAGAGAGAGAGAGAGAGAGAGAGAGAGAGAGGAGAGAGAGAGAGAGAGGGGAGGGGAGAGAGAGGGGAGGGGAGAGACTCATGCAGCTTGTGCGCCGGATCTTCGAGATGCTGCTCCTCGCTTGACTTTGCTGACGTACGTGCTTCTGCCGTACGGCTGATCGCTGGCTTTGACGGGGCTGTGATGCTTGTGTGCTTGCTTAGGACCTGGGACCAGTCGCGTGCTTCAGTCGGGGATGCTGTTCGAGATGAAAAAGCTGCCGTTCATGCACACAGCCGTCGCCGACATATTCGGCGTCCCCGGCTGCCGGATAACTCGCTGCGGATACACTGGAGAAGACGGAGTGGAGGTAGCCGGCAAATCGTTCTCTCCCCCTGCGTCAAATCGGCGCTTGGCCCCTCTCGTGGTGCCTGCTGGCTACCCCTGTGCGCAAGCGATGCTTGTGCTGGCGTCAGGCAGCAGCAGCTTTACAGCTTGGTACAGCCTGTGAGCTGTTCTAGCCGTTTCCTAGCCGATATCTGCTTAGTTGACCTTACGAGATGCTTTAGGAGATTTGTTTCCTTAGCGTGTCAAGGGTGAACAGCACGTATATTATTCCTTGTGCTAAGGTGGACCAGGGCCCAGGTAAGTATATGTTGTATGCACCCGATGTGCTACCTACTCATTCTTTTTTTTGGTTTCACATTTAACTCTTCGATTTAGCTCGTTTGTTTCCTTCGAACGGGAATTCATAGTTCGATTGGTGCATTCCGTGGTAGTCTGTTAGCTGCACATAGCCTCTTCAAGTGTCCTTCAGGGGTCTTGGTCCAGGAGTTGAGGTGCTTGCTCACCACGACCCAAGTCGTGGGCTCGATTCCTGCCGTGGGCGATCTTTTATTGCCCAGTGCAAATGGTGAAGGATAGCCTTTAAGGCTCTGCTGCCTCTATATAAAGGAGGCTGTTGAATAGTGAGTGAGAATCAATGTCCAAAAGCGGCAGGCACCACTGTACGCCATGCCTCTCATGCTGTGTTCCTGAGCAGGCACATGTTCTGGGGCCGAAAGGTACGATCGGGCTCGCCCCCTCCCGAGTCTTAGCCCAGGGGTACAATGCTCGTTCTTTGCCATGTAGGTCTTAGGTTCGAGTCCTTTTGAGTCCTTCCAGGCAATACTTTATTACCGACTGCAAGTAGTGGCGATAGCCGGTTGAGGAGACTCTTCTGCTGCATTGTAAATGAGGTCGTTTGATCAGCCTATCTTGGCTTGTTATAAATAAATAAATAATTGTATGTGTAATTGTATATGTGTATGTGAGAGGAGCAGTTAGTGTTTGCCAGACATGATATGGCCCTGAACCTTTTCGGTTTTCAACACCGATGTTTAATCATTAAGCTGGGTGAAGCTGAGTTATATGGCAATCGCTTGCATTAGATCTCCCGAAGCAAGTGCCATGCTAATGATTTTAGGTTATTTTTGTGGGGCTCTAGCCTGATGCCACGGTTGCCTAAACTAGACATGTGTCTTGGCCAGTGTAAGTGCATCCACTGGCTCTGAAAGTGTGTCGTGTTCTAGAAAGTTTCTAGTTTTTATATGCCGGAAAAGGGTATAAGCCAACCAATAGTTTTTCTAGAGACCCAGTTTTTCGGCACACAAGTGATTAAACATAGCATTTTGTCCCAAGTCAGTAGCCTGATGGTCCGGGGTTATTTCAGCCATCATTAGAGTATCTAAGTCATGGACCTGTTAGGATAGAAATTTTTTAAAGTCAGGAGTAAGAACAGTTTTCGTGTAGAACTGTAGGAATTGAAGGTGGGATGTTCTAGTAAAAGTTAAGTAAAGGGTGGCTAATTTGACAGCCCCCATTAACTGTATGTAGCAGCAGAAGAGCTTTAGCAGCTATTTAGCCCCTTTCGAAGTGGACAATTAGGGTTGCCTGCTTCTGAACTCGAACCGGCAACCTGGGTCGTGAAACCAGGTAATCAGCTAGCTAGTTGTTAGGGTGGACTAGTAAGCCTTCGTTATCTCTGTGCACACTGGAGCCGAAATTGTGTGAAAGCCATTAGCTATCCCTTCTTATCCCTTGTGTTTCGGCTGGACTTGGCTGGCCGCATGTGCTTCTTGCATTGGCCCAGATAAGGGGCCCGAGTAGGGAAGAGCGAAGTACATGTAATGGCAACCAGGAGACCCTTTATTGGCCAATACGGGAAAGGACAAAGTCTTTCTCTTCGTTTGCTTAATTCTGGCAATAATTATAAGTAGCATGTACCCACGATAAATCGTGGATACCATATTCAATTTGAAATGAAAGACCGTGTGCATAATCCATATAGCTGTGCAAAGGCTCAGCCGCAATGACTCGCCAACAGGCAGAATGTTGCTAAGACTGACTGTCCCTATTCCTTTTTGCCTGTTCACTGGGAGATTGAGAGAAACTCTCGCCTCAGCATTTAAATAACTGATCCAAAACCGGTTCATCACTATTTCATAATTAAATGCACAATTCAATATTTAATTTGAACTGTGAGAGTGCATGTTGTAGCGGTATATGCAAATCAGTAAATGATCTCTGATATTTCTTGTGATATTTTTGACACGACACTTGTCATAGCTGCACCAATGTAGTAGTTCTCTTAAAACATCACAATGGGCACTACATAAGCATGACATCAGGGGCTTGTGTTTACTGGACCACGACCCCATGGACACACTCAACATTAAATCATTTAATAATAATAAAATAATAATAATTTTAATAATTGTAATAAGACATTTTTATACCAGTCCAAGAGAACTAAATCTCTTTCTAGGCAGCTGATGTTATTTTGGATAGGAAGCGTGTTTTGGGAATGCATAGGAGTACCCATACAATTGGTCAGCCTAGGAAGCAGTGCCAAAGAGTAAGTGCTTCAAAAAACAAGCAGCTAATGCCTGAGATTGAATTCTCTCCAACCGGCCGGCTCAGCCAGGAACATCACTGCACGATCAGCTGCTCAGAGTTCCCTGTGGGAAGTTTGCCAGGTTGCACAGACAGGAGTCTCTGACCGGCGGAACAGCACAAGTTGCCAATGGGTCTTAGCTGAAAGGTGTGCTCACTCTTCCGATCCCGGTCGGGGGGGGGGTTGAGTCCTGCAGAGGACGATCCTTTATTGCCGACTGCAAAGCGTTGGTGATATCCAGTAGGGCTCTTCTGCAGCTATACAAATAGTTTCAAGCAAATAATTGACTTCAAGGTTTGTGACTCACTTTTAGGTCCCTTCATTCTTTGGCTCTCCAGCCTAGCTATCAGATGCACTGCCCCACCAGGTTAAGCGTCGTACCACCTGCTTTTCTGAAACTGTTTAACTATATGTTGTAGCGTTCTAGTCCTGGTCATTTGTCTGAAACTACTGGTTTCGCTTGGATGAATTGTGTCGTCGTCAAAACAGGATAATTGATTATCTTTTCTGAATACCCCAAGAAGGCCGTCAAATTGCTTGCAAAATTAAGCAGGCGAAACGCACACGGTACATTTAGATGGCTCGAATCTTGTGATCTAAGGCCTTTAAATCAGCTTTCATTATTATTATTATTATTATTATTATTATTATTGCTACTACTACTATAATGTGCACGGCTTCAGGGGCACCCTTTTTATATAGAGAATAGCCTACTAGCCCATGGCGTTGGGCCTGTCCTCCCGCAGCGTTGGGCAGCACGTTCGTGTCGTCTGCTCTTTTAAGATATCTGTGCCGTCGGGCAAGGAACTGCACCTGGTCAACTGTCTTCTTGGGTCGCGCGATGACAGTGTTCGCCTCGCCGGTCTCGGCGCCCGAGACAGCCTGCGACTAGAGGCCGGCCTGTGTCTCTACGGGTCAGACATGGACGACACCACGACGCCGGTCGAGGCCAGCCTCGCGTGGCTCTTAGGTACTGCTGCGTCGTTGCCTTTGTAGCCTTTCGTTCCTTCCCTCGCTCGCCTGTAGAGAGCCCGTGCTGCCGCGACGATTCGTCCGTCCTGCTCGTGATGTGGGCATCTCGCCTCGGTCCCTGTGTGGAGAACTCTCGAATCGGCCACGGTTTCATCGGTTGGCCGTCGTTGCTTCGCGCCGTAAGGAAAAGAACGAAGCCGGTCGAATGAAAGTCCCCGCTCAGTCGATCGGTGGGGTTCGCCCCCTCGATTGGTCCATTCTCACCCACGGCGCTCGATTTTGTGGCCGGAAGCATCGAGCGCACGAGCACACGTTCGTCAGGGCACGGATCGCGCGAGATGAGCCGTCGTGCGATGCCGGCAGTCATGACGTTTTTGAATGTCACACTCGCGGCTCGGAGGGGACCGGGTGGTCGCTGCCAGCTCCGGCTACTCGCGATTGGCTCCGCACTTTCAGCATGTGGGCCGACGAGGCCTGTACTGCTGCGCGCTGCTCACTGACAGCGCTCACGCTCGCTTCGGCCTCCCTCAATTGCCATGCGTGCATGCATCACTTCTTGTGCCTAGGCAAACGAAGGCGGCAAGCCTCCGACTTTCCGGGAGCTTCTGTCATAATGGAGCAGATGAAAAGCGGCGTCACGAAGAAGCGGATCGGCCTAACATATCCTAGCGGAGCCACGGGCCGCCGTAAGTTGGGCTTGTGAGTCGAAACACTAGCGTATCACCCCTTGACTATGTCACTATCGACTCGATGACCGTCTCTAGTATTTTGACAGCGAGCTGTAGATGACATTGAGCTGTGGGTTTGTCGGCCTCACTCGTTGCTGCTTGGTGGCTGCCGTGCTTGTAAACCCTTTATGAGGATACTCGGAGGAGTAGGTTCATCCAAGAGTATTTCAGCTTGTCTACTTGACTTGGCTGTTCTGAGGTCTGCAAGGTGCAGAAGCCTAGAGAGAGAGAGAGAGAAGAGAGGGAGGGAGGGAGAGACAGAAAAAGTGAGAGAGGAGAGGAGAGAGAGAGAGAGGAGAGAAAGAAGGCAAGAGGAATGATGGAGCGTGCCAATGGAAAGAGTGAGACAGTGAGTGAGTGAGTGAGAGTGATGAGAGATAGCGAGTACTTTAAAGTGTAATACGTAAGAATGCTAGAGTGTGCACTTAGAAGCTCAACTTTAGAGAGCTTTAGTCGGGCTGACGACATGCTGGGTGGTTCAGTAACACAGTTTTTCACAATTTACTCCGGCTGGCTTCGTGACTCACTTGTTACCATTGGAAAGTCACAATATATGAGATTGTATGCTCATCTAATAATTATATTAATAATAATAACACACTTGATAAAGCGCCCTCAGAGAACTCAGTCTCTTTCTAGGTGCTTTACATTTGCTGCAAAGAAAACACGATCGAATGGTTAGTGGTAGCATGCTCAATAAACAACAAGAATAACATGGGTGACATGCACAGGGTCAGCATGCAAGTGTGGTTAGTGGCAGCATGTGCAGTGTCAGCATGCATAAGCACGTTTAAGGTCGAATTACAGCGATCCACTAAATGCGGTGAGAAATAGGTCTGTTCTATCTATCTATATGCTATGTTCTGTCTATCTATCTGTATGCTATGTTCTATCTATAATATCTACTATTGTCTTGCTCCCCAAAATCCATTGGTAAGCAACGCAGGGCTTTTAAAGTCTCCACTCAAGTGCTCGAGGCATATAGTGTTCTGCATGAATGAATTTGTATTTATGATTTCAAATTGGGTGCCGAGCTGCTACCAGTATGCCTGTTGTGTCGGGCAACCAGAGAGCTAATCTGCCACACGACTTGTGCAGGTTCAGGCAAGTAGGGCAAACAACTAACGATCCGCCCCTGTGTCTTAGGCAACCCGCGAGTGGCTGATTGAATGCTCCGTAGGAAGGGCATTCTCGATAGCTCAATCTTTGTTTGGACCGGTAGCCCAGAGGTGGTGGGATTGGTCCCCTCTCAAAGCAAAATTCTTTTTCGGTACTGCCAGTGCAGCCAACCCGAGGCCGTTCTATATTTTGAAATTGTCATCACCTGACATTATTTGATCACTGTATGCATCAAACGTCAGTGCCTCTGTTTCCTATGTTCCACTTAGTTTTTATTCATTAATTTTTTGGAGTCACCAATACTACCTGATACTTTTTATGGAAAGTCAGGGTAGTGGAAGGGCGAGTGAAGCGAAGTTTGGGTTTATAGAAGCACCCCTGGGTTCCCCTGAGGGGTGGGATCAAGCTACCCGATGCAAGCCTCTGCGCTTGAGCTCTGTCTCTTTGTGCTGTTTTGAAGTGGTTGCGGGGGCCGGCTATTGTCTGCAGCGTGCAGCCCCCTTTGGGTCTGAGCAGCAGCGCGGCCGATTTGAGGTGTGTGGTATTTGTTTGGCCCCCCCCCCATTTTCGAGCCAACCGGGGACTGACGTGATGCATGCAGCATTTTGCTCCAGCACTTGGATTTAAGGATGACAGACTAGTCTGATCGTACCAGTGCAGCTGTATTGTAAACCTCTCCCGGCAGCCTCGTGGAAGTCCCAGCCTGAATGCCACACGCTACCTGCACTCAGAAGAAAGGTCGAGCTCTTATCCAATCCTCTCCTTTGAAGCATCTCACCGATACTGTGTGCATTGAACAATCTAATGATATTTGAAGGAGTGTGAGTTGCATAGGCTCCTTGATTAGTTGTCAGCATTAGCCACCAGTTGGGGCTCCTAAGAGATTTTCTGAGTGCCATAACATGCCTCTGAGCCTGTGTCTTGGCCAAAATTGCACACGATCAAGCACGAAGTTATAAGTAAGCCTTACAGACTGACGGTGTGAACACAGACTAAAGCTGTCGGTTTCTGCCAGCTCGAACTTGGGTGCGTTTGTGGTCAATGCCTTCGAAGTGGCATTAAAAGACTACTACCCCTCAAGTAATGAGCGTCATTGTCTAGGTGCAATCAACACTGTTGAGTCTCAAGAGACATGTCATCTTTTATATGAGAAGAGACCATGTGAGCTCGTCAAGCAGTTGCATTTAGCAACCAGCTGCCATTTAGATGCATGCACTTCTCTGTTAGACTATGTTGCTGGCAATCAACACGAGGTCTATATCCCAAATGGCCAGTATTCTTTTGCGTCAGGTAGCTTCTGAAATTTTCTAGCGATCGAACGTTGAAGTAATCTATTGATTATTCGACTAGCTCCCACCATAGAAAAACATTAACCCCTCGGGGTAGCTTTTTTGTAACCATGGACGTCATGCACGAGCTCTTGATAAGTTCACGACGTTGAATGGTGATAATCTGCTGCAAAGTGGTCACGCTGTGATTAGTGTAGTAGTTTAGAGGAATTTTAATTACAGAATGCAGGCTTGCACACGATTTGCCGTCTCTTGTGCCGCAAGAACAGCCTTGCTATTCGGCTACCCCCCAAGGATCTCTGCCCTATCGGCTGCAAGTAGCTATACTTCACCATTTGTGAGGTGCTGTATAAATTGTGTGAATAACCCGACATTGTCTTGTGTAACAAATGGGGCCTCGACGGATGATCATAGTGAGTTGTGAGGGATCACTAGCATTTAACTAGGCAACCACTTAAGCAATCCGCTTGCCAATATATCTGCCAGCCGTTATTGACTTCTGGGCTATTTTAAAATTGTTACCAACACGGGCCCTAGCTAGGATTTAGCTAGGAGCAGCCAGCCCTTGACCTTGCCAGAGGCAGTCGATGAATGTGTGTATATATATGTATATATACAAAATTCACGGCTCTGCCAACTTAGGACCAGAAGCCTGAGTCTGCAAGGAATTGCTTTGTAGCCCGACAGTATGCTTGGGGTCATTTCCATTTGCCAAACGTAGTCCTCCACCGTAAAAGCTCAGGCACAGGACAATATAAAATTTTGGATCCATCCCTGTCCATAATCCAGTTAGTGAGGTTAACAGTTACGACGTTGGAAGTCGAAAAACATGACCAGACAAATACAATTTCGCCACAACACTTCAGCCGATTGTAATTGATCCGGGAGTTACTCATCTCCTGTTAAATGGGTCTCGAAAGTTCTCCGTTTGCCATTTCCGTGGATCGTGGACTTACTTTCGTCGGTCCATATCCGTCGTCTCCAATAATCAGCTGTAAAGCAAACCTGTTGATGTGCCCTTTGCAGACGGCTTTATCGTTGCTGTTCGTTAGTTGCTCGTTACTTGCTCGCTAGATGCTTGCTTTTGCTGACTCCTCTATGCATGCCATCCTCTAAAAGCCACCCGGTAATCCTATCTTTATCACTTATCGCTTTGCCAGTGGCTTTTTGCAAGGACTTTGAGAGAGCGCGAAGTGGGGCCCACTGTAGCCCCCTTCGTCATCCCTTTTTGTTGTCGCACGCTGCCTGCCGAAGTGTGTTAAGCTGTCATGCTACCAGGTTGAAAAGACTTCTTCAGGTTGTGCCTGCCGGTCCCCTCGCTAATACCAAGCTTCTGTGCCACCTTCACCTTGCCTATACCCATCTTGTGATAGGCGATGACTCAACCTTTCATTTTGCTGCTGGATAGTGCCTTTGTCTTTTCAATGGTGGGAGAGCACCGAATGGGCTACTTCTACGCAAGTGGTGCCATCAGGAAAGCGAAAATAGCTCGCTTTCTGTGCAAAAGCATGTGGTCTGTAAAACCTTTAGGAAGGCACACTAGGCCAGAAGAAACCATGCCCACTCAACAGGGCCGCCCGGAGGGAGCATGGCCAGACGAACAAACAGTCGCAGCAACAGACGTACAAATGCAAACAGGAATTATAGGGGTAGACATTTATCATCCCTCCCTGGTCAGCCACTTCGGTCTCATACAAGCACCTGTCAGTTCTAAAAAGTAAACACACGCCACAGACAACTTGAGCTGCAACCGGCAGTAATGAATGGGAATCAAACCGTGACAACTAAATTAGGCCGGATCCAATAATAAATAACTAGGGGTCGTTAGGCGGGAGTGGAGTACTAGCTAGGCCATATCTGGCCTAAAGGCCGGAGTTTGCCGACCTCTGCTTTAGACGTATGGATTCCAAGTGAGATCATCAGACTGCATGTACAACTACAAATTCTGTCGTGTTTAAAGGTCGAGTATTACCATGTCGCAGGGGAATCAGTGCTTTCGTTTCTAACAGCTATCCCTAAGCCGGCCCTCGACAGGAAGTCCATTTTATAGGTAAATAATCAGGTTTATGTAATATGTAAAAGTCGACTCGCATCGCCGTGAGCCTCCGGCGATGAATAGTTGCAATTTTAAAGGTGTCTAGTATGCCCTGTAAATACTTTTCTTTTTTTTCACCACGTTAATACCTTTACTGGAAAGAGTTTTTTCTGATGACTAAGACCTTTCCCGATGAGACTTGACTTCGACACAGAAAACCATTCTAATCCCTGTATCAATCCATACTAAACGAAGCCGTTCCCAGTGCATCCAGGAGCAGGATATGCACATTATACTAGGAAATACCTTCCTGAAGGAGAAAATTACATTTAAAATTCACCATCATTTCACCTGTGTTGGGTGGACCTCGCTACAAATGCCATCAATATCAAGCTCTACAGTGCTTTTGTCGGCTGTGCTATTTCCAGGGAGCTGGTTTAGGCGGCTTCCGATGGCAGCCTTATTTGGAGGTGGTAGGGTAGCTAACAAGCGCTGAGCGACGGGCAAAGTAAAGGGGACCGTCTGCCTTCAAAAATGACAAATTTAGGGACTGCATTTTGTAGGCTACATCACGTTTCGCATTGAAAGAGAGCTTCTGATTTCCGAGCAATTTCTGATTTCCGAGCAATGTGTATGCTACAATATTAAAAAGCGATTGCAACTCGGTATGATGGAAGCAAGAAAGCGCGGCAGTCGCCCAAAGCTGACGAACGAGCGGCATGACGAGGCTGTTAAAAAGCAAGCCCTGAAGAACCGATTTGCTTCTGCGGCAGGTGCCTTTGAGACACTTTACCTTGCAACGGGGCTTAAAGCTGAGCGCATTAGCCGTTCATCGGAGACAATGCCAGCAAGAGATACTCGAGGATTGCCCACTATTAGACTTTGGAAAGTTTAACAAGACCAAACTTAAATTAACCAAATTTAACTTAATAATAATAACAATAATATTGCACTTGATAAAGCGCCCTCAGAGAACTGAATCTCTTTCTAGGCGCTTTATATTTGCTGCAAAGTGATATGCAATAGAATAGTAAGTAAAACCATGCTTGGAAAACAAACAAAATGAATAATATGGTTAGGGGTGACATGCACAGGGTCAGCATGCAAATGTGGTTAGTGGCAGCATGCACAGTGTCAGCACGCATAAGCACATCAAGGACGAATCACAGGGACCCACTAAATGCTGTCCTAAATAGGTGTGTTTTTAAGTTTCTTTTAAATGTGGTCAGGTCAGGGGATGTTCTGACGCAGGTCGGGAGGGAGTTCCAGGCTTTGGGAGCATACGAGCTAAATGCACGGTCTCCAAAGGATTTAAGGTTTGTACGAGGTATTTCCAGACTGTTGGATTCCGAGAAGCGGGTGGTACGATGCTTGGCCTGATGGGGTAGTATATCTGAAAGATAGGCTGGAGCCATAGAATGAAGAGACCTAAAAGTGAGCGACAAAACCTTGAAGTCAATCCGTTGCCTTACTGGTAGCCAGTGCAGGTCGGCGAGAAGTGGAGTAACGTGGCAACTTCGACGCTCACGACAAACAAACCTGGCTGCAGAGTTTTGCACGAGCTGCAATCGCCTGATCACACATGCTGGTAGGCCAGTAAGCAGTGAGTTGCAGAAGTCGAGACGGGATGTCACGAATGCATGGACCAACTTGGACGTGGTATCCTTATCTAAACAAGCCCGAATTTTAGCAATGTTATGAAGCTGAAAATAGGCAGATTTGACTATGGAGCTGATGTGGTCGTCTAACGAGAGGTCGCTTTGGAATATGACACCTAGATTTCGAGCTGATTCAACTGGAGATATGCTGGCAGAGCCAATTTTGAAAGTCAGCCTTTCCAATTTCTGAATCACACTGGGTTTGCCCATAACTAGTAAGTTAGTTTTATCATCGTTTAGTTTTAGGAAATTTAATAAAAAACTTAACCAAATTAACCAAGTAGAAATTAGCCCGAGAGGGCTAGAATTTATAAGGCAGTGGGATAAGGATCGCACGAACGCGGTACTGTTTAGTTCGTGGTTCATCAGAAACAGTGCCCTCTGAGATCTTCAGCCTCCTCACGATTTCTGGGTTTTAATGGCCATCTCTGTGCAGCAACATCAAAGCCGCTCTTACCCTGGTTTGGTCCAGTGGTTAACGTGCTAACCCCGACCAAGGTCTGGCTGAGGTCGTGGGCTCGAGTCCCAAGGCATTTCTGAAGCGCCCGAATAGAGATTAAGTTCTCTTAGGGTGCTATACGGTGAGCCGTGATGGCACACTAGGTAAGGCGGTTGCTTTCACAACCGAGGTCCCAAGCTCGTGAGTTCGATTCCTGCAGTGGGCGATTCTTTATCGCCACTGCCAGAGGTGGTGATAGCCCCAAAAGGCTCTTCTGTCGCTATACAAAAAGAGGCTGTTTAATCAGCTAGGATTTTTTTATACAAATGAATTGTATTATTATTTATTACCACCAGAAAGGTGTGCAACTGGCGGCATGTTCTGGTCGCGTACCGAGCGTCTCTACGGCAGGGGCTTTTTGGCCTCAACAGGTCAAGGAGACATCCTGGTACCTAAGCTCATCATTGCCCGAGGCATCACGGGTGACGTAATGGGCTAAAATGGTTCTGCTGGATGGCATCATAGAGGGGGTTGGATAATCACGTGACCACACCCCATCTTATTACATGGTAACCGTTGACTCGGTTGCCCACGAATGCAGTTATTTGCTAAACCAAGCATAGTAAACTGCAACTCAGTGCAAAATTATATTGATAAATGGTTATAATTTAATAATTAGTGTAGCTTAATGACTTATTCGAATACTGGCAGTAGCAACAACCAAACTCATCGATGGACCAGGTGCATGGAAACTTTTGGAGGGCAGTGTGTGTATGTGTATGTATGTGTGTGTGCGTGCGTGCGTGTGTGTGTGTGTGTGTGTAGGATGGATGTGTTTCTTGGGTGGCCAAGCCAAGTCTTTCTCGTCTTTTCCAAAATTCTGTGTTCATCCGTGAGGAGTGCTGTCATTACTCTTGTCTCTAGGACTTTGAGTGCTAAATGTTGTTGCCTCGTTGCATTACATATGCTCTAGTGCTGCTTGCAACCTCACCTAGTCATCATGACCTCTTCCTCCCTAATTAGTTCGTGGAACATGTTGCCTGCGAGTCTGCTTGGGCACAGGGGGATGAGTGTGACATGTTGATGCAGCTTGCATAGCTTTGGAAGTTTGTTCAAGCTGCACATATTCGTAGGCAGTGTCATGGTCCGGCTGTCCCATGTAGCTGGCACTTGGTTGATCTACTATTGAGTACTTCTGTCGTTAGGACCCGTGTGGTCCAACAGCCTCGAGTTCGAAACCGTATTTACGTGTCAGATGGTGTCTTCAGCGCTCTTCCCTGCAGCGGTATCGACTTGTCTGGCCGAGTCCTGCTCTGCCACATGCTCACTTCACCATGGAATGTTCTTAACAATCTCAGAATGTCTCTGCAGATGTATCCATGTTCAGGCTTGGCAGCTGACCTGCTCTGAAGTGACATCTTGGTGTCGGGAAGATCACATTTGTTTTCACTTCGTTTTCAGACGATGCTGTCATTTGGGATGCCAGTGGCTCAAATGTTATCGGCCGTGTTACCAGCGGCTGTCCTTCGCCGTCGACCAAGCAAAACATCGGGATGGGCTTTGTTAGCACACCACACAGTGCAGCTGGCACCGGCATTAAGGTCGAAGTGAGACAGAAGCTTTATGATGCCATCGTTACTAAGATGCCTTTCCTTAAGACGAAGTATTACACTGTGAAGTGAGGCCACCGTCAATGATCATAGTTCGGCGTGTTAGCTGTGCATTTAAAATGTCCTGATTTTCATGGTCTTTGATCTGATGCTTTAATTGGAAGTGGATGCTGCATGCACCGTGGCTCGGTAACTTCCCGTGTAGATGTTGACTAGTGCTCCCTGACCAAGGGAGTCATTCGTATTCTGGCAATACAAATCTTCACTTTTCAGGCATGCACTGTTACTCAAGCTTGATGCTATTGAGCTTTCATGCTGTGCTTCTTTTTAAATGCTTAGTTCAAAAAATAAAAGTATTTTTGTCCTCTATTACTCTTGGTTTAGATAACGACATTGCTCGCGTAGCCAACGGAACTCGTAAACTAAGATCAGAGAAATTACTGGGCGACACTTGCGGCGATTTCAGTAAAAGAATAACCCATGTTTTCCTCTCGACCCGCATCGTGAACTGCCGTATGAATACTGTGGTTGTTGTATTTACGTCTTACCGTCGTACGGGCCACTCTCCTGGGTACAGTACACCCTGATCGCACCAGTCTTCATTCCTTCTATAAATGGGCCACATGTTGCGTATTCGCATATTGTATGCTCAATTAAGTTAGGTGTGATAGGGTTTTTGTTGCAATACCCTAGTGGATCTTTATAGCACGAATGTATAGAGCCTCAAAACCTTTTCAGCCGTCCGAATGCTGTACGAAATGCAGTTGTTTAGTCAGCAGGAAGTCACGCCAAACCTGCAGCATGCCTGTACAACTAAGGAGGTCAAACAAGAGAGTGAAACCGTCTTACTGTGAATTGCTGTGTGACCTTCTGGTTTGGCATTAAAAGCAAAATTTGCTCTTGCAGTAAGTTTGGAATTGCTTGCTGCGTAAGTCTACCTTAAGCAGCGTTTTTCTCTGTCACAAAGATGTTTAACATCCATATCTGGACCTTACACTTTTCTGTGCATAATACTTTGCATACAGAGAAGGGGCCTGATCGCTGTTTCGTTCACGTCGGATATTTACGAATCACAATCACTTAGGAATCGGACAAACCTACCTTTGCGCCTTAAGTTACTGCACACTTCGCTGTGTGCAAGGGCACCTACCCGTTTACGAACTCGCCACTGCTGAAAATGCGACCAAAGAACTAATATATACTCTCGTCCAACTTAAAGTCATTGAGTGCTGCCGTCCTGCACTTCTTCGTGCGTTCAGGCAGTACACCGTAATTCGGCTCGTTCAGATAAATTGAATTTAAAGTCGATGAGGCTCTCCTGTGTTGACCGCCGAACGTCCTGTAGTCTCGAGAACTCGATCGGTAGAGCACCCGGCCAGTCACCCGGTCATCGTGCCACGATCGTCTCCCGTTCGAGAACAACTTATTTTTCGCAGCCTGCATACCCACTGCAGACGGCCTCCGGCTGCTCTGTATTTTGAAATTAGATAAGCTTATCCTCGATCACGAGCACGGTGCATGCCCTAGCAGAGACGGGTAGTGCACTGGCACATGCGCCGCCGCACTCAAGATGGAAAGTTTCCCGTCTTCAAGAATCTTGAAATTATAGTCCACGTGGATGCATCTCACCTTCGTTTTTGCTTAACATAAAGTCTTTAATCCAAGGTTTCTGAGTCGTTTAGAGTTGAGAGTAGAGGTGGGGAAGATGTCAAATCAGGCCTGAGGTACAGGTAGGCAGTTGGCAAGTATGCCCGGGTCACTGAATAGAAATGGTAGATAGAAATCAAGTGCTTCGAGGTCACTCGACCTGGTTAGCCTTTGATGACGATGCTTTGATGACATTGGCTGCTAGACTCAAAGTTCCATAAACAAAAATCAATCGTTCTCTCTAGATCCCCACTCTCCTCATTGCGAAGCAGTAAGAAGTCAAGCTAGGTGAGATGACTACGCAGCGCGTCATTCACGTAGCTGCAGACAAGCGTCTTAAGTCTCATAGTGCCGGCTTGCAGTGGGCAATACAGGATTGTCTGCTGCAGGGCTCGAATCCAAGGCCGCTCGTCGTGAAGCAAGAGTACCTCGTCCCAAGGGTAACAAGCACTAAGACCCGCGGGTAATAGGGAGATGTGCGGTTTGGTATGCACGAGTGCCGACTCAGCGGCCGGGGCGAATGTCTAAGTTTGCGGCGTGGGTTTGTTCGTTCGCCGGCTTGACCCGCATGTAGCTCTCTAGTTGACCGGTAAACTCCACAACTTAAAACCCAACTATTAAGCCCTAGCTATCTTACATTCAACATTAAGCATAGTACAGGCATGTAATATAATAGTAATAGTAATGTACTTGATAAAGTGCCCTCAGAGAACTTGATCTCTTTCTAGGAGCTTTACATTTGCTGCAAAGGGAAATGCAATTGAATGGTAAAATCATGCTTGAAAAACAAACAAAATGAATAACATGGTTAGGGGTGACATGCACAGGGTCAGCATGCAAATGTTGTTAGTGGCAGCATGCACAGTGCCAGCACGCATGAGCACGTGAAGGACGAATCACAGGGACCCACTAAAGGCTGTCCTAAATAGGTGTGTTTTCAAGTTCTTTTTAAATGTGGTCAGGTCAGGGGATGTTCTGACGCAGGTCGGGAGGGAGTTCCAGGCTTTGGGAGCATACGAACTAAATGCACGGTCTCCAAAGGATTTAAGGTTTGTACGAGGTATTTCTAGACTGTTGGGTTCCGAAAAGCGGGTGGTACGATGCTTTACCTGATGGGGTAGTATATCTGAGAGATAGGCTGTAGCTAAAAAATGAAATGACCTAAAAGTGAGTGACAAAACCTTGAAGTCAATCCGTTGCTTGACTGGTAGCCAGTGCAGGGTCGGCGAGAAGTGGAGTAACGTGGCAACTTCGACGCTCACGACAAACAAACCTGGCTGCAGAGTTTTGCACGAGCTGCAATCGCCTGATCACACATGCTGGTAGGCCAGTAAGCAGTGAGTTGCAGAAGTCGAGACGAGATGTCACGAATGCATGGACCAACTTGGACGTGGTATCCTTATCTAAACAAGCCCGAATTTTAGCAATGTTATGAAGCTGAAAATAGGCAGATTTGACTATGGAGCTGATATGGTCGTCTAACGAGAGGTCACTTTGGAATATGACACCAATATTTCGAGCTGATTCGACAGGAGATATGCTGGCAGGGCCAATTTTGAGAGACAGCCTTTCCAATCTCTGAATCACACTGGGTTTGCCCATAACTAGCAGTCAACATTAAAACAAGCAGTTGACAGTGAGAGCGCTGCGATCAGGGCCGTTCCAATGACAGCCTGGCCATCGTCTTCCACGTTTGCTCGAACATGCTGGCCTAAGTGTGATACTTGTTTGCTTATTCACGCTTGGTGCCGGCTGTGCGCGACGCTACACCTTGGATGCCGATTCTCTTGCAAAGAGTTTATAAAGCGGCTGGATAGAGATTAGGTTCTCTTAAGGGGCTGTACAAGCGACCTATTACTATTGTCAGTATTTTCGTTATCACTTTGGCTGGGGCAAAAGATTTACATCCGGCGAGCACAGGGCAGCCGCTCGAGCGGAAGGTCCTTCTAAATCTCCTTCGTTCCCAGTTGCTTGTTTATTGGTACTCAAGCGTTGCATCTGGTCTCGGGCTGAGACTGCTGCAGATGACCTGTCCCAGGCTGAGGCCCCCATAATCCAGACCGAATGTGCCATTTCTCTGAGAGTTAGACGAAGCCGCTTGAAGCCGGATTTAGATGGCACTACCGTCTGCCTTCCCACTTTTCTCTGGATGTAAGTAACTACGTGCATACGTTCAAAGGGACTTCTTACTTACTTCCAGCGATCGCCGCCTGCAGACATCGTTGGAAGCAGGTTTTAATTAGGCAAATGTATGCACGACTTAGGGGCAAGGAAAGGTGGGCAGGAATGCCGATTTTGGGTTCAGTAGGATGCGGCACTAACTGTTTTGCTGTCTTGATTTCATGCATCGCCATTCGGAGCAGAGTGTCGTATACTCATGGGCTACTGCCGAGATAGCCTCATCGCATCAAAGCTGCGCTAGCTCAGTCTTTCATTCCGCTCCTGACAGCGGTGGGCCCTTCACGACAGTTCTGATTGGTCGTGAGGCTATCGATTCCGCAAGTCTTAGCCAAAAAGTGCTCTCATTGCAAGCTCTCTAGTAAGGACGGCCCGGTCCGGCCCGGCCCTGGCGACGCGTGTCGCAAGCTAGGCAGATGGCGGGCGGTAAACTGGAAGGAGGCCGTGCAAGTGTGGCGCCTTGAGCCGCCGCCGAAGCCGCCTGCCCAGACACCGGGCGCACGGAGCTCAAGAGCTCGCACGTTCGCTCCCTTCCTCCGCGCGGGGCAATAGCGCCCCCCGCGCGACCTCGACTGCAGCAGCCGCACCCGACGGCCTCGACTCCGACTCCAGCAAGGCAGGTGGGCGGCAGCTCACCTGCAGCCCCTCCACCGTCCGCCAGGCTTCCGCGGCGTCGCGCCGGCTCGAAGACTAAATAGCCGCACGACTCTCGGAGCGAGCGGACTGCCGCCGAAGCGCAGCGCTCGGCCGAGACCGACTCGCCCGAGTCGCGAAAGTTCGGAGAAGCGAAGACGCGAAGGTCGTGGCGAGAGCGAAAGTGAAAAGCGGAGAGAGCGAAAGTGACACGAAGCGCGAGCGAAGTCGCGTCGCGTCGCCGCCGTTCGCTCGGAGATCCGGTGGACTGCTCGGTCCGCGTTCTGTCGACACGCCCTTCGTCGTCGTCATCGTCGGGGCAGACGGACGCGACGTTCTTGCAAGGGAGCGATCGATGTGTAGGTGTTTGTCTTTGAGACTCGTATTAGCGACGTGCGGCGGTGAATCGATGGGCGAATGAGGTGCGCTGAGATGGGACTTCCCCCGCAATTGCGCACGCGTACGCGCGACGCCTGCGGTGAGTCGGTTCTGCCTGCCGACGAGCGGGCGTCGCTTCTGGCCGGTTTCGGTGCGGATGCCGGCCCGCGCGCCGAAACCATCCCACAATCCGGGGCTTCGGCCTCGAACGGCGGCCGAAGGCGACCGTCGCGTGCTGCCGCCCTCCGTCTCGGCGGCGGCGGCGACGGCGGCGGCGCTCTCCTTCTTCAATGCAGCCGTTAGAACTGAAGCCGATGTTTGCCGAGAGCCTAATTGATTACCGACCGCGACGAATGCATTCAGCGACAGCTGGCCGTGGCGACCGCTCTTCCGCCGTACGTACGCGCGCGCTCGCGGTGCGTACCGTAGGCGTTCGCAGCGACGCGCGGCTGGCGCGGGCGCCGCCGCTTGGCTTTCTGCTCGACGCTCGCTCTCGCTACGGAGGCGGCGGCGTCTGCTGCTAGCGAGCGTCCTCGACGACGCATCGCCGAGCTCTTTCGCCCGCATCGAGCTACCGCTGATCGGTAAGCCGATCCGTGAGTTCGTCGTCTCGCGAGTAGTGCCTTCGCTGCCGGCGCCGCGTTGCAACGTGAGGCCCAGGACGGAAAGGCGCGTTCGGCGACGTTTCCGGAGCGTCGGCGCGATTCTGTACGCGCAAAAACAACAGGCGGCGGCGGGAAGCCATTTCAACCACGGCCGCTCGCGCAGGCGCAGGAGGGCAGGCCGGGACAGCGAGCTCTCGTGCCGCCACCACCACCACCACCACCGCCACCACCACCACCACCACCACCACCACCACCACCACCACCACCACCACCACCACCACCACCACCACCACCACCAACACCACCACCACACCCCGAGAGCTATGGACTCGATCGCGCCCGAAAGCGCTCGAAGGGCTTTCGCCTCGAGCGCTCGGCGCTTAGCGAAGGGCTCCAAGGGCTCGCTCAATCTGTCTCGGCACGCGCTATCGCAGGCAGAGGCGAAGCTGAACGGAAAAAGAGCGAAGCGACGAAGGGGCGGAATCGAGCTGCTGTCGCCGCGGCTGCTGCTGCTCTACGCTGCTGCTGCATCTTTGAAGTCGCCGCTGCAGCGCACTCGAGCTCGCTGTAGTGGAGGCGTGGAGCGCAGCGTGGATGGCTAGCGAAAGTTGTTGTGAGAGCAGCGCCGGTGAACGACGCGCCAACGCGTTGATGCGCGTAGTGTGTTAGTGCATTGGATCGCGAACGTGCACGGCGCATGCACGCTTGCGTGAGTACGCGGCGTGCCCCAGAAATGCACTACGTGTGTATACGTGAGCGTGGGGCAACTGAGACCAGGACGCAGCGAGACATATTAAGCGACGGAAATCGATGATAAGACAGAGAAGCGTGGCGCTCGCGAGCATTTTCAATCGCTTTTGCACCGCTTTGATGCGGACGAAGGACGAGACGAGAGAGCTGCATCGCGAGAGAGCTGCAAATATTCAAATTTGTATAGCGCCGCAAGAGACCTCCACCTCTACTCAGGTGCTGTACACATGTAACGGGGCTCGAACAAACGACTCTGGCCATTAAAGGCAAGCAACTTAGCCCTGGGCCGAGCCGGAGGTGCAGCTCGGTCTGGCTCGTACATGCTACGACTTTGGTTCGAGACTTGTCGCTGACGTCAAAGACGCTCACGGGGCGACAGCGAATAAAAACAACCGCCTGTTCTTAGCAGCATTTGCTACCTCCTTGGGACTTGCCCTTTGTACTCGCGCGATGAAATTGCTCAGTTACTATCACGGATCAGCAGCAGTGCTTCCTTTCCACCATAATTCAGCGTTGTAGCAGATTGAGTCAAAGGGCACTGTAGACATTTTTTATTATTATCCTCGTTATTATTATCATCTCCGCCCGGTCGCTACGAGCAAAGGCCGGATGGCAACGTACATCGGCGGTCTTTAAAACCCAATGTAACGGACGTCGATTCGCTGCGTGAGGCGTGCACTTTTCGGTCAGCTGCGTACACTTTTACTTTTCCGCCGCAATACATCAACGGCTTTAATGTCCCGCTGAACTCAAACTTTGCAGGCGAAGGGACGCCAAAATGTATGCCAAAATCGGTTTCAGTCTCCGCATATGCTTCCGCCGTTAATTTTAATTAATTAATTACCTCTGCGAGCGTACTCCGCCGCTAGGCCTTTGTCGTCAGCAGCAGATTCGCTGCGGCATGGCAGAGCGCGCTTGCGGCGGGGGCGGCATCCACTGCGTCAACTGACCCCGCCCCGCGCGCGCGCGATCTCCGTAGCGCTGAGTGGTTGAACCGATGGGCGGCTGGATTCTTACTGGCCCCTAGACGCCCCTTGTCGTCTTTCGTCGCTCCGCGAAGATTGCAAGCCGTCGGCTCGCTGTCCTCGCTTCCGGCGCTAGCGTTCAGCTAGCGCCGGAAGCGAAAGCGACCTCGCTGTCGGAGGGTCCGCTTCGAGCGTGCGACTTCCGCGCGCGACATTGCGCGGCTCAAGCTCCACTCTCATGGCGGCTGCGGCGGCGGCGGCCGCCGCTCTCTTTTCGTTGCAGTCTGCGCAGATGCGCGCTGGCCGGGCTAGCGCCCCGAAGCGCCGCTCGCCCGGTCGGCCGATTCGCGCCGCCACTGCCGCCGCCGCCGCTGCTGCCCAGTCGGCGGGCCGCCAGATGCAGGATTCGCCTCCGCCCGTCGGCGCTTTCAGCGACGGAGCGATGGCGGCGATTGGCGGCGCCGAAGCGCCGTCATACCTCCGCGTATTTCGAATATACAGAGACCTGCACGACCGCTTAAACGCTGCGGCGGCAACGCGACGCGTCGCCGCCGCCGCCGAGCTGGGCTGCGCTCGGCGCGATGCGCCCGACGTGCGCGGCGGTCGGCGCTACGTGGAGGAGCCGCGACCGGACGTCGTCGCCGCCGCCGCCCGCTCGGCGGCTCCTCGCGGAGACGCCGGAGCGCGCCGAGGCGGCGCCGCGGCTAGCGGGCCGTCGTCGACGTCGCCGCGTCACCCGTCTACGTGCGCGACCGAGGGCCGACCGACGCCCGGCGGCGCCGCTGCCGTCGCCACCGGCGCGGCGGCGACGGAGCGTCGAAAGTTGGGCTCGCGCAGCCAGGCCGCGTGGCGGCACCTGCAGACGTCTCTGCTGGCCGAGCGCCGCGTCGTTTTCTCCGCGCAGTCTGAGCGGCCGGCCGAGCGCGGCGGCACGCGGTGGCTGGCGGTCACTGGCGTCGGGAGGAAGTGCAGCTCCGACGACACGCGACTTCGCTCGCCGTCGGCCGGCTACGCCGATCGCGACGACCGGCGACTAGACGACGGCGGCGGCCGCCGGTCCGCGTCCGACGACAGCGACGCGGCGGACGGCGATCGCCCGCATCCGGTCAGCCCGCAAGGTAGGGCGGCGCGTCGCTTCGAGCGAGCAGCCCGAGTGGAGGCGACCGTCAGCGGGGGGGGGGGGCTGCCGGCGCATTGGGAGAGGGGGGCGGCGGCGGATGTGAGCCGATGGTGGGGGCTGGAGCTGCTGGAGGCAGGCGATGCTTTAGGCGACGACGCCAGCTCAACGTCTGCCGACTGTTGTCTGTCCGGGCGTTGTTCGCTAGCAGCTGCGGCAGCAGTGACTGTTTCACGTCGAGACTCACCATTGCCGCTAGTACTGCCGCCGACTCGTACGCTTGAAAGCTGACCCGAGCGGAAACCGAATGTTTCTAAATGGGCGAGAGGCGGGGCTTCGGGAAGGAGCCGGCGCGCGCCCGCCGGAATGCATCTAATCCGCGATTAATCGAAGCACGCTAGCGAGCGTCGCTCGGCTGACTCTTTGAACGGCTGATATTCAAAGCGTCGTGGAGGCGCCGTCGGGCGACTACGTGCCGGAAGCGTCGACTAAGGAGCTTACGTCATTGGTTGGAAAGCGCGACCGAACGAACGGAAGTGCGCCGTGTAGGCTAGTAGGAGACCGCGGGCGCGCGAGACAAGAGTAAATGTGCCGTTTCCCGAGGAGGTGGTGCCTCTTCTCTCTGTAAATGAAAAAATAACGAGTCTCGAAATTAGACTGAGTGCATCATCTCTGTCCATTCGCCAAGGCCTTGTCGCTCATTTTTAGGTCCAGCCATTCTTTGGCTCAAGCCTACCTATCAGATCTATTCACCCCACCAGGCCAAGCATCGCGTCACCCGCTTTTCGGAATCTAACTGTTTACCCGTACCTTCTATAAACCTCAAATTTTTTGGAGACCGTGCATTTAGTTCGTATGCTCCCAAAGCCTGGAACTCACTCTCGACTTGCGTCAAGACATCCTCTGACTTGACCACATTTAAAAAGAATTTAAAACCGCACCTATTTATGACAGATTTAGTGGGTCCTTGTGATTCGTCATGTATGGGCTTATGCGTGTTGGCACTGTGCATGCTGCCACTAACCACACTTGCATGCTGAGCTTATGCATATCACCCCTAACCATATTATTCATGTCGTTTATAAAGCACGATCCCACTCACCATTCGACCGTGTTTCCTTTGCAGCAAATGCAAATCGCCTAGAAAGAGATTGAGTTCTCTGACGGGCTCTTTGTAAAGTGTATTATTATTATTATTAAGGCCTGACGCGAAGCGAGCAGCTTTTCGTCACGTTAGTGCATCGTTGAGCCGTCGCTCGCCGGCTTCTGCTTGCCCGCCATTGGCGACTGCGAGGCCGGTGTCGGTATGCGCCTCAGTGCAGAAACCGCCGCGCCGCTTATGCAGTTTGGATTCGTTTAACATGATTATTGCGGTCGATGCTTTACTGGAACGCAGCGTGCTGCCGATATGACAGCGTACCGGTGGACGCCACTCCCCATCCGGTCCTCGCGGCAGGTCAATCTGAGGTTACTTGTGGGAGCGGCATCCGCATTCCAAAGTCTACGTATAGCAGTGATCTCTCTTCGACGAAACTAGTTACTGTAGTCTAATGCCCTAGATCGCCATTACTTGCGTTTTCCATTTGGCGATGGATGCTGCCTTTGCAAATGGCGGTGAGTAGAGGGAAGATTGTCCGCTCGCTCGGGGCCCAAGCCTACATCCGGAACCGCGCTCAGGGAAATGTTCAGCGATGGCAGCCAGATAATCAATTATAAGTCGGTCTCGGACGGTATTTGTCGTTGGCTGCCAATGGGCGGCCCTTGTCCTGCCTACGGCCAAGGTCCTGCTCGCAGTCGGCTCCGACGCCTAGTATTAGCCAAACTCAAGTCCTGGGCCCAGGAACGCATAGCACAGCGAAGTTGGTTCCTATAGCGCCACGATTCAACCGAAACCGGACCGCTGCTTCGTGCCGAATAGCACTACTTAGTACACACAGAGACACACAGTCGCACACAGACACAGACACAGACACAGACACACACACACACCCACACCACCACCATCGAACATCACGCACGCACGCACGCACGCACGCACGCATGCACGCACAAACACACACACTAATGCAGCTCGCATATGCAGAGAACGGTAGCTAGGCTCTAGCTGGCGAAGACCTGGCTGGCTTCGAACTTCGTACGACGCTGTTGTGCCTGTGACAAACGCAAAGCATCCGCTTGGGAGGTCGGAGGGCCGGGCTTGTTAAACGCGAATCGCTCGCCTGCTCGCCAGCTTCGCAGCCGCTTCACGAGTCGGACAGCGCGTGGACACAGGGTGAAGGCCAGGTGAAACGGCTCCAGTGCACGGGGAGCCCATCGCTCGAGAAAAACGAGCGCTTCGGCTTAGAAATCGGTAGCTCTCTGCGCACAGGACTGCTGACGAGGCACGGTGAACCGTGATGGCTCACTAGATTAGGTGAGTTGGAGCTCGGTCTAGTGGTTGCTTTTCACGACCTCGGCCCTGAGGTCGTGCGTTTCGAATCCTGCAGTGGGCGATCCTTTATTGCAGCTGCAAGTGGCGGATATAGCCGTAACGGCTTTTGTGTCGCAATACGGAAGACGCTGCTGAATCAGCTAGTATCTTGGGGCATCATTCTCCTCAGAATCCTAATAGCGTGAGAAAGGAAAGGAAGGGAAAGGGAAAGGACTTGACCTGGTGGTACTGCCGATACTAGAACGGCGGCTGAGCGGAGAAACACTCTGCAGACATTTCGTTGAGTCTTGTAGGCGGCTGATTTGCCGTATGGCCGAATAGATTTGCATCGGCTCACCTGGATTGCAGCTGCTTCGGCGGCACCCGTGTACTAATGTGGCTCATCGATTTAGCTTGCAGCAACGTTGCTTCTCACCCCGCCCATTCCGCTACCTCGGCTCTTTCACTTGCTTCAATTCCACGTGCCAATCTCTGACATCTGACCTCTGACCTCTGACGTTGATACACTGCAGTCGTTGGTTGGACGGAAAGACCTCAGTGATTGCGAACGACATCCTCAGCGAGTCAAGGCTAGCCAGAAGATCGCTGTCTTATAGCCTCTTACGAGATGTAGGACTTAGCAGCGAAAGAGATTGTCAGGCTGTGCGAGTGGTGAATGTACAAATTTGAATAAAGAATAACCCAAGCTAGTAGTTTATGTGCAAATTTAGCAATCGAAAAAACCCTAAAGATGGGTTGTATTACCTTATTTCCTATAGCATCTTCTCGTAACCTGGGGTGTCCGACTCTAAAGTAACCTTCAATAGACGTCCGTATCAGCTCCGCAGACAATTTCACAACTTTTAGCTACGTACTATTATTGCGAAAATTCGGACTCGATTAGACCGGAATGCCGCAGCCATCTGGAACGTGCATTCGTAATATTGTGTAATATCGACTTCTGAACCTCACGACGCCCACTTTTTCCGTCTGTTTAATAAGGCGCTTACACTTGGTCTAAACTCTTCTGTTACGCTTGTCTATCGCGAACGTCGCAATTTGTCACATCGTGCCAATCCTTACCGACATCCACTGGCTCCCCATCAAGTAGTGCATCGACTTCAAGGTTTTGTCGCACACTCTCTCTGTCACTCGCGTTGCCGTCGCACTAGGGACGCTGAAAGCACCCCTAGCGTCAATGCTCCCGAGATAGAGACGATTCCAATTTTTTTTCATCGCAGGCAAAGTTTTTTGCCTCTTCCGGACGCTTCATTAAGCGACTCCAAAGCGACGCGAAACTTCCATCGCGATCGTTGCAGCTTCGTGACGTTATGCGACAGGCGGAGGTGTAGTGTAAATCTGGAAGAACGAGCCACGCAAACCGCGCGGAGCGCTGCCGCTGAGCGAGCTTTGCGTACTCCGGACGCGGCGCCTCCAGCCCGTCACTGAGCGCAGTGCGCCTCAGCGACGCGGCACCGCTGAGCGAAGTGCGGACGCCGGTGGAGCACCCCCGTTTCGCAAGGACCGTCGCGTACATTTCAAGCGTGACTGGCACGCTTGAAGTCTACGCAACTGCGAAGAGGAAGGAGGAAGCTCGTCAGCGCGCCCCTGGCGGCGGCGGCGGCTCCCCGCGCCGCCGCCGCCGCCGCCGCCGCCGCCAGGGGCGCGCCGCGAAACCGCCGAGGTTTCGCGGCGCGCGCTGCAGGGCGAGCGCCAGCGGGCGTTTCGCGGAACTACAGTCAGCACGGGGCAGGCAGGCGCAAGCAAACGCAGACGAATGATCGACCGCTTGCGCTCAAGCGACGCGAGAATCCACGCGAGCCGCCGCTAGGGGGCAGTCACGTTGGCGGCGACCGCGCGCGTGCTTCAGAAACGCCGGGTGCGCCGCACCTGCCATCTGTACCTCCGTCGCACCACCGCCGACTAGTGCGCCGTCGTAATTTTTGCTTCGCGTCGTGCTTGGCGGCGCGTCGCATAGTATTGAGCCAGGAGCAGCACAACACGACGGGTCGAAGGAAAATAGCGCGACGGGAGTCAATGCGCCGCGCGGGGCCCGTCGCCCGAGTTGACTCAAAAAGTCTGACGGCCTCCTCCTTAGTCCCGCCCACCTTGGCTCGGGTTCGTAGTGCGACGAGCGCGTAGGTCGCAGGAAGAGGCTTGCCGGATAGGTGCCAGGTTGTCGGCCGCTGCGGGGCGGTGCATTGCTTCCGGCGGCAGCGAAACTCGCTGTAGCGGCCCCGCGTTGAGCGCACTGCACCGGCTCCCGGGACTCTGCTGGCTTCAACGGAAGTCGATCGCGGTGCGCTCAGATGGCGTCGACCCCGTCGGCAGGGTGCCGTGCGGCAAACGTGGCTCGTCGCGTGGCTCAGGCCGCGGCCGCGATTTCCCTTTTATCTCCTAGAAACCTCTCTTTGGCTGCCATAGTCGGAGCCGTGCGCCCGGACGCCAGCACTCGTCGAACGTCGGCGGGGTGGGTGGTGGGTGGGTAGGTGTGGAGAGAGGGTGGGCAGACGATCGCGAGCCGGTAGCCTGCCGAAGGCGTGTCCAAGCGTTCCTCCAAGAGTCGGCCTTCTTGCTGATCGTGAAAAAGACGTCGTCGTAGGTGCACATATATGCAGGTAGATTCGTCACAACGGCAGGGTGCGTAGGCGCTTTCGGTTGCAGGGCGCCGCCATTACGAGCCGATTAGGATATATATATATATATATATATATATATGATTAGGATATATATATATATATATATATATGATTAGGATGTATATATGATTAGGATATATATATATATATATATGTGATTAGGATATATATATATGATTAAGATACATATATATATATATATATATATATATGTATATAAACACGTATTGACTTAAGACGACTACTGATGTAATCAATAACGTTTTAAGGAGCTTTGCTGAAACTTGCACGAGCTTACCCGAGCTTAGCCCGGCTAATAGGGGCGTGCCGCCCGGCTAGTGAGGCCGCTGCAGGCACCCTCCTTGAGCCGCTATAGGCACTACCTTCACGTTGCGAATGGGCTGCCAGTAAGGTTACGCCGCTCCCCTGTTTATTGGTGAATTAATTGCCGCCGCTGCCACGAACACGTCCGAGGCCAGCGCACGCAAGCACGCACGCACGCACGCTGGCCTCGAACGTGGCTTCGCTCGCCCGAGGCGTCTATTCGCTCGCGCTGCTATCGTTGCTTGGCAGGCTCGTGGCGGTCATCTCCCGCCGACAGTTGCCTATCCAAAGCCAATGCAACCGGCGATCTGGACAGCACGCTGCTCGACTTTGTCAGCCATTCCGCGCCGTCTACTTCCGGCTGCGCGAGCCCCGCCGAGTCGTGCGATACGGTACAAGGTAGAGCGGCGGCGGCGGCGCGCGCATGCGAGCTGAATGGCTGCTTTACGCCGGAGCGGAGCAAGCCGCCGCGGTCGCTGCCGTTTTGTGCTGTCGCCGCCGCCAGTGCACTCTTTCAGAAAGTGCAAGTAGGTCGTTTGGAATCAACGAGAATTACTGAAAAGCCGAGACGAAACTGAAGGGAAAGCGGAAGAGCGTTCGAGGCTCGGGCTCGCGTCGTGGGCGCATTTTTTGCCCCCGTGAGCAACGCGTCCGGTTTGCCGCGAAAATCGCGCCGTTGCCATGCGACTTGCGCAGAGCTCTCCTAACCGCGCGCAGCAGCGTCTGGCCGGAGCCGAAAACCTGTCTATGCTTTCCGGTGGCGCTTCCGGTGGCTAGGGATCTGCTCGTCGGCCGCGCATCCGCCGTTCAGCTCTGCGAATGCGATAAAAAATAGCTCTGGGCACATCGCGTGGCATCGGCGTGGTTTTCGCTGCAGCGGGTGCGCTACTAGGCGCCGTCCTCAGATGTTGTGCACGAGAAGAAAATGCCTCACACGTGCCATGTTTATTTTTGGCTGTCGCTAGTCGATTAGCAGCGCCTTGCCACTGCGTAGCACACTAGTTGTTCCGCTGAGAAAATTGCTTCCGCTGCAGTTCATACTCCTGCGGACTGACGTAAATGCGAGGCTGACTGGCGATCTGTGTTTTTCTTGGAGAGACACCAGTCTTTGCATGAACGTGCCCAACGGCAGACGGAGAAAATCTTGAGAATGCGTGCGAGAGCGAGCGAGCACGGGGCGCGAGCGAGCGAGCGAGAGAAAGAGAGAGAGAGAGAGAGAGAGAGAGAGAGAGAGAGAGAGAGAGAGAGAGAGAGAGAGAGAGAGAGAGAGCGAGCGAGCGAGAGAGACGGCGTGTAGAGAAACAAGATGGCGAGGGAGGAAGTATGACTGCATCTCGGGCGACTACCAAAAGCCCGCCGCGTAGATGCTGAATTACTCTTGGATATGGCCGAGCTACAGAACTTTCGAGGCTATCTGAGGACCGTAAGTAAAGCAAAAAAGGGTTAGGTTATTTACCAGTCTCAGTTGTTTTATGGCAGAATACTCCTTAAGACTATCACCACCGCATTCAAAAGGCAAAGATTGTGCGCTGCAGGACTCGAACTCACCACCAGGATTGTGGAGTGCGAATGCCTTATCCTTGGGTCAAGACCCAGGGTCTAGCAAAAGGACCATAAGCCTTGAAGGTCAAATAACGAATCCAAGGTGTGCAGTTATTCCAGGTTTGCGGCCGGTGGACTATGACGGCGAAGTGCAGGAAGCTGACGGTGGGCTCGGCCCGCCACCTAACGCGTCGTTGTTGTTGGAACGGCGGCGCGAGCGGCAGCTGGAGCGGTCGCGGTCGCGGCCTCGGCGAGGCAGGAGCGACAGCGCGGACGGCTACTTGCTCGCGTCGAGCGACGGTAAGAGGGCTTCCAGCGCATCCAAGGGACTGCTCGCTGACAGCCCGACGAGCAAGCCCGCCGAGGGATTGAGCGTGTCATTTCTCCTTCGTTCAGCCGGAAACGAACAGACCGCAGCAGCAGACGAGCAGTGCTCGAACGACGCGGCCGCGCGAGTCACGATGGGAATGGACTCGCCCGACCTCTCAGACGACGACGACGACGACGACGGACGGCACCTGTTTTCCGGCGAGTCTCGAGTTGCGCTTGACGTTTTCGCATCCCTGGGAGGCCAAGATTCGGGTCTAAAATAAGGACCGTAAGCCTTGAAGGTCAACTGAAGAATCCGGTGTGCTATTCCAGGTTCGCGGCCGGCGGATGCTGACGGCAAAGGACAGGAAGCTGAGGGCAGGTCCTGCCCATCGCCTAGCGTGCCGCTGTTAGTGGAGCGGCGGCGCGAGCGGCAGCAGCGGGAGCGGTCGCGGCCTCGGCGAGGCAGGAGCGACAGCGCGGACGGCTACTTGCTCGCGTCGAGCGACGGTAAGAGGGCTTCCAGCGCGTCCAAGGGACTGCTCGCTGACAGCCCGACGAGCAAGCCCGCCGAGGGATTGGGCGTGTCTTGTCTCCTTCGTTCAGCCGGAAACAAACAGACCGCAGCAGCCGACAAGCAGTGCTCGACCGCCGCGCGATTCACGATTGGGACGGACTCGCGCACCCTCTCAGACGACGATGGCGACGACGACGACGACAGATGGCGCCTCTCTTCCGGCGAGGCTCGCGCTCGCTCCCGGCGAGCGTCGAGTCGCCGCCACGAGCAGGCGCGCGACGTTTACGCCGAGTCTCCGGACAGTGGCTGGCGTAGCCTCGCTTCGGACGACACGGTCGGGCAGCGCGTCGGCGTCGGTGGCGACGGCCACATTCTCCGAAGTCGGGACCGAAGCGTCGATGCGGCGCCCGAGCCGTTCGGAGGCGGCGGCGCCGCGAGAGAGGAGCGCCATCTACCGCCGTCGTCATTTTGCGCCTGCGCAGAGGCGCTGCGGGTTCTCAAACCGATGGCCAGCTGCCTGTACTGCTACCAGACGCTGCAGCACAAGGCTTGGTGCCCGCAAAGAACGGCGGCGGCGGCGCCGCGCTACGCCGAGTGCCTCAGTTGCGGCCAAGCCGTCCGGCTCGTGGTCGAGCAGATGTTCGCCGATCTGCGGCGGTGGCACGGCGGCGGCGACGGCGGCGGCGGCGGTGCCACGGACGTGCCGCCAGCGAGCGTCGCGGGCGAGGAGTCAGACGCGGCACTCGCCGGCTCGCGACGGCGCGAAGCTTCGGATGACCCGAGGCGAGTATTACCTCTTGCTGGTCCACCAGCAGGCGTCCACCTCAGCTAAAAAGAAGAGTGCGACTGTCGTGAGGCGGCGCGGCGCTTCGAGGCGCTGTGAGGCGGCGCTACGGCCAGATAGGACCTTGCCACGACGTTCTCGTTGCAGTCACGCTCGAAGCAGCTACGCCGCTCGCGGCGCAGCACGAGGAAAGGCGTGGGGCGGGCGCCCGGGCGCGGAGCCGGATTGGGCCGGCAGCGAACAGCCTCCATGTCAGCGCAGGTCATCCGACGACGTTGTCCACGATCGCGTCCGTCCAACCGCCACACCCGACGCCGGGCGCGATGGCCAAGGTGGTGACGGACCGGGCGGCGACGACGGCGGTGGTCGCGAGGAATGGCGACGAAATGACGACGATCGTCGTTCGGCCCACCGCAAGCCTTTCTCGGAAGAAGCGCTAGCTCTAGCGGCGGTGGAGTCCGCCCGCGGCGGCGGGGTCGGCGGCGTCGCCGCCGCCGCCGCGGGCAACTTGCCTGGCGCCGGCGGTCTCTTTCGGCGTCAGCAGCGGTCGGCCGCTGCAGACGACTCCCGCCTTGGAGCGGCGGCGGCGGCGGCTTCGTCCGAGAAGAGGAAGGCGCGGCATTGGCGCGGACCGACCGACTACACGCTGCTACCCATCATGACGACGAGGAGCTTCACGTTCACTTACTTCGACGGCGTGCCTCGGCGAGCGCGAGACGCATCGCCGACGACGCTGCCGCGAGTCCCGTCCAGGCGCCGCCGTATGTGGCCGGCGGCGTGGCGCTCCGCGGCCGCTACCGTCCGAGCGAACGATTGGCGGTTGCCGCATCGGGGACCACGCACTCTGCAACGGCTCGCGTGCGACTTCCGTTTTCAGGACCGTCGAAACGTCGGACGAAGACGTGACCGCGGCTGCGGCGGGCGGCCGCGCGGTGTGAAGCAGCCGAGCGCGCCGACGCTGGGGAGCCGATTCCAAGGCCGCCCAGCTCTGCGCCAAGCCGTCGGCATGCCGTTACTCGACCAAGAGCCAGGAGCAAGCGGCCGCCCGGCGGAGAGTTAGCAAAGACGCGGAGCTGCTGGCCGAGCTGCTCCGTCGTCGTCGGAGCTCCGATAGCGCTCCGACTTCGCCGTCCGTCGAAAATTGCCTCTTGCCTCGAACCGAATGCGTCGCGCCCGAATTCGCCGCGAGTCACGAACGATGGAGGGCGCGAAGGGATGGGCTCTCGACGACTGGCGCTATGCGCGGTATCTCGCCAGTCGCGCTGTGGCCTTTCGCGAGGCGGGTGCACTTTCGCACGGCCACAGTGGTGTAAGCCGCTGCGCAGACGTATGGCTAGTCACTGCCGAGGCTGCGAGCTTCAAAAGGAAGTGCGAAGTCATCCTTGAGGTCCGCTCTTAGCTACCCGCGCGATCTCTAAATGCGTTGCCGGGTGCAGTGTGGCTCTGTATCCAGAGAATTGTGGGCGCTCTATTCGAAACAGCGGGCCACCGCGATCTCATGATTTCAAATATAGAGCCTTAATGAAAACGCTAATGTTTCTTATTTAATGTGCGCCCATACCTATACATTCTTTGTGTGATTGAGAACTTTAGAAGACTCAGTGTGAGCGGCAGCAGTAAAGTTCTTGGCGAAAAGACGTAGGCTGAATCAGATGACGCGATCGTTTCGTATAAGCAGAGAAGTATACCGATGACGACAAATGGCCTCCCTCTGCTGGCGATCTTGCCTAACTATTTCTTAGTTATTGTTCGTGAGCCGTTTAAACATTGTCAATAGATCTCGGAAATGAAATCGCCCAAGTTTAAAGTCGAAACAATTCGGGTTTGGCATGAGTGAAAGTTCAAGCACAAGTTCATTCAGGCGCTCCGGTGCTACGGCCTCTCGTGCCGATGGCTGCCTGGCCGTGCTATAACAAACCGAGCGATATAAGAGCAGCAACTCTGACCTATGACCTGCCGATGGTGGCGTCTGCTGGTGCTGCCGATGCTCTGCGGATCACGGCTAGAGCGAGTCTTGTCGAGAGCGTCTCATCTGCACATGCGCCGGTCTCCAAGACCTCATCGAACGGATAATAATAATAATAACAATACGTTATTGAGCACCCACAGAGAACCCAATCTCTTTCTAGGCACTTTACATATGCTGTAAAGGAAGCGCGGTCGAATGGCTAGTGTTATCACGCTCAACATCAACAAATGTAACATGGTTCAAGGTGACATTCGCAAAGTCAATATGCAAAAATGATTAGTGACAGCATGCACAGTGTTAACTTGCTTTAGCACATAGACGAATCACAAGAACACAGAAAATGCCGTGATAAATACACACGTTCTTATCTTCTTTTTAAATGTCAAGACAAGAGATTTAGTGACGGGATTTGGTAGTGAGTTCCTGGCTTTGGGAGCGTACGAACTAAAGGTATGGTCTCCAAAGAATTTGAGGCTCGTACGCGGTGTAGCCAAACGATTTGATTCAGAAACGCGGATGGTACGATAGTACGATGGTGATTGTGATACGCCTGGTGAGGGAGCAGGTTTGATAGGTAGGTTGGAGCCAAAGTATAAATAGACCTAAAGTGAATGATAGAACCTTGAAGTCAATGCACTTGAATGGAAGCCAGTTCAAGTAGGCGAGAAGTCAGAAGTGGTGTGGTGTGATGTGGCAACTGCGACGCTCACAACAGATAAGCCTAGCTGCATAGTTTTACAGCAACTGTAAGCACCCGATTGCCCAGGTCGGTAGACCAGCAAGGAGTGAGTTACAGAAGTCGAAACGGGATGTCACACATGCATGGATCAGTTTAGATGTAGTATCCCTGTCTAAAAATGCCCAAATTTTAGAAATGTTATGTAGCTGAAAAAGTAGGCAGACTTGACTGGAGCTGATGCGGTCGTCTAATGAAAGGTCAACATGGAACAGGACAATTAGATTTCGTGCAGATGCAACAGGAGATATGCTGGCAGTGCTGATTCTGAGCGTTAAGCTTTCAAATTTCCGAAGCACACTTGTTCTGCAGATAACTAGAAAGTTGGTTTGATCTTCATCAGATTTATAAAAGTCTGCTGCTATCCATGTGTGGATATCAGCAGTACATGCAGCAAGGGCGTTGAGAGAATTTGACGAATTTGGTGTAATATCGGAAGTAATTAAAAACAAAGGTACAACTGTGTGTCATCTGCATAGAAGGTGGAGCCTAGATTGTACCTGGCCACACAGAAGAGGGAGAGTATAAATTGTAAAAATTACCAGACCGAGCACAGAGCTGTTAAGTCAGTGGTTTCTCGGATGCCCCTTTTTCATTCACATCGATACTCTGAAGTCTCCCACTGAGATAGAACCTGAACCAATATTAATAAAAATAATAATAATACATTTTTATAGCGCCCTCAGAGAACCTCAATATCTTTCTAGGCACTTTACATATGCTGCGAAGATAACACGATGGAATGGTTAGTGGTAGCATGCTCAAAAACAACAAGTACAAGGACATGGTTAGTGGTAGCATCCTCAAAAACAACAAGTACAAGGACATGAGAGTGTAGGCCTGACACGCGGTGCGCATGATGACACAGGAAGCAGCCGTGACGATGGCCGCGACCAGGCGGCGATGTGCCCCTTCCACTTTTGCATTCACATCGTTGCCTTGAGCAACTTCATCTGAATGACTCTAAAATTGAATAATTGCTCACTTTTGTAATGGTTTATGCCGAGTTGGTCGATTGTTACCAATGGCTGGAGCCCTCGTATTGGCATTTGCAGTGGTTGTGCTCCAGTTAAGGTACCTATCTCAAATTTGGGCCCAATTTCTCAATCAGATAGCGGCAAGCTTATTTGCTATATACTTTACTACTGGAAATTAACCATTTGGTGCACCTATGAGGCTAGTAGACATGGTGTATAAAGCGATATAGAAATCATACAACCAACTTGCCGGATTTTGGGCCTAGATCAATGATGGCTGCCTTAACCAATAAGCCACTAGCCACCCAGTTATCCAGATAGGGATTATGATATCATGGTTTGGGTATAATTGAGTGAACTCTGGTGTTCGATAATAAAAGCTCTATTGTGACACCCATTAAAGAGAAACGCTGCTCCAATTGGTAGCCGTATGAAAGGTTATAACAGGTGGTAGCCTGAACATCTAGGTTGCTAGTAGCGATATTCTGGCCGTCGAAGTGACGTTACACGAGTGACGAGTGAACTCATGTGCAAACTGAGCGGTTGCTACGCGGGAAAGACTCTTCAGCCAAGTTCTTTGTTTGTTTATTTGTATGGGCGTAATGGTTGTCAGTTCTTTAAAGCCTAAAATAAAGGTTAGAATGCCATTAATGCTTGCAAAACAATAGCCTGTGCAAGCAGGCTTAGTCCTCTTTGATGGCTGAAGCCCGATATCATGCAAACATTGTTTTAATTTTGCTGCGTCGCCTGGGGCTTCGCGATGAGTAAAGTTTAAAAATTCTACACCCGTGACATATTTGTGACTCGTAGATCTTGATCCACCAAGATAGAATAACTATCGTCTGCTATCCTGGGATCTTGCATTCCAAAAAAAGTGCTCTTTTGTTGCAGTAGTGCCTGCTTGTGGCCCGCATGCTGAGAACCATGACGATGACTGAGGCCTATCGCCGAATCAGCTTAAATCACAGTTTTTAGATGGGAATGCACGAAGTCGGTGTGCTGGCATTAACTAGCGAACATTTTATGATCTGCCTTTTCTTAACCTTGATCCCCTTCTCTGGCATGTGCTAATACCAACAGAAAAGCGAGTGATCGAAACCGTAGTGGTACGCATATGCAAAATCGCTGGTTTCTTTCTGAAACCTCTCGCGACATCAATTAAAGTCGCGATTTCCAAAAGATGCTGGTCGTAGCATGACCAATGCTGCTCTATCAGATGTTGAATGTACTGTCCACATCATCGAGTATGATCTAATAAACAAGGACTTAGTATGTATGTGCGTACGAATCCAAATTTGCTCAAAACGTCTCGGATCTCGGCTATCTGGTCAGGCTCCTTACTTGGTATGCTCGCCGGATTAGCAATTCTGAGCAGTGATGCTCTACCACCCACGTATACTTCTAATATAGGGTCGTTACAAAATTTTAAAATGGCTTTAAACTGTTATTTTGAGGAGGTATACTAGATTTTGATTCACAGCCTACCGATAGATGCCCAGTTTAGCTAGTAACCAGAAGTCTAATAATTAGTAAGTGCCTATCTAGGATTTGCTTTTGGCAGTCAGTTTTATCACTGATCACAGACCTGCTGTTTACTGAATCCATAATGACCTAGATTGATTGTATCGATGAATACATCAGGGAGTGATGCGGTCAGTTCATGTCCATGTCAACGCTAAATGGCTTACATTAGACTTCGGCATTCCCCGAGCAGTCTTGGCAGCAGCTGCTTGAGTTAATGCTGCTAAATGGTGATTCACAAGCCGCAGAGGGGACGCAGTTCTACACTCTTCAGTCATCGGTCGTACATCAGGCTAACTTAGCTTGCAGTCCAACTTAAACTCCGCTTCTTTTTATATACGTAGCTGCCAATCATGCAAGCCTGCAAGCCTGGTGCCACAGCAAGGGCGACATGCCGTACTCTGAGGCCCTGCGAAACAGGATCCATTAACGTAGAGCAGACATTCCAGACCTCGGCCAAGAACAGAACGCCATAGCTCAGGAGACCGAGGGCGAGATCTATGACAAATTCGCCAGTACAATCAACCTCAACAAGGTACGGGCAAGCAAGAGAAGGGAGGCCCCGGCCGCTGATCGCCTCGCGCCGGCCGCCGTGCAGGCACACGGCGAGCTCGTGCGGCAGTTCGCGTCCTGCCGGTGACTTTATTGCCGTCAATTGACTTTTGAGTGCGAACGAAACCCGAGCCTTTGAAAGCACGCCCAGGGCGAAGTCTGCTGGCTGGACTGCTACTGACATATAATGCGTGCGTGTCTCTGTGCTCTTGTGCACCGTGTGATGCCCGCGAGCTGCTCTCGAGTCCGCTTTGCTTCATTTATTTATTCTAATCAAAACTCGGCCCATTATTACCTCGGCTCATACCCGCAGCAACGTCTGTCTCTCCTTCGTTACTCTCTTCCCCGTCACTCTCTCTCCCGCTACAGTATATCTCTCACCCCTCCCACTTGCTCTGCGAAGCAAAGCTTGCGCCTGGTCATAGACAGCTGTGATTGGAGTGATCAACTTTGCACAAAAAACCATACTCTCGAGCTGCCCGCTCGAGCGATCGGCCGAGCGCGGCAATTGCAGGCGGCCGGATGTCGCCGCGTCTAGCGCCATGCTGCTTTCGAGCACGATTATCGAGCTCGCGGTCGGCGCCGAGCTCTTGGATTGTGGTCGGGGCCTCTCGGCAACGGCGTCCTGCTGACACTCCGACTGCTGAGCGTCGCCAGAGAATGCAGAAAGAGTGTCCCGCCGTGCCGACAGAGTTAGCGTGACGCTGCGTCGCTGCGTCGTCGCTTTTTAGCCGTCGCCGCTGGATCTGCCGGCACCGCTGTGTCGCAGAGGGCTGAGGCTCCAGCTGTGGCGCAGAGCGTTTGAGCGAGTCCACGTTCTCGTGCGCCGACTGCTGAAGAACCCGTGCCAGCAGAGCGTCCTCTGCTCAGTCATCTGTTAGGCATGTGACGGAGCGCAGCGGAGAGGAAGCTTGCGAACGACAGCAACCATTGTAATGTAATGTAATGCATCTCCGTTTGTAACTCCACAAAGCCATACAGACAATGTGGGTGCTGTGCCGGTGAGTTTTTTTATTGCGAACTCAAAGCCTAAGCGGGTTCGGTAAGCATTTGCTAGCCAACGGACTTTATCGCAGGCAACAAAGAGAAAGTGAGATGCATAGCTGCGTCAGGAGAGCAGTTGAGGTTGTAGAGCTGTGCTCATGATGCACAGGCAAGATGAGAGGCACTCGAGAAGGACTTGATGATCGATTATATCAAACGCTGCCGAAAGATCGCGCAAAAAACAAGCAGAGAGACTATACCCAAGTCTGCGTTCCTAAGAAGGTCCACCCGAAGCAATACTGACTCGGTGGAATGATTACCTCTAAAACAAGACTGGAGCTAACGAGCTCGGTCGGAAGTTTCAATGTAAGAGTGGTTGAGTTGGTCTGAAGTAACTCGTCCCATGGAATGGAGAGTGTGAGACTTGACGTGTGCGCTTTCTTTTGCTCATCCTACCATCATCGACCCGACCTTCTTCCTATCCGTCTCCTATCTATGTTCTATTACACCTACGGTCTCCACCACCTGCTGTCTACCTGGCCAACCGGATTTGTTTTGCTTTTCTCTGGTCCCGTGCTGCGCAGATTTCCATGAATGCCGGCGAAGGATGATGATGGCTGGGTTTTTGTCGCCAGGTGCTGCATCGTGCCGCGCGTCTGCGGGCGTCCCGCTCCCGAGACACTCGCGGCCAGTCCCCGGCAGCTCTCCGCCGGCTTCTGCCTGCACGGGTTTCCACGCGCTGCGGCGGCTACGATCGATATAATCTGTAAGTGGCCTCGCTGCTAAGAATAGAGCTTTTTCTCTCAGCTGGCAGCAGCAAGATGCGCGTACCTTGGCCCGAGCAGACTGTGCAACTGCTGGCGCGACTGTTATCTTTTCGGCGCCTGGCTACGGGCTACAGAGCTTGCACCGCCAGCTGCCAAAGTCGGCTTGCTGGGCCGTTCGCAAAATAGCGTGCGCATCGCTCCTTCCGGAAGTCGGCAGCCGCCGGCTGGGCACGTTCCGTTGCGGCGGCAGCCAGTTGCCCGTCGAGCCTTTCCCTGGACTGCTGTTCGCAGCGAACGTCTCGTCGCCTGGCGAAGCGAAGAGCCCAGCTACAGCGAGCGAGCGTCTTGCCTCTCTTGTCGCCGCCGCGACGACGCGCGGAAACGCGTGCAGGCAGAAGCGGAGAATGCTTCGCGTTTCACGCACGCGCGTCCGTTCGCTCTCGCGCCGTGCTAGCGCTCGTCCGAGCTCGGAAGCGAGGATTGCGCAGCCAATGCGTTTCATAGCGTTTAAGCTTTCTTGGGTAGGTTTTTTTTTTACCGGATTCGCCCGATTTTCTAACAGCAGCACGGCTGCTCCCCGTTGCGATATAGGGCATTCACCGTCGCAGCTTGCTCGGGGCAGGGAAGCGCGAAGCATTTCCTGTTGACAGCGAGCCAACTGTCTGCCTGACATTTTCACGTCATCCGTGCCATTTCGAAGTCTCCGAATCCCAGAGCTTATTATTGCGAGAAGGCCGGTAAAGGTGATTAATGTACACGAACGAGCGAGAGAAAAGCACGCCAACAGAAGGAGTAGAGTGCAAACAGAGAGGAGGAGAGAGGCTACACGAAGAGGAAGACCCTGGAGATGTGAATTAAAGAACGGCAGCACGGTGCAAGTGACTTCGCCGACACAAAGCGAGGGCCTCCTCGCTGCCTCCTCACCCCTCGGAAAGTCGAGCAATCGGGCTTGTGCTTGTGCTTCCGAAGAGCTAACTACATAGCCAACAATCACTCGACCCGGCTCGCGCAGTGCATGTTCAATCGAGAAATGTAAACGAAAACCGCTGCCTTCGCACGCAGCTTCTAACGATGGAAGTGCCGCGAGTGCATAATCAACTGTAAAACTGATCAAACTGAAGAGTGTATCGGATTTACTGCTCGAAGAGACGAACAAACGACCGGAAATCCTCGTGCATTAGTTGCCGACGCCCTAAGCACGGACTAAGCTTTACTGCATTGGAAAACCCACAGAGAAGACGCAGCTAGAATCGGTGGCTGAGAGTGGTAATTGGCTACGACGAGGAGAGATCGGCGCTAAGTGCGCTCATTGTGGCAACAAGTGACAACCTTACGGTTTCACCTGCTAAGGTCATCTAGTTTTTGAAGACTTTGCTTAAAAGATCGCTTGCATGTTTTTATCGTGATAAATCTCTCGAGGTGCCTATGGCTACTGTTAAGGATAAATGTGTCAAGAAAATCCTGAGATCGGTACAACGATCGAATAATTGTTTCGGGTACCTTTAAATAGCAAACATTATAGAAATGGGATCTGAAGTTTTGAAGATTTACACAGAAAAATAAAGCATACAAATGATTAGGCAAGACATGTCGAACCCGAACGTAGTACCGAAAGCAGCATTTCAATAAATAATAAGGTTACCGATCGGCGCATCTTATACGACGTATCCCTACTTATTGAATCTTGGTTCATCGAGGTACATACTTTCCGCTGGTTGAGGTACATGCTAGTGAGTTTAAACAGCTTCATTTGCACTGCAGCATTGCGCCTGGTAAATTCCACAAATCGGCCAGTATTTGAAGGGTCAGCATGAAATTTTGAATGTAAGTTCAGCTCTGCTTTTACACCACTGCAGGAATTCATTTCTGAGTTTCGTTGGATAAGCTTTTCCATACATGGCGTCAAACTTACTTGAATTTTGTTATCTAAAATCATGGATATTGTATAACATAACTTAGATAATAATAATAATAATAATAATAATGTACTTGATAAAGCGCCCTCAGAGAACTTAATCTCTTTCTAGGCGCTTTACAGATAATGTAAAACGCCCATCTTATTCAGAGCAGGTCAAGTAAGTGTGACACTATTTATCGCAAATAAAAAGAAGCCTTTTCACAATAGAATTGGAATTCTTGGACTCTGAGAAAACACACTGTCTAAATGATGATACGAGGTCTACTCAATGCGGATAAGTGTTCCTTGTTTGAGGATTACCATTAAGCGAGCCTTTACAAGAAAATTTGAACAGTGAGGGCTACGTCTCGGAAAGAATCTGTGGTTGCTAAATTTCTTTGCTCCCATTAGGTAGAATACTTTTTTGCCACAATGAGCCTACTCCGGCACGTGATCAACTTACACGCATTCAAGCAGCAGGCCTTCAGCACAAGCACCAATATTGGGACGTCAAGATACTGAACCGCTTACGGCTACTTCGACCATGTAGGCACAGCTGGCTCTCAGGCTTCTGCTGCGCTCTAGCAGTTTCGTTGATCCTCGCTGTCGGTCAGTATGACTCAAGGTTTTTGGCGAAAAGCGCTCAGTTTTTAAAGTTTGAGCTGCTAACCACTCATCATCTCAAGATCATCACGTCAAACTCCTTTGGCAAACGCCGGCTCAGTCTCCGGTTGCCCTGGTGAAGCAGAATGCAATGAATCTCTGCCAGCGTCCTGCAGCAGCTCTGCAGGCGGCTGCTTTTTCGGCAGCATTTTTCACACGAGCAGCTCTTGGCAATGTCAATTGACCGTGCAGCCTCACCGGGTAGCTCTACGGTACGCTATCGCGTCGTATACTATGCCACCATGGCTTCAGTACGCTCTCCTCGAACAACAGCACACGATTCTACCGTCATCCCATACAAGTCGACATGACTCACTGCAACCTGCTTGATGATACGAGGGGAAACTCAACAAAGCACAAGGCTACGGTGCAAGCACCAAGTAGCTTAGGCCGACAGTCGGAATTGTGAAATTTTCTCCTCATTTAGCGCAGTCATCGGCTGCTCATTGTAGTCGTCGTGTGTTCTTGTGGTAACGGTCGCGACCACGCTACCCAGCAGCTGGAGCGGTTAGTTTCTCGGGGTGGATCTGCGACCAACTTGACCAGCAGTTTAGACCCTCACGTGGAGCAAAGGATATCTGCAGCCACCGATACCTTGAGTAAGATAGCCGTCGTTTTCTTTTGCCACCTGCAGCAAGTTATAGGCATACGAAGATTCTGCCGTCAAGGTCAAACCTATGTAAGCGTTGAAAAAAGAGTTGGTGCTAGGACATCGCATATTAGCCAAAAATCGCCAGCGTGCGAATGCGCCTTGGCTGATCGCTTCTCTCCGACGAGAGATGTGATGTTAAAGGTCACCGAATTACTCTTTCATATATTTCTAAGCCAACAATTCGGTACGTGCGCTTACACACGCAAGCATAGTTGCGCTAAATTCGGTAGGAAAGAGAGCTCTAGGTGGCGCGAAGTACCGCGCGCGAACTTTACGCAATTTTTCCAGATCCGTTTGCAGTCCTCTCCTGTGAGGGCGGCAAGTGTCGCGAAGCCTCCAGCGTGCCGGGCCACTGACCACCCCGGTATGCCCCGGAATGCCACCCGGTATGCCACTGACCACTCCGGAAGCCGCTGGCATAAGAATGCGCAGGGACAATTGCATGCACTACTATGCACAAAGCCGAAACAACGCTGTCTACGAGCTGAACTTAAAGCCACAGCGTTTCGCAGTGTTTCAACAGTGCCGGACGGCTGGAGGCCACTGGCGCGAGAATGCATGTGCTCAACTGCGTAAAAAGTTGTTGTGACTCAGCCCGAAACACAATTATTTGATAACAGAGGTCGGCAAACTGTAGCCTTTAGGCCAGATATGGCGTAGCTGACATTCCATCCAGTCCGACCTAACGCTCTCTAGTTACTTATTGTGGGATCCAGTCTAATTTAATTGTCACAGTATTGGTTCCCCGCTTATTACTGCCGGTTGAAGCTTAAGCTGTGGTCCGTGCTTATTTTTGGAACTGTTTTCAGGCGCTTGCATGAAACAGACACAATTGACAGGGAGGGAGATCAATGTCTACCCCTATAATTGCTGTGCACGTCTCTGGGTCTGTTGCGGCTGTTTGTTTGTTCGTCTGGCCACACCTACTTCACCGGCCCAGTGTGTCTTCTTGACCTACTGAAATAACTTAGTAGTTTAAAAAGTTTGCCGACGCCTGTTCTATAATATGGAATCGAGATCGTAGCTTTACGTGGCTTATTGTGGAAATGGTAGGTGAATCGCTGTTTGAAAGAGTCGTGCCACTCTCTGATCCGACCAGGTGGAGGCCGTGTGCAGTAGAAAGCGCGCGAAATTGCATCAAATTTTGTGATTAAGCCCGAAACTTCATTGTCAATAACGTGGTATTTAAACCACTGGTGCGTGCCGCTTTTTTGAAAATGGTAGGCACGTCAATCTCAGAAATTCCTTCGATTTCCTCTCTATTAATTCCAGTCTAATTTCTCCATTGCTTAGATCCAGTCTTGAGCTAGCTTACAGTCAATCCTGCGTAAAAAAGTACTGGCCAATTTAACAGTCTCTTTTAATAGTGACGAAAGACCTTTACGGCTACCATCACCGCTTGCAGCGGCCACAAAACCTCGTCCACCTCAGGATTCGAAACCGCGACCTCGGGATCGAGGTTCGTGAAAAGCAACCACCTTACAATGACAAGTACGCTCTAAAGCTGGTTCTGGAAATGTCACCTTTTGAACCTTTCGAAGATCATAACATTAATCGTCATTTGAGCAGACTATTAGAGAGAGAGAGAGAGAGAGTCCCTTTCAACTGCAATCCGGATATATGTGTAATATTGAAAGTAGCAGTTCATAGGAGCTCTGTGGATTTCCTGAAGTGCTTAGAGGATAGCCATATAAGACATTGCAGCCTGTACAATAAGGAATTGTTGCTATTTTGACATAATGCCGATCTAAGGGGATCCTCGACTGTCGAAGCATCAAGTCCATAGTTTATGATAGGCGGCGTGCTCGCCCTTTGACAGAAATGATGTAAAATAGGGGTAGCAAGACCTACAAGATTTTCATGCATTTGGGCAAGACCTGCAACTGACGAGAAATCGTAGTGCAAACTCATGCGAGCTCGGAGGTTGCTCATGAGCGCGAAATTACGTATAATTTCGTCGCTGCTGACGGTCGGGGGGAGGGGCGTAGGAATAAAGAGCGGCCCAGGTTACTGCCCCGCTATGGGGAGGGGGGGGGGTAAATGTCCCACTTCCCGCTGGCTCCGCAGCTGCCTACAGTGGTTTTCAAAAGAGTTGTTTCGTTTTTAATTGTGACCATGTCGTGAAATTATCATGGTACGAGAAAAGTTGCTCAGATTCTCTACCTCATCAAGATTCTAAGTAGGTAGCTAACATGCGCCAAGTAGCTTGTCGTAACTTCCTCTCACTGGGCTCCATTGAGCAGAACGTTTGCAAATACGGAAAGCACGGAGCTGCTGTATAACCATATCTATGCTTTATTGTTATTAATTTGGAAGGCAGTTTAGCCGAAAACGCAGAGCGCGTTTTTCAAAATTTAATAGGTCGAGTGTGTAAACTCAGTTGTTAGTGATTCTGCTGAATGCAGATTTTGAACCATTATCTCGTCATTAGTAATATGATCAGGAGTCAGCGAGGTTGTTGTTCATACACTGACGTGCCTTCACACAGTGCAGCTGAGCGATCACCAGCAGTCTAAAGGATGCACCTGCAGGGTGCATGCTGCCTCTACTCAATCTTAGCTCTCCCTCTTTCTTCTCAAACGCTCCGGCGAAAACTAGAAAAGAAATGTAAGCGAAAACTTGCCCGAGCGTCCTTGCCCTTTAAATTGAAACAATTTTAATCGGGGTTCAAACGGCAGAATTCAACTCAAACTGCTCTCGTCCGTGTAACTAATGCCATCCTATGCAGAAACAATGAATGGAATATCACTGCCCTCGCGCTGCTACATACATCGGCTGCCTTCGACAATATTGATAACGATATTCGTCTTGAGCGATTGAAAACAACGATTGATCTAGCAGACAAAGCGTGGTTCAAATGACGTGGTTCAAATGACGTAGTTCAAATGACGCGGTTCAAATCGTACTTGTCCGGTCGTGTTCAATTCGTGTCGTGTTGGGGTCAGGTTTCATTTACCAGACCAGTCACCTGTGCAGTGCAGCAAGGGGCGCCGTCCACGGTTCTTCGCTGTCCTCCCATTCGTACTGAGCCCAAAGGGAAAACTTATTCGAGCCCGTGGAATAGATTTCTATTCTTAAAATACTCAGCTGTATTTGCGATTTAAATCGTCAGAATCTGCTGCAGCGATTGATAAACTGAATGCTTGCCTCGCAATCGATCCTGGACGTCGGAGAATGCCCTTTATACCTAAACGACAATTCAACGACACTGCTACTCACAGGACTCCCCAAGCGTGTGTCTGGACTAGAAGGCAACCGTCACATTGTGCTCAGAATTTACGTGTCGCCTTTGTGAGCTGCCTAAATATGGGCAATAGCTTCGTTAAGAAGGCTGCTTTCGCAGCTAGTCAGATTTCTTTCAATCCCCAGATAAGATTAGGAACTTCCTTCCACGGAGTGTTGCAAAAAAAAGCTCCCTGGCTCTGTCTTGATCTGTATTGCAATTTCCTTTTAGCTGAGCTACGGAAAAATACCACCAGGCCACTGCAGCTGGTGATGAATGTGGCTGAAAGGAGGCTGGTTTACAAATCCAAGAGTTTTGACCATGCGTCTCCTTTGCCGAAAGAGATTGGAAGGCTGCAGGTTGATCAAAGGATACAGAGGAAAGTTCTTACGCTGATCCACAAGCACGCCGCGGCTAGGCTCCTTCATACCTAGCTGAACTGCTGAACCAGTTTCAGCCTCCGCGTCGCCTCAGGCCCTGTATGGACAATACATTAGCTGCTTCATTCCTCCACTTAAAGACCGTTGGCGACAGAAGCTTTTGCTATGCAGGTTTTAGACTGTGGAACTCACTTCCACAATTCTTACGCAAAGACATCTCTCCTACTGCCGACTATGACACACCCTTTCAAGCCATCCTGAGCTGCTACTTCCACAAAACTCACTACTACCTCAACTGCCCTCCAGACTCGGCTTCTGATTCTCATTTTCTCTTTGTGGAGTGAGATGAAGTCTTCTGGGTACCAAATGCGTACCGAAAACCACTTTGGCTTTGAGCGCGCTGTGCAAAACTCTCCTGCGAAACATCCAAATAGTCTTTGTAGCTACAAATTAGACTGCCTGTTCAGCCGCATTTGCAGTTGGGTAATCAGTGCACACAAAATTCTCTAGGAACGTCTACACGAGCTCTAAAGGCAAGAGCACGACAATTAAATTGAATTGGTGTTCATGGCCTATTCTACAAGTTGACATAGCCAGTGCTGCCCTCCAAAACGGACTGGCGCGAAGCGGAGGTCGCAGATCAGTGCGAGCAGTAACACATCAGTGCGAGCAGTAGCAGCTAGTTTTTCCATTGCCCGACGCACGTACTGTACACGTATACGCTTGTCACTCCCTCGTACGTAGTGCCTCGCAGGCACGCTGCACTAGCATGTTATTGAATACGGTAAACTTCAATAGCAAAAGCCGCTAGCAGGATTCAAGCATTTGGAATCTTATGATCCAGAGCGCGAATAACGCTTCGCTTTATATAGTCGTAGGTAACCCGATACACTCTAAGGTGAGCCGTGATGGCACGCTGGGTAAGGTGGATGCCGACGATTCCCGACCTCTTTCCCGTGGTCGTAGGTTATGTTTTAATCCTGAGGCGTGCGATCCTTTATCGCTACTGCAAGTGGTGGTTATAATAATAATAATGCACCTGATAAAGCGCCCTCAGAGAACCCAATCTCTTTCTAGGCGCTTTACATTTGCTGCAAAGGAACGCGATCGAATGGTGAGTAATATCATGCTTGATAAACAAATGAATAGCATGGTTAGGGGTGACTAGCACAGGGTCAGCATGCAAGTGTGGTTAGTGGCAGCATGCACAGTGTAAGCACGCATAAGCACATCAAGGACGAATCACATGGACCTGCTAAATGCTGTCCTAAATAGGTGTGTTTTTAAATTCTTTTTAAATGTGGTCAGGTCAGGGGATGTTCTGACGCAGGTCGGGAGGGAGTTCCAGGGATATGGAGCATACGAACTAAATGCACGGTCTCAAAAGGATTTGAGGTTTGTACGGGGTATTTGTAGACTGCTGGATTCCGAAAAGCGGGTGGTACGATGCTTGGCCTGATGGGGGAGTAGATCTGAGAGATAGGCTGGAGCCAAAGAATGAAGGGACCTAAAAGTGAGCGACAAAACCTTGAAGTCAATCCGTTGCTTGACTGGTAGCCAATGCAGGTCGGCGAGAAGTGGTGTGATGTGGCAACTGCGACGCTCACGACAGACAAGCCTAGCTGCAGAGTTTTGCACCAGCTGCAATCACCTGATCGCACATGCCAGTAGGTCAGTATGCAGTGAGTCACAGAAGTCAAGACGGGATGTCACAAATGCATGGACCAACTTGGACGTGGTATCCTTATCTAAACAAGCCCAAATTTTAGCAATGTTATGTAGCTGACATTAGGCAGACTTGATTATGGAGCTGATGTGGCCGTCAGACGAGAGGTCACCTGCGAACATGACACCAAAATTTCGAGCTGATTCAACAGGAGATATGCTGGCAGAGCCAATTTTGAGCGTTAGCTTTTCAAATTTCTGAATCATACTGGGTTTTCTCATTGCTAGTTAGTTAGTTTGATCATCGTATAGTTTTAGAAAATGTGCTGCCATCCACGTGTGGTTGTCATCGATACATGCAGCAAGTGAGTTAAGAGAATTTGAGGTGCTCGAAGGCTGGGAGGGATCAAAGCAAAGGTACAACTGAGTGTCATCTGCATAGAAGTGAAAGCCTAGATAATGCTTGGCAATCACATCAGCAAGAGGGAGAGTATAAACTGTCAAAATAACAGGACCTAGCACGGAGCCCTGAGGTACCCCAAATTTCAGAGGTATCTTGGAAGATATTTGTCCATTCATATCAAAACTCTGGAGTCTCCCACTGAGATAGGACCTGAACCATTGCAGAGCAGTGCCAGTGATGCCCAGGCGAGATGAGAGGCGCTCTAGAAGAACTTTGTGATCGACAGTATAAAAAGCTGCCGAAAGATCGAGCAAAACAAGTAGAGACACTCCACCTACGCTTGCATTCCCAAGTAGGTTATCGCCATAAAGGCTCTTCTGTCGCTATACAAAAAAGGCTGCTAAGTTAGCTAGTATTGTTTTTTATTGTACTTCGAGGATGTATGATAAAGCGCATCGAAAACGGTGCTCTGCGTTGCCGTGAAACGTTTTGTTTACAGATGCCCTCTATTTCTGGATTCCCAGCTGCATAGCACAGCACTCTTGCCCGCCTCTGGAGATTCACATTGTAGAGCAAAGCTGATACTCTCATCGCCTGACCTCTGGCCTTGGCTGCTTTCCATCTACTTGTCGTCGATTTGGAAAGTCCGCGACTGCCACCTGCTGCAGCATACGGGCTTAGGTCCACACATGTTGGCTGCTAATGTACGTGAGTATCGGTAGAGTTCCAGCGGATCTCCTGTCGAGCAACTAATTTAATTATACTTCTGGAGTCATGTCTCTCGAAGAGTGGGCTGCTAATGTTCAGTAGTGACTGGTTCAGAACCATGAAAGTTGCGACCTTGGTCTTGCATTTTAATTTTAATTCAAGCTTACCGGAACCTTTAAGATAAGCTAAATTCCAAATTGTTCAGTAGGTCGTTCATCTGATAGGAAACATTGCACTTAAGCTAAACGTCTACGATAACAAACTCTTCATTACATGTCACCACGACCGTACTGCTGAACTCGAAGTTAATTTTTTCTTCTGATCGGCCCTGCTCTAGTGCGACTGTCGCCGTGTGCTTGAAATCTGGGTATTCTATTTGGAGACTACGTCAAGTTTAAAAGTTCCCTCAGAAGAAGAGCCGCTTCCACCGCCGCTGGTGGTCTCATTCGATCCTCGCCCAAGATTTATCTAGCCACCTATCTAGGAGGTATCTAGTGGCTAAAAGTCGTACTAGCTGCCTGGTTCCGTCTAAGCAAGACCAATAAAATTCAGCTTTGGCATGGCTGCCGACAAAAAGCCTTTAAGCGTCTATAGCTGGCGATGATGTTACAAACGTGGTGTGCAGCTTCCGGTCAAGACTAGGCCGAAAACACAGCGCTCATAACGGTGCTGGTCTCAGCCGAGGAATTCCCGTGACGCCTGAACGTTTTAGAGCGGCTTATTACTTGTAGGTGCTGCACCGATGCACGCAGGTGTGCCGACAGTTGTAGAAACGCGGCAGCGCCGACGAGCGCTCACAACGTGGCAAATCAGCTCCGTAATATAATGCAGGCAAGTCTATTAACACACCAGCGGACGGCTACAGGCGTTCAACAGCGGCCATGACGTACATCGACGGCTTCGTGGCCTAGAGCTCAAGTCAACTCCAAGGCCCGGATGCCCCGAGGATGCCGAATCCCGACTCTCCACCCCTATCTCAGGGCTTCGGCCCATTATACGGCCTGGGGAATCATGGATCCTATGGTCGCATAGTCGCGAATAATGATAATTAACCGCTACAATTCGGCTGGTTTAGCTGGCGATGCCGTTACAATGTTCTACGGCTTCAAGGTTAGTTGAAAAATACAAAATATTCAGCGACGTGACTTATTTTCTCAATTAGCTACGAGGGCTCAGGTTGGTTGCTCAGGCTCCACAGCAACATTCTTATTCCGATTCACAAGCTCCATTACTTACCAAGCTGAACTTCTGCCACAAGCATCGGCCTCTCTCGTACCCTCGGATGATATGTCTACGGACAATGGATGATATGTCTACGGACAATGGATGGGCTGCTCTTATCTATCGTCCGCTTACACCGCGTACAGTTGGCGATAGAAGCTTTCGCTCTGCAGATCCTAAACTGTGGAACTCACTTTCAAAAAATTCCATCGCAGCGATATCTTCTCTCCCGATTCCAACTCTGGTGTAACAATTCCAGCCGACCTGAGCCGCTATATCTATGCTACTCAATTCCTTGACTGCTCTCCTGAGATGCAGCTATGATTCTTCATGTCTCGATATAGCGTGTGTAGTTCGTATGTACGTATGTATGTATGTATTGTATGCCGGCTCCTCTGATGAGCCCCTGAGATGTGGCGTGGACACAGGCCAGTAACCTGCTGGTGGCCAGATGGTGGATTCAATATCAGGGTCGGCCGGTGCACAGCTGTGGTCCGCCAGTGATGTGGCATGGACACAGGCCGGTAACCCGCTGGTGGGGAGATGTTGGACTGGAGATTGGAGGAGTGGGGAGTCGTGTGAGAGTAGGGGCCAAGGGGAGCCGTGTGCTCTTCGGCTCCGCGCGTTGGTAATAAACTGTGTTGGACATCGGATGGCTCTCTGCTGTGCGACCAAACGACAGTGTGAAATAGAGTCTTTTGAATAAGTACGGGCTCCGAAAGCCGCCCAGGCTTTGAATACATCCTATAAAGCACTCCTAGCAGCCTACTTACTATTTGCGGCTTAGCAGAGGTGAAAACGCAGGTGCGTATTGACATACTTGCACGCGTACAGTACTGGCCGAGCCTGAGCCAACCTCCTCCTCCTCCTCCTCCTCCTCCTCCTCCTCCTCCTCCTCCTCCTCCTCCCCCTCCTCCTCCTCCTCCTCCTCCTCCTCCTCCTCCTCCGCCCCTGTACATCCGGGCAACGAGCCGGGCCTATATCCTATTCGTGCACGGCCTCATGACCGTCACTAACGAAGAAATTATGCTTAAATTCCATTCAAAGAGAAAACCGCTGAGTAATAGCCGAATAAAAGCTTATGATTTTGCGCTATAATTCTTTTTCATTAATTGCGAGCCTGGCCCCGCCTACTTGGAGATCTTGCCGGTGTTGCTTCCCTACAGAAAGATTTTGCTGGTCCTGATCACCTAGAGGAAAATCCTGGCTCCGGTATGGCACACATACGAATTCTGCCTTTCGCTGTCTGCTGACTGGAGCTTTGCTGGTGGCGAGCTGATTGGGGACCAGCAGTGTCCTTTCGCGTCCAGAATGAAGCGATCGCCGAGTGACGCAGACGAAGCGATCGCCGAGTGACGTAGAGGAAGCAGACGAAGCTACTCTGAAACGTTCCATTCCACATCAGCAGTCACATTCTGTTCCACAAAAATTAGAAAATTGACCGGCGATGCAAGCCGCTCTCAAAGCGTGCAGTTTTTTGGGACGTAGAAAGCACAAATACCTTTGCTGATGAGTGCATCTATCCGGCATTGTCAGCAGGCATAGCCAGCACAGTTTTCTCGGCCCTGGGTGCAGCATTGTCTAAGAGCCGCTTTCTGTCAGTTTGTCTTGTCGTCCTTGAGAGTTGGAATCACGACCTCCAAAACGAGAGGCGACAGTCTGATGCCTGATTTCACGATTTTATGATTCAGCCCTTTTGCAACTTGTTTGGACATTTATTCAATTTGCTATGCAAGTCTTGTAGTTTGTTCTTGTCTGCACTGCAGAACGCCAGCCGATGCCCAACACCGACGTACCACGTACGGAGCCCAAGGGCGCACGGCTCCTTTCGGCCCCGTCTCCCACTCGACTCCCCGCCACCACTCATCCTCTTGAGTTGATGGGAGGACAAAGCCGGCCTGTCCCTAGGCCACAGCCATCAGACCACAGCTAAAACACAGACCACAGCCACCAGCTGTTAGACCCTTGTGTGGTTCAGGGTACTACCGGCCTGCCTGCACCGGCAGTTTGCCGGCGAGCCCAGCGATACGAACCATGCAGAGAACCACAAACCACAAGTCTATTGCCTGATTTCACGATTCTACGATTCAGCCACTTTTACAATTTGTTTGGACATTCATTTAATTTGCACTTTGCCGTTGCTCCGGCAGTTGCTCCTGCAGTTGCTCCTGCAGCTAACATAACTAGTGGTGCTAGAGTATTCCTCGATAAGCTTCGCCTAATTATCCCTAAAGTTAAGCTTTGCATCTCTATACAGTGACCCCTAATCGGCAAAACGTGAGAGTCGAATAATAGAATTAAACTCATTTACAGGAATAAAAGGCACGAAGTCTCAACTATAACCGATGTTCTTCAGCAAACGTATAGGCTAAACGTTCAAGCGTATGATGAAAAACTTACGTGGCTCATAGTTGCATTTCAAAGTACGAATAATAAGTATAATATTTATACTGCTAAAAGCACAGTATTCAATCAAGCTAACGTAGAAAGCATTGCAGCGCTACCTGGAGGTGGAAGTCAATTCCCAGAATTCCCAGATGCGCATAAACAGCTTCCCTCAAGCTCAATGCTCTATGGCTTACATGGATTTGACTCAGTTTAGGAAACAGTTCCTAGGGGCTTAGCGAAAACGTAGCAGGAATAGGAATCGCTCTTCCTGATTACGTTTCGCTGTATCACTTTCACGTAATCGATCTTGGATTCAACGAGAAATCTCTAAGAAATACTGACATTATAGATGTCACTATCAAGTGTAAGACTAATCCAAATGCTAGCGGATGTAAAGTACACAGCATCATGGTTTCTGAAACTGAACTCGATCTCATAGTTAATGGCGATGGTGCTGCTTTCAGAGCATTGAAACCACCCTTAGTTCGAAATTCCCATCGATTGATTTAAACTAATTTTTAATGTAGATAAATAGAGCAATGTAGCGATGTAATGTATCTCCGTCTGTAACTCCACAAAGTCATAAAGACCACGTGGGTGTTACGCAGGAGAGTTTTGTATAGCGAACTCACAACCTAAGCGGCTTTCGGTACGCATTCGGTAGCCAACAGACTTCGTCTCACGCAACAAAGAGAAAGTGGGAAGCATAGCAGAGTCAGGAGAGCAGTTGAGGTAGTGAGTAGCATAGAAGTAGCAGCTCAGGACCGCTGAAAAGGATGTGCCATAGTCGGCAGTAGAAGAGTAGTTATCGTTGCGTAAGAATTGTGGAAGCGAGTTCCACAGTCTAGGACCTGCAGAGCTAAAGCTTCTGTCGCCAACTGTCTTTAAGCGAAGGGCTGCTATGGGACAGCTAATTTATTGTCCACACAGGACCTGAGGGCGCGAACAGGCTGAAACTGATGCAGCAGCTCAGCTAGGTATAAAGGAGCCAAGCCGTGGCGGGCCTTGTTTGTCAGCATAAGAACTTTGCTCTGTGTCCTTTGCTCAACCGGCAACCATCCTAGCTCCTTCAGCAAAAGAGACACGTGCTCAAACCGCTGGGACTTGAAGACCAGCCTTACAGCCATATTCATTGTCCGCTGTAGTGGCATTATAGCTTTCTTTGGCAGCCAAGCCAAAAGGGAATTACAATAATCAAGCCGAGACAGAACTAGAGAGCTATTTAAATTGTTTACAAGCCACTGCAGGAGACAGCTCCTAATCTTGGATAGGGATCGGATGTGATGGCTAGCTGTAGAGGCAGTCTTCTGAATGAAGCTTTTGAGATTGAGGCAGCTGTCGAACACGACACCTAAATTTCGAGCACGTGGTGATGGCCGCACAACTGCATCACCTATTAGAAGAGCAAAGCCTAATAATCCAGCCACAGGCTTAGGGTGTCCTATGAGCAGCGGTTCGGTTTTATCATCGGGTTTAATTTCACCAATCGAGTTTAATTTCAGGAAGTTTTCCGACATCCAGGATCGAATATCGGCAAGGCAAGCATTCAGTTTCTCAGTTGCCGCAGCAGATTCCGACGGTTTGAATGACAAATAAAACTGAGTATCGTCAGCATAGAAGTGATATCCTATTCCGTGGGCCGTAATCATTTTTCCCAGAGGTTGTGTATAAATGGAGAACAGCAAGGGACCAAGTACAGACCCTTGAGGGACTCCACAGGTGACCCTTCTCGTGTCTGAGACCTGACCTCCACACGACACGGATTGAACACGATCAGACAAGTACGATTTAAACCTCGCCAGTGCTTCGTCTGCCAGACCGATCGTTGTTCTCAATCCTTCAAGCAGAACTTCGTGATCAATGGTGTCGAAGGCAGCAGACAGATCTAGCAGAGCTAGGGCAGTGACATTCCCGTCGTCGTTGCCACGTAGATTGTCATTGTTAACACGGAGGAGAGCAGTTTCAGTAGAGTGCTGCCTCTTGAACCCCGATTGAAATGTTTCTGACATTCCATTATTTTCAATATGTTCAACCAGCTGCCTAGCAACAATCTTTTCAAGAATCTTTGATAAGAACGGAAGAAGGGAAGCTGGACGATAGTTTGCTAGGACCTCTGCGTCTAATCCAGGCTTTTTAAGAATAGGTCTAACGATTGCCGATTTGAAGGACTTGGGGACGACCCCTTTTCCCAAAGAAGCATTACAAATCTTGGTTATGGCAGGGCTAAGTTGGTCAGCTAGCGAAGACCACAGAGATGAAGGTATGGGGTCTTCAGAAGACGAGCTCTTTTTGCTAGACCTTATTAAGGCAGCCACATCGCTTGCAGAAACGTCCGAGAACCTTTTAAGGAAGGTCAAAGGTTGAGGAACGGCGATTGCTTTGGTCGGAGGGGGCTTAATGGAGGCACGAATGTGCACAATTTTTTCAGTAAAGAAGGCTGAAAACGTTTCGGCTGAGCCCTTAATATCTGGGGAGTCAGACCTGACAGCATTGGCCAGTAAATGGTTTACTGTCTTATAAATCTGTCAAGTGTCCGACTGGCAGGAATTCAGCTTTCTAATGAAAAAAGAAACCCTGGTTTTTTAAGCTTTCGGATGTAAACTCGAAGGAAGTCTTTAAAATTGACTAGATCTGCATCAGACCACGATTTCTTGAAACGACGTTCTAGCCTGCGCTTAACCCGGCGCATCTTAAGGAGTTTTTTGTAAATTTAAAGGAATCTCCACGACTATGAACACGGATAGAGCGAACGGGAGCATGCTTGTCAAGAGCACTCCAGAGTGTCATGTTCATCGCATCAGTGAGGGTATCGAGGCTGCCGGGCGAGTCTGAAAGCAGATCAAGAAGACCTGCATCACAAACAGATTTCAAAAACTTGTCTATGTCAATGCTTTGTAAGTTACGTCGTTTGGCAAATTCGACATTGCCCTGTGCGTACGAGGGAGCAGGAGCAGTAAACGAGACCGAACAATGATCTGAGAGGGTCAGTGGGCACACCACAAGGTCAGTGGGGAGGATATCCTTAGTGATCACGAGATCTAGAATGTGGCCACAGACGTGGGTGGTATGATTAACGTGTTCGATGAGTGGTTAGAGAGCTTATGAGATTAAACGTCGGCGAATTTGAACTATATTTGATATTAGGCAACGATGTAGTCTTTGGAAATGTAAAACTGGCGAACAAGTTATTCAAGAAATGGCATGCAAAAAAGTTGAGGAATATATAAGCAATCGATCTATATAATTAAGAGCACCAATAATTTTTGAAAAAAACGTTTGAGCACATAGTCGCTAAGTTACTAGAAATGAAATTTAAAAGTATAACGAACGCTAATGACTGCTTCTCTATAGATTAATTTTATCTTTATAGTCCTGATGGTATGATTCACGATGGAGAGTCTAAAAACTTGTAGAAATAAAATATCTATGGTCTAGACGCTTGAATAAAGACGAGATTCTTCCGCAATATGAAGTGCAATATTTACTAGGATTAAATGCATTGGAAATGAAAGAACGTTTATTCTGCGAATTTTAAATCTGTATTTCTGGTTAGAATTGCTTTAATAAGCCTAAATATTATATCGCTGCAGGTAAAGTTAGAATACCCAGAGAAGAAGACGTTGACATGCCAATAAGTAAATCTTCATTTGTATACCTTCTCGAGGATGACACTGAGGCACTACGATTTTGAGTTTAGTCCAATTTCTGAACAAGGCAGATTCAATAATAAGAGAGGAAAAAGATACGATTTAACTTGTACGTTAAAAATGTACGTGCAAACAGTTAGAGAAACCAATAAAGACAGAGTTAAGAGATTGTTTCCATTAGTCAAAGAAGTAGTAAATAAAGCTAAAGTTGAAATTTATAATATAGAACGCTCAAGAAAGGAGACTACATTGCCAGCATTTTCGGGATGAGTTACACAGACTTGGATATGACTAGAAATTAAATGGCAAATATTAAGGATTAAGTCAATCCTGGAGATGCTGTGAATAAAAATAAGGCGGATAAGAACTTTCCAAGATTATCCATTACCACTACCGCATCTACTATTGAATGATCAGGTAAAAGATTGACTAACGTTGGCACTGCTGTTAATTCTAACGATTTGGTTGTTAAAAGTCAACTGGATTCCAAAGTTAATAAAGCGGATGATACGATGACTGGAGATTTGAATATTTGAGGATTCGCAATAACATATACTAATTAGAACGCGGCTTCTACTAATCCTTCTAATCTCGGTGATAACTTTTGCGTTCCTTATGGAGTTATGAAACGAGATGTTTTTTTGAAGTCAATTCCTCTAGGGTATGACCTAGACATGGGCAATAATGAGATAACCAATGTGATGAATCCAACCAAATCCAACCGATGTTGTTAGCAAATCCTATGCCGACACAGCTAACGACAGAAGAGTTAGCGAAGTAGTGGTGCTGTCATTACCTGAAAGTACGCTGCAAGGTGAAATAACTTTCTCTCCAAACTACGCCTGGACGACCATTGATAAGTCTTCGATAATAATCGTTACTTTACATGTAGCTGGAGGTAATAACTGCGTACCTTCATGTCAAAACTTGAATATCACATTACGAGCAGGTGACATCAGGATAATTAATGTTAATGGTAGATGGAGATATCAAGACGCGTTTATTAGAATTCAAGTTGGATTCAAAGTTATTAGTGGAACTTCCTCCTAATCAATTCTATAGTTATATGAATGGAGTAGGTAAAATAGTATAAATGATAGCTCTCAAAACTGTCTGATGTTACTTTTATATCTAGTAGTGTTAAATATCATAATCATAGCTTCGAATATCTTGTAAAATAGATCTGAACAAGTATGTTTGATAAACGAAGTTCAATCGCAGTTAGGAATATTTTTCTAGATTTGAAATGCGTGCATCCTCCCATCAATTTATACATGCTTTCACATTCTTTTTTGTCTTCAAAAAGGCCTGAGACGTTTCGAATAAGTCTTGCAAACCAACCCGTAACACTTCATGCTTTATACTTTACGGGTTGGTTTGCAAGGCTTATTCAAAACGCCGATCGCCAGTTCTCATCCTGATCGCAGTAGGCACTCATAAACGTGTAACGTCTTAGGATTAGGGATTGACATCTGATGCAAATTAATTCTGGGTTTTAAACTTTAAATAATTCGTAAATGTCAGGAGACTTTAACTCTGCAGGGATTAAAAATCCAAGCCATATATTAAATAGAAGGAGCATCTTTAAAAACATTAAATGAAAGGAAAAGAGATGGAGAATATGACGAGAATGCTACCATCAGTAAAGTATTCAAGAATAGGCCTAAAAATATTCCTAGCGATTTGCTTGATGTTACCGTACCGAACGATCAGCATCAAGCGGATATACTCTACCTACTCAATGATAAAGAATACAAGTACGGATTGTGCGTTATAGATGTAGCAAGCAGGCATAACAATGCAAGACCCATTAAAGATGAAGACTGATAGAGACGTGAATAAAGCTATAAGAAGCATCTACTCAAAAGGTAAATTCAAATGGCAAAGAATAATGACTGTAAATCCTGGATCAAATTTTAAAGGAGAATTCAAGCAAAGAAATGAAAAAACATAATGCAATGGTTAGAGAAGCTGTAACTTAGAAGAATTGATGCGAAGGTTGAGAGGATGAATACATATTTTGCGGAGAGATTATTCATGTATCAATATGAAAAAGAATTTGAAGCAGGAAATGGTGAAAGAAATAGAGAGTGGGTTAAGAACTTGCCAAAAGTAATGCATTACCTGAACAATAGCGAAACTGCAATGATTGGAAAGAAGCCGATAGACGCGATAAAAAAATAAAAAAGTACATATATACAGGAAAAAAGAAAACAGAACAGACCTGAATATGAAAGTCAGGAACCTTCAGAGTTAGGAACTACGTTAGATACTTGCTGGAAAATGGAGATGGTGAAAGCGAGAAGAGAAGAGGTACTGATGCGAATTTTTTGTTGACGGTTCATTCAATTGTAAGGATAATGTTTTTGCTAGGTCAAAAAATTAGATATTGGGTAAATAATTCAAGAGAAGCTTTTTAAGAGAAGTTTAGACGCTCTCAAACCTTGGTTAGTCTTGCAGAGATTTTTCTACCAATAATTATTCCCTGCAACTCATCTTGAGTAACCTCATGTTTGGATAACACATTGATCAGCTTTTCTATTAACTTATCGTTGGCAACTAGTTTGGAGTGTTTTATTTTCTCAATTTGTAAAATGGCACTATTAACTGAGCCAATGAGAGAACCCACATCAGCTAAAGCTATAGAAATATGACGAATTTTATTTAGCTCGTCTATGCAAGAACTGATGATGCGGTAGGAACACCTGTAAAGATGATTAGGAATTGAAATATGTATGAAGCTAACGTAACTTTCTTCCGACAAGATCTAATCCTATCGCTTTCAGCTTTAAGGTAAACGTACTTTATCTTAGCAAACTCTTCTTTTAGGTAAGGCATCTTCTTATTGTGATTGTTCATCATATTCTTCACTGCTAAATGAAAATGAAAATGAATATTTAGAAAAATCTGAAGAAATAGAAGAACAATCGTCAGTGTAACTTGGAAGCGGCTTTGATTCTATGTCCCGAATAAAATTATAATACTTGATGGAAACCAAGTCCGGCAATCTTGACAAGTCTTGATCAGCAGTAAGATTGTAATCAGTAGTGGAGTATAAAACGTTAGTTTCAATGAGTGTTTAAGGTGGATTCACTTCGTAGGAACATCCGTTTACATCTTCAAAGTAATCGTGTTGAGAATTTGGTGATAGTTTAATGGTCGTCACTGTATTGAGAACGCTTTCTAGATAATATTTGACCATAAAGCAAGGTAAGAGGTACCCTCAGATAGGTGGTGAGTAATCGAAATGTCTTCTTACATCAGCGGTTCTCAATCTGTGGGTCGCGACCCCTTTGGCGGTCGAACAATCCTTTCACAGGGGTCACCCAAGACCGTGGCTGTTTGCGCCCATGCTATTTAACAAGCTGTGCCGTCAGATTCGATCAGAATTTGAGCAGCTTCGTCTCGTGAATGGTCATATGGAAAATATATCCAGCATATCAGATATTCACATTACGATTCATAGTTGCACAACTACAGTTAAGAAGTAGCAACGAAAATAATTTTATGCTTGGGGGTCGCCACAACATGAGGAACTGTATTAAAGGGTCGCGACATTAGGAAGATTGAGAACCACTGCCTTACATTATTGATTACATCTTGAATGATTACATCTCTATCCATTTTCTATGTAAACAAGATAAAGTAGCTAAAAGGGATTACAATTTAAGAATATCAATTTCTTCGTTAAGTTTATCAATTTTATCATACCAGTCACTGCGCATACTACGTCAATCACAACTATCCCACATGTGATTATATTGATACCTATTAATAATATCTTTAACGTGTTTGATTTAATCCTTTTTAACGTTAATTTATTTCTTCTAGCTTTCACTCAGCAGCTAAGTTTCTGAGAGCATTCCTTTCTTCCTTTCTCTTCTTATACCTGATCCCATCTTTAATTCTATATTCTTCGTAATTACATCAACCGTGACATAAACTCTTTTTCCTTAATCTATGGCAGGAATTATAAATATAAATGCTTAAAGAGAATTAAGATTATTTCTATGCGACCTTAACTTTCTAAAATTTAAACGTAATCTACTACCAATTTCCCTAAGTCTATTAATATATTTCCTAAGATTCTCACCTCTTTTCATATCAAGAAAAGTTAAATCGTTAGATAACTTGACATACAAATCAAAATATTCCTTATTCATACTTCTATCCAACCACTCAATAACACTAGCATTTGGCATGTGGTCTTTCACTCTTGTAAAGTCCGTGTTTCGGAACCGAATGCTATACACTAAGAATACATTTCCTTTAAATGAAAATTAATTGAAGCGGGTGTACTCTAACTTCGCTAAAATGCACTACTGAGTAGATAGAAAATCAACACATAGCTAATGAAGGTCTCAAACCGGTTTAAACCGGTACGAGTGAACCGAGTGCAGAAGTGCGTGCGGAAACGAGATCCGGTTTATAGCGATTTGAGCCTTCAGTAGCTATCTGTTAATTTTCCATCTACCTAGATAAGGCGGTTGCTTTTCAAAACCTCAATCCCGAGGTCGTGGTTTCGAATCCTGCGTTGGGCGATCTTCTGTTGTTGCCGCTGCAAGCCATAGGGACAGCTGTAAAGGCCCCTCTGTCGCTATGCAAAAGAGGCTGTTAAATCAGTTAGTGATACTGACGACGATCTGTAGCCGCCAGAAGGATGCCGCATGCAAGGCAAAAACCGCGATTAACAGGCAAGACTGGGATATAAGGATAGGTAGCTTATTACATTTGAGATCTCAAGAAATTACGTCTACCAAGAGAGAGAGAGAGAGAGAGACAGAGAGACAGAGAGACAAAGACAGAGAGAAACAGGGAGAGAGGCAGAGACAGAGACAGAAACAGAGAAACAGAGCGGCACGGATAATATAGTCATTTCCATTCTTATCGCGCTTTGAACCCAGTTTGATATTCCTTAATCATAGTTCTTCGGTGAGCCGTGATGGCACACTCGGTCTCGAGATCGTAGGTTCGATTCCTGCGGTGGGCGATCCTTTATCGCCACTGCAAGCGGTGGTGAAAGCCGTAAAGGCTCTCTGTCGCTATACAAAAATGAGGCTGTTTAATCAGCTAGGATTTTTTTCGAGTGCCATCCTCCCAGAACGATTTCTAAAGTGCAATAAAAGAAGCGTGCTTTTGATACGATCTACAGAAGCTGAGAGGATCAGGAGACAAGCTACAGAGACGCCGCACAGGAGTATACCAGTAGGTCAGTGAATCGCATTTAAGGCTTGTAGCACCTGGATCTAAGCCCTGCGGCAAGGTGCTTGCTTTTCACGACCCGGGTCGAGGGTTCAAGTCCTGCAGTGGGCGATTCTTGATTGCCCTCTGTACGAGGTGGTGAAAGCCGTCAAGACTATTTTGCCGCTACATACATGAGGCTTTCAAATCAGCTCACCTTTAATTTTTATCTTAAGACTACGGTGATAGCTTACAGCGTTCAAGCGCTGCATTTCGGAGTTCGGTTTGAGTTCGCCGACTCCGAAGAAGCGACCGCGGCCACGAGTCCTCGAGTTTCCTATCGAACTAAGTGACGGGTGTCCCCTTATCATCGATATTGCACTGCTGCACTGGCCACGCACACGCTCCGCTACGCCCAGCGACGCGAGATCTCTGCCACGCCCATTGACTTACGTAGTGCACAGCACCGCCCTCGCTCAATGCCTAGACCCAGAGACGGAGCCAGTATTTTCAACTAGGGGGAGGTAAGATAGGGGGAGGGAGAGAGATAAGACCAGGGGGAGGTAAGACTCGCAAGCTTTTCACGTAGGGCACAAGATCCGCAAGTAATGAAAAAGGGTTGCGGACAGTCATAGTATTTCTTCAACATTAACCCCGAAGCTAGTCATTGAGTGGAAGCAGGACATGATTTTGTCGTTGATGACGATCTAGGCTCAAGTAAAAGGGCGACCGAGGTCACAGCAACTACTCAGGAGAAGGATGACAGGATGCTCCCCCTGTCCACCCCTTGCCCAACCTTGCCCACCCCCTGCCCACCCCTTGCCCACCCCTTGCCCACCCCCTGTCCACCCCCTGTCCACCCCTTGCCCACCCCCTGCCCACCCCCTGCCCACCCCTTGCCCACCCCCTGCCCACCTCTTGCCCACCCCTTGCCCACCCCCTGCCCACCTGTTGCCCACCCCTTGCCCACCCCCTGCCCACCTGTTGCCCACCCCTTGCCCACCCCCTGCCCACCTCCTAACCACCCCTGCCCACCCCTTGCCCACCACTGGCTCCGCCACAGCCCAGAGCGCCAAAACTTCCTGGATATTAGATAAGTTGGGCTTTTTATGCCACCTAACCGGAGATTGTGACATAGCTGGTTCGTAATCTTTGTAATTCAGGAGCCACGAATCGTATCTAGGCTCTCATAATCTGACTTACTAAGCAAACAAATTAGTACTTATGCCTTCGTGGCTAACGGTCGCTCATAACTGAGCTAAGTCTGTTTATTCACAGCACATTTCACTAATGCTCGGTCAAAAAACACTACCTGCCGTTGCGTCCCGACTTGCGTCAGAACATCCCCTGACTTGACCACATTTAAAAAGAATTTAAAAACACACCTAATTAAGACAGCATTTAGTGGGTCCCTGTGATTCGTCCTTGATGTGCTTATGCGTGCTGACACTGTGCATGCTGCCACTAACCACATTTGCATGCTGACCCTGTGCATGTCACCCCTAACCATATTATTCATCTCGTTTGTTTTTCAAGCATGATTTCACTTACCATTCAATTGCATTTCACTTTACAGCAAATGTAAAGCGCCTAGAGAGAGATTAAGTTCTCTGAGGGCGCTTTATCAAGTGAATTATTATTATTATTATTGCGAGAACTGCGTAGCTGGCTCGGAAGCTGACAGTGAGAAACGAGGCTGGATTCTTTTTGGCTGATGTAACCTCGTTCTCACTCATCCTGACGCAGACGCGCTGCTATAGCCCAAGGCAATTGTAGACATTTAAGAACTGCACCGCTGCTGAGCTGCACTGTAGCTAGCTCAGTCGCCGACTAGAAATTAACGTGCTAAGAACGCAGGCGCTCGCCTGCCATGACGCGGGTCGCCAGTCGTAAGCGAAGCAAAACACGTGGACACGCTCATCACATTTGGTGTCACTTTGTTGCGTCGGGTTTAGCTTCGGGGCTCACAACGCTGCGGCACATTACTGTGCTCTCGCGCACCGTTAGAGCGTCCCGGGCCGCTAATAACCGTGCCCGCGTTCACGCGGGCACGAAACGTGGCGAGATTCACGACGAATGACAAATGTCGCAGTTCACGGAGGCCGCTCCGCAGCGCTCCCACCGGATCTGGGTGCCGCGGCGGAGGCGGCGAGCGCGCGCTTCCGCCGCCTCCGCAGCGAGGCTTTCGCCGCTCGAGCACGAGCTCCGTCGTCTGTGCGCTGGGAGCGACTGTCGCGCGTCGCCCGCGGTGCGCAAGCGAAGGCCTGCGCTGCCATGAGCCGCGAGGCGCCGATGCCCGCTAGGAGCCGCTGCACTAGAGAGAGCGCTCCGATGCGGGAGGCTGCGCTGTGCGTGCGGCGATCCGATCCCGCTCCCGCGCAGGCGCGCCCGAAATTAGAGCGCCGCGACCGAGTCGGAGTCGCCGTCGCCTGCTCTGCGCCGCGACCGAGCCGTAGTCGCTGTCGCCTGGCTGTCGAGCGGCGCTCGCTGCTGCTGCTGCGGCGACACGGCGCTCGCCGCGCATTCAAAGGACCGTGATGGGAGGCGGAGGCCGCCGCCGCCGCTGCCACTGCTGCTGCTGCAGGAGCGGCGGCGATTGAAGGCGTAGCGATCGCCGGCAAGCGGGCAGCGTTAATTTTCGCCAGGTTTTCATGACCGGCAGCTCATCTCCGACCTCGGACCGACTTATCGCCTCTGTCCTCTCGCCGATTTTTAATAATAATAATAATAATAATAATAATGCACTTGATAAAGTGCCCTCAGAGAACTCATTGTACTCAGGTTTGTACGAGGTATTGGTAGACTGTTGGATTCCGAAAAGTGGGTGGTACGATGCTTGGCCTGGTGGGGGAGTAGATCTGGGAGATAGGCTGGAGCCAAAGAATGAAGTGACCTAAAAGCGAGCGACAAAACCTTGAAGTCAATCCGTTGCTTGACTGGTAGCCAGTGCAGGTCGGCGAGAAGTGGTGTGATGTGGCAACTGCGACGCTCACGAAAGACAAGCCTAGCTGCGGTGTTTTGCACCGGCTGCAATCGCCCGATCGCACATGCCGGTAGGCCAGTAAGCAGTGAGTTGCAGAAGTCACCTCGGCCAGGCGCGAGATCGCACGCAATCGTACGGTAATTCCTGGCGCTGCGGCGCAGATGTGTCGTCGCGTGGGGCCCGCTGCCTAGCGACGACCCGCTGCAGCGCCACTCGGGCCGGACCGCGAGATCCTGAGGCGCCAGATTGGCTTTGATCCAGGACCTTCAGAACCCACGATTCAGAACCCGCCGCTTTAAGCCACCTGAGTGGCTCGCGCCAGCCGCGCAACGATGGGCGGAATCGCTCGCGATTTCGATCGTTGCGGCATGCGGTTCTTCAGTCCAGTACGCAATCGGGCGATTAAGCCGCTGCCACCTCGTTTCTCGGGACTCCTCGGTGAAATGGGAAATTCCTTTACCAGTTTTGGCAGAATTAATGTAGCAGTCAATTCCAATATCCGCTCGAGTGCACACCCCAGGGATGGCCGCACCGCTTTGAATTGCTAGATTCACGCGTTGGATCCACGTCGCGTGCGGTCGCCACCGGCACGCCTGCTTATGAAACCAAGCGGTGGCGAGGGGCGTTCAGTCGATAATAGGTGCTGAGCGGTGGTGGGGTGGGGCGGGATTGCCGCAAATTCGACGCGATGCCTAAGGTGCTAATCCCTCTCGTTCGCGAACGCACCGCAAGCGTCGTGGCGTGCGCAATCATTCTTAGGGTGAGGGTGAGGGCTGATGAAGCCCGGCGGCGGGCGCTCTGCGGACAAGCGTCGTCCTCGTCGTAACCCGGCGGCGCCGAGCATCGCCGAGCAGGCTGCTTAGGTAGCCGTGGGCGTCGTTCGCGGCGTCTGGCCGTGCTCCCAGGCAGCCCCCCGCATCGGCGTCACGCTGGGTTTAATTAGTGCCCTTAATCACCGGTGCGCCTACGGCGGCACGTTCTCGCTGCAGCGTTTTCTGCACGCCGGAAGGCATATTGAGCCAGCCATTCGAACTATTCCTGAAGTCGCATTCTGATCTAAGAGGGGCCTGACTTTTATTTTGGCAATGCCTCACAGCTGAAAGTAGGCCGACTTGACAGTGGAGGCAACGGAGGCTCATCCATTGACTAGTCGCTTTGGAAAAGCTGAGCCAGATTACGGGTGGGCGTCAACCGGGAGTGATCGCCGATGAGCCAAAACTAAGGGTGAGGTCATTCCGCTTAAGGTAGTCGCTGAGCTTACCCATAACTATGCCGATGGTCTTACCGTCATCGGGCTTCAATACGTTAGCGGCCATCCGCGCTAGTTTGGCCTAGCAGTGAAGGGGCACGCCCCGATCGAGGTCAAAGTGAATGCATCGGATGGCCAAGGCCGTGGCTCGAGACCCGTGGCATGTGTGAAGTGCCCAAATAGAGATTAGGTTCTGTTAGGGTGCTATAAAGTGAATTATACTTCATCCAAGTGCAAATGTCCGCAAAGCCGGCTACGAGAGTGGTGAGTGGCATTCAGAACTTGCAGGCGAAACGGTCAAAAGGTCAGAACGGTCGAAGGATGGACGGAGCTGAGAGTAATTGGCGAATGAATGGAAGCCGAAAGTATGTTTGGCGACAACATCGACAGGAGAGAGAGAGAGAGAGAGAGAGAGAGAGAGAGAGAGAGAGAGAGAGAGAGAGAGAGAGAGAGAGAGAGAGAGAGAGTGTGTGTGTGTGTGTGTGTGTGTGTGTGTGTGTGTGTGTGTAGATGGTGAAAATAATGGGATCTGAGAGTGAACGGTTATGTTGCCCATGTTTAAGGGGCCTCGCGAGAGCCAAAAGCCATTTACATCTAGCTCTGGCAGGCGGGCGCCGATAGCAGAGCGTAATAGCAATCGAGAATTCGCGTACCTTAGCAACAAGTCCATGACCTCAACGTATATCTCACAAACCGAGGACAGACACGCAGTCACCGCCGAGCACGAATCGCTAATTATCTACTAGGACTGAATGATGGATTGTTTATCACCACTGATTACCTTTTTCGTAACATCTAGTTAAGCCTTGGGTTGTGACATGTGCGATTCCTAACGATTATAACTCAATAACCACTTATGATCTCTACAAAGTTTCATAACACAATTATGCAGACATCATGTATAAATATATATATATATTTATACATAACTGTGCATCTTTTCATGGGAATGGCATTCGCGAAGCGATGGAACTCGTCAAGTTTTGCCAATCGGAAATTTGCCAATGGGTGAAGATGCTCGCCTTTAACGACTGAGGTCATGGCGAATCCATTTAATGACCTAGGTCATGGGCTTGAGCTCTGTGACATATCTGAAGAGCATGGGTAGAGAGGCAGTTACCATAAGGTGCTATACAAATGAATTATATTTTATCATTCCTAGATTTCATTAAAAAAAGTCTTATTACATTAAATGATAACAAAACAGTTCTGCTGCTGACAGGTAGGCCCCAACTGATATCGAAAGGCTGCAGTTTATGACAATGCACAAGAGTTACGACTTACAACAGTACCCAATGGATACGACTTGCCCGATACGGTTTTGGCAGAGGGGTAAGGTAAGGGCTAACCTTAAACGACCAATGTCGTGGGCCCTAGCCCTGCGGCGCATGTAAAGCAACTTGATATAGATAAAGCGCTCTTAGTACTCTAGAGAAATTATCCATATAGTATTACTAGTACGACTGTGCACTAGGGTAGCGAATAAGGCAATACAAGGACATACAGTGGCTGAGCCACTGCAGCAGGGGACATGGTAGCGGGAGGCAGTTACTTGGGCCACCTCTCTTCCTAAGCTTCATCGCCATCATCAATGACGGAATCGTATCCAACTTCTACTGGCTGAGCAGCTGCCGAGTTCATGGCGAATAAGCACAACGAATGTATGCAGTAATGTGTATTGCTTGACGGTCTCCTCTCTAGATAATAAAACCTTACGAGTTTTTCCCTCTACATGAACATCTTGCTGGTCGTACCCGCCCACATGAAAATCCGGGCTCATCAATGGAGGGTAGCTATGTACTTCTTTTGGTCGTGTAGGGCAGAATCCTTATTTGCGTCAACGAAATTTCCCGGAAGGTGTGCGCTATTTTTAGTTTCTGCTTTCATTCCGAGCGAGTCATTGGAAGCACACTTCGACCTTGTGGCACTTTAACTTTATAATGTAGTATCCATGGGTGCAAGGATCCAGGATTTGCATGAAGTTGAAGCCAGACCCGAAATTAATGAAAAATTGCAGGCAACAAGCACTGTTTATTCAACGCTCGTCGACTGGAAGTAGGAAATTATTTCGTCTCTGGTGACAGACGCATCTGCATCCTGATCGACATACAACAAAATGGCATCGTTAACATTGAATTCTTCCACCATTGTGCAAAAGCGGGTTTAATAGACTCTAAAGCCTCGAAGGCGCGCTTGGCTGTAGCAGTTTACACTGAGATCAGAATAAGGTTACCAGCCGGGAGATCGGCTAGTAGCCGGCCGCGGCTCGTCCACACTGCATCAGCAGAATGAAGAGTTGAGGCAATAAGCTTATATTCTTTAGAGTCACAATTTTAGCAACTGCTGCTTCAATAGGATTGGCTGCACGTCGGCAAAGTCGATAGCGTCAAGCCAGCCCTCGAGTTCTACGAGTTGGTCAGCATCAAAAGTAGCAAACTGATTCCCAGGCGGTATGCGTACTGATATTCGAGCTGATTCAGCTTTGATTTGAAAGCTGAATCGACGAGGAAGACCTTGTCGATCGCAGCGTCAAAGCTGTTCATACGGCTACACGTGACCATTCGTGTGCATGCGCACATATACAAGCTTCCACAGAGCCTTTTGAGGCAGGGTGTAACTTGTTAATTAAGATAAGAAATTTTATCCATCTTCCCATCTGTTGTCCTCAAAAATCGTCACCGTCCTTCTGCAGAGCAGATCATTCAGTTCACACTCTATGATTTAAATTGTATCGCAAACATTAGGCTCATTGCTGTTTAGCTAGTGAAATTTCGGCATCATAATTGACCGCATTCGGTAGTGCTAGAGAGTATTAGCAGTTCTCGAGTTATATTATCACGAGGAACCGAACATGTTATACTATAGGATTTAGAAAGCATGCAATGCGATCGCAATTAATCGTTAGGCAGTAGTGAATTAAGGCTGGTGCTGCACTTATTAAGCCCTTCTTTGGCTGCGGAATATACAGCTCATCGTTAACGATAATGACTACTTAACTGCTGCATCAGTTTCAGCCTGTTCGTGCCCTCAGGTCCTGAGTGGACAATAAATTAGCTGTCCCATTCCTCCGCTTAAAGACCGTTGGCGACAGAAGCTTTAGCTCTGCAGGTCCTAGACTGTGGAACTTGCTTCCACAATTCTTACGCAACGACAACTACTCTCCTACTGCCGGCTATGGCACATCCTTTTCAGCGGTCCTGAGCTGCTACTTCTATGCTACTTACTACCTCAACTGCTCTCCTGACTCTGCTATGCTTCCCGCTTTCTCTTTGTTGCGTGAGACGAAGTCTGTTGGCTACCGAATGCGTACCGAAAGCCGCTTAGGCTGTGAGTGCGCTATACAAAACTCTCCTGCGTAACACCCATGTGGTTTTTATGACTTTGTGGAGTTGCAGACGGAGATACATTACATTAAATTACGTTACTTATTGGGACTTACGCACTTTTTCTTGCTTTCGGCGCCTGCTTTCTTTGGCTGCTTGCATTAATGCGACTTGCACAAACTTCTCGGCGCGTTTTGAGGTCTTTCACTTTAGAAACTTCTGTCCCGCATCGACAAAGACGTTGCATGCGCTGCTTGTCCGGTGAAAATGGCTTTTGTGCAGGAGCCACCATGCGCGTCTTCGTAATACTAGACTAGGTCAAGATAACGAGCGGCTAGGATCGGCCAGATTCTTATGATCCCTCTCTCGCTCTCTCACTTTCTCATTCTCTCACTCTCACTCTCGCTCTCTCACTCTCTCTCTCTCACTCTCGCTCTCTCTCTCTCTCTCTCTCTATCTCTCTCTCTCTCTCTCTCTCTCTCTCTCTCTCTCTCTCTCTCTCTCTCTCTCTCTCTCTCTCTCTCTCTCTCTATCTCTCTCTCGCTCTCTCACTCTCTCATTCTCTCACTCTCACTCTCGCTCTCTCACTCTCGCTCTCTCACTCTCGCTCTCTCTCTCTCTCTCTCTCTCTCTCTCTCTCTCTCTCTCTCTCTCTCTCTCTCTCTCTCTCTCTCTCTCTCTCTCTCTCTCTCTCTCTCTCTCTCTCTCTCTCTCTCTCTCTCGCTCTCTCTCTATTTCTAGGATCGGCCTGTCTTTGCTCTGGGCAGCAGCAAGACTTGGGAGTTGGCCGGCCCCCATCGAATGGTGTGGTGAGGAATTCTTTGCGGAAGCACGTGTGACTGGAAATTCAAGGCATTCCGGACTGACTTGAGGGCCTAAGCCTTCTACTTTGCCTGCGGTGCCAGGAGCTTACCGTTGCCTAGCATCGATAGAAATCTTCAGGCCTTCAGACGAAAATCTTAGCGGCCATTTGCAAAGCTAAGCGACAGTATATGCATTTGCACAAAAACAAAATCACACACACACATAGAAACGGTAATCCTTAAAGTTACAGCAAAAAATTGTGCGACTAAATCAAGCCTCGACCAATGCGGCGGCGCTACGCTACGCGGATGGACGCTGATCTGCGAATTACTTTTCGCCTCTCTCTCTCTCCTTTCAAGGCCGCATGGTGTCGCAGTCGCAGTGAGAAATAGATGATCGTGCTGTCAAACATGAAGAATAATGGAATGCATAGATTTCTTACCCAGATCACCACCTATGCGATAACTCTGGGCTACTTCGCAGCATTGTCCGGGGGCCCGGCATGCTCGATATCATCTTCGCCGTTTGTTGCGATCTAGTAGCTTGCAGGTGCAGGAAACTCACGGACGCGAAATCTAGGTATCATATTCCAAAGCGACCTCTCGCTAGACAACCATATCAGCTCCAAAGTCAAATCTGCCTATTTTCAGCTTCATAACATTGCTAAAATGCGGGCTTGTTTGGATAAGGATACCACGTCTAAGTTGGTCCATGCATTAGTGACATCCCGTCTCGACTTCTGCAACTCACTGCTCGCTGGCCTACCGACATGTGCGATCAGGCGATTGCAGCTGGTGCAAAACTCTGCAGCTAGGCTTGTCTGTCGTGAGCGTCGCAGTTGCCACATTACTCCACTTCTTGCCGACCTGCACTGGCTCCCAGTCAAGCAACGGATTGACTTGAACGTTTTGGCGCTCACTTTTAGGTCACTTCATTCTTTGGCTCCAGCCTATCTCTCAGATTTACTCCCCCATCAGGCCAAGCATCGTACCACCCACTTTTCGGAATCCAGCAGCCTACAAATACCCCTTACAAACCTCCAATCCTTTTGAGACCGTGCATTTAGTTCGTATGCTCCCAAACCCTGGAACTCCCTCCCGACTTGCGTCAGAACATTCCCGAACTTAACCACATTTAAAAAGAACTTAAAAACACACCTATTTAGAACAAGCATTTAGTCGGTCCCTGTGATTCGTCCTTGATGTGCTTATGCGTGCTGACACTGTGCATGCTGCCATTAACAACATTTGCATGCTGACCCTGTGCATGTCACCCCTAACCATGTTATTCATTTTGTTTGTGTATCAAGCATGATTTTACTCACCATTCAATTGCATTTTCCTTTGCAGCAAATGTAAAGCGCCTAGAGGGAGATTCAGTTCTCTGAGGGCGCTTTATCAAGTGCATTACTATTATTATTGTTATAGACGGAACGTCAATGAATGCAGCAATGAAGACAAACTTGTACAGGGACGTCGCAAGACTTGAAAGGCCGCTAGGGGGCCGGTTAAGCAGCCGCTGTCACTTTCAACTGTTATTGTAACATATTATAAGGTGCAGGGTAATAAAATATTATAAAGGATAATAATGATAAAAAGAATAATAATAGCAACACATTTGTATCGCACCCTCAGTTAAACTAATCTCCTTCTAGGCACTTAACATGTGTTGTTGTATAATAAGCATGGTCAAATTTAATGATAATAATATCAATGTTAATAATACGTAATATTATTTTACTGTAAACGAAAAGGCGCTCGTCCCGGCCAAGGTCAATCCAAGGTCGTTGGCTTAAACTCCGCAGCGCGAATGTGAAGCGCCTGAGTACAGATTAAGTTCTCTGAGGGCGCTATGCAAATGAATTATACATTATTATTAAATTTTGTAGCATTATTTTATTGTTAGCGCTTGGAGCGGAGTGAGAGTGCGCCGGCCGCGAAAGAGTTGGGCGAAGCTAGGCAGAGCGGCCGCCGGCTGAGCAGGCCTGAAGAACGGTGCGGCGCCTGCGTGCTCGGCGGCGCACTGACCGCCTTCGCACGCAGGCGCCGCGGCGATCGGGCGCCGCTTACGGTCAAGGTCCCGTCGCCAGGAGCAACGCGGTGGCGTGGCCGCCGAGCGCGGATGCTCACTGTGCTTGCGGAGTCGCCGCTCTGCGGCCAGCAGCGTCGAATAGTCGGCGCAAGGACGTGTAGAATACAACTTGTTTGGCCACTCTTTGGTGCCTCTCCGCAGACGAGAGGTCCGTGCCCCCTTTTAGTTAGCCCTGGCGACAGCCAGCTGCCTTCAGCTGCCTTCGCTCGCCGCTGCCGCGCTCGGCTACCGTCGGCGTACCCCAGTAAATTGGCGCTACATCTACAAGTCGCTAGTTGCGACGACGCCGCCGAGTTCAGGCGTATCCGGAAAGCTTCCCGCGAAGGCAGAGACTAGCACCGTTACGAGTGCTGCGCTTGCGGCCCAGTTCGACCCGGACGAGGAAGGAAGTCGCTGCACGCACGCCCGAACGCACGCACCCGTTTTTAACGATTTCGAACGGAGTACGTTACGCTCGTCGGAGCTGCCTTGTGAACGAGCCTCACGTGAGTGCGACCGTAGGCGCGATGATGCAATCGCGACGTTCGTGATGATGCAATCACCGCCGCCGCCGAGAGTCGCGGCGCCCATTCGCTTCGCGCGCCGACACCGCCACAGAGAGTTGCGACAAAAAAAGCTTGCCTCCGGGGATGGAAGACCGAGCAGCAGGTGCACCGATCGCGACATTTCACCTTAATGTCGTGGACTTCCGCCTTGTTGTATATAAGCTGCTCGAGCACGCCCGTTCCGAGCGCTGCGCAACTGCTCTGCTGGTCTTAGGAAGAACCTGCGAGGCGCACGTCGAAACAGGTGAGCGTCAAAGCCGCCGCGGGAAAGAGCACGCGCGCTCGAACGGCAGTCTTGAGTGTCGCCGGGGGAACGGGGGGACGATCGTACGCCCGGTCGCTGGTCCTACCGGTCACCCTTGCTTATGGTTATACCACCACACTATGTTGATTTCTCCACCCCTCTCTCTCTCTCTCTCTCTCTCTCTCTCTCTCTCTCTCTCTCTCTCTCTCTCTCTCTCTCTCTCTCTCTCTGCCTCTCTCTTTCTCCCCCTCTCTCTCTCTCTCTCCCTCTCTCTCGCTACCTCTCTCTGCCTCTCTCTGCCTCTCCCCTTCTCTCTCTCTCTCTCTCTCTCTCTCTCTCTCTCTCTCTCTCTCTCTCTCTCTCTCTCTCTCTCTCTCTCTCTCTCTCTCTCTCTCTCTCTCTCTCTGCCTCTCTCTTTCTCCCCCTCTCTCTCTCTCCCTCTCTCTCGCTACCTCTCTCTGCCTCTCTCTGCCTCTCCCCTTCTCTCTCTCTCTCTCTCTCTCTCTCTCTCTCTCTCTCTCTCTCTCTCTCTCTCTCTCTCTCTCTCTCTCTCTCTCTCTCTCTCTCTCTCTCTCTCTCTCTCTCTCTCTCTCTCTCTGCCTCCCTCTCTCGCTGCCTCTGTGTCTATCTCTGTCTCAGTGTGTATTTATTTTTATTTGTCACCTTGTCTCAGTCTCTCTGCGTCTCGTCCTGTCCTCCTGTTTTCGTCGCCCGGTTCAGATTGAAATAGCAGTTTTAAGGCGTGATATCTGCAGCGTCCTCAAGTAGAACGAGCCCTTCTTTTGTCCTATGACTATACAGTTAGCTGTCAGAGCATTGATTGGCTAAGATTGGCCACTTCTTGCGGCTCTTTGTCTACGTTATCAGTGTTTCGGACCGGCTTTGCTTTGTCCAGCATCCGGTCCATTCATACCATTCACTACCCTGCTCACCGCCGGCCTCGCTATTCTTAGCTACCGCTCTCTCGCTGGCTCTAACTCCTTACGTAGTTGGTCCACCTCGGAGTCTTTCTCCTCACGCAAGGACTACAGCTTCGTTCCAAGTTGCTATCGGCGGTCGGTACGTTGCATTCTCATTGCAGCGTCGGAGCACATCGCAGCTCTAAACCGTATTGTCGTGCGCTCTCCACGAGCTCTCGTACTTTTAGCGTACTTTGTGCGTAGCTCTCGAGTCGTATTGTCAGATTGAATTAACGCCAGAAGCTCTTTCTCCGCACGCCGGTTGAGCAAACCGGACGTCAAGCCACAAGCACCAATCGAATCGCTGGAGTTGCCTCCGTTCGAGCTTTGCCGAACGAGTGTTTCGCTGAAATGGCGGAGCGAGCGCTTTTATTTTCTCTCGAGTCTCTCTTTCTTGTCCTTGTCTCCGGTCTTCCTCTTTATTCCGAGTGTCTTATCTAATCTCCTAAGCTTCACTCTTCGCTTTCGTTGAGCTCTCTCTTTCTCCTGTGGCGTCCGCCGCGAAGCACCGCTTAGGTGCCCCCTTGACCTATTCTGATCTCGCACTAGCGCTTTTAGTACTGCAACCCTGTAGATTTGGCTCTCTGGCGGTTTGAGAAGGAGTGTTTCGAGCGTCTCCGACGACTCCACGAGCTCCCTTACCGAGCGCCCGAGTAGCAGGTGAAAGCAGGAGTGCGGGAACACGTGCAGCCCGGCAGCCTTTTCCCACTTGGTATTCGCACGTCGGCATGCTGTCCGACGCCACCGCTGTCGCCTCCGGTCTCCGCGCGGTCGCTCGAACGCGCCCCGCTTCGCTGTCCTGCGCGTCGCGTGCAGCGTCGGTTGTACGTTAAATCTAGATGCGCCGACTCCTGATCGCAGCGATTATGTCGGCGGCAATCGCCACCACGGCAACTGACGGCGCGCCGCTGGCGGCGCTGGGTAAGCGAGTCGGTCGCTTCCTTTGCGCTGCCGCCGCTGCTCGCCGGCGGCCCTGGCTAGCCTCTGAGCGCGCGCGCGCGGTTTCCTCTTCCGCAGACGGCAGCCTGCGCCTGCCGTCCATCGGTGCGGCGCCGCTCGGGCCGGACGGCGCCGGCAGGTGCGCGCTGTTCAGGCACGCCGTCCGGTCGCCGCCGCCGAGCGACGACTTCGATTCGCTCGCCGCCGATGACGACGATCGTCGGCGGCACTACGGCGCCGACGCCGCCGCTGAGAAGAGGCAGATCTGGACCGAGTTCCTGGGCAAGCGGTCCGTTCCGGAAGATGGCGGCCTCGCTGAGGCGCCCGTCGCCGCGCCGCCTACACAGGCGTCGGGCGGCGGCGACGGCAGCGGCGCGTCTCCCAGCGCCTGACGACGATCTCTGGCTGGATAGCGAGCTCTGCGGCGGCGGCGCAAGCGGAGCGAGCTGCCCTCAGCGTCGAGCGCGCGCGCAGAAATCGCAGCGGAAGCGGCGGCCCGTTGCCACCACCGCTCGTGGCTGGCCGGAGGCATTCTGAAGCCGGCGTCCGGTCGGTCTGCTGCCGTCGACGGTACCGGCGGCTGAACAGCTGCCTGTCACGCAGAGCAAGAGCAAGAGAGAGAGAGAGAAAGAGAGAAAAGAGCTGGGCCAGCCCGGCGCTCTCGCGACGGCCGCGCGCGCTCACCAGGCCAATAAACGTGTTCCACGCCTACTCAGTCCTGAGCGTGCTCGCGCGCGTGAGGAAGAGAGAGAGAAAAATAGTGAGAGAGAGAGAGAGGAAGAGAAAGAGGGAGAAAGAGAGAGAGAGAGGAAGAGAAAGAGGGAGAAAGAGAGAGAGAGGGAGGGAGAGAGAGAGAGAGAGAGAGAGAGAGAGAGAGAGAGAGAGAGGGGAGAGAGGAGGGAGAGAGAGGGGGAGAAAGGGGGAGAAAGGGGATATAGAGATAGACAGAAAGAGAAAAAGGACGTGCAGCTGTTACCCATCTACTGGTGGATTGCATATCGCCGCAGCGTCGCGGTGAAGAGGCGTCGCAACCGCTAAATCGGGTGCGAGCGAACGCGCGCAGTGATTAGCGATGGCCGTTCCGAGGAAGGGAGCTGGGCGGCCGGAAGAAACGGTGACGAGACAACGCGAGCTTTCCTGATCGGCAATCGTACGGTCGCATCGCTGCCGTTGCTAGGTCTGGCAGAGCGAGCATGCGTCGCGGCACATGCCCGATTGGTCGGTAGGTCACCATCGCGGGTTCCCAGCGACGCAGGCTTTGGTGCTACCATTGCGACACCCAGAAGATGGCCAAAATTGGCCAAAAAACCGAGCCGAGCAGTCGGTCCTTCGGGTGAATGCGGCAAAATCTTTCCGGTTAGTTAAGGCGCGTTCGCGGTAGAAATTTATGCTTTCACTCATAACGCGTGCACCGTCAAAGGTGCTCGCTCTTCACGACTGGGGTTGAGGGTTCGAGTCCTGCCTGCAGTGGTCGATCTTTTATCAACTACTGCAAGCGTTGGTGATAGCCGCGAAGGCTCTGTGAGACGCAGTGGTCCCGCGAAGCCATTCACCAGCCAATAGTCGAGAACATTGCTATCTTAAATAACGTAGCCGACAAACAGATCGTGGACCGTAGGAAAGAGGGACAAAGTATAAGTAATAAACAGGTTCAATATATTATAATCCTAAATGATTACTATTGACTGAGCGAGCCATGCATGCATACAAATCTTAATGCCTTTACCTTCTCATAAGGAGAAGGCTCTGAGTAGCCGCAGCTGATGTGGCCTTGGCAGAATTAAATTGGCCTAGCTACACAATATATCCATTAAATACTTTATATCCAGCCAATCAGCAGCGGCCAGTTGGGTAGAAAAACCAGGCCAAAAGTACTGGGCAAGTGTGTGCTACCCATGCCGATAAAAAGATGTTGAATTTTCAGTTCAACTGTGTGCAATCCACTGTATCTCCAGCAAACGAGCCTCTTAAAAATTTCACTCGCACGGAAGCAATACTTGCGGGGGAGAGTCTAGGTCAAAGCACTTCCAAACTGTGCAATTATATATGCAGGGGGCTCCGAAAATAGATCCATTGTCCTGAGTCATCCAGTGCTGTACTGCAGGTCAAGGTAAGATCGCTCGCTGCTGTATAGGCATACTGGCTGCAAAGCGGATTCAGCCAACAGGCTCTCCTGTCCTGTCTATGCAGATGAGGCTGAGATCAAATCAGCTGAGATCGAAGATGTCGGACTCGCATGGAACATGGCCTCCGTGAAACTTATCCAGTCCTAACTAGCATAAGTAATTACAGTCAAACCCCGACTTACCACGGTTTGACTTAAATAAAATTAAAATTAAAATTCTACTCGTGACAGGTTTCTGGTCTCAATCTATTTTGTAAGTCTGGTGCTAACCGTTCTTAACGCGGCAGCTGAGTTGATGCTCAAATCCAAGAAATTCAGCGGAAACTCTACCGCTCAGGGATACGCGTTCATTTCCGTTCGAACAGAGCAAACGCTAAAACTGGATCTCGTGACAATCGAGGTTAGTCAACAGTCTCATTGTCCTGCAAATTCAGCTGCTACCTGCTATGGTAGCATTGCCGATCTCGTAAACTCTGATCCTCTTGGAAAAATTCAACCTGCAATCTCTTTCTTCCGTTTAGAGACTGATGAAAACAGATGCTTTTGCTGTGCGACGTGTCGTTTGTGTTATGTGTGCATTCTTTGGGTTCAAGACCGCCGAGCAATAAAAATTGGCTTTGAAGTACGCTGCTCACTGGAGCGGAGAAAAAATAAGTAGCTACGGAGTGTGCGCCATATTGCCGCCATATTTCGGCCCGCCGGATAAATCTAGTCCGCTAATTAGAGTGCTTCGGTGCGTCGGGGCGGGGATGCTGCTGATTGGTAGCAGTACCGGGTCAACGGCCGGACTGCAGCCGGGTCAGCCCGTTTAGGTAGCGCTCGCAGACTTCGAGGGTCGCCGCGCATTGTGCGAGGCTCCACCACGGAATGCTCTGGACTCCGTCGAACTCGATTCCAATGGTCTCGCGCCGCGATGCGACATTCTCTCCTCCTGCTGCTCTAATTCTGATAAACTTTATTGACAAATGTCTTCCTCTTCGCACTTCGCTGCGGCTTCTCGCTCCTGAGCGGCTCCCAAATCCCGCTAATCCTCCTCACTAATCCTTCTCATTAATCCGCCTCACTAATCTCGTATCGATCAGCACACACTGACGCAGAAAGCATGAGAAGCGAAGGGTCATCGACTGCTTCCACTGCTCGTGGACGCGCGGTACCAAGAATGAATAAAAACTGGCTGATTAAGCAGCTTTATTTTACACAGTGTCAATGGAGCCTGAGTGGCAATCAATCACCAAAGCTTGCAGTCAGTGAGCAATGAAGAATTTTAGGAAGCAGGACTCGAACCCACGGCCTGGAACGGGCATTCCAAGCACCTTGCCTCTTCGCTAAGATCAGCGGTGAAACATCCAGCCATTTCGCGTAGTAGCCCCGTATGAAAAAGCAAGTACTCCGGCCCATTCGAAAACACCGGAAACTTCAGGGTGTCAACAGCTACCATTTCCCAAAGCTGTCCAACCGAAAAGACGAGAGCAATAATCGCAATAGCGCAGCGGCGGGCTTGGATTTCTCGCATGGCTCGCATGGCCGGATTCTACCAACTTAGTTGGGCCTGTCACGCACGCAGTCGTCTAGCGTGCGAGCCACACCCCGATAACCCCGCCAAATAATAATAATAATAATAATAATAATAATAATTCACTTGATAAAGCGCCCTCAGAGAACTTAATCTCTCTCTAGGCGCTTTACATTTGCTGTAAAGTGAAATGCAATGGAATGGTAAGTAAAATCATGCTTGAAAAACAAACGAACTGAATAATATGGTTAGGGGTGACATGCACAGGGTCAGCATGCAAATTTGGTTAGTGGCAGCACGCATAAGCACATCAAGGACGAATCACAGGGACCCGCTAAATGCTGTCCTAAATAGGTGTGTTTTTAGGTTCCTTTTAAATGTGGTCAGGTCAGGGGATGTTCTGACCCAGGTCGGGAGGGAGTTCCAGGCTTTGGGAGCATATGAACTAAATGCACGGTATCCAAAGGATTTAAGGTTTGTATGAGGTATTTCTAGACTGTTGGATTCCGAAAAGCAGGTGGTACGATTCTTGGCCTGATGGGGTAGTATATCTGACAGATAAGCTGGAGCCATAGAATGAAGGGACCTAAAAGTGAGCGACAAAACCTTGAAGTCAATCCGTTGATTGACTGGTAGCCAGTGCAGGTCGGCGAGAAGTGGAGTAATGTGGCAACTGCGATGCTCACGACAGACAAGCCTAGCTGCAGAGTTTTTGCACCAGCTGCAATCGCCTGATCGCACATGCTGGTAGGCCAGTAAGCAGTGAGTTGCAGAAGTCGAGACGGGATGTCACGAATGCATGAACTAACTTGGACGTGGTATCTTTATCTAAACAAGCCCGAATTTTAGCAATGTTATGAAGTTAAAAATAGGCGGATTTGACTGTGGAGCTGATATGGTCGTCTAACGAGAGGTCGCTTTGGAATATGACACCTAGATTTCGAGCTGATTCAACTGGAGATATGCTGGCAGAGCCAATTTTGAGAGTCAGCCTTTCCAATCTCTGGATCACACTGGGTTTGCCCATAACTAGTAAGTTAGTTTTATCATCGTTAAGTTTTAGAAAATTTGCTGCCATCCATGTGCGGATGTCATCGATGCATGCAGCAAGTGAGTTTAGAGAATTTGAGGTGCTCGAAGGCTGGGAGGGATCAAAGCAAAGGTACAACTGAGTGTCATCCGCATAGAAGTGAAAGCCTAGATTGTGCTTGGCAATCACATCAGCAAGAGGCAGAGTGTAAACCGTGAAAAGAACCGGACCTAGCACTGAGCCCTGAGGTACTCCATATTTCAGAGGTACTTCAGATTATCTTTGTCCATTCATATCAAAACTCTGGAGTCTCCCACTGAGATAGGACCTGAACCATTGCAGAGCAGTGCCAGTGATGCCCAGGCGAGATGAGAGGCGCTCTAGAAGAACTTTGTGATCGATGGTATCAAAAGCTGCCGAAAGATCGAGAAAAACAAGCAGAGACACTCTACCCATGTCTGCATTCCTAAGTAGGTCATTGTATACCCTAAGCAATGCTGACTCTGTGGAGTGATTAGCTCTAAAGCCAGACTGGAACTTACTAGCAAGGTGTGAGGTTTCGATATAGGAGTTCAGCTGGTCTGCCACGACCCGTTCGAATGTCTTTGATAGGAACGGTAGAAGGGAAACTGGGCGGTAGTTGCTCAAGTTCTCTTGGTCAAGTGTAGCTTTCTTGAGAAGTGGCCTGACTACAGCTTTTTTGAAAGGTGCTGGGACATGACCTGAGGCTAATGACATATTAATTATGTTAGTTATACATGGCAGCAGCAGATCAATGCAACGTAGGAGCAGGACAGTGGGAATAGGGTCCAGAGGACTTGTTGTCTTCTTTGATTGCGATACGAACTTTAGAACTAGATCACTAGTGACCTGCTTAAATGCAGACATTGAGGTGCAGCCAGGAACCGAGGAACAACATTCTAGTGGGGAGGTTGTCATCGCAGGGATGGATTCCCTGATCTTGTCTATCTTCTGCACAAAGAATCGAGAGAAGCGATCGGCTAGATCACCACAAGGATCATCAGGTAAGGAGCTAACCTGGGAGCGGTTGAGGAGATGGTTTATCGTCGACATCAGCATTTTTGGATTGTGCATCTGTGATTCAACAATGTTTTTATAAAAACTAGACTTAGCCTTTACTAGGATCGATTGGTACGACCTACAGTAGTCTTCATATGCCTGTCGATGGACAGTTAGTCGGATCTTTTGTATGCTTTTTCAAGCTTTCGTTTAGTAGACTTGGCTAGTTTAATGTCTGTGGTAAACCATAGGCCGTCTGGACGGGGGCGCGCAGTGCGCTTTGTCAGAGGGGCAAACTCGTCGAGCGTGTCAGCTAGTGTCGTGTTGAAGCTATCTACCAATGATGATAGATCGGAGGGAGGATTGAGCAGCAAATGCATTTAGAAGCAGCGAGATTGCCGGAGAGTGCTGGCCGGATTCGCGAACTCGGGGGCGTGGCAAGCGCCGCCCCGCGGCATCTGAGCCGCGGCCTGTCAGAATCGGCAGGAATAGCCCGTCTTACCGGAGCCCATCGAGGAGGTCTAAGGTAGTGGAGAATTTGCTCGTAGCGGCGCAACACTTGGATGGACCGACGGTGGGATTGACCGGAGCTAGCGGCGGCATTGTCGTGGACTATGTCGACAGTGGCATCAGCTGACTTTGCACATGTAGTTTGGCTGCCGAGACGTCTCATCTGCCAAAGCCGTCACCTGTGGAGTCACACGAGGGTCCTTCGTCCTCGGTTCTTCGCTGTTCTTCATTAGTACTCAACCTCTGGGAAAGGAGAACCGGGCCCATGGACTACGCTATCACTTTTATGCTGACGAAACTCGGCTGTATTTGTCATTTAAACCGTCAGAGTCTGCTGCAGCGACTGACAAACTGAATGCTTGCTTTGCAAAAATACGTTCTTGGACGTAAGCAAATTTTTTTGAAACTAAACGACGATAAAACGGAGCTGCTACTCATAGGCCGCTGTGGCCCAAGCGTGCGGCTGGACTAGAACAGCTTTGCTCTTTTAATAGGTAATGGTGCTGTGTGACCATCGCCTTTCGCTCGGGATTTAGATGTCGCCTTCGACAGCTGCCTAAATTTTGAAAGCTTCACTAAGAAGAATGCTTCTACAGCTAGCCATCACGTCCGATTCCTACGTAGGATTAGGAACTGTCTTACACGGTGGCTTGCAAAAAAGTTAACTTGCTCCTTGGTTTTGCCTTGGCTCGATTGTTGTAAGTCCCTTTTAGGTGGGCCACCAAAAAAAGCAACTCGGCCACTACAGCTGACTGACTATGAATATGGCTGCAAGGCTATTTTAAAAATCCCAGAGGTTTGACCACGTGTCTCCTTTGCTAAAAATAAAGCTAGGATGGCTGCCGGTCGATCAACGGATACAGAGCAAAGTTCTTACGCTGACTCACAAGGCCAGCCACAGATTGGCTCCTCCATACCTAGATGAACTGCTGCACCAGTTTCAGCCTCTTCGCGCCTTCAGGTCCTGTATGGACAATAAATTAGCTGTTCCATTCCTCCGCTTAAAGACCGTTGGCGATAAAAGCTTTTGCTATGCAGGTCCTCGAATGTGGAATGCTACTCACTACCTCAACTGCTCTCCTGACTCTGCTATGCCTCCCACTTTCTCTTCGTTGCATGAGATGAAGTCTGTTGGCTACCGAATGCGTACTGAAAGCCGCTTAGGCTGTGGGTTTGCTATACGACACTCTCCTGCGTAACACCCACATAGTCTTTGTGGCTTTGCGGAGTTACAGACGGAGATGCATGACATTACTTTTAAATCCGGTGGCAATTCAACTAGTAGATCTTTGACGGGGCATCCGTCTAGAGAGGTAGTCGGCGCTGGCATTGAAATGGGAGCGCCGGGCTTAGCGAGCCAAAATAGAGGCTCATTATTCGCGGGTCGTGAATTCTAAGGGGTTGGAACCTGCTATGTGACAATCCATGATTAGTTAGTAGCAAAGCCGTAGCCATTGGTAGGAAGTCGGTTATGCTGAGACTTGTTTGAGAGCTGAGCTGCGCTCTTGGCTTTCGGCCTTATTATAGTTATTATTTATTATTATATGTATTAGTTATTGTTAGAGCTATTGTACGCAGTAGCTGCTGCTGGAAGCCTGTAACGCCCCCGTCGCTGTCAAATGGACTAGTCTACGTTATTGATGCGGACTTCTATTTCGAGATATGGCGCTGTATTCTCTGCCGCGTTCTTGACACTGTCAGCGCTGTACCTGCGAGCCTTGGTGCTGCACCTCAAAGTCGCTAGCCGCAATACCGGGTTCGGCATCACTCAAAGGCAGTCGTCGTGCGTCGGCTGAGACTAGAACCGTTTGAAGCGCTGGGCTTGCGGCTTAACTTGGTCTGGAGGTGGCAGCTTATTGCACTCAGTTTGCGTCATATTTGGTGTTCAAAAAGTGAGATCAGTTGTGGGAGCAGAATTGAACGGCACGTTTGGTGTCCACAGCAGTGGATAGTCGCTGAGGATCCCGAGCGCACCTGTGGCCTCGTGCTAGTCTCATTGCTTGAGACTTTATTGGTGAACCTTCCTGAACCCGAGAGACTGATGTCTTTTTTGCGCACGATTGATTTAAGTACTTTTTAACGAGACCAAGTCTTTGATCGTAGAAGCCTGCCATGCCGAACTTCGCGAATCAGAAACATCCCCTGCTAAGCTTTTGCGAAATCTGACGGCGTGCTTAATAAAAAATTAAGCAAATCAACGAAAAGCATTGCCCCGACCTTAGGCGAATTATGAATAAATGCTCAGGCTTCAGATTTGGCGACGCAATACAGGCAAATGAGCAGCATTTAGCAGCATACCTCAGCCTTTGGACGTACTAGTCTTGAGAGTACGGATGCCCTGAAGGTGGAAGTACGTCAACGCCGGAAGCAAAAGTTGGAAACCTCTGCCATTAATGTTGCGACGAACCCACAGACTGTTGAGAATAGTTCTGCTAAAAAGGCTAGAGATTCAGTGAGCTAACGACAGCAGTAGGAGTGAACTCGTTGATTTTAATTTGAACCAAGTTCAGTTGCAATAAGGTCATCAGTGTAGTACACGAGCAGTCCCTAGCGGAATCTCCGCATGATGAAATCGCGAAACCCGATGAACGGCTTCAGAAGCATTCAGAGTTCACGGTCATAAACGAGAGCAGGGAAATTGCTGCTGCTAGCGTGAAGGCTTCCGGTACCATTGCCTTTACCACTAATGCGAGGAGAGAAGTGGACGGTCTTCCTGTGCCGCTCATAGCCACTGCGGAGAAGCCTGTGACAGTCGCAACTTTTCGTGAAACTGCTACTGGAGCTAACTGTTGAGGTTTTGAGGTTATGGACAACTGATCCGATGCTAGATAAGCTGCTCTACTTCCATGCGAGCATACTTCTGAAAGTGTCTGTCTGCACTGTAAGTGAAGCGTTGCTAGCCCTCGGTTCGTACAAGATGAGCACCCGTTGCTGTTTTGTGACGACGTATTATGCAGCGATTCGACGGTGTGGTGCGTGCCACTGCTTTATGCTGAAGAGGAGCCGTATTCTTGCAAATTGTTTAGGTGTTCTGAAAATGCCACATGCTACTTGCCGCTGCTTTGAGATGAAGACACTGACAGCGCGTATACTTTTTTGAAAGTTTACGCCTCCGCGACAACCTCTCTTCGGGATACATGTAGAGGTTCGATATCCTGCATGCCGTAAAGTCTGCCGGGCTACTTCTTCGACGATTCCATCCACTTTGCAGCTTGGTTAGTGAGACGTCGTTGTGTTTGCGCATATGCACACGTCGACATATGCACGCGCATATGCATGCATCCTGTGGCTACGATCGTGCAACTGCTGCTGCTGAATCGTCGACGGTTCGTACAAGCGAACGAGTTGCACTTTTTTCCTATTCATTTTATCAATAGCTCAACCGCTCAGATCACTTCAACAGTTTGCCTGTGGGTACCGTCCTCTAAGAGACCTTCGATACTGGACGTTGTCTTTCATACCCCATTGACTGTCAAATTGAATGACAGGCAGACAAGATGAGATTGCACAGACGATGTCAGTCACGAACCTGATTATGCCCAAGTACTCGTTCAACGATAAAGGGAGTACGCACCACCGTTTTTTGTAGTAATCTCTTTCTAGTTTGGGATCATTGTAGATATCTATTAATAATAATAATAACAATAATTCATTAGATATAGCGCCCCTAAATAACTCAATCGTTCTCTAGGCACTTTGCATTTTCTGCAAAGAGAGCACGATCGAATGATCAGTGGTAGAATGAAAACAAGTATAACATGGTTAGATGTCTCATGCACAGGACATTTATTGAGATAGAGCTGGAGCTAGAGGCGCGAACCTGTCTCCTGCCGGGTGAAGTGGAGACGATCTGGACGGCCGCGGGCTGCTGGATACGCAATGAAGCTCGTTGCTGTGACGGCTGTAGGGGATGAATTGATAACAAGAGAACTAGAATAACTTCAAAGGTGTCTGAAAATGCATAGTAGTGTTCATATGTTAGAGCCTATCTGGGTGGCAATGCCGAGCGTTGATTTTGTTTACTATTCGAGATAAGTTAATTTAAGGATGGGCAGTGAAACGGCGGCGCGACAGATCGGCAAGATTATTACTGCCGAGACACTTCTCATTCACAGTTCTTGATTATTTCCTGCTAGGGACCAGTTATGTAAATAACCTATGATCAGGCGGCATTGTAGTCGAAGCCATGTAAAATCGAGTCAGCTGGGGTCGCTCTGAGCTTCGAGCCAGGCAGGAGTTTCACCCGAGGCATTGGTTGTGCTGGTCGCACGATCGCTTGTCCTCTTGGTGCCATGCGAGAGTTGCTGTACGCCATGTACGTTCTTGAAGTCTCTAACCACCCATCGCCATCGAATAGACTTATCTACACTATAGATACGGACTTTTAATCTTACGGTGTGAGCGTTCTTCGTCTACTCCGAAGTTGTCAGCATAGCTGCGTGCATCGGTGCTGCACCACCGAGTCGCCAGACACGAGATTGCATGGCTCAGGGCCACGCGGGCATTCGTCTCACGTCGGCTGCTGGGACTAGCATCATTAAGCTCATCCTGCTGCTTGTGACCCAGTTCTGTCCGCTGGACATGGAAGCCGCTACACACTGTAACACCGCCTAGTGCTACTGCGACCAAGTGTAGCCGATGCCGCTGACAGGAAGTGAACATAAAGAGGTTTCGATGGTCCGAATGAGGCGCAGTGCTCTAATTTTGATTGCATCGTGGCCTGAGTGCTCTGTGGCGGCGCACGCAGGCTGGCCCGCGAAATTACGTGCGACCTGAGTGCTCGGCTGCGACTCGAAGCGCATTCGGGCTCAACCTTGATCCGACCTAACCCGCGAGTGCGGCAGGGAGGCCGCTGGGCAGAAGACCGGCAAGGAAGTGGGAAGCAGGACGGAGGGGAGGACGGCTTGGCGTTGCGGTGCTGTGCTGCGAGCGCTAGCCGAATTCTCTCGCGTCGAAGCCCTCTCGGTGTCTGCGTTTCGTCGCATGCGTGCCGTCAGAGCGTCAGGTTGCATGCATCTCAGAGTCTTGGCGTGTATAAAGTGCTCCCAGTGCATAGTTCCGAGCCATCGCGCCCGCACGATCGCGTCGAGATAGCACGTGCCGTAGCGGCACTCGACGGTAGCCCGCCCAATATCGACAGGAAATCGGGTGCGCTAACGCTACAATTTTGACTGCGTTTACAGTGGGTGGCGCTTAAAGTTCGCGAAAGACATTCAAAGCCGTTTCTCACACTGATTAGCCGTCGATGCTGTGCATCGACGGCTAATCAGTGTAGTTTGTTTGCACAGCAGAGAGCCAGCCGATGCCCAACACCCACAGTTTATTACCAACGCACGGAGCCGGAGAGCGCACGGCTCCCCTCGGCCCCTGCTCTCGCTCGACTCTGGCTGTCTCTTGGCCGACCCCGATGGTGAATCCACCATCTGTTCACCAGCGGGTTATCGGCCTGTGTCAACGCCTCATTAGAAGCTGACCGCAGCTGTGCACAGGCGCCTCTCGGGGATGCTCCCACCAGCTGTTGAGGAAAGGAGCGGTACCAGCCCGCATGCAATCGAACTACAATCAGGGCCAACACCACATTCCACAAAAAACTCGCCGAAAATCGGCCAGCAATGTGGCTGCGAGGAGCTATCTGGTTTGCATTTCTCTCTACAGTAAACTCGGTTTGGAGTGGAGCACCAAAAAAGTTTCATGGCATTACACCGGTGCCTCCTCCTCATGCACCGTCCTGCAATCCACTGCAGTGGCTCTGAGAGAGAATCCTGAAATCCATTACAATTTTCCGCAATCCAACATCCTCCCCAAAGATGGGCAGCAACCGAGGCAACAGCAACAGAGCCCCGCCTCTACCGTCGCTAAGACGAAGTTATGTCTTAGTTACACTCGATGAGCAACCGCCGAGTCGAATGGACACTGCGATTGTGGGCTATATTTTTTTTCATTAAATGCGGGTCTGTCCTCACCTACATGAAAAGCCTTCGGGTCTTGCCCTTACATAAACATTTTGCTGGTTGCCATTGGTTCTTCGTCTTTTCACGTAATGTAATAAACTGACCGGACCCAACACACTAATTCACCGTTAATCCATAAAAATCCACTGGAGACGGCGGCAAAAAGCTCAATTTTTTTGATTTAACGTTTATTCCTCTAAGCTCCAATTGCAGTGCACCCATATAGTTTTACGACAACAGTTCGTAAAGTGTGGGTTGTTACTCCGAGAACGGATTAGGCCCCCCCCCGAGCCTATTCCGCCATTAGTCACCTTAAAAATAGCGTGAATCCACCAGAAATTGGCTCGTGCTAAGCTCGTAATTTGATTTAAATATAAAGCTGCTTTGAGTTTAAAGTGCAAAAACCAAATTTCACATCGATAGGCAAGCACATTCAGTTAGATTGTATGCAATTGACTGCAATCCACTGGGCAGATACGACCGCTATGACAATCCACAATTACAAATCAACGAGTAATCCACTTCACGCAGATGCAATCATGATTGCATGGTATGCCGAACTATAGAATCCGTGTACGCATTAAACTGAGTAGCAATGGGCCTTATGCAAGTTCTTATGCATATATAGGCACCAAAGGCTACGCCCTGACGATTAGGCACCTGGTCGGTTGTCACGTGTACCCCTGTAAAAAGCTAGGTTGTCATTAAGTCCGCTAGTCAAGTCACAGACGCAACTTCTACATTATGCCTTTGGTTCGGGCGCGACATTAATGGTACCAGCGTGCACCCATGAAAAATCACGGAAAACTTAAAAAAGTTTACTTTGGAAGGCGGCCTGTCGGCCGGACTATCTGCTGAGATAATTGGTGAGCACGCTCCATGTAGTAAGCCCCAATGTTAAAAATCACCGGCAGATTCTATGCATTATTAGTATGCATTATTTTCATCGTCTATCCAATGGCAGGCTTAACACCAATTCAGGTCGTTCACGCTCATTCTGGCAACATTTCAATACGACCCAGCTGGTTCTTTCGGAAGCGCCGGAAGGCGACCGATACCTTGGAAACCGATACCTTGGATACCGATACCTTGGATACCTAAGCGCTCACCGTCAAGCCTGCCGCTAATGACCTCGCTGCATTGAAGCTCGCCTTCCAGTCTTAGAAGAATACAGGCTCTTTAGAATCTATACCTATACTGTCCTCTTTATGAGTTATGTAGATTTGCTGCTATTCTGTCTCACAAACATAATAAATGTGTCGTTATCCTCTTGTCTAGCTCAGCCTCTAATTCATGCACCTTTTAAAGAAGCTTTCGTTTTCCAGTTCATTACGAAGTCAACATTAATCCCACAAACGACTTGAAGCAATTCAGTTGTCACATAGAATAACCTGTTTCTTAACTCCAACGCATTTAAGGCGAATCCGTGGCGGACAGCAGACTCTACTTTATTTAACCTCTAACATATCGCGACCTAATGAGTCGCGATTTTGTCAGAATAGCCATCACCGCCCTCGGTGGAAGTCCTTGCTAATCATGCCTTACAACGGATTGAATGCCGGTCCTCTTTTTAAAATTCTCGAACGAGCCCCGAAGGCTTTAAACGGCTAGCCCGATGTCTTGCCCGTGGAAGTGCCTCGGGTCTGCTGTAGCAAATCAGCGAACATAGCTGGTGCCTTTTCACAGATTAAAGCCTGCTACACGGTGTCTCCTGCGAGCTGCTTTTCCTTCAACAACACCATCAGCAGCTTCTCCATATTTTTATGGATACATTTTCGCTGATTAGAAATTATTCTAACTCCCTCAGCTGGCGTTATAGCCTTTACCGACTCCCTCAGCTTCAGTACCCTTTGGAGACCGTCGTGCCTTTAGCTCGAGTGCTCCCAAAGCCTGGAACTCACTCGCGACTTCCGTCACGACATCCTCTTACTTGACCGCATTAAAAAAACACCTATTTATGACAGCATTTACATCCTTGTGATTCGTCCTCCAAGTGCTAATGCGAGCTGACACTGTTTCGTGCTGCCACTAGCCGCACTTGCCTGGTGACCCTGTGCATGTCACCCTTAACCATGTTAATCATGTTGTTTATCAAGCATGCTACCACTAACCATCCGATCGTGTTTCTTTTGCAGCAAATCTAAAGCGCCTGGAAAGAGATCGAGCTCTCCGAGGACGCTTTATCAAGTGTATAGTTATTATTATTAGTAGTATTTTGCAGATAATTGAAGCAATTTTTATCTAGGAACTGCACACGCTTCCGGTCGGTGAGAACAGTCGGGCTCTGCTTACAGAAGGTTTCACGCTCCTCTTTTTAAAAAAAAAAAAAGCCTAAATGGGTGTCTAGGGAGGAGCGGCCAAATGGTGCTCCGCCGGAGCGGTGCACCATTTGATGAGATTCCTCCAGCCTGCGGCCGAAGTATGAGGCCAAACGATGAGCTGTAGCTGCTTCGCGTCTATAGCCTACCGCCAACCCCCCCCCCCCCCGCCCCGCCGCCGAAAGCCTCGTAATGGGCGACTGGGTGACTTCACAGGCTGCTTCGGGCGTGGATTCAAAATGTTCCTCTAGGGTGGAGGGGAGCGGTGGGGGTGGCTACCGCTAGTGTAAGCGCGCTCGAGAGGCTGAGGGCAGAGACGCTTTCGCCTTCGTTCGGCAAGCGCGAACGGTCTCGGTACTCCAGAAAGCTGTAAGAGGGGAGCTACCTTCTCTATGATGGGACTGTCATATTATCACTTGCGAAGGAGGTACCCTTATTAGGCAGGTCAAAAGGGTACTGTGGCATTGGTTTGGCCCAGTTGTTAAGATGCCCCGGCCAAGGTCGTGGGCTTGAGCCGCTTGACATATGTGAAGAGCCTTAAAACAGATTACATACACACGCACGCACGCACGCACGCATGTAGGCACACACACACACACACACACACACGCACGCACGCACACACACACACACACACACACACGGTATGTTACTGCTGAGTGGGCTCAGTGCCCAGCTTCGGGTTCCATTTTGGGTCCCGTCTCTCAAGACGAATAGCTAAATTAATACTTTAAGGTAATGCATTACGTAAGAGTAAGCTACAATAGGTTTCTTTAAGATCAATAGTACATTCCTTAGCGAACGTCGAAGCACTGACTTTGTAACATGCCCCTCAAGGACAAAGTTTACACACGAGACAAAAATCGTTCTTGCCTAAGCGTTGTTGATTCTTAAGCGGACTGCACTCTGAACAATCTCCGTTTCAAAAAACCACTGCAAGGCCCTTAGCAACCAATTCTGGATCGAGTGGTGTTAAATCTTTCTTCCTATAAGCGGTTGGTTTTCTTACTTTAATGGGCAGGTAGAACTTCAAAATTGGAATGGGTAAGAGTTGTGTTATCTCGAAAACTGGTCAATTCTCAAATCCTTGTAATTGCTGCATGACCTATAAACACCTAAAGCACAGGCTAGTCAGTGACCTGTGACACCAAATGAACGCTTACGATTCGGCTCACAGAGAGGTCACAACGACCCAAGTCCAATAATCCCACCATCTTACACTCGAGACATACATTTTACTCACTCAAATACACGGCGCTGAAGAATGCAGGACTCAAGCTTGGCAAGCATTCTTTGCTTACATCCTGGATCGATGCTCAACCAGCACTCCCGGACGGATCTCAACCAGCACTCCCGGACGGATCTCAACCAGCTATAGTACATTTTTGCCGGGCAATGGATGAATGGAAACGATGGGCAATAACATGCTGTGATTTAGGATGAATTAAACCGAGTATACATACTTTATTTAACCATCGTCGGCTCAATGTTCGGAAACTTGACAGCATCAGCTTTGCCCACATCGTTTAAAGACCATCACGGAATGAGGCGAGGCAAGGGAATCGGTAGCGATGGTTGTAGGCTCTGCCTTTCAACAAGCTAAGCAGGAGACAAATCCCCAGCCCTACCAATGCCTTCGCTCGGACAGTGACAATAACTAAAAAAATGAAGTTTGTAGCTGGGCGCAACCCTAAAGAAGCTGCACGGACAGGCTTCGAAAGATGCACGGAGCTTGGCGGATACACGGCCACTGGCAGAGTGTGCTTTAAAGTAAAATAAAGACGTAACAAAACTGCGACCATCATATTAATTGGTGCCGAGTAGACAGACTGGCGGGTGCAAGCACAATGGCATACCCACGATGGTACAAATGCCCCTTTGAAAAAGACACGGGATAACCCAAGAACAATATCCGCAGACGATGCATTTCACGGAAATGGTACAAGTGGAGTAAGAACCGGTAAACAAGCATTGGGCGTCCCACTCAAAGGCTGGAATCAGCACAGAATAACGATGGGCGGCTGTTCGGGCACTGCTGCACTCATTGAAAGAGCAATACTTCACTTGGCCGCAGAAATCGCAAAAAACGATTCCGGCCACAGCGAGCGACAGCCTGAGTCACACATCTAAAATATAACCGAGACGTGGAAACGCACTTGCGTCAGCTTTAGGTAGAGATCAGCTGACATCGCTTCAAGGCTGCTTTCCGGCTGATATGTCGACTTCTGCCAGCGATCTGTACATTGTACAGCACGAAACGACTTACAAACAAAGGCACAGTCAGAGAGCCCGTGCTGTTGACTGCCAGGCAATGGGCGTAGCTGTAACATGATTGCAGCAAAGCGTGCCAAATGCCGATCAAGGTCCCGAAACTGAAGCCAACAGGAGCATAAAAATAACCGCAGCAACATTCTTCCTGAGTCCCGGAATGCTAAAAGTGTCCACACACAGCACCTTCACTTGCTTATTGTTGCTAGCAGCAGCCCTCTGGGCTGGCCCACATCCCACTAGCCACGAGATGAGATCCGGTGATAACCAAGCTAACTGCAGCACGGCAGTCTTCCTAGTCACCGAGTCGTTTATCAGTGCCGTGCTCTATAATTGTCTGTCGATACTGGTTCGGTCACGGCCAACCAGATTGGCAGAGATGAGCAGCTATGTGAGTCTTAAATACTTCGACTTGGATCCGAGCAAATATGCTGGCTGCCCACGAAGGGAGAACCTGTCAAAGACAAGCGACACACTATTCTCACGACCAGAAGTGCTTTCTTGGGGCACCGCATCCAACCTATCAACCAGATTAGCAAAGTGCTTGTTCCTTTCCTTTTCGAGAGCCTTGACATGGGTGTGTGCACGGAGACTGCCGGGCCTAAACAGGCGTGCACAGCAGCAGCGTACAGCTGGGGGAAAGGAGGGTAGGTGCAAATGCAAAGAGGCAAGCACTCACCTCAGAATGCCCCCGAACGTTCCGATCGGGCCACCGCTGCCACCGGGTGAACTCAAGCAAACCAGCTGAAAGCAATCGCACAGAGCGAGCAAGGCACTGTAGTCGTTGATGTGCTGCTGGTTGTAGACAATGGTCAGCGATCGGCTGCCGTCGTAAGAGTGACTGTTGAAAAACAAGAGAATGCCAGGTCACCTCGGAGCAGTGCCGATCGTTCCGCTTGCCTGCTGGTGCCTCGGCCTCCATCGCCATCCACCGTTGATTGGCTAGCAGCCTTACGAGAGCGCCCGTGTTCGGGCTCTTCGCCTCGCTTCTGGCTCCGACCCTCATTCACTCTCGTCACGATCCTCCAGCCCTCGTTCACAGGGTGCGTCACGGTAGCCAGCAGCGCTGCTGCTCGCCTGCTCTCGCCGAGAGGCAAGTGCTCGCTTGCTTACACCGACAGTGGCAGTGATCTGCGCACATCCAGCACGCGAGTCGAGAGCCGCGGCATTGCCCAATAGCAGATCAGCTACTCAATACCACATCGTGTACTAAAGGCAACACTGTTTCCAGCAAGAAACGCCGTTGGAATGAGTCTCCCACGACTTTTAAGGGCTGCCAACTATCGGTCATCAAATGTAGGCAAGGCAATAGCAAAGCGCCAAAGGCATGGCAGTACTGCAGGCCAGCACTTTGGAAATCGGGAGCAAGCAAGAGTCGCTCGGATGGCTCGAAACTGGGCCTGAAATCCTGGTCGAACGCTCATGATTGCTGCATGCCGTACACACAGTCGCACAGCCTAAGACCTGGCCTTCCTCTCCTGCCTCCTCTCCTCACGCTCTCCAAAACTGTGGACCAACCTTTAGGGCAGAATAGCGAGCGAAATCGTTCGATGCAGTGGCAGCAGCCCTCGAGATGGAATCGCCACAAGCAAAGCCACGGCTTCGGCCAGGGGTCCCCAAGGTACAGCCACAAGTGATGGCGGCTGCCTCTGCCTAGCTGTACCGTCCGATGCACTGTTTGAGTCAGATGTTTGGCCAGCAGCATGATAACCATGATAGCCAAATCGCCAGCATCCAACTAGACAGCAGCTTTCTATCAGGAAAGAAATCTCCGGCGGCCAAATTTAGCCACAGCCTGCCTAGTTAATGCCTTCTTGCTCCCTCAAATTGCTGTGAATGCGATCGCCTAAGGCCTCTGATACGGGTTAGCCGAGCTGGAGGAGCCAAGTTGAACTGCTCAAAAGGTTTTAGTCCACGGAGCACAGCAACACAGGCACTCGTGCGAGCTTCTAATTCTGACAATTGCAGCAGCTCATTTTTTGCACGTGCAAAGAGAAATGCTTAAAAAAGAGAGAGTGGCTTTAGCCGTACACAATACACGTACCTAGGGATCAGAATACGCCGCTCGAGGAACTGCAAAAAGTGCATCAGTCAGAGATCAGGACTAATGTGTCCAAACTGCCTGGGATTTCTGTTTACCTGCATCTGCATGTAAAGATCTGGACGATGCACATCATCTATCCCGGATTGGAATTACGACCGGGTTCTCACACAATGCTCAGCATTCGGGAAGACACTGTAGTTGTTTACCGTGTGTGTGTGTGTGTGTGTGTGTGTGTGTGTGTGTGTGTGTGTGTGTGTGTGTGTGTGTGTGTGTGTGTGTGCATGTGTGAAGCAATGCAAGAAAGCTAGCTAATCTGCTTTACAAGGCTACCAACGGCAACCGACAAAAGTACACATTGCCACCAAGGAGCTGAGGCAGATCAGCAGCCGAACAGCTGGTTGGGGTCGAGAGGGTCGGGTCAGCAACGAGGCCACAAATTAGCAAACTGCACAAGTTTGCAGTGCTTGTCAGTAGCCCGGCTATAAGCACGGTACTGCATGCAGGCACCAGCTGTGCCTCAGTCATCGGGTGCAGGTTCTGCTAACTGGTGCTGAGTAGATGGTAGTAAAGCCAACTCCAGGACTGATGACAAAACTAACAGCACTTAACTTGGCCTTCTAACATGGACTGACATGCCTTATGCCACCTCAGATTGGTTGCCAACTAATCATGGAATACAAGCACTGCTTCAAGCACAGCCAAAAAATGTCTAAAGTGTTCCACCATCTTTTTAAGTAGCACAGATCAAGAAGCAAGCGGGGCGCAGAGCGGTCACCGGCTACAGCCTCTCTGCCAGGCTGCACTCGGTCAAGCGAGCGCCGATGGGTAAAGATGCGGCCGCTGCAGACACTCACATCAGACGCTTGCCGTCGGCCCTCGCATCATCGATGCATATGTGGGGGACGAGTCCTGACGAATGCACCCAGTGAACGGCCAAGTGCTCTACGAGCTGCTCGTACTGAAGCAGCAGCGAAACGCTCGCGCTCCTCGGCCCGTGACTACAAGCAAGCGAGCAACGCACGTGAACTCAGAGGAGCGCTAGCTGGACGAGCGCAGATGGGCGAGACAGCGTATCCTCTCTTTCTCTCTCCCCTCTCTCCCTCTCTTTCTCTCTCCCCCTCTCTCTCTCTTTCTCCCCCTCTCTCTTTCTCTCCCTTTCTCTCTCTCTCTCCCTCTTTCTCTCTCGCTCACACCGGCAAGGCATTTGAGCGAGACGATGGTGACAGGCAGAGGGGCTGGTCCGAGACGAGCATGACCCCGCCCGACGTGGAGACTGCCAGGGCGGCTGCTGAGAGGAGCAAGCATCACCTGTGCAGCGGCAGCCGCCTTCCTCTCGTGAGAGCGGCCAGCGAAGGGTTGCTGAGCAGGTAGTTGTCGGAGCTGCGGTAGAGGTCAACGCGGGCCACCTCGGGCATGATGAAGTGGTAGCGATCCGTGAATCCATCTCCCGGAAACCAGCCCTGCCACGATCTGCATCCAGAAACGAGGCGCTCTGCGCTCGTCGTGCCAACATGCGAAGCATATACGGCAAGGAGTCGGAGCGAGGCACCCAGTAACAAAAGGGCACTAGAGAGCACCCTCCCTCCTGGCCGGGGCAGAGACGGGCACGAATGGCAAGTGGCCAGGCGGCCACAACCGAAGGATGGCTTGCCGATGGTGCGGGTGGGATACAGCAATCCGTCCCAATAGCGCTGAATGCAGCGCCGTCGTAACAACTGCTGACGAGCGATGAGACCACGCCGAGATGACGTGCTCACGTGGGAGGGCTGAGCTCGATCAGTAGCTGCTCAGCTGTCAGCCGACACGCACCGAGTAGCAGTCAAAATCTGCCAGGCTCGCCCGCCCACCTGCCGCCACCGCCTGCCAGTAAGCATGTTGGCAGTCCGGACTAGAACGTCCCACCAGACAGCCACGGATCGACATGGTCAAGATGCTCTCGCATGCAGAGCACGGAACGTGCGCGAGCCACCCTGGGACATGCCGTGACATGCCCGATAAGCGACCGACAAAGTGCAGCCGAGTTGCGGCGCCACCTTCGACCGAGTCGGAAATGCGCCGCTGGAGGAGGCGAGCTACGCGCCCTGCCACAAGGTGACAGAGAAGTGGGAGCCGAGAACGAGGCTGCCGCGGTTCGATGTGCTGCGCTTCGAGAGCGCAGGGCGCCGGCGCCGAGCGGCTGCAGGCAACGGCTGCTGCAGGGCCTCGGCTGCTCTGCCGTCACGTCCGGCCGACGAATTTGCGGTAACCAATAAAAAGCACTGCTAGCATATCTGGTCATGGGAGCGCCGCTCGAAATCGCGGCAGCGTGCAAATAGCGCTACAGTGGCAGCACCTGCAAAAGCGAAAGCTCTGCTGCATCCGGCTCCAATCAGCGAGGAAAATGCAGGTCGATGCAGACGGACGTGATGGCGTTCGACAGGGGGTACAGGAGCGCCCTATTCCTACGCACCGCCGACATGTCACCGACGACAAAATTATGCTTTAATTCCACCTGACGAGCAACCGCCGTGTTTGCATCGAATAAGCACTATCTATGATGTTTGCGCTCTAATTTCTCTGTAATTTCGGGTGTAGCCCTGCCTTCACGAAAACTTTGTGGGTCCTGCACCCTACATAAACGTTTTGCAGGTCTTGTCCCCTAGTTGAAAAACTTGGCCTACGTCACCGCAAGTGACTGGGCAAAAAAGAAAGCGCAAAACAATTTACGTTTGCCGCCTCAAGCAAGATACATGCATGCCAATTATGGTTGTGAGAGTAACGTAAGCGTTCGATGGCCACGCCTTCGAGCGTGCCCGGTCCTTAATAAAGCCCACTACCCACACCTGGACTGTTTGCAAGACTAAACGGACCGGAAGGCAGCTGCTTGGACACGACTCTTGATAACGAGGTCAGAGCTCAAAAAACGGACAGGCATCAGCCGCTCGATTCACCAGCAAATGCAGCTGGTTGGGGCCGCCTGGAGCACACGCGAACTCCCTCCGAGCTCTGAACTCTGCGGCAATTGACAGAGCCGAGCCAAGGTCAGCAAGTGAGCAATCGGCATGCGACCGGCATGCACGCACCGAAATAGAGGCTGGAGAGAAACAGAGTGCTTTCGAGCGTGTGCCACAGCGAGGAGACAGCGACGCCGAATTAGCTGCCGCTCGAGCAGCTTCCGCCGTGGTCACCACCGCAGCAGCAGGCGCTGCCGTGGCTGACGCAGATAACGCACCTGCCTCTGCAGCACTCCGACATGCGGTTCTGCATGTGACCAGTGTAGAATAACTTGCTCAGCAGAAAGGCAGAACCAACAAAGCTGTCCACGTAATATACGGCCGAGGCGTTTGCAGCCGAGTGCATGAAGCCTACGAAAAAGAAAGAAGAAGGTCGAAGTGAAACGGCAAGAAATGGCGGCGGCAGCAGCTGCTGACCAGGAACGGCCCGGACGGCTGCATGCGACATCGGCGGCCGTTGCTGTCCAGCGCATGTATCTCAGGACATGCATGCGACCTGCATCTGCTCGGCAGCACTACTTATTTGAAGACAAGCACTAGCCGGCTAGAACCAGTTGCTAGGTATTGCACTTTCTTTTGCTCCCGCTGGCGACTGGGTCACACAGCGCAAAGAGCAGCGGCATAGCAGTGGCTCTGGCCTCGAGCAGACGAGACTACTCGAAGATATCGAAAGTCTGGCTACAGTAGGAGCCGGCACCAGAGAAGCGGCTGAAGAATATCGACTGCAATTACCGACTGGCGTGGATCCCACGGGATCCCATCTCTGAGACAGCGCTACAGCTTGTGGAATCCTGCAGCCCAGAGAGAGAGAGAGAGAGAGAGAGAGAGAGAGAGAGAGAGAGAGAGAGAGAGAGAGAGAGAGAGAGAGAGAGAGAGAGAGAGAGAGAGAGAGAGAGAGAGAGAGAGAGAGATTCGTGCAACGAAGCCTCGTAGATAGGAGAATGAGCAAGACCCGCATCACAGGTCAAGCGATTTAGTACGACCGCAAACGGCAAACCTCGTGCAAGCGAGCAACGGCAGATACCCCTGCAATGGCTGGCCGTACCTAATAATAATAACAACAATAATTATACACTTGATATAGCGCCCTCCGAGAACTCAATCTCTTTCTATGCACTTTGCATTTGCTGCAAAGGAAGCACGATCGAATACTTGACTCGCTAGCTTCGTCTGATCGAGAAACAGACTAGAGGAAGCAGACATTTCTCCGATGGCTCTTAAAACGCATAATAATAATAATAATAATAATACACTCGATAAAGCACCCCAGAGAACTCAGTCTCTTTCTAGGCGCTTTACATTTGCTGCTAAGGGACCCGCGATTGAATGGTGAGTGGTATCATGCTTAATAAACAACATGCATAACATGATTAGGGTGACATGCACAGAGTCAGCATGCAAATGTGGTTAGTGGCAGCATGCACAGTGTCAGCACGCATTAGCACACAAAGGACGACTCACAGGGACCCACTAAATGCTGTCCTAAATAGGTGCGTTTCTAAGTTCTTTTTAACTGTGGTCAAGTCAGGGGATGTTCTGACGCAAGTCGGGAGTGAGTTCCAGGCTTTGGGAGCATACAAACTAAACGCACGGTCTCCAAAGGATTTGAGATTTGTAGGAGGTATAGGTATACAGCTAGTTTCCGAAAAGCAGGCAGTATGATGCTTGACCTGGTGGGGAGTAGGTCTGATATGTAGGCTGGAGCCAAATAATAAAGTGACCTAAAAGTGAGTGAAAAAAACCTTGAAGTCGATCTGTTGCTTGACTGGGAGCCAGTGCAGGCCGGCGAGAAGTGATCTGATGTGGCAACTGCGAGGCTCACGACAGACAAGCCTAGCTGCAGAGTTTTGCACCAGCTGTAAGCCTCTGATTGCACATACCGGTAAGCCAGCAGGCAGTGAGTTACAGGAGTCTAGAGGGAATGTCACAAATGCACGGACCAACATAGATATGGTCTCCTTATCTAAACAAGCCCGAATTTTAGCAATGTTATGTAGCTGAAAGTAGGCAGACTTGATTGTGGAGCTGATGTGGTCGTCTAATGAAAGGTCACTTTGGAACATGACATCTAGATTTCGTGCAGATTCAATAGGAGATATGCTGGCAGAGCCGATTTTGAGCGTTAGCCTTTCCAATTTCTGAATCCCACTTGGTTTGCCCATAACTAGTAAGTTAGTTTTATCATCATTTAATTCTTTCGTTTCGGCAAAGTCATCCTCCCACTAGCTGGGAGAGCAACATAGAAGACACGAGGCAGAGCAGGCCTCGAATCTCGAATTCAAAACGGCAGGCCGGGGCAGGTGGGTAGGGAGCCGGGTGCCAGATGCACCAGGAAGGAGCACGATCAGAGCAAATGCACCGAGCGACCACGGTCTGGATGTGAAGCTGCAATTGGCAGACATCGCGGCTACCACTTTGACGACGTGGCAGGAAGTCGCAGCGCGCAGCTTAAACTCACTGCTCGGGTTCCAAGCCGAGGCCGCTCCAACGGTCTGCTGCTGCGCCGCCATTGCCACCAGTGCCTGCTGCATGTAGTCGAGGAAGTCCGGAGCCACGACGATTTCATCCTCGATGACGATAGCGTACGTCTGCCAAAGCTCTGCAGTTGAAGCTCTGCCCGCGCTCTGCCAATGCAGCGGCGGCAGCAGCAGCTACTGCCCTCATGCACGAATACGCTGCTAGGCTGCAGAAGACGGACTCACAGTAAGGAGGCTGGGTGTCAGAGTCACAAAGGCACACCAGACTGCTTTTGTGCATCCATCGCAGCTTTTAACTAGCCACCTTAGGAAGCTGTTGTTACTGGAAGCCATCGAGTTGCATCGGTGACTAGTGCTGCTAGTAGTGAGAGTTCTTTACACTCTCACTACTAGCAAAGTGCAGCCAGTGAGAGTGTAAAGTGGAGTAGTGAGACTATCAGCAAATGTTTGCATTCCACGTGCCCTTTTGCGGTGACCGGTTGGTTGCTGATGAATTCCACCGCAGCTACTCATCGCAGGTGCTCCAAAAGTGAAGGCAAAGCAGTTATTTAGTAGGGACGTTGCAAGCTACTGGCAATTTTAACTTGTCCGGACCGCAGCAATTCTCGATCCTTCTCTTTCTAATCGAGCTTTTCTAGTGTCCGTGAGACAGTGAGGGTGAGACTTAGTAGTCGCTCTGTGACAATCAAGGGATATCTATCCTGTGCCCGGCTCTTTTTTGTCAAAGTCTATGTCTATTCGTGCAATTGAACCGGCCACGAGTGCCTATTTCGTGCTACACTTTGGTCACAGCAGTGAATCATGTGGCTGCGTACTAAAGGACGACACTTTGGCCTTGTATCTTATGATATCGCCTCTGCATTGACTGAGTGAACGTTGCAGCGAGCGTGCAATTCCCTTTGGCGACTTGCCACCGCAATCACACGGTAGACGCATACCGACCGGAAGTAGGTGCATGCAATGCCTTGTTCCAAACTCTTTGCTTGGCTACCGTGCATTACATCGGACCAACAAGTGAGCATGCTGCGAAGAGGCTAGGAGGCATTCTAGGCTTCGGCATACTTCCCATGCTTGCTTCGGCAGAGCAGCTAGCCTCATGCCCACGCAGATGCAACAACCTCGAGGGCGGTGCGGTTTGATCAAGTTTTTCTCTCGACAAAAGAGCCGCATTGGACTCCTACGTGGGCTCGTGGGCAAAGATTTAAGCAAGAGGCTCCTTGACCTCCCCAGACACACGAACGACCAGCCAATAAATCAATTGAAAGCTAAGGGGCGCGTCAGACGCTTGGCCGTCCGAAACACCTCTACAGGTCGGTCCGACCGGAGTCAGCAAGGAAGTGGGCCACGGACCCGTTGGCTTCCACTTCCACACGAGCTCCAGCTCAAACGTTTTTTGTTGTTGTGTGCAGTGACAACAGGTTTTAACTTGCACGGGACTGCCACATTCTTCGATGGCTTTTTGGTTCAAGTGGCTGAGGTTTGGCACAGTGGGTAAGGTGCTCGCCCCGACCGAGGTCAAGGTGAAGGTATTTGATTGCCACGGTCGTGGGCTTGAGCCCCGTGGCATGTGTGTGAAGCGCCTAAGTAGAAACAAAGTTCCATTTGGGTGCTATAGAAGTGAGTTGTATATAGAAATCGACTGAGCGCCCACACTACTGCACCGGCGCTCAGAGAGAGAGAGAGAGAGAGAGAGAGAGAGAGAGAGAGAGAGAGAGAGAGAGAGAGAGAGAGAGAGAGAGAGAGAGAGAGAGAGAGAGAGAGAGAGAGAGAGAGAGAGAGAGAGAGAGGGGGGGGGGGGGGGGGGAAAAAATGAGAGAGAGAGAGAGAGAGAGAGAGAAAGAGAGGGGGGTGAACAAATGAGAGAGAGAGTGAGAGAGAGAGGTGAGAGAGAGAGAGAGAGAGAGAGAGAGAGAGAGAGGGGGGGTGAGATAGAGACAGAGAGCAAATGCTTACGCCAGTGGTATGCTTCACTGAGATGCTGAGCTTCGGTGCAAGCATCTCCCCTACGCTATGTGCGTCTTTCGAGCAACTTTCGCACCACGCAGCTCTGCGACGAGCCGGCACAAGGGCGCCAGCATCTCAATGAGCCGTGCCATGCCTGCTTTGTAGTGACTCAGCTGTGACCACGTGGCTACCTCGCTGCTGCGGAGGCGAGTAGTCACAGCGGCGGACCTACGGCCGTTGCAAATACGCAAATATGTGAATGACACAATCCTCCGGGCCAGAATGAGTGAGCAAGTAGGAGCTTGAAGGCTTGAAGCTCGAGCAGACAAGTCGCAGTAAGCAGGACGAAAAGAGTCCAAGGCATCGCCACTAGCTACCGACGGAGAGTGACCGAAGCCACTGGCTGCTCCCCCCCTGCCGCCCGACTCGCACCTGAGACTTTCCAAGCAAGGTGACCAACAGCTGCCCTGTGACATCCGAGTCCACGTGGGCACAGAGCAACGATTGGGCAGATAGATGGTGCCCAGGACAGCAGCTCAGCAGCAATAATGTAGGAGCGAGAGAGGGCACAGCAGCAAGCACACTAACGAGAAGTACGAAGTTGTCAAACCAGTCGACAAACGCTTGGAAGCTCGACTCACCGCAGCGGAATCATTCCAGAACACCCATGACAGTCCAGATTCCAACAGATCTGCAATAAAGATTATCTGTCAGCATTTAGTCAGACTCAAACCTCAGTCGAGATGGTGGTCAGCAATTAAACATGATCTCTGCATTATGTGCTAGTGCCCCACCAAGCTGAGCATCGTACCACTCGCTTTTCCGGAATCTAATTGTTTACTTATACTGCCTACAAACCTCAAATCCTTTGGAGACAGTACCTTTAGTTCGTATGTTACCCTAAAGCCAGGAACTCACTCCCGACTGGTGTCACGACATCTGACTTGACGATATTTAATAGGAAACTAGAAACACACTTATGTATCACAGCATTTACTGAGTCCCTGTGAGTCGACCTTAATGTGATTATGTATGCTGACACTGTGCATGCTGCCACTAACCACATTTGCATGCTGACCCTGTGCATGCCACCCCTAACCATGTAATTCTTGTTGTTTATTGAGCATGCTACCACTAACCATTCGATCGTGCTTCCTTTGCAGCCAATGTAAAGCGCCTAGATAGAGATCGAGTTCTCCTAGGGCGCTTTATCAAGTGTATTATTATTATTACTATTATTATCTGGGCAGGGCATGTAGGCTGTCCATTAACAAGACAGCTTGGCTAAAGGATGACAAAATGCATCCGACCGTGCAGCTACAGTGACGCCTGTCACCACTACACAAGAGCCACACAAGAAACTGGCCAGTAGAGGCCAACACTGCCGAGAGGCAACATCAAGCGGCGGCTCAAGTATTTCAGCGGCAGCAGCCCTCACGTCTTACCGTGCGCTGCCGACACGTTTGATAGCGGCAGCATCGAGAATTTGAACAGGCCAACGAGGTCGTCGTACTCTACTGAAAACACATCCGGGTACGCGACCTACAAGATAGAGAAGCCGCAAATTGGCGGCCAGCAGCCACAACGACGCACTCGGACACCTCTCTCTCTCACATAAGTCATTGCCTCACTTCCCATAGGCAAGCCAGCGAGAACCCGCCCAGCGCGTACTAGTGGAGCCTGACTGCAGTTCAGTCAGGGGCTACCTAGCAATCCACAGCCACCACAGCTCACCACTACCTCTGTCTCTCTCTTTCTTTGCCTCTACCTGCCTGCCTCTCTCTCTCTCCCCCCCTCTCTCTCCCCCTCTCTCTCCCTCTCTCTCTCTCTCTCTCTCTCTCCAGCACTACAGAGCCGTGCGTCTTTGCGACGGAAACCCGACAACTGTCAGTGGCAGCTTGTACAGATTGCACTGGTGAGGACGGCTGACCTTGGGCGTGGCAGCATCGTTGGGCGTAACTGCTGGGCCGGCAGAAATAAGCAACGACAGCAAGAAGCTAAGCGCTACAGCCTGAAGGTAGCAGCCGTGGCGGCAGCAGTAGCAGCAGCATGCCACCTCGGGTCACGTGGGTGCACCGAGCGAGAACAGAGAGCAAAGAGCATGCGAGTGCTCTCGGTGAGACAGTAAGGTGGGTAGCAGCACAAAGAGATTCTTGACAACGAGGCTGGACCGTGATAGCCCCTAGGATTTAAGGTGCTCGCTCTTAACGACCAAGGTCGCGTGTTCGAATCCTGCGGCAGGCGATCCTTTATTGCCATCGGCAAGTGGCGGTGACAGCCTCTTCTGCCGCTATACAAGTGAGGCTGTTAAATCAGCTAGGACAGCACAGCTTCCTTGCTTAGGGACGGCTCTGCTGCTGCTGCTGGTGCAGGCGCAGCAGCCACTGCCTGGCGGGCGGGCTCACCACGACTCTCTTGCTACTCAGCCCCGGTACGGCAACAAGTGAGGTGAGGGTGGCGGTCAAGGCCAGATGATTAGAGCCTAAAACGAGCGATGGATTGCAATCGGCCTTGCGAAAGCCTTCGCAGGCGACCGAGCGCGCCCACGGCACGCATCGTCCCAAGGGTAGTTCTCGCGCGACGCCCTGCTGCCGGCATCACCCCCTCCCGGAAGCATGCCACCGCTAGGCTAGACGAGCGGTGGCGGGCTTTACCGGCGACGACCAGGATGGGAACGTCATACACAGTCTTCTCGGTTGCAGCCGCAAGCTGCTCTGATGAAGCTAGGCTCGGCGGCAGCAGTGACTCGGTGCGACTGTGCGCTACAATGAACAGGGTGGGAGTCAGCATGTGACATGCCCGAGTCCCGAGGCAGCGCAACACGCACCCTGAGGGTCCCAGGCAGCAAGAACCCGCAGGTTCTAGAAAAAAAAACAAGATTTTGCTCAGATTAGGCTAGGCACATCCAAGCTGGCACATGTACACATGGTGCTGCTCACACACGAAAGCATAGGGACACACCTATGCACACTCAAGTAGGAACACAGCTTGTGCGCGCACGCACGCACGCACACACACACACACACACACACACACGCACGCACACACACACACGGTGCATGCACGCGTTCCCACAGGCATCCATGTTTGTGCTTGTGCTACACAGGTGATGAAACAAAGGTTCTCTGCATGCTGAAAGTCAACCTTACACCAATCTCATTAGCTAGACTCACCGTCACAGAATGTTCCATAACCTTGATGCTTTTTGCAGAATTTTTCCTTATTTTCATTCTTTTTCTCATCCGACTTCTCCATGACTGGCGGCAAAAGCAGCAATCATAACACCAAACAAATGGCAAGCACATGACCAACATGTGACTAGCAAAGTAACTAGCAATGATCTTGCTATGCATCACAAGTGGCCAACACCAGCAAGGCACCGCAGATCTGCCGAACCTAATAAGTATTAAGAGGGCACAGCTTGGACAAGCAGCTTAGCTTTCTGCTTTCACTAACAGTTCTTTGCTTGGTTATTAAATTGCACAATTCTCGTTTTTTATATGGTAACATAGGTAAAACCATTATAAGTATCGAACAGCAAGCCAACATAAACTAAAGGCTAGCACGGCAAAAAAAGTATTTGAGGATATCAATGTGAGTACTGTGCGTACTGATTTGATTGTAATAGCACGATAGTCTAGCAATGGCTAGTGCTGGTAAAATGCTGAAATGCATTTGGCACACCAGTCTAGCTCTCGTCCTCTAACAATCCTCAAAAAAGCTCTTGTGAGCAGCATGCTTACCAACGAAGCAGCAAGCGGCAGGTAATAATAATAATGATGATAATAATAATACTTCGTCTGCACAGCACTCTAAGAGAACCTAATCTCCATCTGTGCACTCTACAGCCTGCTGCAATAGAATAGAAACCAATTCAATAAATGCAATAGAAACCATGGGTCAGTAATATGTACAGAATCAAAGGTGCCGAATCAATTAAGTATTATGCTTAGCTCAGTATGGTAAAGCAAACATGAAGATACCAATGGCCACCAGTTAAAAGGACCCCTGGTTAGCAAATGCACAGAATCGTAACAGGTACACACGCGAAAGCACACGGGTATGAAAAATACAAGTTCACTGGAGCGAAGAGAAAGCTGACAGGAAAAGATTCAACTTTAGCTGAGACTCCCTCCGGCGATGGCAGGGTCATTGTAGGCAGCTACTGTAGCTGCAAATGCGGGTTCCAGACTTTTGGATGCATAAGAGAGCTGAAGGCTCCACACCAAAACAAGTTTTAATTTAGTGCATGGGACAGCTAAAGGATTAGACGCCGAGGAGTGAATTGCGCACGAGAGCTGATGGGACTGGAAGAGTGAGAACAGCGAAGCACTATGCAAGACAGACAGAGACGATCTTGAAATCGATTCGATGCTTCACTGGGAACCAGTGAAGCATCGGACAGAAGTGATGAAAAAATACGGCAGCTACACAGTTAACGACACAGGAGCCACAGGAGCTGCTGAGTTTTGCACCAGTGGCAGGAAAGTGGAAGGCACCGGTCGAAAGTCCTGAATAAATGAAATTGCAGCAATTCAGACTAAATGTCACGAACGTGTGAACTGGCTTAGCTGTCGCACTCTTACCTATAAGGGCCCCAAATTCTGCTTCTCAGCTCAAGGGTGGTAAACTTTTCGGACTACTGGGCCATTTCAGGAGGTCAATAAGGCAAACCAGGCCAGCAGAAACCAGGCTCATTCTGCCGGCCTGCCGGCTGAGTGGGCGTGGCCAGATGAACGAACAAATGGTCGAAACAGATGCAGGAAGCAATTATAGGGGTAGACACTTATCATCCCTCCCCGGTCAGGCAGTTCTGTTTCTTAGAAGCGGCTGACATAAATTCTAAAAATAAACACAGGCCACAGCTTGAGCTGCAACCAGTGGTAATGAAGCCGAACAAAACCATCAGGCCAATTCCATTAGGCCGATGGATCCAACATAAACATCTAGGGGAGCTTAGGCCAGACTGGAGTACTAGCTAGGGTGAGCTTGCCAACCTCTGCCTTAGCTGAATTTGGGCCGACTTGACAGTAAGGAAATAGGCAACGACAGGTGTTTTGGAATAGTAGGTCTATATAACAGGCAGACGTCACAGGAGTGATAATAGATGAACCAATCTTGAGGGCGAGGTCTTCCAACTTGCAGGCAACACTGCGTTTGCCTGTAACTATGAGGTCGGTCTTATCATCGTCCAACATCAAGTAGCTACCATACAAACGTGAATGTCGCCTATGCACTCTGCACGGGAATTAAGAGGAGTCGGACAAGGAGCAAGGCTTAGAGAAGGGTCAAAGGATGGGTAGAATTGGGCTTCACGGGCATAGAAATCGAAGCCTTTCACTTTGCTAGATTGCTAGACATTGCTAGACATTGCTAGACGATTGCTAGACAAGATCACGGATCTAGCAATGACATCGGCCACAGGGAGAGTGTAGTTGGTGAAACGAGAAGGGGGGCAACGACCTGTCGTTTAGCAAGAGGTGAACAGTCATATCCAGGACGCTCTTGGCTCAAGCATCGAGTTGCAGCAGCTTAATTGCAAGGTGGGAAGGTCACTGCGATGTGCACGCATCCGAAGCCAAGTCGCCGGATCACGGAACGGTAGCACAGCTCGAGCTCATCATGCTCATCCACTGCCGCTCACCGCATGAGAACTGCCACTTCCTGGCTGCAGGAGGGACGCTGCAGCCAGGAAGTGATGCTTACTCTCGCACGAATGAGCATTGAAGCGAAGGCTGGAGGGCCGCTGCATGGGGGTGGTGATGGTGGTGCTTACTCTCGCTTGGAAGGCACATCCTTTTATCCAAGGGTTGAGGAAAACTCTTGGCGTCGGGTGCGTGAGCTGCCTGCAAAGAGGAACAAATATGCCACATACGATGGCAGAGCTTCTTCACATGTCTGCTGCATCATCGCCGGCAACGGCCGCAAGCCAACACAGATTCTCTCTCTTCGGGGCTTAGGTGCAATTGCCAGACCCTAACATATTGACAATGCACCTAGACAATACTGCCAGACACGATTATAAGGCTGTGGGGCAGCAATTATGGGCAAATGCCATATGTCAAACAGAAAAATTTAAACACCTACCGATACCCTTAAAGCAGCAGCAGCCACAGCAGCAGCAGCTGAAGCAGCGGCAATATCATCGCTGAGAACATACTCCGTCCAGCCTTGTGGGTAGTTCAATTAGCCACGCTTTCACGAGAGCTACCGACTGTGCTACAAGCTATGAGTGCTGACGTAAAAGCTATGCGTGCTGCCGTGCAACATACTTCCTGATAAGGTGAGACCCGAAGGCCTTTTCTGCCGGCGAAGTACATGACGCTCCGAAGGCGTATGTCCCAAATAAAGCTGGCCCCAAAGTCGGCAAGCAGCTTTCGCGTGCTGTTTTGCAGCCTGCAGCACAGAACAGATGCTGATTGCAGCGAGCACCCCTGCAGGGCAGGTGCCGCTAGCAGGAGCCGCTGCCAGGACTCGAGGCAGGCGGAGGCAGCAGCAGAAGCACTGTCACACTGTGCCTTGCCGACCCCTGCTGCTGCTGCTGCTGCCGCCGCGGCTCTGGCCACAGCACCACAGGCAGACAGACATCTCACCACGCGACAGCCAGTCTGCAGATCAGTTGACTGGCGCCCACGCCACCGCGCTACAGCCTTGGATTGCGCTGCGGTTTGCACAGTCAAGGGTATGGTTGACGACAAGGCCGCGAGAACACATGCACGACAACGAAAAACCGGCGGCGGTGGCAGAGGGAGGGAGGGAGGGAGGGAGGGAGGGAGGGAGGGAGGGAGGGAGGGAGGGACGGAGGGAGGGAGGGAGGGAGGGAGGGAGGGAGGGAGGGAGGGAGGGAGAGGCCGACCATCAGCCTGGCGGCCTGCAGCGCACACTTCCGGCTGCACCTCTGCTGGCTGAGGCAGCGGCAGCAGGCTACTGAGTCGGCTGTGGCTGCAGCTGCCGAGAGCAAGCTGGAGTCGCGGTTTCCATGCGGTCTCCGTGCCGAGCAGGCAGGCACACCACGGGCGCGGCTAAGCACAGCCGGTGCTCGCAGCGCATGGCGCGGCCGGCTGCTGCAGTGAGTAGCTCTGATGCTGCTCACCCCACGCTGCCGTCATCGTGTACGAGGCCGATCAGAATCACGCCCTCGCCAATGCTTTCGAGGAAAAGGTCGATGCCACTCGATTCTATAGGAACAAGACAGAGCGGCATGGAACGACAACTGCGGGGTTACTCCTGCATGCGTGCGCCCCCAATTGGAGGCCCTGGCTCCTGGTCTGCGCGGTTGCATGCCACAGGGCATGCGCCAGGCGGCAGTCTCGCATCGATTCACAAGTTCAGAGAGCTCAGAGACAGAGAGAGAGAGAGAGAGAGAGAGAGAGAGAGAGAGAGAGAGAGAGAGAGAGAGAGAGAGAGAGAGAGAGAGAG